>JAEIFV010000049.1:0-600000 GCA_018904265.1 Lordiphosa collinella
TGCCCTTACCAAATCTTATCAAATCTGGCTCGATTTGCGGCACTAGTTTATATAGCTGCCATATAACCGATCCGGCCGACTTGCATCAACTTTTTTGATTTATAAGCAATTGAACTAAAATTTGGTTTGCATATGTGTTTTTCGCTCCTTAGACGTCTCACAAAATTTGGTTCAGTTTAAAACACTATTTCACATAGCTGCCATATAAACGATTTTTTTGACTTGCAGCTAACTTGTTGGTTTTGTCGATTTTTAAAAGCGATTTTTCAGAAAAGGGGCAAAAATGTGCAAAAAAAAATGATATCCTCGCATTATTTACATTTTGAAGAATAATAAAGTGTTAATAGTTACGTTAATCCACGTCAGTCCAACATACTTTTGTTCCACGAAACACAAAAAGTTTGCGGCTAGAATTGCTGAAAACATCACTTTACAAAAACACATATAAGCAAAGACAAATCACATAAAACAAGAAATGCATGATAATACTTATAATATACACACCTTCAACTTTGTTTTCCATTTTGGTTTACTTCAATATTCGACGAAGTCGAATATACTTGATAACATTTTTCAGGTTTTTAAACCTAAATAAAAAACTAACTGTCTTTTGCGTATGTATTTCTTCATGTGTGTAGCGCCCGTGAGTGAGTATGTCTTTGACAACAATGTTTGAATGACTAACGTCGCATGGCTGTGTGAATAGAATGAGTTTCAATTAATTTGAACCTATCCAACTCAAGTAAGAAAATATTCATTTTTGAATTAGCTTAGCGCAAAAAAAAGCAACATATTTATTTATTTATGCGTTTACAATGTACACTGGGTGCGTTTTTTAAGGGCAAAACTAAAATTTAGTAAAGGCGCCCCCTAGAAAGGTTTCTTTTGTATTATAGATAAATAAATTTTCAAACAAAAAAAAGTCGGTTTTAAGAGGCCATAAAATTTGCTTTAAAGATTAAGTATACGCCCCGAATTCTACATCGAATTTCCAACAATAAGATCTGTCCTACATGGGTTTAGTTGTCACTTTTGAAATTCTGGCAAGTTATTCGATTTTGTTAAACAAAATTTCCCAAATTTGTCATAAGCTCGACAGTCGACTGCGTTAAGATGCCGACTTTAGTGTTAAGAGTAAAAGGTCCCGGGTTCAATTCCCAAATTTTATTTATTATTTATTATATAATATTATTTATTTTATTTTTTTAATTTTATTTAGCAAGTAAAAATGGTACTAAAACATGCCCATGCCAATCAAAAGTTCGCACAAAATTTTTCATATCCTGACAACCACTGTTCATGATTTAAGAAAAAGCGGGATTACACTAGGGTTTGGGGAAATGGATATCGAAAGGTCTTTTTAACACAATACATGAGTTGCTTTGACCAGCGACACATGTTAGTACTCCACGAAGATCTCCAAATAATGTTTGTCTTAGTTTTTGGTGTTCTTTGAATCCATTTCTTAAATTGTGTGCTCGATTCTCGAATGTCAAATCAAAGTCTTAAGAGTAAGTTTATTCCTCCAACATGTTTAGTATAAATCATTTTTTTTTTGGAATCGTCCCTTATGCTTTGCAAACTTTAGTTTAAATCAGAGTAACTTTTTGAAAGTATGAAAACATTTTGTTAGAGATCAACGCCAACTACAAAAATATATGAAGTTGAAAGGCAACACTGTGTATGAGTAATATCAAAAACTTTGGAGCCCTTCGCGTCCACTGAAACATAACTTTATGAACTTTTTTCTCTTTTCTCGGTAAATATTCACCAAAAACTAGCGAATAAGGGGGCGCCAGTATGACCTTAATTTTTCCATACAAAAAAAAAAGCG
This sequence comes from Lordiphosa collinella, assembly GCA_018904265.1. Taxonomy (NCBI): domain Eukaryota; kingdom Metazoa; phylum Arthropoda; class Insecta; order Diptera; family Drosophilidae; genus Lordiphosa; species Lordiphosa collinella. The sequence continues at coordinate 1,835 of JAEIFV010000049.1, forward strand.
CTCTAATGTACACAGTACATAAGCCCATCGCCTGCCACACGAACAAAACAGCAACATAAAAAGCAGACACTTATTGTGTTCTGCTCGTTTGCAGACAGTTGTTTGGTGAGCGTTCGCTTAAAAGTGTTTCTGTTAGAGGTCGCTAACAAACCGACTCGTTTGATTTACTCAACCGAAAACACGTTACAGAAAACACATAAGGTGCGAGGAATAGTGTTCCGCTTACTGAGAGACCGCTTGTGCTGCTTTTGTTTCTGTTTATTACTGAGGCTAGTCGCATTGAAAAAAGTGCTCACACTGTTTTTGGGAGCAATGTTAAAAAGAGTTTACTAAAGTCGTGCTAATGTATGTAACTGGCAGAAGGAAACATCTCCGACCCCATAAAGTATATATATTCTTGATCAGCATCAACAGCCAGTCGATATATTCCAGTCCGTTTGTCTGTCTGTATGAACACCTAGATCTTAGAGACTAGAGGAGCTAGAGCAAACAAATTTTGTATGTAGACTCCTATTGAATGTTTGTTTCAAGTTTTTGCCACGCCCCCTCCCGACCAATTAAAAATTTTGAATAACTCCCACAATTTTAAAGATATCGAGCTTATCTTCTGCAGTGTATTATCTTCTTCTTCTTTGTCCTGATGATAGCATCACAGCCGTTTTACGGTCTCGACCACTGCGACTTATGCCAGCCACTCGCCTCTGTCCCGAGCGACCAGAAGGGCACACCTAGCTTCTCAAGTTATCTCTCGACCTGGTCGCCCCATATCAGCTTCGGTCGACCCGGCCCGGGCGTGTCTCCTAACTCGTTTGCATTCCGACTGTACACACGTTTTGCTGGAGCGTTATCATCTATACCGGTAACACGTCCTATCCAGCGCAGCCGCTGTTGCTTTATGCGCTTGACAAGCTAACACAAAAAAAAGGCGAGATCAAATCAATCTTTTTATACTCTGTACCAGAGGTACACAGAGTATACTAAGTTTGTGCAAAAGTATGTAACAGGCAGAAGGAAGCTTCTCCGACCCTATAAAGTATATATATTCTTGATCAGCGTCAACAGCCGAGTCGATCTAGTCCGTCTGTCTGTCTGTCTGTCCGTCTGTCTGTATGAACAAATAGATCTCAAAGATGGTAAGAAACAGCGGTTTGACATGTATGGGACATATGCTTCTTATACTTGCAGGCAGATCAAGTTTATTTTCAATTTTTTCCACGCCCCCGCAATATTGAAAAAACGTCATATCTCCCACAGTTTTATAGATAGAAGGTTCGTTTCTTCTGGACATATTTAGTAATTAGGATTGTTTATCGATCCGCCGGAATGGTAAATATCGGATGAACGGTAGTCGAGTTATAAAGAAAACAAACAATAATGGGCAGCACCGGTCGCAACGGTGATGGGCAGAACTTCACAGGTACAGAGTATGTTATAGTCGGGCTTGAACGATTTTCTTTCTTGTTTTTCTAGGAGTAATCCCAGCTCGAGCTTAAAAAATCGATCTCGACTTACAGAATATTCTACTCAATTCACTCTTTTAAGGCTTGCCGCAAGCGTTTTGAGCTTCTTTCTTTCCAAACGTGCTTCCTTCAATCTATTTCGAGCTCATCTGTTCATAAATTAGGAACAAGAGCGGAAAAGTATAAATAGCATTTTAGACCTGGAGCAACAATCATGATCTATGGTGCTGTGCGACGAGATGCTATGCTATTCGTGTTCAGTGCAAAGCTGCAAGGTTGTGAGTTCGAGTCCCAGACCAGACGACAAACATTTTTATATTTCGTTGCTTTCCAGAAATTTTAAATATACCCAAACTGGTGTACTCACACTGTTGAAGTGTGTATAAGGATTGTCCCATGGAAAATAGAGGAAGAAAAGAACGGAGTAGGAATCTTTCTGGGAGCAAATAAATCTCGAAAATGCTTGAAGTGATGCAGCTTTGGGATTAAATTCAACTCGATTTTTTTGATTAATTTAATCTTTATAAGTGGGATCAAATCAATCTTTTTTCATCTCGGCTCAAGAATATCCGGGATTACCCGGTTTTAAGTCCTCTTTCGGATTGATTTTGAGTTTAGTGTCACCATAGAGCTCGCACAGTTCGTGATTCATTCAGATGCGAAATTCGTCACCAACTTTTAGTGGTCCATAGATCCTTCGAATAACTTTTCTCTCGAACACGCCAATTGCCGCCTCATCCGCTGCTGTTATTGCCCATGCTTCTGCACTATTTTCAATTTTCGTAAGAGGGCTCTGCTTTTGAACACCTTACTGAGCCCTTAGTTACATCGGGTCGCAAGTGTAATTCTTCTTCGGATTTCCAGACTGATGTTGGCGCCCATGAGTGCTTCTCTATCTCTGAGAACGGATATCAATATCATCGGAATATGCAAGTGGCATCTTATCTCTGGTAAAAATGGTGCCCGTTCTGTTAGCATTTGTGCACTGGCGCATAATATACTCCATCAGCAGATTAAGAAGTCACACGATAAGGAGTCATCCTGGCTAAAACCTCTTTTGGTATCGAAAGGATCGGAGAGGTTTTTTCCTATTTTGACGGAGCAGTATTCTCAACGTCAACATGCAAAGTTGAACGTACTTTGCTAGTATACAAAAAGTAGAGAGTGCTTCAAAGAACTTTGTCCTTATCGGAGTGTCAAAGGCGACTTTATATGGGTGTCGATTTCTCTCTTATAGGTCTTCTCCAGGATTTATCGTAATGCGAATTTCTGGTCTTTGGTAGATTTTCCAGACTTGGGCCACACTGAGTAGGTCTAATCAGTACGCTCATTCTCGGCCTTAGTTTATTGCAGTGTATTGTGTGTGCCCGATATGTACAATTCCTTTTCCATAAAGATCGAATAATAAATGGCAGTTATAAAAGTTCTAAAAACCGTTGCATACTTTTCTGCGCCTCATGAGCTGTCTACTAACATAATGTTTATATGTTCACATTAATGATAATGCTCTGTTAGTTAACATAAGGGAAGTCTATTTAACATTAATTCCGCTGAGTAACGGGTATACCGAAGTCGGGCAGGGCCGACTTTAACTTACGCGCTCGTTTTCTGACGGGATGGCAACATTTGAAAGTAAAATTGATCTGCCTGCGGTAGCATTGGTAACTTTAATATTGACAAGGTACACTTGGACCATTTAAATTAATAGTTTGACATTTGCTAGCACATTCTTACTCAGACCCTTTTGATGTTGGGTCCACTCTCTGTATTGTTTTTCCACTCTCCAGGCGGTACCTTTACATCAAGATTATTTTATGGCTTATTCGAGTAATCCACTTTTTAAACAATTTTAATCTTTATTTCAGCGACATGGTAGAATTTTTAAAATCATAAAGTCACATGTTCGAATATTTAGGTTACCATGATCCAATGAAATCTACGAATTTTTGTATACAAAACTTACATCTCTTGAATTTGCAAAATTTTGCTGAGTGGCGCTTTGCCAAATCTGTGAATTTACTGTTCAAAATTCAGATTTATAGTTGTAGCCGACTAGACAGGGCCTCGAAGAATCAGTTAGTCGGACAAAGCCAATAAGTTTCCGTCCACTATTCTAGCAAATCCTTTCACTTTATGAACACCTCTTAAAACAAATTGAAAAACTCATTCTGAACATTGACCGGTACTGAAGTATTCAATGGACCAAAGTTGCTCACATATATTTTTTCCACCCCTTGGGGCAATAGCACACAACAACAAGAAGAAAACAATGCTAAAAACAAAGTTTTTTTCCATCTGAAACCCAATGAATGCACTTGCTTGCCTTTACAGTCCGCACTCCCTTGATATTACTTTAAATATGCAAACTTCTGTTTTATGTCCTTGTAGCTGCTGCCCATTTGCCCGCTTCGTTCTGTCCATGCGACTTGTCTCACTAACGAAGTGGCGGGGGAATCCCCTTTCTTTGCGCTGAGGCCAGTTTAAAAGAAGAAAATAAAAAACTTGGAGCACAAATATTATGCTACACACAGTTTTTAATGGAGGAGAGCCAGCACAACAGCAAAATATAAATAAAAACTTGGAATACGTTATGCAAAAGTTGCGTCTGCTCCTGGTCGTTTTGCATTACATAATCTAACAACTTTTGCGTTGGCAATTTTACTCATGCCCTCCCAACAACAACGTTATTTATATTTTTCTCATTGTCAAACACATAAACATGTAACAGGAAAAACTTAGGTTCGGAACATGTCGCGACTCGCTAGTGTTGTCGCATCAGTCAGCCAGGACAGGACAGCACAGGACAGGCTACAAACTTTGCCTCATTTTCATGTCAAGCCAAATGAGTTTTAAAAAGTTGTCAAAGTTTTCTGCTTGGCGCAGACCCGTTTAATGGTAACAGTAATTTGTTAGAGAAGCTAAAAAGTGTCAGTACAATTTGTTAGATATGTAGACAGGAGGAGCTTCGTCATCTTCTTGGTGCAAGTAAGTCATCTTCTTAGCGCATGCTAGTCGTCTTCTTAATGCTTGCAAGTCATCATCTCCTTCTTCTTCGAGTTCTTCACCATGCGATGCTTGACTCTCTTTTGGCGCTCACCGATCTCGGTGACACGTTGAGCATGCGCCACAGTAGCCTCCAGGTCGCGCTTGAGCTTGATGGACTTGTACGTCAAGTCGGTATAGATGACATTCAATTCATGAGCACTGCGTCCCTGCACCATTGTATCATCTATTGAGCCAGTTTCGTCATCAATTTTGGAAATATTGGACAAGGACAGCGACGACAAATCCAAATTCAACGAGCTCTTGCAGGAAGACGAGTCCAGCGAGATATCCACATCAAAGGGCTTCAGATCAATGGTATAACGACCGGGGGCATTATACTTGCGATTTAATCGCTCCACTGTACTTAGGCAGTCCTCAAGTTCGTTTTCCAGCTGGTGACATATAGTCAGAGCACGATCAAGTTGCATATCTTCGGTTTGACTCATCTTGGAAAAATCGTTGTGAAGTGAAAATATTTTGCTTGCAAATGAAAAAAATTTCCTGTGCTTGTGGTTAGACGAACAAGTCAAGGCTGACTAGATTCCAGAAATTTATTTGGCCGTAATTATGAATTGTTCACGTTTGGCTTGAAAAATCTAGCCTTTTTAGTGGATTTAGGTGAAAGTCATTAATGCAATTTTCATTTTCACATTTTGTATATTCAATTGTGTATGTCAAGAACTTAAGGTGGCAAATACATGCATTTTGGAAAATTGTAGTGGCATTACCCAATGAATATTCGACTGTTCGATTGTTTCTATTCGACATTTGATATTTTTTGCAATTAAACGAAGTGGCCTTTAATAAATAAGTGTTAGTTTAACAATAGCACAATGAATTGCAGAAAGTAAAGACTCCCAATGTAGTTGCAATTGAACTGAAGAGGCCACAAGGCATCTGTTGAGATAAATACATATAATATGCACTGGAAAATTGTATTATAATCAGGGATTAATACCGGTACCGGAGCCGAAACCGTTAACCGACCGTAAACCGTTTCAAGTCGCGTACCGGAACTAAAACAGGAACCGATACAAATTTAGTTTTGAGAACCGAATACCGTTTACCGTTATTATTGAAACTTTTAGAACCGGAACAAAACCGAAACGTTGGTACCGGTACTTTTTTGGTTTTCTTACCTTTGCAGAGCCCATAATTTTGGTCAGATGTTTATAGCGCGACGAAGAATCCTTTACACGGTGTCAAATTTTCTTGTCACTTTTCTAAGAAGGCGTAAAACGTCTGGCAGAAGACATCTTCAACATTTCTTAAATTTTGCGGACGTAGATAACGACATTCTTCTACATCGCAAAGAGTGGGACTCAGTTCGCGCAATTGTACGCGTACTAGAACCAGCAGAGGTGACCACAGCAAAATTTCAAGACGAAGTCTAGTTTTGGGTGGTTTGGATACACTGCAAATTGTAAATATCCAAGAATACGTCCTCTCAAGCGAAATCGCTCGTTCATGAAATAGAGAAACGCGGGAAATCCCTTTTGGAGAACAATACTTTTCTTTGTGGCATATTTTTGGACCCAATGTATAACGTAATGCTAAGTCCTAAGAAAAAAAATCTTGTATTATTCTTTCGTCAAATATACATATATGGTCAAATTCAATCTGCTTAATGATAAATGTCAGGGACCGAAAATAATAATTATTTTGAAAATTTTTTGATTTGATAAAAAAATATGAAGGATATGCTTTTAAGGTATTCTGTTGGATGAGACACTATTAATTTCGGTTCAGCTTCTCAGATAGACCATGCTTTTATTTTCGATTTTTATTAAAATAAATCATTCGCTATTAATTATAAAATATTTTTATTTTATTCTTCGACCATAATAATTTCGAATGATTTTTTTCATATTAATCGAATTTACTATTTATTGGTAGATTTTTATTTGTTTAAATCATCGATGATTTTTTGACGAGTTTTATTTTTATTATTCAAGCAAGATGATTATTCTTGATTTTTTCGTTTCTAATCAAAGCAACAAATTTACAGAGATTTTTTTGTTTGAAAATCAAGAATATTAATCCCAATAAGAATTTAGTTCCGAACACATTTAGAAATTTCATAGCAAGCTGTGCAATTGTTTTGTGTATTTCATATTGAAAATAATACGAAATGTAAAAATCGATTATAATTTTACTTTAAATGTAAAACGACAGAAAGTTTTATGTTGAATATTGTTTTTTTATATTAGAAAGGAATAAAATGATTTGAACTTATCTCAGATTTTACTTTTTACATTATTTAAACAAATTTTACTTATACTGGTATGTACTGGTATACCGAAACAAAAAACTGCTTACCGTATCGAAACCGAAAACCGAAATAAATTAAAAACTGAAATAGAACCTTTTACCGAAACATTCATTTCGGGTCGTACCGGTACCTGGACCGGAACCGATAATCGTTTCGGTATTAATCCCTGATTATGATTTTGCCCAGAAGTTTGCAACGTATAGAAAAATTCATTTCCGACCCTATAAGCCATATTTATTCTTGATCAGGACTACGAGCTGAGTTGATTTAGCCGGCTCTGAAAATGTAGTTTGTTGAACTGATTGTCTTGAGAATATCTGTTCCTTGGGTATAATTTACAAAATGAAAGGCAACAAAGAATACAAATTATACATAGATAATCCATTGGAACTTATTTAGCTGCTAGAAACGTATTATCTAATGTTGGCAAGCGCTTAAAGTTCATCCATGTCAATTTCATCCCTGTAAAAGCCCAGTACGGAGACGCTGAGAATTTTTGCAGAGCCCATCTAATTACATAGCTTAGAGAATACGCTCAACATAATTCTCAGAGCACATTCTCAGAGCCAGTACGGAGATGCCACAAATGCGCTCTGACAATGAGCATGGTCGGCCAACTCGTTTTTTGCCGAACAGCTGATAAATTCTAGCAGGGGTTAATAGAAACTATGAAGAATGTTTGATAAATGTCAGAGGTTCCTATGAGAATTAAAAACGAGAGCGTAAGTTTAAGTCGGTCCTGCGCGACTTCGATATACCCGTTACTCAGGGCAATTAGTGTTTAATAGCCTTTCCATATGTTAATTAACAGAGCATTAACATTAATGTGACCATTTCCACATTATGTGAGCAAAAAGTGCATGTAGCGCCAAAAAGTATGCAACGTTTTTTATAACTCAGCCATTTATTATCCGATCTTTATGAACATAGATGGTTGATATTGGGCCCATACACTACACTGCAAAATATGAGCTTAATATCTTTAAACATTTTTTATTGTGGGGGCGGAATGGGGCGTGGCCAAAATTTGAAATAAACTTGATCTGCGAAGGGACAATAGGAGTCTACTTACAAAATTTGGTGGCTCTAGCTCTTCTAGTCTCCGAGATCTAGGTGTTCATACAGACAGACGGGCAGACGGACATGGCTATATCGACTCGGCTGTTGATGCTGATCAAGAATATATACATATGTACATTTGCCAGACTTAAGTATACTACGAGTAACGGGTATAAAAATTGAAGTAACAAAGACAAACAAACAATTCAAAAATCATGTGGAGGACTTCACGAAGGACGTACAAGTGTCGCTGATCAAAATTGAATCTGGCCATTAAAATGCATTTCGTTGTTATAATGGTTATAATGGCGCCTCCTCAGGCGGCCGTTCTGTCAACGCCAGCTGTGGTGGCTTCTTTTGGTCTCGACGCCCCTGTTGTGGCCACTCCACCTATCAGCACCAGGCTAATTCTAGATCCATCAAAAATTCCATGGCATTGCCTATGACCTCTGAATTTCATTTAGGGACTTCTTTTTTAATTTTATAAACCATTTTATAATAAAATTTTTAGCCCGCCTATTTTTTAAACGGACCACATTTGCTTTTTTGCTGTTTCCTGGTCACACTACAGCCTCAGAGGCAGCTGTGACAATGATGAAACAATACTGGCTGCGGAAAAATTCTCAGCATCTCCTTACTGGGCTAAAGCTTAGAATTATTGAGGGTGTCAAGATATTGATGTATTCAGACCAGAGGTCCAACAGATGCCTTGTGGCCTCTTCAGCCCAATTGCAACTACATTGGAGGTCTTTACTTTCTGCAATTCATTATCGAATTCATATCATCGAATAGAAACAATCGAACAGTCGAATATTCAATGGGTAATGCCACTACATTTTTCCAAAACGCATGTATTTGCCATCTCAAGTGCTTGACATATACAATTGAATATGCGAAAACTTACAAATTGTGAAAATAAAAGATGCAGTTGCATTAATGACTTTCGGCTAGAACCCCTAAAATAGGCCAGATTTTTCAAGCCAAACGTGAACAATTCATAATTAGGGCCAAATAAATTTCTGGAATCTAGTCAGCCTTGACTTGTTCGTCTAACCACAAGCACAGGCAATTTAATTCATTTGCAAGCAAAGCATTTTCACTTCACAACGATTTTTCAAGATGAATCAAACCGAAGATATGCAACTTGGTCGTGCTCTGGCTATATGTCACCAGCTGGAAAACGAACTTGAGGATTGCCTAAGTACTGTGGAGCGATTGAATCGCAAGTATAATGCCCCCGGTCGTTATACCATTGATCTGAAGCCCTTTGATGTGGATATCTCGCTGGACTCGTCTTCCTGCAAGGGCTCGTTGGATTCAGATATGTCGGCGCTGTCCTTGTCGAATATTTCAAAAATTGATGACGAAACTGGCTCAATAGATGATACAATGGTGCAGGGACGCAGTGCTCATGAATTGAATGTCATCTATACCGACTTGACGTACAAGTCCATCAAGCTCAAGCGCGAACTGGAGGCTACCGTGGCGCATGCTCAACGTGTCACCGAGATCGGTGAGCGCCAGAAGAAAGTCAAGCATCGCATGGTGAAGAACTCGAAGAAGAAGGCGATGATGACTTGCACGCACTAAGAAGACGACTTGCATGCACTAAGAAGAAGATGACTTACATTCACCAAGAAGATGACGAAGCTCCTCCTTTCTACATATCTAACAAATTGTACTGACTGTTTTTACTGTTCCCATTAAACGGCTCTCCGCCAAGCAGAAAACTCGGACAATTTTTTTAAACTTATTTGGCTTGACATAAAAATGAAGCAAAGTTTCTAGCCTGTTTTTATACTCTGTACCATGATGAAATTAGTATAAGGTGGCCCCGTCCGTAAAATCTCTCCCTTATTGTATATTGAGAAATGAGTCCGAGCCTACTAATTTCAAGCGAGTAACATTTTTTGCCTTTAACCCTTAGAATGGCAGTGGGGTACATTTACAGCCTACTGTAGCAACTTATTCCCAATGATTAAAAAATTAGGCAAGAGTTTAATTTTTTATAATGTACCCTGCGACGCATTCAATAGCATCCTCTTTAAGCTCCTCTATTTTATTTTTTAAATTTGGAGGTAGCTCAATCGAAGTAAAATCATCAGGGCTTGCATCCATCGCAATAACATCATTGGGGTCAGTAAAATTTTCTTTGTCTTCTGTTTGGCGATTATATTTAAAACTTAAATTTAGCCAAAGATCTGTGTTATCATCTTCGACATTTCCCTTGTTGGACAATATTTGTGTAGCCAGGTCGAATGATTTCTAGTTCACGTTCCGGCACTGGTATTGCATCTGGCATGAGGCGTCTTCTCTTCGAGACCTGGCCTTTGTTAGTTAAGGGCTTCCAATCGGTAGCTTTAAAATGTGTGTTGCAGATTTTTCCATTTGGACCAAAACTACATCCTAAGGATTCTTCCCACAATTTTCTTTTGTTTAAATCACAACAATAATTGCAAAAGGTCTTTTTTTTTCTCTTAAGGGTTAAAGCAACCAACAAAAAAATTCGAAAAATTTCGTCCAATTCGAACCTACTCTGTTGACTGCCTGTCAAATACTGACAGTAAGGGACTAATCGAGAGAGCTGCTCTCATGACGGGACCACCTTATTACATCATGCTCTGTACCAGAGGTACACAGAGTATAATAAGTAGACCTCAGATTTTGCAAATTTTGAAATCGATTTAAGTCCTAGTAGACTAGGGCGAATGTCGACGCATTAACTTATTAAATGATAACTTAAGACGTTTTGGAATTGAATGGAATTTTTGTATATTATTGGGCGCATTCAGCAGACAAATCCGATTTACGATTACTGATTTACGATTTGCGATTGCTGATGATTCTCTGCTGAATGCCATTAATTGATATTCTGTGGCTTTTAAACTTATTGTTAAAAAACAACCCTTACACAAATAGACTTTAATATTTACGGACAAGAAATAGACAATTTTATGTGAATCATTGCACAAAGGTAGACTGACCTAGCAATCGGTTACCAAACGTACTTTTTGTTGGATTGCTTTTCAACAATCATGATTGTTAAATTTACCAATCGCATTCGGCAATCACTTCATTCAGCAGGTTAAGACGGCAATCGTAAAACATAAATCGTAAATCGGATTTGGGCAAATAAATTAATGTCCATTCTGTTTTGATGTTTTTGACGAAAAAACGTGTTTGAGACCTCAGTTCGTTTAAAAAAATATCGGAAAAATATAGACAATTTTAAAAACAGTAAAACTAACAAACAAAAGAAAAAAAAAATAATAATAATAATTTTTAAGTCAATGTCTTGAATGGGACTCGAACCCACGACCTCGCCGTTGCACGGCAAATGTCTTGACATTCTGCCACCGGGCTTGATTTCATTCTTTACTGTCATTTCGCCACCGTCTAGCGCAACCCTGTTGTATCGGTGAGCGTTAAGATGTCTGTCGTTCGTGTTAGAGTGCTGAGGACCTGATTTCAAATCCTAGTAAGGGTGTAAGTAAAAAATAAAAAAAAAAAAAATTCCATTTAAAAAATTATCACAGCAAAAGTAGGAGGGTAGGGTGGTGGGAGCAAGATTCAGCGAAGAAGGTATGGCTGAGCTCTAAGTGCGCTTCACACTTTAGTGTGCTGCTGCCACTTTGGTGATTTCGTTGATTCGATCAGACCGCAAGGTTTGCTGAGTGCCGTCGTATCATGAACCCAATCAATACTCACATGGTTACGCCTCTCTATTAGCGTGAGGCTTTATTGGAACTACATGTATGAGGCACAAAATATGCCAAAATTTTGAACCTTTCCACAAATCGGCAGCTTTTCAAAGTAGATTTTTATCAAAATTACTCCAAGAAATGGAGATTTAATAGTCGAAACTAGAACTAGAAGAAACATTATTATTTATTTTATATTTTCGAGTACGAACTAGATTTCAATAAAAATTATAAAAAACATTAAATTCGTATTATTTTCCATAAAAAATGGCAAAAATCTTAAATTTTGCGGTTTTTTTTTATTTGGCAACTTTGATTTTCGAGTGCCCTGAAGTGCTCTTTGCAGTTCACTCGCGACATGGCTTATTATTTTCTTTGAACATTATACAATAGCTGGAGGTATGCACTTTTGCGCGGATTTGCTTTGTATTTCAGAAAATCGAGTTTAAAATGCTGTACCATTTTTCATTTTCAGCTTAAAAGTAGGCAATCTTTTTTAATGATTTTCCAGATTTTCCGGAAAAACTTTGTGAAAGTTCGTTATAAAGTTAACTTCGGCTCGAATGAAGTTTTGTATACCCTTGTACACTGTTAATTACGAAATTTGGAGGCGATCCCGCTTAAAACCAAAAAAATATTTCTCACTAAAACTTCTTTTTCGACCGATCATTCATACTGCAGCTATATGCTATAGTCATCCGATTTTGATAAAACATTGTAGAAATGTGCAAAAGTATATCAAATAAGAATATACCGATAAAAAAGACGTTTTCATTAAAAACAAAAAAGTTTTCCTCACTCGAACTAGTTTTTCAACCGATCTTTCCTATGGGAGCTATATGCTATAGTCATCCGATTTCGACCAAACTATGTAGAATTATGTAAAAGTATATAAAAAAAGTGTATGCCAATGATAAAGACGTTTTCATTAAAGACAAAAAAGTTTTTCTCACTAGAACTAGTTTTTCGACCGATCGTTCCTATGGCAGCTATATGCTACAGTCATCCGAGTTCGACCAAACTTAGTGAAATCATGGGAAAGGATTGAAATACGTACTCTGGAGGCGTTTCCAATACAAACAAAAAAGTTTTTCTCACTAAAACTAGTTTTTTGACCGATCGTTCCTATGGCAGCTATATGCTATAGTCATCCGATCCGGCCGGTTCCGACAAATGTGCAGCCTATTTGTACCACAAGACTTCGTGCAAAGTTTGGTGAGATAGCTTCAGACGGACGGACGGACAAGGCTAAATGAACTCAGCTCGTCATGCTGATCAAGAATATATATACTTTATGTGTCAGAGATGCTTCCTTCAATGCGTTACAAACATCCGCACAATTTTATAATACCCTCTGCAAGGGTATAAAAATAAGAGAAATATTTCTTAAATAAATTGCAAGGCGTCAGAGGCCTAACTTCAAGGGCTACAGCGTAATTTTAAATTCAAGAAGTGATGGAAAATTGGCTGGAACCTGAAAAAAAATATTTTTTTCCCATTTTAAAAAACAGTGCAGTGTTTGGGACACTCGGGTGTGAGAAGTTTCAAGTAGTTATACAGTGCAGTAGTAGTTGCAGTGCACTGCTGCAGATCTCTGACTCTTGCGGCAATCGTCAAGCCATTTTATGTAATTGTTGTAGAGCTGTAAACTTAAAAATATGACTTTTATTATAAAACTCTTTTAAAAACCGTTATTTTTTGAGTAATAATTTAAAAGTCTTGAACAAATGTTATTCTCCGAAAGTCAAAAATTATAAAAGCCTTTGATAATTATTTTTTAGTCTATATAAAAATAGGGCCAAAGTTAACCTTTCGATCTTAGAAAGGATATTAGCACTTGAAATTTGAGACTACTGTACTTTAAAAACAGAAAAAAATTTTACTGAACTTATTTTCTGGAACATACTGAGCTATAGGCTCTGAAAAAAAAGGCGTTTTGCAGAATTTTTACCCAGTGCAAAAATATATGATTCAGACTGCCACTTCAACGCTGTGAAATAACCTAACCGTTTAAGCCGGACCGATCGTTGCTATGGCAGCAGAGGCCTATAGTCATCTAATCCCACTGAGTCCCTGACAAATTTTTATTTATTGTACTAAAAATTTAACCAAAGCAGCTGGGGTAGTTTTAAAACGAACGGAGGAGCTAGGACGGTGGCAGACGGGACCGGACCGGCGGTAAATCGACTCAGGCCCGGTTGTGCTGATCAAGAATATATATACTTGGTGGTCGGAAATGGTCCTCTACGGTGGTGCATATGGACCACCCAATCCGGTTGGTCCCCCACCCGTTTCCATGTTGAGTAACCATGTTGCAAAAGCTACTTGGAAAATCATGTCTAATTCCAACCCTCTTTTATGGAATTGAAATTTTTGGTTCCTGCGATGCTGGTAGCATGCGGAAACTAAAAGTGGCGTTCAATTCCATTGCATGATATGCATTTAATCGCGATCGAAGAGATCATATTACTAGCAATGCATATAAAATTTTCGATTTAAGCCTGGAATATTGGATTAGACTTAGAATATTAATATTGCTACATAAGAATTTTACAACTAGAGAGCCTAACTATTTATTCGAAAATTTACAGCTTGTGTCATCAAAAAGGATCAACAATTTAGTTTTCAAACGTCAAGACAAACAATTTTTTATACAGGCAGTTCGCTATTGGAATGATCTACCGCATAGTATTAAGAGCATTAGGAGCGCAGCGCATTTCAAAGATAAATTATTTGAGCATTTACAGGCACATTTTAGTTCTAATTCAATTTAATTGAATCTATTTAATTTATACCACAACATCATATATAAAAATAACCGAATTTAGTCTTAAGTCGTATTGTATTGTAATTAACAAATTAATTGAAAGTTATATTGTAACACCTTTTCTGACCAATGACTTAATTTATAAGCTATATGTCTTGTGTCATTGGGATAATAAATAAAATAAAACTAAAACTCAACTGTTAATTTTGACCATTACAATAAAACTCCTCCAATAAAAGTTTATGGTAAATGTCGAGGATGGAAGGGAAAACAAATATTTTAGTGTAAAATAAACCAGTTTTAGCAAATTTGCTTCACATTTTTATTTTCATAAGTTTGTTGAAAATAAGTGTCCTGAGTAATTGTGGCTTATTGTTATCATTAGACTCAGAAGAGATTCAACTAACCCATTAATTATCTCCTTTGAGCCGTTTGAAACTGGCTTTCGTTCGATGTGAATTTTTCTCCGGCTGCAAAAGAAAATAGAGTCACAAACACATGGAGCTGTGTCAAGTATCAAACATCATCTTTAATAATCGTCCAATAAAACCGCATCTAATAAAACAAAGTATCAATTCATATAGACTGCATAACTGCACTATTGCAAATGTATTCCAAGCGAGCTTTTCCCTAGCCCATAAAATTTTCCACTTCCCTTCCTCCAATTTATTCTCTCTTGTCCAGCTTTCAAATAGTCTCGTTATATATTTTTATATTCATTTACTTTATACTTCATACGCTTCACTTTGCCCAATAGAAAAACTCACTTTGTATGTGAGTTGGCATTAAAATCGGCTTTATGGCGCCTCGAGCCTGACTGCTAAGCCATCAATTGATATGCACATGAAAATTTATTAGTGCTTTAATGGCGCATGCCACACCACAAAATGGAAGACTCCCATCGGAACTCGACTCTAGTCAACGACTCTTGACTGCAGTGGAAAAGTGCTTTAAGTTGGCTACACTTCTAATTTGCTGAGAGGCCATTGAGTGGAGTAGCTAGCATCGGCTTGGGCATCGTTTAGCCAAGTAAACAACAACAGGCAGCAGCAGTAGCAGGAAGGAGGCCAAAAATCTAAGCCAAAAATCAAAGACGAAAATGTGCAAAAACCGCCAAATTGTTTTGCACGTTTGCCACAAATGAAGTATGTGTGTGTGTGTGTGTATGAGAGTAGGTTTGGGGCCTCCTTCCCTTGTTGGCATTTGTTCAATACCCACACGAATATAGAGTGCAGACTTCGTTATGGGTTACAGTGAGTGGCAGCTGCCTTTTTGTTTGCCCAAGCCCCCCTTTGTTTGTCGTTTATAAAAGATTTGCCAAACAAGTTGTTTAATTAAGATTTCCTGCGGGCCAAATTTGGACGAGTTTAAGTGGCAGGAACTAGAGGATTTCGCCATCAAATTAATGATGGCAGCATAGAAAGAGCCTAAATGCTCATTCACATACCACGGACTCAAGAATGTGGGACCCCCTTGAGGATGAATAAAAGTATGGTAAATATTTGTTCAATCAATTTCCGCAGGTTCCTTTGGTTGGTCAGAGATAATCAGATAAGTCAATTAGATGAAGGAACTAGATCTTTAATAAAATTGTAGTGAGCTTGTCTATTTCAATAAATTAGCAGGCTGTCTTTAATTTACCTGGCTGAGCAAATGCAAATACAATTTAGCACAACAGCAAGTGCCTTTTCGTATGAGTGAGAATATATCGAACTCAAGGGCAGAAACACACACAAAAACCTTCGCCACACAATCGTGGACTACATTTTTGACAGCTTTCGATATATCGATATCGATATACCGAGTTACTCGGTAATCATTGAACCAAGGCGGACTGAGAATTTCGAATCTGCGCAGTGCGCTTCCTTGTAGTTATTTTCTTAAGGTTTGCTATAAACCGATATTATATTGTCACGGATGTTCTGTTCATATAATTTTTAACCCCTTACCTAGATATTTCTTTAAGTTTGAGAATGACACCAAAAGACGAGACGCTCAGTTCAAACCACTTTCCAGTGGGCTGATGAGTCATTAAATGTCCTAGATTTAGTTAAAAGAGAAAATTGTGGACCTGATATCAGCTTCTTTGTATTTTTATACCCTTGCAGAGGGTATTATAAAATTGTCCGGATGTTTGTAAAGCATAGAAGGAAGCATTTCCGACCACATAAAGTATATATATTCTTGATCAGCACGACGAGCTGAGTTGATTAAGCCCTGTCCGTCTGTCCGTCTGTCTGTTTCTATGCTATCTCCTGCGTCAGTTTTAAAGCTATCCTCACCAAATTTTGCACGAAGTCTTTTGGTATAAATACGCTGCACATTTGTTGGAACCGGCCGGATCGGATAACTATTGCATATAGCTGCCATAGGAACGATCGGTTGAAAAACTAGTCTTAAAGAGAAAAACTTTTTTGTTTATAATGGAAACGCTTTCAACGTACGTATTTCTTAGTTTACTATCCCTTCCCATGATTTCACCAAGTTTGGTCGAAATCGGATGACTATAGCATATTGCTGCCATAGGAACGATCGGTCGAAAAACTAGTTCTAGTGAGAAAAACTTTTTTTGTTTTTTTATGAAAACGTCCTTATCATTGGCATACACTAAATTTATATACTTTTACAAAATTCTACAAAGTTTGGTCGAAATCGGATGACTATAGCATATAGCTCCCATGGGAATTACGGTCAAAGTACTAGTTCTAGTGAGAAAAAAATTTTTTTTTTTAGTGAAAACGTCCTTATTATTGGCATACACTTATTTTATATACTCTTGGACACAATTCTTCAAAGCTTGGTCGAAATCGGATGACTATAGCATATAGCTCCCATAGGAACGATCGGTCGAAAAGCTTGTTCTAGTGAAGAAAACTTTTTTGTTCTTAATAAAAACGTCCTTATTATTGGCATGCACTTATTTTATAAGTTTTATCAAAATCGGAAGACTATAGCATATAGCTGCTGAATGAATGATCGGTCGAAAAAGAAGTTCTAGTGAGAACAACTTTTTGTTTTAAATGGGATCGCCTCAAAATTTCGCAATTAACAGTGTATTATGCTTTTCCATAATTTCACCAAGTTTAATCGAAATCAGACATGTTTTTAGTATAGATCCCATAGAAAAGTAATGTCTAAAAAGTAGTCTTAGAAAAACATTTTTGTTTTTAATGGAAGCTGCAAGGGTATACAAAACTTCGGCCGAGCCGAAGTTAACTTTCCCCTATTTTTAATAGGCTGGGTTCTCTTTACTTTACTTTTACCTGACTAAGATCATGCTAAAATCAGGAATGCAAACCGATCGGAAATAAGGTCTGGTTTGGTTCAGTGATTTTTAAACCAGCGGCTCGGTTTATTACATGGTTTTTGAAGCCAACAGAACCGCGGTTTCGGTACGGTTCAGTGGATAAGTTTTAACTTATAATATATTTAATGAAGGCCAGTTTCCGTTTTCGCAAATAGTCCCGATCTTCCCTCAAATCTGCGCAATTTATGTTCTTGGATGCCGCAATCTGTTAAATTTCAACCTCTAAGTATAACTACCCGAAATTTTCATGGACTTTTGAAATTACGATTAGTTTAAAGTCCGACTAGTTGCTAAAATTGCATTTGTTTTCAAGGATCATCTTTAATTTTGCCGAGTCTCAAGCCTTTAAGCTTTTCTTAAGTATAAAGTCCTCGTTTGCCCTCAAGTCTGCGCAGAAAGGTATTCTTTTCGAAGTTTCGAAGGTAAAGCAGTCCGAAATCGTTTTAGAAACTCCATTATCTTCTAGGATCGATCTTAATTTTCCCATATCTCAACTCTTAAAGCGCTTCCTTGAGTATATCGTCGCAACTTATCCTGTAATCAGCTCGGAGTCATTTTTCGGAAAATCCAAAATGATGTCAAAAACTTATTTCTGTTCTAGGATCGCCCTTAATTCCACCAAATCTTACCCCTTAAAGCCCATTCTGAAGACATTCAGAAATATCTTTAAATTTGATTAGAAAGTAATTTTTTCACTTTTGAAGCTGTTAAAGTTTGAAAAACTATATATCTTGGTGGGACATACTATTTGATGTAAAAATAGTTGGGTCTGTTGGGTTCGAACACATTATAAAGTGTTAATTCTAGGTTCTAGAGGTATTACACCTCGGGTTTTGTTTGAACCAACTCTATTTGGTCGAACTAATCGGAAAATATTGAAAATTTTCTCAGAGAAAGCTGTTTTATTCCGAAAAACTTTTTAAAATGTAAAAGCTCACTTATTGTGTCTTTTCCCCGAACTTTTGCTTCAATATTTGAACATTGTAAACATTGCTTTTTCTAAGATAATGTTCATACTTTTATATGAAAAGTAAGCAAAATATCTGTGTCAACTAGACCAGGTCTGCTTTTTTTGACGAATTGAATTCACTTGGCATTGAGCAATCGGTTTCAGCTGCTTAAGCAATTCCGATTTTCGTCAAACCTAATATAGTAACCGTTGAAATTGTCACCTTCCATATAAAATTATTAAGATAACACACTACATACAAACGTTCACACGAAAACCGACTCGGATTTCGGAACAGGGTCGATTATGATTTCTATAGTGAATATGTGACTTTTCGACCATTTCAAAATTGATTTCCTAGAGAACATTTGAAAAGTCGGATGTGCTGGCTTCATCCATAATGATATCACTTTTAAAGCTGTACTCCTGGCTAAAGATTAAGGTGACGAAGCTCGACAAACTAATGAGAATATCGTTCCGTAAAGGAAATGAGTTCAAATTGATTAGCAATTTCCAAAGAAGAAATAATATCTTATGACAGGCGTATTACGAGGTCGGTGGATAATTGCAGTAGGTGTACGGTATCACATGTTTCAAAATGGCTGGATTTACATAAATCCGGCATCGATATGGACTTATCATAGCAATGCGATTAAAACTCCCAAAATTTCTAAGTCTTGGGGCTCGTTAGTGAACTGAACCGTTTTCATTTGTGGTTTTGGGTTACCTGCAACATTTTTGCTTGCATTCCTGTTTAAAATGGTTCAATAATTGTACTTAAACTTGATTAGAATCCTTGCTGTCCATATGTACAAAATTTTTGTTGATTTCAGTTGACTATTCTATTATAATGAATCCTCCACATTTAGATCAACTTTGACTAAAATCAACAACAGGTCGCTGAAGCCCATATACTTCTAGTAACAAAACTTTAAATTTTTTAAGTAGTTAAAAAATTTTCCGAATTTTGGTTGCACGCTTGCATTCCATTAATGGTAATGGAAGTATTTATCGCTTTTACTTGAGGCATCAATCGATGGAGACACCATTATTTGTAAATTGTCCTTGTAGAAGCAATGAAAATACAAATTCAACTACTTCTGTAATCCTTTTAAATAAATCTTTTTATACTGACTTCAGTGAATCAATAACCCATTTTACTTGGCTCTGGTGAATTTGAGTTCATTGAACCAGTTTTTTTTTTATTTAAATTAATTACACACACACTTCCTGTTATTTATGTTAACTAAATTAATGACGCGGCAGGAAAAGTACTCTGAAAAAGAGAACAAACTCATAAATATTGTTGGCCCTTTGGGCACGCTAAGCACTTCCGTAGGAATAAATATTTAATCAATCAATTTCGTCAAATGCATGAACCCGAATGATCCATTCTTATCTTACGCTCATCATTATGATAATCATTATCCTGATGTTGTCATTGAGGCATAAAACAAGTCAGACACATAAACTAGATTTGATTGAAATGCTAATTTCCAAGGCAAAAGCCCCACGACAAAAGAAAATCGAGGCGGCGCTTGATTAACATAGACAGGAGGAATGGACAACGGCAGACATTATTGAGTGGAGGATGGCACGCCATTTCGACTTAGTCATCGTGAATGTGTTGAGAGGCTCCTTAATGACAAGCAAAAACCGCCTCGTCCGGAACTCATCAACAGAGGGCTCTTCGATTTTGGCTTCAGTTTCAATTTCATTTTCGTTTTCAATTCAATTGATTTTGTATGAATGCTGCTGGGCTCCCATTTATCGCAACGTTATTAGTTCTTCGTTGGTTGGTTATGACAGGTTACATTGAACTTGGGTTTTGGGTTGGATGTGCGTTCGATATGGATTTTATAAAATTTCTGCATGTGATGTTTAGGATTTTGTGGCATTTTGTAATTTAATTTTCATTTGCCGACCATCCCCTCATAAATTGAATTTGTATGGGTATGTATTGGGTTTTTGGGTGAAAAACATGAAATAAATGAAATGAAAAGACCAACTTTGATTTAACAACACTTTGACCAATCTCTGGCATACATATTTGTACCAATGTACCAACGGATCAAAGTATTAACAATATTTTGTTATTTTAGTTAAACTTTTTATCGTCACTTGGACTGGAGAGTTTAAAAGTAATTAAAAATTGGCAACTTTATCAATAAACTGCTTAAACGCTTTGAAAGAAGCCCATACAATGCCTTAAGTCAAAGCCAACTAATCTCTCATTTTAAGGACTTGCGAACGAATTTTGGCAGATAGGAACAGTAAACTTTTTTTTAGTTTTCAAAAACATTTCTACGACATTTAAAAAAAAAACAAAACAAGATATTCCACTTTGAACATAGAACATTTTATATTAGATAGACAATGGTTTTGGCAATAAATCTAGGATGTCAATTTATAATTATTTTATTTATTCTTTTTATCCAATTGTGATTTTCCTGAAAGTAATATAGATTTGATTTAAATATTATAAAAGCAAATCTTAACCAGTTGCGCACAGACTTGATTTAGATTTCGTGAACAGCTAGAAGTCTGACCAAACTGCTGATTGACCATTCACCCAAAATCAAAACAACGCGCGAAAGCAAAACTTGTTGAAAGAAAATGTGAAAACGACAATAGGCAACCAGGTCCAGTATATTGAAGTATTGATGGCCTTGAAGTCATTCCTGTGTGGTGAGGATAGATCTCAAACTGACGGAGGAGATAGCATAGAAACAGACAGACGAACGAACAGACGGACAGACAGGCTAAATCAACTCATCTCATCGTGCTGATCAAGAATATATATACTTTATGTGGTCGGAGATGCTTCCTTCAATGCGTTACAAACATCCGCAGAATTTTATAATACCCTCTGCAAGGGTATAAAAACGAAACGAAAACGAACGTTTTACTATTTGCTGTTCCCAATTCCGATCGATTTGGTTACGTTTTGACTTTTCGAACTCGGTTTCGAAAACAGCTGGCTGGCTGGCCTGCGCACGTGTTTGTGTATATCGACAGTAGCCAGAGTTGTAATCATCTCTTTGATTTAAATTTGCAAAGCTCTCATATTCTCCTTTAATCCATCTTTTCATTTAAACCAGTATTTAAAAACAACATTTGAATATGTCATTACAAATATGGTTAAACATAGCTTAAAAAAAACAAAAAGTGCTCTCCGTTTACCTAAATTCAAATGAAGCAACCCTAACAGCAATCGGGTGAAAAAATAAAGTGTAGTTCAGGACAACTAGGTTTGGTCACGGCCGCTCGGTTTTGTTATTCATGCAACATTTTATATATGTTAATAAAAAAATCTTTTAAATTATACGTTAACTTCAAACAGTTTTAGTAATTATGCTAAACGATTCTAAAAATGTTCAAATAATTTCGAATTTTTAGTTAATAATTTTGGGGAATTATTTTAGTGATTTAAACAGCAATTACTATTAATTCCGCTGACTCTACAGCACACACGTTTTGAAAACGACAATTCTTGTCGATTTGCGGAATTCGGAACAGCAATCAACTCGATTTGCGGCAATTCCAATCGTTTTCGGAATTCGGAACAGGCCCGTATAATTTTGCCCAGAAGTTTGGAACGCATAGAAAGAATCATTTCCGAACACATGAAGTATAAATATTCTTGATCAACATGACGAGCTGAGTCTATTGAGCTTTGTCAGTCCGTCCGTCCCTCCGTCTTGTCTTTTTACGCAAAATAGTCCCTCAGTTTTGAAGCTATCGAGCTGAAATTTTTGATAGAGTCATCTTTAGCTGCACACTGCATATACATATGTCGGAACCGCGAAAATCGGATGGTCACTTCTAAAGCAGCCATACTAATTTTTTTTTAGTTTTTATACCCTTGCAGAGGGTATTATAAAATTGTCCGGATGTTTGTAACGCATAGAAGGAAGCATCTCCGACCACATAAAGTATATTTATTCTTGATCAGCATGACGAGCTGAGATGATTTAGCCTTGTTCGTCTGTCCGTCCGTCCGTCTGTCTGTTTCTGTGCTATCTCCTCCGTCAGTTTTAAAGCTATCCTCACCAAACTTTGCACGAAGACTTTTGGTGCAAATACGCATATATATGTCATAGGAACGATCGGTCGAAAAACTAGTCTTAGTGAGAAAAACTTTTTTGTTTTTAATGAAAACGCCTCCAAAGTACGTATTTCTTAGTTTACTATCTTATCCCATGATTTCACTAGGATTGGTCGAAATCGGATGACTATAGCATATAGCTGCCATAGGAACGATCGGTCGAAAAACTAGTTCGAGTGAGACAAACTTTTTTGTCATTAATGAAAACGTCCTTATCAATGGCATACACTCATTTTCTAAACTTTTCCACAACTCTACAAAGTTTGGTCGAAATCGGATGACTATAACATATAGCTCCCATAGGAACGATCTGTCGAAAAACTAGTTTTAGTGAGAAAATTTTTTTTTTTTGTTTCTAATATTGAACCGTGGTTGAAAAACTCTTAATTTATATCCGTCTTCGGGGCACTACAAAACAATTTTCCATTATTATACATTTAAACAGAAAACAATATAATTCTTATTCTTATTTTAAATACTTTAACAGATTTCTACAAAGTTTTATCCAAATCGGATGACTATAGCATATAGCTGCAGTATGAATGATCGGTCGAAAAAGAAGATCTAGTGAGAAAAACATTTTTGTTTTAAATGGGATCGCCTCCAAATTTCGTAATTAACAGTGTGTTATGCTTTTCCATTATTCAACAAGTTTGGTCGAAATCAGACATCTATATAGTATAGATCCCATAGAAAAGTAAGGTCCAAAAAGTAGTCTTAGTTAGAAAAACTTTTTTGTTTTCAATGGAAGCTGCAAGGGTTAACCGTCACTTCTTTCATACTAAAATAATTATGACTGTTCTCCGTAAAAAGAAGTATGTAAAATGGCATTCTCTTGGGAACCACATTCCGTAAAGCCCGACTGGGTGGTCACAAAATTAAGTCAGTGGTCACTAAAGTTTCAAGTGTATTTAAACTTCGGCACAGACGAAGTTAGCTTTGCTTTCTCGTTCTTAAATTATTTAATGCTCAAATTGCACATGTTTAGCTAAAGAGGCCCTTCAATGTACGTAATAAGTTCTACATTGATCACAGAATTAGGGAATATTGGCTTAATGTATATTTGACAACTTAGCGAGTGAGTAATTTGACAATTTCTTTCTTTTTAATTTCTTTTTCTTTTTAAAACGAAAAACGCTTTCGTTTTCGTGTTGCGAGAAACTAAATTAATTCCGTTTCCGAAAAGTTGCAGTGGAAGTGGAATTGAGAACATGCCTGACTGTGCGAAAGATTGAAATTATTCCATTTCGAGTTGTGCTCCTAAAATTAAACAAGTGCGAAATGTATCATTAAAGGAATATTGAAGAAACATTTAGACAAAGCTGACCCTTCCTTTTTGGAAAGCTGGCTACGCCCTTGACTTTTTATTTCAGACCTGCACTTAGGCAGACCCCACTCGGTCAACCAAAGCTTCGTCTGCAATTGGCACCAACAACAATAACAACCACTTCTACCATACCTTGTTTACCACAGCCATCATTGTCTTTGAGATTTTCTTGGCCAGATCCCACTTGGCAAACACCAGTTCAGCTCTGCTCCACCTGATTGGCAACCACATACTCTGAACTTCTTCATGAAATATTTACATACATTTTGTTTTTTAAATCTAGCTCACCGACTTTTACTGGTTATGAAAGAAATGATGATTATTAAATTTAAACTTGGAAGCATTTTTATTTTAACCATGTATTTTGACGAAGCCTTTTATTTGAAATGCCAATTGAAATTGGTTTTTACGCAGAAAAATAATTTTGTACGTTATAATGACATAAACTGAAATTATTTAATTAAGTCTAAATCCTTTAAAGTTTCATATGAGTAAACTAGTTTTGAAAACATATTATGAACTAGCTTGCTCCCTAGTTCATTCAATGTTCTTAGTATTCCGCACTCCTCCTTCAGTTTACAATTTATCCCCAATTCATTGCATCAATAATTTCCTATCAAATTTCTCTAGCAACTACCAAAACTTTTCGTTAACCCCCGAGCAATTCTCAACAGCTGCACTTTTGTCCTGGGCATTTGTTTCAAAAAACTTTTCCATCAACCACAAAATGAAACAAAGTCAAAAATTTGTACCAAAAATTTGCATTTTCCTTTTGTCCCCACCGCACAGAACCACATAAACCATGCAGAACACCCAAAGAGCGATTGCCTTGAGGCCGAACAAATATGTTAAAAGCAATAAATTTTGTGAAGAACACATTCAACCAGCTTTTCTCCATCTCTGGTGTTGACTTTATTGAAATGCCAACAATAATAGTTCATAAATTGTTGACGCTCAGCGTAAAAATTATATGAAATATTTTTATTGTTAACTTGCAATGTCAAAAGCATTTTGTCAACTAGCGAAATCTTCAACATGGCAACAATTGTTAGAATGCGTTTATCACAGTTGCAACTGCTGCTGCTTCAACTCTGCTCGGTGGTACATAGTTTGTCAAAGTCACGAGGAAGGGAAGCAGATGACTACTCGACCAGATTTCATGGAAGTCTCTCATAGTCAGCTTCGTTCTTGAATAAAGTTTC
This sequence comes from Lordiphosa collinella, assembly GCA_018904265.1. Lineage (NCBI taxonomy): Eukaryota > Metazoa > Arthropoda > Insecta > Diptera > Drosophilidae > Lordiphosa > Lordiphosa collinella. The sequence goes on from JAEIFV010000049.1 coordinate 27,032, forward strand.
CCTCAACGTTGTGACGCTTCAAGTTTGGTGTGATAAGCAAAACTCAGTGAGAGATGCATAGTGTGAGTGAAAATTTAAGAAGGCTAAGAATATATGGAAACTAAATGATTCGGGTATATTTGCAGAGGTTACAAATTAACCTTTTTAACACAAATATTTGCTTCAAATATTTGCTTTAACTATCGACAGAGAACCTTTGCATAAGAAACCGATGCAGTTTTCCATTGTTCTTTATTGTGCCCAGAATGTATAGAACAGTAAAATCAAAATATATATCGTCTGCTGCTTTTCACCCCCGCATTTTGTTTCTTCGCCTCAATAGTGTTAGTTCTCAAATGTTTGGCAGCCCACTGAATCACCCTTGCGCTCTGCACTCATCTCCAATGAAGATTTCTCAAAATCTGTTTGCGTTGCTTCAGCCTTATCACCACCAGCCTCACCCTCTTTGACCGTTTTTAGAATTTTCTGAACTTGCTGCATGCCGAGACTAAACACATTTACACGTTTTGCAATGCGCACGATTCGCTTCTCAATATCCATCAGCCTAGCCAAACCGTAATTATCCGAAATTTGTGGATTCAGTCCACTAGCAGCACCCATATCGTTCGCAAATTCATCTTCTGCTTCTATGGCTAGGAACGGATCCAGTGGACACACATTGCTATCCTGATCCCAAAATTCCTCTTCTGGATCTTCCAGTTCTTCCTCTTTTGTGAGTTCTTCAGCGTGCGATGGCCAAATATTTTTGGATGAATTAGCCATTTCTTATTAAGAAATACAATTTTATATACCTTATTCCCAAAAGTCTGAGTGAGAATAACAATTATTTAATAACAAAGCAGTAAATGTGGAAAAAGTAAAACGCAAAGCCTACTGGTCCATGAATAATGGCAAATCAAATAAGATGTGAAATCAATTAAAGACCATTTAAAGGCCCGGAAATCATGTGCTGGAAGGCAAGGCAAATAAATTTCTGAAACGACTTTCTGCCAAAGAGGCTAGCAAAAAGCGAATGAAAGTTTGGCCAAACGAAATCAAAGTCTGCCACAATGATGACGATGCCGATGCCGAAGAACAAAAGCCAAAAGGCGGAAATGCAGCATTCATTCTCTCGCTTTGCTCTGCCGCTTTCCCGCCTTCGCTTTCCGTCTGTGTTCTTGTGCTAAATATTTGCCACCCATTTCTTGGCCTTTCTGTCGCCAATCTCATTCGTAATAAAGCAATAAATCTACTAAAGAACTTGTTTCTTCTTCGGCTCGGTTCTTTATTCGTTTTTTATAATAAATTCCTTTAAAAGGGGGAAAAACATAAGAAACTTACAAATGAGTTTTTGCTTCAGTCAAATAAATTGCATTTTATGTGTGTGTTGCAGCTGCCTTAGCAAATGGAATGTCATTTTGACACTATCAATGGGGCATTGCGCTGGTAAGTAGGCAACAATTTATGTGTTAGGCTTTCGACTGCTGTGGCAATGGAAATGGAATAAAGGTTAGGTATGTGAATGAAAAATGCAAGTCAAGACATTTGAAATTAAAAAAAAAGGGCTGAAATTTTTTTTAAAGGCACAAAGCGATCGATTTTTGGAAGTAAAACTAAAGGGAATTTAATAGGTCTCACGACTTTCTATATTTATTTCAGTTTTTTAAAAATGGTGAGAAAAATAAGTTATGAAATCAAAGGAATATTGTCTGTTTTAAACCGTTAAATTGGAATGAATAGTATTACAGGGTGTTCAAACGATAACAACCTTAATCTTTAACCGGTATAACCGAATCAAACCGTATCCGTAACAGAAATATATTTTATTAAGTGACCATAACTAAAACCGAAAAGTACTTTATTTAGGTTATCCGAAACAAAAAACCTGGTCCATTTCGACTTTTATAATATTTTGAGACAATTTTTTGTAATATTTGATTATCGTCTGCTTAAGTCACGAAAATTATTTTTAAAAAGTTACAATCCACCAATTGACAGTCTCATCGCTTAAAAAAGTGTCTATCAATAGCAAATCACATGCAGCAACAGAAGAGTCGTCGCACACTGGAAAAAATTCTTTTACTGTTAAACCGCTCAAAGTTCTCTTATAGAGAAGAGTTAATAGATAATTATATTTATTTATTTAGTTGTAATGAACCAGCAACAAAATACTAAAAAAAACCTCACAAATCTTTACTTTTTTAACCTTCGTTTATGAAATTTATGGTTATCGTCTCTCTTTAAGCATTAACAGGAGGTTTTCTTTAGAATTTTGTTGCTGGTTTATTACAAATGACTAGCCAATTTTACTGTTTTTAGGAAATGAAAACATATTAGAGTCTGTACCACCCATTGCATACTTTGGGGCACCAGCAATAAATAGGATATTTTTGGATTCTTTCACAAGTGCTTAAAGAGGTATATCTCCATTGAAAAACATCGCAGAACTGTTTGGTATAGTTCACTTTAAAGCTAAGGAGTGGTACTTTCCGATGGTATCAAAGAGAGTCCAAACAATAGAATGGATTCCCCGAAAAACGCTCCTAAAAAGGGTCAAAATAGGCACTTTTAGCTACTTTAAGCTCAAATTACTAAAAATCTCGACGTGATGGGCAATTTCTGAAAACACAGTCTTGCTTAGCACACGAAAATCATCTAAGATCACTACCATCCATTCAAGATACTGGACCTTGTTGCCTAGTGTATTTCTTTAATACCCTTTTATCATCCAAGGGATGACCATTTTTCATATCCTTTGGATGATTTTTCAGTTCCATTGGATGATAAAAGAATATTAAAGACATATCCAATCCAAATGGATACGGGAAATCATCCAATGGATATTTTTGCATATCCTTTTTTTCTCTGTGTACCGATACAGTTTCGGTTTTAGTTTATCTTGTCTTTGATACGTTTGCAAGTGAACAAATGTGGCCCAACCTGATGCCGATCTTCGCGTCTTCTTTCGATATTCCTTCCACTTTACACTCACTTGGTAAAAAGAGACAAATGTTAAGATTTCTAAGAAGCAGTTCCAAGTAACAAGTCGAAGAAAATAATGTTTTCCGTATAACTCGACAACCGTTCATCCGATCTTTATCATTCCTATGGCGGAACGATAAATAATCTTTATTTCAAAATATGTCCAGAAGGTTCGAACCTTCTATCTATAAAACTGTTGGAGATATGACTTTTTTTCTTAATTGCGGGGGCGGGAGGAGGCGTGGCAAAAATTTAAAATAAACTTGATCTGCCCGCAAGTATAAGAAGCATATGGCCCATACATGTCAAACCTTTATCTCTTACTATCTGTGAGATCTGTTTGTTCATACGGACAGACGGACATGGCTTTATCGACCCGGCTGCTGATGCTGATCAAGAATATATATACTTTAAAGGGTCGAAAACGCTTCCTTCTGGCTGTTACATACCTTTTGCACAAACTTAATACAGGTGTAAAATAGGTATTTGCGACAAAAACAATTGTTTACTATCCACATCTTGGATTTTGGAGTGTTATATAATATTTCTGAAAAGAGAATTAATAAACCTATCCATCAAACTTTTATGAGCTTAAAAATGCCGAAGATATGATAGGTGAAACTACACCAATAAACCAAAATTGTTGCATTTCAGTCAATGAGATGAGCATATTCAATAAACGAGCTTTAAAGATTTTTTTTTTGTCTGCCTGCGCTTGCTGACTTTTCGATATACATCTCATTAGAATTGAGAATCCATGGCTAAAACGGTCAGGCCTGTTCTCGTCTCTGAGTTCGATCAGTCGATGTTGGTAAAGGTTTTGATATTCAAGAAATTAACCGAAAATTTGGCCTAATCAGAGTGCCCAGAGTAAGCTTCCTGGCGATGAATGATTTCGCCATTGTTATTGTTCCAGTTTAGTCACAAGCACAGGGGCACCCTCCTGACAGAGTCGGTATCTCGAACTGAGGGCACTTAACAAATCTAGGAAACGAATCAAAAACAGAAACAGGAAAAAATATAAACGTTGCATTATGTCCGAAAATTCCTATTAATATACAGAAATCCGACAGAGTCTGGATTTTGAATTGAGAGCACTTAACAAATCCAGGAAACGAATCGAAAACGGAAACAGGAAAAAAATATAAGCGTTGCATTAAGTCTGAAAATTCGCATAAATATACAGAACTTAGTATTAAGATGTACGAGGTGTGTTCAAAGGAAATGGTGAATTTTGAATTTTTTGAAAAATGTGGTTTCGAGATAAACGCGTTTAAAGTTGGCAGTTGCTAGGCAAATCGGGTCACTTTGGGTCATTAATAGGGGCTATATCTTCTAAAGTATTTTGAATTTCAAAAAATCCATTTAGGACGATATTCTCGAATATCCAGGCTATAAAAATATGCAAAAAAAAAAATCGAAAAAAGAATACTAAACAAGTCAAGTATCATCTGGTTAGTAATGGACTCCGGTTCAAACTGTTAGATTACACCTCCATTACTAGTATAGGAAGTATGGCCAACTATTTGAGCAATCTCTAGCTACCGAAGCTTCAAAAAACTTAAAACTTATACGGGCCTGTTCCGAATTCCGAAAACGAGTGGAATTGTCGCAAATCGAGTTGATTGCTGTTCCGAATTCCGCAAATCGACAAGAATTGTCGTTTTCAAAACGTGCGCTGCAGAGTCAGTGGAATTAAAAGTAATTGCTAATTAAATCAGTAAAATACTTCCCCAATACGACTAACTAAAAACTCGAAATTAGTTGAACGTTTTTAAGATCGTTTAACATCATTACTTAAACTGTTTTAAGCTTAAGTATAATTTTATAGAATTTTTTTATAAGCTTCTATAAAATATTGCATGAAAAACAAAACCGAGCGGCCGTGACCAAACCGAGCTGTTCTGAATTTCACTTTACATTTTAGTCGATTTCGACATTCAATCGGCGGCTGCTAGGGTTGCTGCATAAGAATTTATTTAATCGGACTGCACTTTTTCTATTTCACTTAGCTATGTTTAACCATATTTGATATGACATATTCAAATGAAATATTTAAATACTGGCTTAAGTAAAAATATATGGATTTAAGGAGTAAATAAGAGCTTTATAAATTTAAATTAGAGAGATGATGACAGCTCTGGCTGCTGACGATATACACAAACACGTGCGCAGGCCAGCCAGCCAGCTGTTTTCGAAACCGAGTTCGAAAAGTCGAAACGTAACCAATCAGAGCTCGCAAGAAGTGGTCCCTTTTTGCAGAAAGTCTCAAAAAGAACTGTTGCTCGCAGACACAATTGAAAACGGGATCAAAAAGACACTTTAAACCTGTTTTTACTCAGCGTGCTCTCTGCTCTATCAGTGAAAGCTTCTTGTCGCTCTCTTTATGTCGCGCTCGGCACGAAGACGCCGCCGGACAGGTGCTTGCGGTGTATGGTGTTGTGCGTTCGCTTTAGTTGTGTTATTTCAGAATTGATTTATTTTTATACCCTTGCAGAGGGTATTATAAAATTGTCCGGATGTTTGTAACGCATAGAAAGAAGCATCTCCGACCACATAAAGTATATATATTCTTGATCAGCACGACGAGCTGAGTTGATTTAGCCTTGTCCGTCTGTCCGTCTGTTTCTATGCTATCTCCTCCGTCAGTTTTAAAGCTATCCTACCAATTACGAAGTCTTTTGGTACAAATACGCTGCACATTTGTCGGAACCGGCCGGATCGGATGACTATAACATATAGCTGCCATAGGAACAATCGGTCGAAAAACTAGTTCTAGTGAGAAAAACTTTTTTGTTTTTAATGAAAACGTCCCTGTCATTGGCATACACTTATTTTATATACTTTTACACAATTCTACTAAGTTTGGTCGAAATCGGATGACTATAGCATATAGCTCCCATAGGAACGATCGGTCGAAAAACTAGATCGAGTGATGAAAACTTTTTGGTTTCTAATGAAAACGTCCTTTTTATTGGCATACACTATTAAATTTGAACACATTTCTACAAGTTTTATCAAAATCTCTTATATACCAGTATGAATGATCGGTCGAAAAAGAAGTTCTAGTCAGAAAAACTTTTTGTTTTAAATGGGATCGCCTCCAAATTTCGCACTTAACAGTGTATTATGCTTTACCATGATTTCACACCAAGTTTTGAAATCGTGAGATGTCTTTGCGCTGTATAGTATGTAGTGTCCAAGTGTTCGTTCTTTAGTTGTGTTATTTCAGAATTGATTTCTTTTTTGTTATTATTTCTGTTATTTAGATATGAAGAAAAATATATGTTGATGCTATTTTTTAAGTTTATATTTTTGTCTATTATTTCGTATACTTTGTTGACTTCTTGTTTTATTTTGCTTGATACACCAATCTTAATTATGTACATATGTATATTCATACGCATAGTTTAACGTCCCAGCAAGTGACCATTTCTCTCTCTCTCACTCTTTCACGCTTTGCCTCTGATGAAATAAAGCAACAACAAAGCACTAACGAAACAATAACAAAAAAGACACTTTGTGCTTTAACGCAAATCGTTTTGCTCAGTTGCCGAGGCTCAGTTGAGGAGCGCCGAGCAAAAATATCCCATTCAAACTGTTGTCGCAAGAGCGCTTCGTGTGTTCTCTCACCGATCAGCATAAAACAGAAAACACGAGAGACACAAATTTTAAGTGTTCTGTTCAGAGAGTGAGCGAGTCTGTCTAATTTTTCCCTGCTATTTCAGTGAGCAGACAGCTTGTGAAATTTTGGTTTAGCATATTTTGGGAGCTCTGATTACAATTCATATTAATTTCTTTGTGCATCCATTAATCCGTTTGGCAGCATATTGCCTAATTAATGATTTTATTGAATGCATTAAGTACATTTCTCATTTGGAAAGCATCTGCTGTCAGCTTTCATACAATCATCACAATAAATAACCATTTAATCGTGTTACTGGTTACTGGCTATAGTTCGAGGCACTAAGATGCCATCATGTCTATATTGTTGTGAGATTAATGTGAAAAGGTCACGCCCAGCACTCTTGATGAAAGTCACTCACTTTAGACAGACATTTGTTTTTGTTTTTTCAAAGAAAAGGACACGTGACATAGGTAAGAAACAGAAATGCCGTGTGTCAACAAAAGGAAAAGGTAAGGTGAAAATATCATGAGAACTCGTTTATTCTTTCCTTTGGTAGTTTCTACATTTGTCTTAATTAGGATGAGAGTCACTTGAACAGAAGTGCCTAAAGAGTCCGTCAGCTTGACTTGTGCGCCGAGAATCACGTGTGAGCGGCGAGACTTAATGGCAAAACACTCTTCCAATGCGGCTCATGTCTGTCCGTAATTTATATGGCTGCCTGAGTGCCTCCTCTGGGCTAACGGCTCTCTCCCTCGCTCACAAATTTGTTATTACGTTGAATTAAACTTGAAAAATGTGTTAATGGGCTCTCGTGCTGTCTTGCTTACACTGCCACCGCAACTTCCATCCCTCCCGCCTTGCATTGGCAACAACAACTTAATTAAATTCCACAATGATTTTGTTATTATGCCTGGCGCTAGCATAGAGAAGCACAAAAGATGCCAAACCACTGAGCACCACATGGCGTATGTGTAATATGCTGGCTTTTCGTGTTTCCCTTTAAATGCAACCATTTTGCCATTTTCTATTTAATTCGTAAGCCTAAATGAGCTGTGAAAAGTAAGAAGAAATTTTTCAATTTGCTTTCTAAAAACTTGTTAAAAACTCTATTTAAATGAATTTACATTTCAACTTTTAAATGTGTCATGACATGGAAATGGTTTCACTGGTAATTAAAAACTGTAGATTTATGTCCAACGAAAGGCCTCTGCGTTACAAAAAAAAAAATTTGTTTGGCTGACCCAACACAATGCCACAGACCAATGCGATATATAAGGATGAAAGAGGATTCTCGGTTTTTATGTGTTCCGGCTTTTAACTCAAAGTGCGACTTGTTGCCTGTGAAGCTGTTAAGCAGGCCAGATTTAAATTGCAATGCCAGTTAACTTTAATCCGATGGCAATTAGCAGAGGACAAAGTTAAAAGTATTATAAATGGATGATTAAGAAAAGAGCAAAGGGATAGAGGCGGTTCATTTGCAGCCTTAGACATATATTTAGAAAAAGAAACCTTCTGGCTGCATGCTTTTTAAGTTCTTCGATAAAAAATGTCAGCCAAAAATAATTTTTTTGCAAACAAATGATTATCTTAGTGCCGCTTTTTTCTGCTCGAGTCGGTTATAAGAAAAATGTCAAAATTCATTCAAAAGATAAAATAATGTTAAAGAACATTTCACTATATCGAATGCTTCCTCACTTAAATTAGAAACCATTTCATTTTGTAATACGCCTCATTAGGGTCCACCTTCTCAACTTACAGCAAGAGCTATCAGTTAATTGGAAACTCCCATCCAAGGTCAGTAACTTGACCTTACCGCACTTTCAGCTTAAGTCGCACATAAAAATATTTGTCTTCTTCCTTTCATTTAAGCATCCTCAGCTTACTTTTACCCTCATTTTTCTGTCAAATTGCGCATACGCCGCATTGGTTGTTCCCCTGGGTCAATCCCAAATTACGCTCAAACGAAGCGTGAAGTATTTCTTCCCTCACACACACACACACACAAACCCATACAACTTCGTCTCAAGCCCTTGAAATGGCCTTTTATGATGCTGTCAGAAATCACTTTGGCTAAATATTTGTCAAATGCAGACAGCGCACAACACACAAAAGTCAAATACCCACAAAAAAAAATCAGTTTTTCTTTTTAAAATTTTGTTGGAAAGAAGGGACAGGCGATACAATTGCGGCCCGCTGAGTTTGCGGCTGGGTTTTGCCTCATTTACTTTGACTGACGCTGGCACATTTCAATTTGTGCGCTCCAGGCGAACTGCCCGGTCAGCGGACGGAGAGACATGATAAAGTGTCTCATCCCTTCCAGAAAAAAGTTCGCAGGCTTTGACATTTTTTGGGCAAGTTTTCACAGTGCGTGCTCCGCCTGGCGAATAGTTTGACTGAGGACCTCAATGCCGCTTTCTTCAGTCTATTTTTTTGAATTATTTGCGAAACTTTTTCTTGATAATAAATCATCAGGCGGCGTCCGCAGTTAGATTATTTTTTTGGACTGTCAACGCAAGGCTGAACAAAACTTTCAATTCAAATTAAATGCTTCCGGTGTGAAATAAGGATGAGCCATGCAACAGCAGTTGGTCAGTGGATAATGCAAAAAGAAAATTTCATCAATATAGAATACAAATACAGTTGCTCCTCCAATGCAACATCTTTTTGCCCTGCCATTCTCCAGTATTTTAGAGCTAGATATGGAAATTGACATTACGGAAGTAGCAGCAGCAATATCCCACAATAATCGAAATAATGCACCCGGGGAGGATAGAGTCTCAGCAGAGTTCCTGAAAAATGCAACACCTTACTTTGTACAGCTTCTTAAAAACGTATAAAATACAATTTTTCATGCGGCAAATAAACCAAAAAGATTCAGACGAAACGTGTTATACCCGATATTCAAAAAAGGAGAGGCGAGCGAATCAGCAAACTACAGAGGTATATCTTTCCTAAACGAGTCCATAAAGACTTTTGCTTCATTACTGTTGAATCTTCTCTCCAACTGGGTAAAACAGCACGATATCTTGAGCGAATACCAATCTGCGTTTAAGGTATGCGGATCGAAATACAAACAAAGTTTACCTCTAAGTAAACATTTACCCTAACAAATACTATTAGACCAGAAGAAAACGTATTTAATGCCCAAGAAACCTGAACTCTAGATATGTTCTAAATATTCTCTTTAAGTTTTGAAGGCTTATACTCAGATGAGATACAAAATTTAGTTTTTCACAATGCTTCATTTAGATAAGACTGCAGCTCCAAGCATATCAGATTTCAAAACTGTTAAAATGTGGTTCTATTCATGTGAAGTATAGTGCCGAACTAAACTATTATCTTATCTGAGTATAGGCCTTGAGAACAAAAATCAATCTATAATCTAGATCGAAAATTTCTTTTTCGAGAGTATTGCAATCTTAAGAAAAAAGATTGAAAAACTTGAAATGAGATTGAAAATCTCAAAATCAAGATTTATCATATGGGTGCAAGTAATAGCGGCCGCTGGCATAACGCCTTTGTCGCTCTTTGAGTGACATAGTGGCCGCGCTTTCAGTGCGTCATAATACCCGCGGGCATTATGTCAATTTCAACTCTGACAACGCCCGACTTTTGCAAAAAATATACCTACATTTTGCATTGATCGCGAGATACTTCTGCAAGAAGTTTTTTAAAGTTTTATTTAAAGTTCCGTTTATTATGCTTTCTCTTTTCTACATTTTACGCATAACTATATTCTTATTAGTGTATTATTCATGCTTAAGCAGTGTGGGCGTGAAATGTGTTTAGTCTATGAGATTAGATTTGTTGCAGGGTTTCAAAAAAAAATTCGAAACTGTTGATTCTGCCAACCCAACAACAATTGTTTAAAGAAAATCAAGAATTCGACCAAAATAGCTCGCGGCTCGTTTGCTTAGTAGTTTGTAACCTTGCAGCTTCCATTGAAAACAAAAAGTTTTTCTCCTAAGCCAACTTTTTGGACCTTACTTTCTATGGGATCTATACTAAATAGATGTCTGATTTCGACCAAACTTGGTGAAATCATGGAAAAGCATAATACACAGTAAATTACGAAATTTGGAGGCGATCCCATTTAAAACAAAAAAGTTTTTCTCACTAGAACTTCTTTTTCGACAGATCATTCATACTGCAGCTATATGCTATAGTCATCCGATCTTGATAAAACTTTGTAGAAATGTGTTAAAGTATATAAAATAAGTGTTTTGAGTGAGGAAATTTTTTTTTGTTTGTAATGAAAATGTCCTTTTTATTGTCATATTCTTGTTTTATTTTGTTTTATATTTTACCAATTTTTTATTTATTCTAGTAGGCTTTGATTTTTTCAAATTTTTGTCTTAGTTTTGAATAAAGTAAGTTAAAGGCACACTTTTTATTTGGCATTCGCCGGGACTAGTCGCATTCGGCTGTACCAAATTATTTCAATTATTTTAAATAACTGTTTAGAACTGTATCGTGATGGATCAATTATTATCTCCTTTTATTCGGTACCATGCTGTTTATAGTTAAAAGCGCATCTGTTATTGTTTCCTGTGTGTTCGAAAAGAATTCGTTCTCTTGTAGGCCCACAGGGCGATTAGCCGCTTTCAGCAATGTACTATTTGTAATTTTTTCAACTCTTGGAATTGTTATCCAATTTACCTTCAACCTTGCCTGACGAACTACGCTCATCACGAACCCTTCCGTTACCTTTGTCTAAGGTATAATAAGTACTCTCATATAATTTCCTCTCAATCCTTATTTGTAATTAAAAATAATTTGTTGTCGTTCCTTAGTAGGCCCCTTTAAAGTTAGACAGATCATTGTTAAACTATAAAATGAATAAAATGAAATGACAGAATTAATAGTTACTTTACTATGTGACTGTATTTTGAAAATCAATCAAATCATAGAACGTCTTAGAACGTCTCCAGGTCAATTAGTAATGTTATTTGATAACCTCTAAAACAAGCTACACATATTCTGCAAGCCAGCAGAGGCCATTCCACGCCAGCAATGCTATGACTGTTTGGGAATTCCAAGGCAGCACAAGAGCAAAATCAACTCATACGGCAGCAACGCCAAATTGACAGAAACCTTTGTGTGCACCCAGAGAAATGAAGAACTAATTGGCGAGAACGAATTCTTCTTGGTTCAGCGACGAAGCTCAAGAGCAAGAGCTACCAATGCATTCAGAAAAAATCACAGTTTGGTGCGGTTTATGGGCTGGTGGCATCATTGGACCGTACTTCTTCAAAGATGATGCGAATCGTAACGTAACTGTGAATGGTGAGCACTACCGTGAGATGATATCCAACTTTTTTGTGGTTTCAACAAGCCGGTGCCACATAGCACGCGCAACAATGGAGTTATTGAGAGGCGAGTTCGGTGAACATTTTATTTCACGTTCGGGACCGGTCAATTGGCCGCCTAGATCGTGCGATTTAACGCCTTCAGACTATTTTTTGTGGGGCTATGTTAAAGCTCATGTCTATACAGACAAGCCCGTTTCAACTGACGCATTGGATGACAACATTGAAGCATTTGTTCGTGAGATACCGGCCGAAATGTTGGAAAGAGTATGCCAAAATTGCACTAAGCGGATGGACCATTTGAGGCGCAGTCACGGTCAACATTTGCATGAAATAATCTTCAAACATTAAATTATATGGACCGTACTATCAATTCAAATAAAGATTTCATGCATTTTTCTGAATTTTATGTGTTTTTTTTAAAAAACTTTTCTATAGCTCTTAAAAATCACCCTTTAGTACCATAAAATTAGTTAGATGACTATATTTACTGTAATGTAAATAAAATGATTAAAAAGAAAAACTTTGGTCACTTCAGATCATTTCACGTTAGAGTTACCATTTCTATGGTAAATTTACTAAAATAACTGTAACTTATTACAATAACAAAATATGTGTAAATATATTTGTAGCTAAATTTGCTTTGATTACAGTTGTTAATTGCAACAATACGTGCAAGCATTAATATGTAAAACTTACAATTTCTTCAGTAGATGCGTAGAGGTATGCGGACTAAAAGAGTATGAGAAGTTGAAAACTAAGTCGCTGTTTTTGAAAAATATTCAAACTCCGACACCCCAATTACGCTCTGCACTTAGAAACCGCTTACCCACTCTTCATCACTCTACACTCAGCAGGATATGACTAATGCAGCTCCCAGATCAAAGACTTCCAAGAGCAGCACCCCTTGCGGAGAGTCACTGTTTGGTTGCATCGCTTTTTGTTGAATACGGGAGGAACAACACGACGAACGCAATCATGGACGTTCAATTCTTCGTGGATATGCCGGGAGTGTGTTAGGCTCATAACAAAAATTTGGTTACTTGTTGAATTTTTTCCTCGGACCAACACAGCATATTTAATAGAGCGGAGCGCAACGGTATAACAACAGTAGATGAAACTGTTTACACGGTAACCAAACAACAACAAAACACACGCATTAAAAAATTGGAAAAAAAAATACCGTCAGCACAGTTAATTCTACTCTCCGGTTTTTTTTGTGTGTTCTTAGCCACAGTCAGCGCAATTATGTGCTATGCAGCTCAAGTATGGGGCTTTGGCCAATATTAGGAAGTAGAGCGACGGCTTCGTTTTTATATAAGGAGTGTGTGCCACCTGCCTCTATGCTCGCCCAACTATGCTGTACACTTGGAAACGGGACTACCAACAATGTTTCTCTACACAATGCAATTTAACTTTGATTATGTGAATAAAACTATGCAAATGCCATCCAAGCGTCTTCGGAGAATTGTCACAGAACACATTTTAGAAGCAAAATCACACTTCGTCAGAAGTTGGAAAGCGTCGGAACACAATATTAGATGCAACTTGAAATAAGGGGCTGGCAAATTCCTATCTCGTGTGCATAAAAAAAATCTCAAAGCAGCGCTGTTCCCACTCACACAGTATAAGCTGTACAAGCACAGCTGCGTTGCATGATTTGATGCTCAGCGACGAAGTCGTTGCTACTGAAATTGAGAGCAAAATTTTTGCGCCGCTCCCACACACACCAATGCAAAAATGTGAATGTATTGTTTGCCTGCCTCTGATCTAAATCTATGCAATACCGAAGAGAAAGAAGACACCGCTCACTTCTTTTCCAGCGGTCCAATCCTAAAGGAACTTAGGGTGCTATACTGGAAACGAGATACTCTGACCGATCAGGAAATGTACAAGCTCTTAAACGGAAGCAATTGGCGCTCGCTCACTTTCTATCTTATGGAGACGTGCAAACAGGAATCGAGTATGAAAGGAAAATTTCACCAACTTGGCTAACGGCATCATTCTATAATCATTATAAAAATGTACATATTTTGCACGCATTTATAGATTCAATGAAAATAAATTTCAACTACTATTACTAACTACAACTATAAAATACAAATTAAGAATTGCATTGATAAATGGACTTATAACTTTTTTAAAAAAAAAAATGGAGCTTTTAAATGGCTTAGATTTGTTGTGAGTTATCTAAAATATTTTAAAGAAGTTTTGTAAAAATCGTAACTTTCAATATGGATTTAAAATAAACTTGATAATTTTGATCCTGTTAGTATTGATCAATAAAACATACACCTTAAAGTGACAGAGAATCATTCTTCTGTCCTAACCTACTGCTCTTTTGTCACAGGGTATAAAAAGCAATACAGACTAAAGAAACCTTTAAGCAATCAAAAACTGAACCACAGCAACATGGCATCCAGACAACAATTAAAAAACCACAACTTCTTCAATTTCCTTACCATTTTAAAACGCCTTGACAAGTCTATTTTTCTTTTTAGCCTCTTCTTTCACAGACCTTGCCACAGACACGCGTTCAATGACATTCAACAGGAAAAACTGCAGAGAAAGAATAGGAAAAGCATTTTCCCGTCTTTTTTTTTGTGCCAAAAAACTAACCGAAAATTTGTCTGCCATGTGTTGACGCTAGACTTCAAAAAACAAACAAAAGGCAAACAAAGCCCACACACACACACTCCCATAAAACTAGGGAAAAACTAGCCAAAAAGAGCTGACAAAAAAAATATACTATAATTTTTTTTCGGCTCATTTACACAAACGCACGTTTCATCATCATCATCAACATGGGAACTGGCAAACCGGAACTGAGTATATTTGCTCAGCCACACCCTGTTTTTTCTCTATCATCAACTCTTTGGGGAAACTTTTTAGCCAAACACAAATAGAAATTCAAATGCGAAATTTGGCATTTCCCTTGTGCAAGGAAAACTTTAAAATATATATTACAATAAGCGAAAATACTTTAAGCCACAACAGATTTATCATTGCTTAAAAAGATGAGCAGGATATGGATATTGTTTGTCCTTGGCTTATGGTTTTTTTAATAAATAATCTGCACAACCACACTTGAAAAATACAATAAGCTGCTGCACAACACATTGGTTTTTCGCCTTTGCCCAATTGCCCAGGGCTGACGTTTTTACTCTTTTCAGAAGTGGACACTTAACCTGAAATAAGGCGAGTCCAATTTAAGAAGTTCTGTAAAGGTGCGAAATGAGCAAAAGTGATGGAAAAGTGGGACTCAAAAATTAAATATGATGCAAAATTTTACAACAAAAAAAAAACCAATATGTATCAGGGAATGTCAAGAACAAATAATCAAAAGGTCTGACCAAGTTCGATATATCTAAGTCTGAGAATTAAATTATCATTTTAAGCACGTCTGTTTTGTAGCTAAACCGTACAAAAAACTGTTTGGGATTTTTTAAAAGTTGCGTCTTTAGTATTAAATCCAATCGGACAATATTCAACTTCATTTTGAAGCCTTATCATTCTTTTAATACTCTTTACCAAGCATCTTGGACTCTAAAAAGTATATACCTACATGTTCTTGATGATCATCAAGAACCGAGTCTAGGTTCGACAAGTATGGGAAAAAACTTCTTATACTAGCAGGCGAGAACAAGTTTACTTTTAATTTTTGCCACACCCCCTCACGCCCCCGCAATTAAGTAAAAACTTAATATCTTAAGTTAAAAAACGTAAATTCTCCTCAACGCAGTACAGCCTTTTTACTAGCACAAAAGGTATGCTTGCATACACTTTCTTTGATACAGAGTATATTATAGTCGAGCCTGACCAACTTTCTTAAAAAAAAACATAGTTTTTAAGTGCTCCGACTACGTCAACTTTTGTGCAATCATAACACAATTTGTCGAGAAAGTTTACTTTTCTGCTCTCTTTTCAAGAAAAATGCACCTGAATGCCATCGAATGCCGCAAGAAGGTTACGGGACATCTTTCAATGATTACCACCAGACTTGAAATGGAAGTGACAAGTAGTTCCAATGACAAAGAGCGCGGACGGCCATAAAAGCTTGAAGATGCCGAACTAGAGGCTAAATTGGATGAATTGACAAAACTTTGTAGAATTGTGAAAAAGTATATAAAATAAATATTTGCAAACGTAAGGGACGGATCCATTAAAAACAAAGTTTTTCTCACAAGAACAAGTTTTTCGACTAATCGTTCCTATGGCAGCTATATGCTATAATCATCCGATTTTGACCAAACTTTGGAGAATCGTGTGCGAGCATACAAAACAAATACATGTCAATTTTGAGGGCATTTCCATCCAAAACAAAAAAAGTTTTTCTAACTAAGACTAGTTGTCAGACTACTTTTCTATGACAGCTATACTATAAAGATGTCCGATTTCGACCAAATTTGGTAAAATCAGGGAAAAGCATAGTAAACTAAGAAATACGAAGTTTGGAGGCGTTTCAAGTGAAAACAAAAAAGTTTTTTTTCACTAAAACTAGTTTTTCGACCGATCGTTCCTATGACAGCTATATGCTATAGTCATCCGATTCGGCCGGTTCCGACAAATGTGCAGCGTATTAGTACCAAAAGACTTGGTGCAAAGTTCAATGAAGATAGTTTTCAAACTGACGGAGGAGATAGCACAGAAACGGACAGACGGACTGGGTTAAATCAACTCAGCTCGTCGTGCTGATCAAGAATATATATACTTTATGTGGTCGGAGATGCTTCCTTCAATGCGCTACAAACATCCGGTCAATTTTATAATACCCTCTGCAAGGGTAGAAAAAAAAAACCAAACAAAATTGGATTACCTAGCAAATACTCCAAGAATATAAAGATAAAAAATTAAACCTGTTAAGTCATATATGGTTTGAAGACCTAAATTTCTTCTTTCCAAAACAGGTATAAAAATTAAAATCATTGGATATATGACGAAGCTATGGTCGTATAAGTGAATGCTTTTGCGAAAAACCGGTTTTTTACCGTTATTCACAATTTCGATGTCCACCAAAATTGTAGTATGCCACAAAAATCTACTGAACTATATCTACAACCTACGCTATGTCCCATACCAGAAGTTTTGTTTGGATTTTTTTTGTGACACCCACAAAAGTTATTCGATTATCTTATTTGGTTCGAAAGTTATGAGTTTTGCAACGGGAAAACTCAAATGGACCCACTGTGCAGCGGTGGGCACAAACTTTGACAGGTACAGAGTATAGTTAAGTCTGGCTTGACCGAATTTCTTTCCTGTTTTTTTTTTGTGTATTTCGACGCCAAAGCCGAATATTCACGGCATCAATTAGGCGTGGTGTAATATGAGCTGCTACAGACGGGTAAAACCATCAATCCAAGATTTAGTTTTTAAGTAAGTGGAAGAATGAGTATGTGCAAATTAATGATGCGCTGAAAAAGTGCTTTTTGTGAAACTTAAAGATTTTATTTTAATTAAATAAAGAATATAATTTTATGACTGTTTTAATGACTTTTATACTGTTAACTTGCAGTTTTTACTGGCTCGAGGTCTTGCTATGTTATTGCCATAACTTTTAAACAGAGGCACACAACACAACAAAGGAGGCATCAGGTTGATCGGACGACGTTTCATGAGGGACCAACCTCACTCATCAGCGATCTTGAGCCTGAAATGTCTGTCCAAACAGCAGTCTCTCCATGCCCGCGACGGCAAAACTGTTTGGGAATTCCAAAGGCAGTTTGCGCGCAAAAACACCAAAAAGACAGCTTAAGACAGCCATTCCCCTTTGTAAGTGTGTGGCCTCTGTTTTGGACTTTGGACTCAGGTGCAACCAACGGCCGCCGCTCTGGTACAAAAGACCAAAATGTTTGTATATACAAACAGGAGTTTTTTTGTTGTTTTAAATGAAACTATTTTTATTATGTTTCGTCGTCCGATCAACCTGATGCCTCCTTTGTTGGGTTGTGTGCCTCTGTTTAAAAGTTATGTCAACAACATAGCAAGACCTCGAGCCAGTAAAAACTGCAAGTAAAAAATATAGATTTAGCATTGAAACAAACAGCGACAATGGGAACGCTGAGAGGATAAAATTTCGTTCTTTTGAGCCTGATAAGAGTATAAAAGTTGTACCTTGCAGTTACAGTCGTCAGCAGATCGGAAACTGAGAATGAATATTATTTTGAACTAAACTCGATGGACATCACTCGGTCAAATGTCTAAAAAGTTGTGAAAAATATCAACAGCCATGAAAATTGGATTTCCTTCCGCTCTGACTTCTCCAAGAACTCGCATTTTTTTCAATCAAAAGTACAAGAAACCCAAAAGGTTCAATACAATATTCCATAAAACAATTGTAATGAAAAGACCAACTTTTTACACACGGAAAATTTTGAATTTTATTCACTAATTCATTTACAAATTTTGATGGCATATGATTTCTATTAACGGCGTCTTTATGTTATCGGGTATACGGTATGTGGATTGATACACAAATTGCAATGGAATCTTGTTTACCTCAGGAAATCTGTCAAGCAACTATAACAAACGTCCATTAACATCTAAGAAACATTAGTATGGGCAAGTGTAACGAGTGTTATTGTTATTCTTTAGAAATTAACATAGTCCAATTCTCGACGTAGCCTCAAGGTAAGACGCAATCTCTGCAACTCGCTGTCATATTTAGCCTGACAACGATCTACATCAATGGGATGGGGTAAGGGAAGCTTTAGGCGATAAAGCGTGGTACCCAAGTCCAACTCAGTTTCCTGAAGGTTCAAATTCATCTTATCTGCACTCATTTTCTCATCGGGTAGACAGATTTCAAGAATGAGATCTTCACAGCTGGCTGACGCTCCAGTGCGATTTCCCATCTGGAAAAGAGGCGTTAAAAATGGACATTAAAATAGGTAAGGTAATTTTATTTTACCTGCAGGAATACATCTTCAGTGCCCACCGCCTGACGATATGTCATGGTGTATTCGGGACATTTGCGTGTCTCTAAAACATCAGCATCCTCACGTTCCTGCTGGTCCTGCCATTCTTCCAAAGTTTGAGGCTGCGGCTTGGGATCTTCTTTTAAGGGCGTGCACAAGGCATTTGGTTTCTTGTGGGGCTTGACCTTGGATGAGCCAGGCCCTATGGCTCCAGGTGCTAGGTGAATAGTTAATACAGCAAAGTCATTTTTTATAAACCTTTCACTTACTTAGTTTAGGCACCACCAGTGATTCCTCTTCATCCTCGCTGCTACTATAATCCCCACCCGATCGAACATTTTGTCTGGGATTTAATAGATTTTGTATCTGCCTCAACTGTTCAGGATTGTCAAAAAAGGACATTCTGTGCTGCTCGGGACGAAGTCACGGAATTATTTTTTTGTGTAGTAGAAACTTTATCTTGTTTCAACAAAAATATTCTTTTATTCACACACTTTTTGTTATTCACAGTACGACTTTGCATGCGGGAATGAGCAAGTGTGTTTTCTTTCTAGAATGTAGACATGAAATCGATTTCCCAGTCTACTGACTACCATACAAATTTGCTGATGTCGGAGGCAAAATTGTTTATTTCTGTGAACTAGGCAACCCATCAGGTTGCCATAGAGCACAACTAGGACTTCCAACCCCTTCAACATTTCAATTGAAAAACTTTCTGCCAACCACCAAATAAATATTCCACTTGTCAAAAACAATTGTTTTGTAAATTATAAATTGTATAATTATGGCTTGACCTTCCTGCGCACAAAATAAAACGGCAGAAATTTGCATTTTTCACGCGCCCATCCCAGCAGCCAGCTAATTTGAGCGTCCGACCAAAACAAGAGGAAAAACATGAAAACGTGGCTCTCGGTCACAATGGCTACATGGGGCGCTTCGGACCGAGTCACAGTTGAATGGCAAGAAAAACAGGATTTTCTGTTCTGTTCTTTTTGTTGGCAGCTGCGGTACGTGTTTAATTTGTTTAACATGAGCTGTGCACGGGAAAAAATGAAAACAAACACACCAAAACAGAAAATGGACTGAAAAGAGCCAAGGTTCTGGCTACAGTTCAATGGCAACCACTTGACACAGCCCCACAGCATGACCAGGCTAATTTCGACGATAAATGTCGCTTGTAATATCAGTGATTGCTTAACTATATTCTGGTTAAGCTTACATTTAGGGTATTCACGACCCACAGTTGAGCTGTGAAGAGCTGTAAAGTTGTTGAATTGAGGAATTCTGAAATTTTTTACATGTCGAAAACAAGAAGAATGGAGCATAACAATTCTACTGCCATGATTCCAAAAATTGTAAAAATCCTCAATTCAACAACTTAACAGCTCAACTGGGGGTCGTGAATACCCTAATTAAAAACTTAACAACTATTGAGAAGGTAACGTTCGAACTTAACAACTATTGAGAAGGTAACGTACGACTTATGCTGGGTTTATACTGCGTCACATTCGTATGGAGCTGTGACATTGTGACACTAAAATGTGACACTCTGTGACGCAGTATAAACCCAGCATAAGACTTAGAACTTAGGACTTAGACAATGGATATTTTTTAAATTAAGATCGAACGCTCTTGAAATCTAAAAAAAAAATCTATTCGCTCTTGAATTTTTAAGAATTTTGCTCTTGAAATCAAGCTAAATTCGTTTTCAGTGTGGTGATTTTAGGCGAGGGGAGTATGGTAAAAAACTGCAAGCACTATTGAGAGGATACCGTTGAGTCCGCTCTCACAGTTTTATTTTTTATGGGAGAGGGTTGTATGGGGAAACTAGTAAGCGGAAAGGGCCTTCGATCGTTGCACGCATGTTGCTTTGGAATTCCCAAGCAGTTATGACATTGCTGGCATGGAGAGACAGCTGTTGGACTGTCAGCCACAGGCAAAGACTGCTGCTGCTTTGTGGTGTTGTGTCTTCCTCAAGCAGGCTATAGCTTGCTACATAGTAAGCCAATTAAAATATTCTATGAAATAAATTTACACAAAAAAGGAAAAACAACTGAATTTAAATTGTTTTTCCGGAGTATGGGAGCCCTTACTTTTGCATTTGTCAAGCTCTTGATTCAAGTTTGAACGATTTTACACTTGAAAATGATGAACTCTTGATACAAGAACAAACATTCTTGGTTTTTGATAATGCGCTATGCTCTTAAGTCAAGAATGAGCAGTAATGGATTTGAGTAGATTCAAGAACTTTTCTACTTGATTTGTGATGGTGTCATACTTGGTGCAAGTTGTAAAGGTAGTTAAGTATTTCATGTGACCCTGCAGCCATTCATGCGTTACGTTTTAAGTTTTAATAGTTAAGACATTGTTAAACACTAATACCTGCGCCTTTACCAACACTGTCTGAGGAGTGAAGACACAGGCATGAGCGGCTGCTCATTGATTCGAATCTTGTGATCGGTGTGGACCAGACTTAACCATAATCTGTGTAAATGTAAATATGTATGTGTATTAATTGGATCAATGAAGCACTTGATTTAAGAACTTGTCTACTTGACTTAAGAATTTTTCTTACTAGGTTCAAGTAATGGAGCTCTTGGATCAAGAAAAACGGGATCTAAAATTCATACTTGAATCAGGAATATCGCTCTTGGATCAAGATTTTCGTTCTTATCAACCTTCTGACATCAAACATTCTTGATGCAATTATGAAATTCTCTATTTTTTCCGTGAGTGTATAGCAACAAGATAAAAAACGGCCATGCACGTGAATGTCGGAAATTTCAACGAGGACCTTCGACTTTACACATGTACACAGAGGGAAAAAACCGAGAGCATTGGACTCAAAGTGAGCACATTCGGTCACAAAAACTAATCTTAATCACTTTAAGAACAATTTCTCACTTCAAGAACATTTTTTTGAGAACACAAAATCCTGATTTGAGTTGATATGTTTCACTTTGCAGAACATTTTAAATTCAAAAAATAAATTTGAGGTCCAGGTCCACAATCCAGGTTCAGTGTCCAGATCCACCGTCCAGGTCCACAGTCCAGATCCACCGTCCAGATCCAGGTCCAGGTCCGCAGAGAAATTGCTTGTACAACACCCACCCGCCCTGGTTATTTATATTAAAGAAATAAACATTTTCGTCGGACTTAACTGGGAGAAGAGCCCAAGGCGCGCGCAACGACGTCTGCCGTCCCGACGCGTCGCAGACGGTTAAGCGATTGCCATGCGTCTGAAGACGCACGGCTGAATGCCTACATATGTATACGTTTCGGTGGGGTGGTTAAGGTGAGCTGAATTGTGCTCAAATATTTGAGAGATCATTCTGTTCATATTTTGAGATGAAGAATTCTTATTTTCTGACCACGTTTTTTCCCTCTGTGTATGCAAAGTTAGTACGGCAGACTTCGCACACGCACATCACACTAATGTATGCCCTTTACTTATATGGCCGTTACGTATCTACACTCAGAAAAAAGTTCGCCATGAATTTTAGAAACTCGCCGTATTTTAAAATTTGCCCTGGTATTTAGAAAAATTTTCTAATAAACAGAAAAAGTTTTCCAAAAACAAAAAAAATATGCCATAAAAAATTTTTTTAGAAAAAACTTTTCTAAAAACAAGAAAAGGTCAGATTTTTCTGATAATTTGGGCCTTTTTCAATTAAATAGAGCATTAACCTAAATTAGAATAGCCCTTAAAGAGAATACTGTAATTTCTTTAAAAGAGGAAAGTTTTCTGGTAGTAATTTTCTTAAAAATATGGCGATAGTAGCCATTGCTTTTAGAAAAAAGGGTGTTAGATTTCAGGAATTTTTGCTCCACTGCAAACATATAAGTTGCTCCTTTAGACGCGTCACTTGAAAGCTGTGAAATAGCCTAACCGTATAAGCGGCCGCTGTCGTTGCGCGCGGCAAAGGTCTTGGGTTTAAATCCGTCCACTTCACCTTAGAAATGTTTTCCAGCCAAATCCTCCAACCAATGGCTATGAACTTCAATTGGTTCCGACCGCCGCACAAACTGACCCAATCAAAGTTCATTCGCTAGAAATAAAAAACGCCATCGGAAAAAAAGGATTATGGAACTTCCAAGTGTCGCCATTACATATATCTCAAGACTTTTCAATGCTGTTCTGCGATGTACAGACCCATAAGTCTGCTATTGCCTGTCAAACTAGTGGAGAGATCCTACTCTAAAATTATGCCCAGCACAACATATACCATAATTTGGTTTAGAACCAGCCGCGACACCGACACTGATAAAACGACAGGCGTCAGCAGCGTCTTCTTTAACTAGACCCACAACGTCTGCGAAATTATTACCTTGCCTGACAAAACTGTTGTTATTTGAGAAGATTCAGTATCTAATTATCAATTTGTAAAATCTGATGCTTGTTTGCCTTCTTTTATGTAATTAGTTAACAAAATATCATTCCATTAATATATTTAGCAAGACGCAAATCAATTTGTTAGGTTTAGTGCAAAGCATTAAACGTCACGCACGAGCAACCGTCTTTCTACCACACAACTACATCATTATTTGCCCGCATCAAAGCATGGGACTATTGAGCAAGTCAACCGTTTAACTTCAGACATTCGGACTGCGTTTGAGCACCACGAATACTGCTCTGCAATTTTCTTAGATGTTGCCCAAGCATTTGACCGCGTTTGGTTGGATGGTCTTATATTCAAGATAAGGACAATGCTTCCCCCAAATACTCACAAAGTATTAGAAAGTTACGTCAGTAACAGAGTATTTACAGTTCGTCAAAATGAGTACACAACGGAAGAGTTCACTATAGGAGCCGGAGTGCCGCAGGGTAGCGTACTCGGTCCTCTCCTATATGTAATGTACACTGCCGACATACCAACAGACCCCCGACTTACAATAAGTACTTTTGCGGATGATACGGCAATATTAAGCAGATCACGATGTCCAATTAACGCTACAAGTCTGCTGGCAAGCCACCTAGCTAAAATGGAAGAGTGGCTGGCCAACTGGCGCATAAAAATCAACGAGCAAAAGTGTAAACATGTGACGTTCACACTCAACAGAAGCACCTGTCCCCAGCTATCCTTAAATGCAACCCAGATCCCGCAATCAAACGATGTTGTATACCTAGGTGTGCACCTCGATAGAAGGCTCACATGGCGCAAACACATAGAGTCGAAAAAGCTTCAAATCAAGCTAAAGGCCAACAGCCTTCACTGGCTAATCAACTCGCGTTCCCCTCTTAAACTGGAATATAAAGTCCTACTGTACAAAAGCATCATAAAGCCTGTCTGGACGTATGGCTCGCAGTTATGGGGAAATGCCTGTGCGAGCAGTGTGGACATCCTTCAAAGATCACAATCAAGAATTCTCAGAACCATCACTGGAGCGCCATGGTACATTCGCAATGAGTGTATCCACAACGACCTCAGCATCCCATTGGTCGAAACTGAAATAGAGCAACTTAAACAAAAATATTCTGAGAAGCTTCTCACCCACCCAAATCAACTTGCAAAATCGCTTTCCATGCTAGCAACGCATTCTCGTCTCAGGAGGAATGACCTACCAACCCAGCGACTGACTTGAAGGGCCGCAGAACACAAACTAACTCCAACAGGGGATGGTTTATAAAATAGCTTCTAGATTAAGATCTGAAAAATTATTGTTAGTCTCATTAAGAGAAGATTCAATAAATACAAAATAAGCTTAAAACAAAAAAAAAAACAAAAATCCGTCTGTCCCTGAAAATTTTCATTTATTTAATCAAATTTAATCAAAGCCGCTTGGGTGTTGTTCAAGCGAACTGGACATGGACCCGGTGGATCTGGACCCGGTGGAGGACTTTGGACGGTAGTGGATTTTTTTTGGACCCGGTGGAGGCCTTGAGACGGTGGTGGACCTGGAAGGCGGTTTGGACCTGGACCTGGAAGGCGGACCTGGACCTGGACCGGCCTGGACGGTGTGGATCTGGACGGTGCATTGGACCTGAACCGGTGGTGGATCTGGATGGTTTACCTTCTCTCTTATTAAGAAAAATTTGTCTTTAAGTTGGAAAATTTTTTTTTATTTCAAGAAAATAATTTCCTTATTATTGAGAAATATTTTACTTTATATTAGAGAAAGCTTTAGCTTTTAAGAATTGTTTTTCTGACTTTAAGAAAATAGTTTTCTATGATTCGGAAAAAGTTTCTAGTTCTAAAAGTGGTTTTCTTATATTCAAGGTTTCTTGTCCTTTGGTTAAGAAATGCTTTCCATAATATTTAGAAATTATGGTATTTTTCTAATTTTTAGGGTGAGTCGCCTTAGGACGGATTTCATGGGCGAATTTCTAATTTTAAGGACTAATTTGGGACTTTTTTTATGAGTGTAGTTTCTATAGGTTTTATTCCTATAATATAGGGAGACAATGTTGATATGCGTTATAAGTTGTTGTTACGTCTTCAAACTAGTACTCTTGATTTCATTCAAAGATGTCTCATTCAATCAAATATCACATTCACTTCCCTCAGATTTTTGTTCATAAAGATTCATACAAAATGAAATTGTATACCACTACTTGTTAAGAGCAAAACAAATGTTTCAGTCCCCCGTCAGTATTCCCAGTAGAATCTGTAACCCCAACGTCCCATGTCCGATCAATATGCCATTGAAATTTCATTTTCAATGTTAAGTAAACATCACGTAACTAAACTTTAACCTTGTCCTCGCAGTCAGCGCAGCCAGCTATCATTAACGGAGTAGAATGACAGTGGCAGTGGCAGTTAGTATCCGTCCATCCCCATTTCCCAGCTGACGGCGCAACAAGACAATGAACGATTCATGAAAACATCGTGTAATTGTATTTTAGTTGTCGCCGCACACACATTTCGATGAACTGCAATACGCAAAAGCCAAAAAAAAAACACAAAAAAAACGTTGTGTGTTAACTGAATACACAAGAAGGATGTGCCCAACTGGGCTCGTGTTCCCCTCCCTGACCCATGGACCAAATAGAATTTTGTTACAGATGCACGTAGCGTAACAGTGAAAGTAAAAGTGCTGGGCCCCAACTGGCAGCTGCGACGCGTTTTTTGTGCTCGGCTCTCCTTCTCCTTGTGTCATGTGATTTGTGTAGCCAACGGCTGTTTTTCAACAAGAAATATTTTCTGGTATTTTTTTGGTTCGCAGTAACATAAAATGTAATTAAGAAGGCATTAAGTGGCATGCATAAATCATTGGCACATTGAAAACTTGCACATTTCCTTTCGGTGGGGGAGGAAGTCAGTCCTTTTCACATGTGGATGGGCACCTGGTGATGATGGGGGTTGGTACAGTTATGTAAAAGCTGGTGGGCCTTTTAATTTCTGGCTTAGCGAATTCATTTTGCCAGCCAAGATCTGGGTTCAGTGATTGCATTTTTGGCGACACTCTGGCGCACCAGAAAATACAATTTGGCCATTTATTTTGAAGCTGAGCGAACAACGACAAAAGCTGGAACTACTTCCGACAACAAACGGCTGGGCCTCTCTCTCGCTCTCTCTCTGCGAAGCGAATGCGCCTAGTTAAATAAATCCCACAGCCACCGCAGAAGCAAACCAGAATACAAGGATGAATGTCAGTTAAGCTGGTGCAGTCAAGCGACAAGCGGAGCACCAAAAATAAAACTAACAACATCAACAACTCCTCCTCAGGCTCTCGCCCAAACAATCCAAGGAAACAGCCCACACCCAAAAAAAAAAGGCTAAGCAGCAACAACAAAAACATAAGCCAAACACGCGCTCCACTTAAAGCGGTTGCAAATTCAGATTTTAAAGTCCATTGGAGCACGAAATGGCCTGCAAAAAATACAGCATAAACGACTCTTAAAGACTGGACCAGATTTAAGACCGCATAAAAAAGCGATGGCCATTGCCATAGCAAAAGGCTATGTGAGCAAAAAAAAAAACCAACTCACTCAAGAGAGTGTGCTCAAAGCTGGAGCATGAGAGAGGAAGTTGGTATGCACGTGCTAACTGTTGTAGGTGAAAGCTTTGGCGTTTGTTTGTAAACAAAGTGAAAAGCTTTAAAACAGCTGCTGGATGGAGAAATTGTGGACAGTGGTTTAGAGTTTATAGAAAAAGAGGGGAAAGCAAACTAACGTTTGTCGACACTGGCAGTTGAAGCCAGTAAATCGACGAAAGGTTAAAAAAAAGTTCTTAACAAATTTGTCCATGAAAGTTCAATTCGCACCTGGTCACACTAAAATTTGGATACTTCCAAAATCTAAAAGCTACTCTCAGAAAAACAATAGATATTATAGTTAATGCAATATCAAAAGCTATGTAATATGAGAAATTCCAAGTTCCGGCACTGTTATATTAAGTATTATGTCTCTATATGTTAATACGCTAAGAATTTTTCTTACAAAAGTACAGCCCCCTTTTAGCATAGTAAAAGAAATTCAATTAACCCAAAATTTATACCATATGTTCTTATGATTATTTAGATGTGGCCATTGCAAACAAAAAAAATTAATTGGAATTATTTATTGTTTTATAACAGAGATGGGCGCGTCGCGACGTTCTAAATGCACACGAGGGCAGCGCTGCCTCGTTTTATAATGAAGCGCCCATCTCTGTTTTATAATGAATTAAAAGTTGTACCAATACAAACTCGCTTCCCACAGATAGGTGAGCAAAGCATTCTTTGTTTTTGCTTATCAAAAACTGTGTTAAGGGGTTAGGTGGGTTTCAAAGGCTCAAAACAGGTACATTTTTACGAATTTTTTTTCATTTAACCAACAAAATATTTCATTCCGTCAATTTACCATATAAAAGGTATATATTTTATAAGTAAATTGTGAAATTTTCATTGAAAAATATTAAAAATTACAAAAAAAAAAAGGACCCTCGGCGTAGTCAGGATAACTCATGACAGATTCATCAGAAATGCAAAAACCAAAAATTTTCTGTTAGTAGATGCTTAAAGCTCGTGCTAGGACGAAGGAAAAAAAAATTGCATTTTTGGCGGCGTTGAGAACAAAAAACCCTCTTTTTGAGTAAAATTCGCACCCTTCATGGCCTTGAAAAATCACTTAAAATAGAAGAAAAAAAACCTTCGTTCAAGCACGAAATAATGATATTTTAAAGAAGTGTGCAAAATTTGAAAGAAATCGGTTCATAAGTTTTCGAGAAATCGTGACTACCAATTTCAAAAACGTAGTTGCGAGAAAAACGCGATTATAGATTTACATTCACGCTGACATAGCCTGATGGGTAGAACATCCGAAGGCTATATCTCTTAGAATATTACTCAGATCGTTTTAAAACTTTGAGAGAATATTCTAAGCATATTGAATTATAAGATAAGCAAAAAAAATATCGATTTTTTGAAATTTTGAAACCCACCTAACCCCTTAAAGCAGAGGGTCGAATTTCGACCACTGAGCGCAGCCATTTATCTATTAAATATAAATTATTATTAAGATGTTATCGAGTACCAGAGGTAAACGGAGTATATTAAGTTTGTGCAAATGTATGTAACAGCCAGAAGGAAGGAATTATACATATTCTTGATCTGCATCAACAACCGGCTGTCCGTCCGTCTGTTTGACTGTCCATATAAGCGCACTGATCTCAGAGATACTAAGATATAGAGGCTCGACATGTAAGGGACATAAGATTTTTATACTTGCATGCACATCAAATTTATTTTCGATTTTTGCCGCGCGCTGCTTTTAGCTGCTACAACAGCATCAAGATTCGTTCTGAGCATACACTTTCGTTGGTACAGAGTATATTATAGTCAGTCTTTATATACTTTCTTACTTGTTATTAATATATTTTTCTGTTCTTCAGTAATTAAATCTAAAGATCTAAAAATGAATTAAAACGTAATATAAAAAAAATTAAAAAAACTGTTGATGCTGATCCAGAATATAATTACTTATAGGGTCTGATATTTTACCCTCTTCCTGTTTCATAAACACATTTAAAAAGTCTTATGATCCCCTCCAACCCATTTTAAATACTTATCGAATATTTTTTGGCGATATATATCGGCGATATTAATATAGATCATAAACATGTAAGTTCGAAAAATTCTTTTGTTATACATAAAATAAAATAAAATACATATCTTAACTTATATAAATTCATTTCATCTATTTTTTGCAAGGGTTCATCAAACCGCAAGCATTCCCTTCAAAAGGATTTTTTTCTTCTTTTTATCTGTCACGCATAATTAAAATTTAATGCAAATTAGCTGCAATTGCTAAACGCAAAATTGTTAAGGTTCTTGGAATTCTCGCAATAGTTGTTTTCATTACATTTGAGTGTGCCCGTGCCGTTTTGTCAGAAAAATACAATAAAACATTATGCATATTTTCTAGTAATGATATTTACAAATCAAACATTTAATTGAACAAATTTCTTGAATACGGATCACGGATATTCACACACGAATCTCTGTGTTTGCTCACGTTCACGTCGTGACATGTCGTGTTACACCGTGGCACGTTCATATTCACTTAACGAGAGCAGTTCTACCTCTAATATCAATCTTAAGCAGTGGTGTCCTAACTCACACAATGAAAGCGTTGCGCTTGTGTGCGAAGCAGCGAAACACGAAGGCAACGTGACGTTTTACTGCTTTACACTGAAAAAATAAAATGCGTGCGATTCAAACATAAAACAAATTAAATTTTTAAATCTCTCTCCCTCCCCTTTATTTCATTATAGCCCCCGTGGCAAAGTTGGTAGTGCCTTTTAATAACATCAGAGGTAAATCGACATGCAACGTAATGGCACAATAATCATTGAGCGCTACCATCCATATTCTCAATGAAAAATAATTCATTTACCCAATTGAGATCAAACATTTTTTGCGGTGTAGTGTAAAAATCATGCGCTTTAAGCCTAGTACGGAGAACGCAAAAAAGCGCTCGCAAACAAAAATCTTCTTATTAAAATGACACTGTAAAACCGATCACAAAATTTTTGACGTTAAACGTTTTGCGACTAGTATGCTGACAAGCAAACAGGGAGGTGGTAAAATCCACACTGGCGTCCTCGCGTTGCCAACTACTTTGCGCATGTGGATGTTATTAAACAGCTGTTCGAGTTTTGTTTGCGCGCCCAAACTAATTAAATTTATTTATTTTGACGGTCGGTAGAGCAAAAATATGTCAAAAAAATACAAATTCGACTGAAGCGCTTTCATGAGGAAGAAAAAAAGCTGATAATTTGGGGCCTCATCAATATTTTGAGTATTTTGATTCAGTTGCTATAGACAGCCTCGAAGGCCAGAAAGAGCAGCAACAAAATTATTGCTTGCACCGGCCAATGTCTATGAAGAGAAACCACATTAATATATATGTATTAACGTTTATGAAATAAAAACAAATAAATAATGAAAATGTGTAATATTTATTATTGATCTCGCATCTTGAAACTGTTGGCGCTCATTTGGAAGTTTTGAATGAACACTTCTGTGACTCGAACTATTGGTGAAATCACATTAGATCTTACAATCTCTCTAAGCTTTGTCGATATACTCATATCGTTAGCAAATCTTTCAAATATGGCAACTGAGACGCTAGCGTCTGCTTCTTGTATGCTCTGCCTTCCTCATCCAAGGCAATGTCTTTTTGTGCGCACAAACTTTTTAGCGTTCTCCATACTAGGCTTTATGGTCTTTCCTCATTGAATGCAGCATAGCAAATGACTGCACGTTTGACTTTTGAGCTTCAGCCGAACACATGAGTCGTGAGAGCAAATGCAGCCGAACACGCGAATCGTACGAGAACAAGCTGCCGAGCGTTCTATTTATAGAATACACATATTCTCTCTCTCTATATATGTGTCGGCTGCGACGCCGGCAGAATTTGGCTTGCCAACCACGCGTGACTGCCTTTTCAAATTTTGGACATCGCTGATCTTAAGTAATTGAAATCTATGTATAAACTTTTTAGTTCCTTTTCTTTTTATCTCTGAATCTATTTTGTTTAAATATTGAAATTTAAATTTAGAATTTAGTTAGTGCAATTTGGAATCCAAGCTAATCGGATGTATCTCAAAATAAGTCTGTAATTTCATATTAATTTCAAGCATTTTAAATTTTGAAATATTTTTAGGCTTGGATTACTATTAAGGTGAGGTAATGCACAATTGCTGACCTACCCAACATAAAAATGAAAGTGTTCAAGTATTGAGCCATCAAACAGAGCGTAGCATTCACTAACCCCATTAATAAATTCAAGCTCATTTAAAAATAAAATATGAAATTTACTTATAGTATAATTATTTAAACTAAACGCCAATTAGGCGGATCATTTAAATATTTGCCAAGGCTTTCAATTAAGTCCAAGCCCGTGTAGAGTTTGTACAATAAATTCAGTCTGATTGAAGCGAGCACGTAGCATACCTGAGAGAAATACCCAAATAGTTGGATATTTATATCGAAATGGAAAGTAAAATTCACTCACCTTTCGATTCCGTCCGCCTCGTCGTTGTTG
Organism: Lordiphosa collinella; assembly: GCA_018904265.1. Taxonomy (NCBI): domain Eukaryota; kingdom Metazoa; phylum Arthropoda; class Insecta; order Diptera; family Drosophilidae; genus Lordiphosa; species Lordiphosa collinella. Next base: position 58,313 of record JAEIFV010000049.1, read on the forward strand.
CGTCATTTCAACTTTACGGCGCCATTTGCGACGTTCTGTTTCCTGAGCAAAAAGATCTTCGACACTGCTGCTACTCAATTCACTCTCCACATCAGAGTTGTCACTTGAACTGTCAGATTTCTCCACTCTCCCCGATTCGGCATCGCGTTGTCTCAACTTGCGATAGTCAGCCGAATCTTCGCCACTGAGGAAGCGCTCTCGGAAGGCCTTGAAAAGATGTGAACTGACACTGCCAATACTGCCACGTCCATGGATGTCGGCTGCAGCTTCAGTAAGGTTGCGCTTGGGCTGCTTGGTACGCGGATTGATTCTCTTACCGCCTGTTGAATGTGCACCACCCATCATATCTAGCCAGCCGCCGCCACTCATTTTTGCTTGGCTACTCCCTCTAATGTTTCTTTCTAATCTTGGTTATGCAATGATTGTGTCGTGACTAAGACGATGTGTGTCGATGTGCATGTAAAGATTTGCTTTATGCTCTTGTGGGTTTCTTACCCTTTTTTATTTGGACTCAAGCTAATTAAATGAATGATGAGTACTGCAATGGAAAAGTAAAAGAAAAAATTTGCATGTTTACCATTAATGAGGAATCATTTGGAGATTTTCGGCATGGATTATTAAGTTTCGGTGGTACTTTAATGAGAAACAGGAACGAGAAAGTTTAGTTAAATTGGTGTAGAACATGCCAAGGAAAGTTTTGCTTGAATGATGTACAATTTGTTGAAGTCAGGGCTTCAGCGTTTCAGATTTGGACTCTCCCTAGTTTTATGTATTTCTATTAATCTATATAAATATAAGAGAAGTTTAATTTATATATGATTTAATTTTCCCCCCACCACTACACTTATTTCAAAATTTCCCTCATTTACCATTTCTGACATCAATTACTTCAGTTAATGACAATTTTCCATTTGACATTTAACAAAAGCTTCATTCGTTGACTCATAACACACCATTTAACCAATTTTCATTGGCCTTAATTGGGTCAACAGCAATTTTCCAATTTCCAATAGTTGATTAACATTTAAGTATTTTTGCATGTATCTCGCCACTGATTCGATAAATGCGAAAAGTTACATTTTATTTGTTTTTGTTAATTCATGTAGCAGCGACATTTGTGAATTTTCTTTATTCCACCAACACTTTTTTGTGTGTGTTTGTGCCTTGCTGCCAGGTGAAACGTGTCGGAAAACATGAAAGGGGCAAATTATGGTTAAAAAAAAGTATTAACGTATTCATGAGGCATGCCCAAACACCAAACCTAGATCAGCTCTTAAAAAAAACTGTTTTTCGTATTTTTGTAATTTAATTAAAATAGTACGTGGTTTCCCTTCCTTTCAATGTTTGCTGGCCATATTTGCAGATTTAACGGAAGTTTGTGTAACTTTCAAAGTTTGTTTTTCTCCTTTTTCTACAACTTGGCATAGTGTTTATGAGCTATTAGAAAATATTTGCTTTATTTACACTGAACAAAATAGAGGAGGTGTACCGAGGAGACCTGAACGAGTAAGTAAGTTTTAATCAATTTACTCGTTTTTATTTAAGTCAAATATCGTTCCGATCGGATAATTTTTAATAATGGACATATATAAAAAGCTAGAATCGGGAGAGTAAAAGCCTTAATTGGCTAGTGGTTCCATTTGACGCCTTAAAAGTCTAAGTCGGAGTTTACACGATCTTTTCTTATGGTGACCAACCACTAGGAAATGTGTGTTTTGTGTACGGCAGACCGTACAGGTAGAGTCTCCTGAGTATTGTGTATCACTGATGCGCACTTATCTGAATTGATAAATATGTTCATTCTTCCTTATTCCTTACTGTAGAACATCTGTGGCATCTGCATCTGTTAATGGCCACAGTCGGACTATTGTCTGCAAATCGTTTTCATTACGAGGTATAGCAGCGGGTTGACCCCTCACTACAACTTGCTCATTCCCACCCGGTGTGACCGCTCAGGTGTGCCAAGCCTGATCCGGAACCCAAATCCAAATCATCTCAAGAAGCCTCCGGGCTTCTCTCAATCTCTTGGCTTCTAAGAGAAAGGGATCTACAGTTTAACGAATACGAACGGCAAAGTTTGATAAGTTTTCTTCATGGCTAGTTGCTTCACAGCTGGCGCCAACAGCTGGTGCAGGAGACCGGGTGTGTAAGTTTTTTAGAGAAAAAAACTTTTTCATTAGATGTCCCGAGGCGGCACAGCAGGCACACACATTAACCGCTGCACCACACCCGGCCACATGAAATATTCGCAAGATATATCTTTCATAATAAGCCTACACAGCAAAAAATATGACGTTAAAAAATCGTCACCAAATGGTCATGATTTTGGTCTGTTTTATCCGTTCATAAAAAATGAACGGTGGTAATAAAAACAGAAAAGATGTTCATGAAAAAATCAAATATTTTTAAATGTTAATGATTAAAGTCCTCTGAGAGATTTTAATTGGCGTGAAAGCAAAATAAACTCGCAAAAAGAAAAAAAGAAGGGCTAATAAATTAATGTCGATTTTGGGACCACAGTGCATTGTTAAACATAGGGGGAAGTTAATTTCGGCTCGGCCGAAGTTGTTTTTCTAAATAAGACTCCTTTTCTGACCTTTTTTCTATGCACTTTTGGCCAGAAATCTCATTTATTGGCCAAAACTCTGGCATTTCTACACCAGACTAGCTAGGAAGCTGAAATTTTTTACGAGATGTTCTTAAAAGATTGAACTTAACGCACATAATATTTTAAAAAATTTAAAAATTTTATAACATATTGATAAGCCAAATCAAAGTTGGAAAATTTTTCAACATTTTGGTTTTTAATTAAAAAAAAAACTTGTAATTAGAATTAAGCCCAATTTTGCAGAGAGGTACATATAAGTAAACGTTGTTTTTTGGAAAAAAATTGTCATGATCTGATTAGTCGTTTATGAGTTACTACCGTTCGATATACAAATATACAAACATACAAAACTCCTTTCACTTTTATATAGATGTATAGATTGAACCCAAAATGGTACTAACTTTGTCTGCCCACCCCGTTAAGGATTTTCATTCAAGCTGATTACTTTCACCGTTATTTTCATTTATTTAACGTGTTCTTTATATTCATTTCTTAAAACATAAAATTAAAAATAAAAAATTAATTAATTAACAAATTATTTTAGTATGTATTTTAAACCGTAATTCCGTGCTTCTAAGAGTATGCTACACATTTTAATCCATAGGAATGAAAATAGCTTAGCTCTCACAGTTTGGCTTCAAGGTCAAAATTCCGTTGCTTTAAAAAAGAGAAGCATACTTTTCGGCTGACTTGAAAGTTGAAACTGGCTCGAAGGGATACATTTTTAAAAGCGATTTAATAAAATCCAAAGCATACCTCCAGTTATAGTACAATATTCTAAGAAAATAATTAGTCATGTTGCCAGTTAATACCCAGGGGCACTCAAAAGTCAAAGTTGCCAAATGTAAAAAAACCCACAAAATTTCAGATTTTTTCCATTTTTTATGAAAACGAATAGAATTGGAAACATTTTTATAATTTTTTATTTAAGTCTTTTCCGTAGTCGAAAATATGCAATCAAACTCTAGAAGCTGTCCTTTCATAGTTACGACTATTAATTTTCGGTTTTTTGGAACAATTTTAAGAAAAATCATCTTTGAATTGCTACCATTAAAAAACCAATTTGTAAAAATGTTCCAAATTTTGGCATAAAATAGCTATAAGTATTCTTAATCATTTCCGACAATCGTTTTATCCAGTTTCCCAAACAAAAAAGTGGGACTTTTGGCCAAAATTTCGGCCGGCTGGCCCAGTGTGCTATGGGAGCAATACTAGATAGCAGTCCGCTTTTGACCAAACTTGGTGCAATCATGGAAAAGCATAAAAAACTGTTAACTTCGAAATTTGGAGGCGATCCCTATTAAAACAAAAAAGTTTTTCTCACTAGAACTTCTTTTCGACCGATCATTCATAATGCAGCTATATGCTATAGTCATCCGATTTTGACAAAACTTTGTATAATTGTGTAAAAGTATAAAAAATAAATATATGCCAACGTAAGGGTCGTTTCCATTAAAAACAAAAATGTTTTTCTCACAAGAACTAGTTTTTCGACCGATCGTTCTTATGGGAGCTATATGCTATAATCATCCGATTCGATGTGCTAAGTTTGGTCAAGATTGCTTTCAAACTGACGGAGGAGATAGCATAAAAACAGACAGACGGACGGACGGACAGACGGAGAGTGCTAAATCAACTCAGCTCGTCGTGCTGATCAAGAATATATATACTTTATGTGGTCGGAGATGCTTCCTCCAATGCGTTACAAACATCCGCACAATTATATAATACCCTCTGCAAGGGTATAAAAATAGGGGAAGTTAACTTCGGCTCGGCCGAAGTTTTGTATACCCTTGCAGTTTGATAGTATTTTTACTTTTCGGACCATTTTTTTCCATGGGAGCTGTAGTAAAAAGACGTCCGAATTCGACCATATTTAGTGGAACCATGGAAAAGCGTAACAAACTAACATGTAAATTTTTGAAGGCGATTCCATTTAAATCAAAAAAGTTTCTCACAATAGAACTTCTTTTAGACCGATCATTCATACTGCAGCTATATGCTATAGTCATCCGATTTTGACAACTTATTGTAGAATTGTGTAAAATAATATAAAATAAATATAAGTTAACGTAAGGGACGATTCCATTGAAAGCAAAAAAGATTTTCTCACAAGAACTAGTTTTTCGACCGATCGTTCCTATGACAGCTATGTGCTCCGATCATCCGATCCGGCCGGTTCCGACAAATGTGCAGCGTATTTGTACCAAAAGACTTCGTGCAAAATTTGGTGAGAATAGCTTTAAAACTGACGGAGGAGTTAGCATAGAAACAGACGGACGGACAGGGCTAAGTCAACTCAGCTCGTCATGCTGATCAAGAATATACATACTTTTTGTGGTCGGACATGCTTCCTTCAATGCGTTACAAACATCCGGGCAATTTTATAATACCATCAGCAAGGGTATAAAAAGAGACAATGCACACTGGACCAGCAGGCCGAAATTTTGATCAAAAGTCTCTCTTTTTGTTTGGGAAACTGTATAAAACGATTGTCGGAAATGATTTAGAATACTAATAGCTATTTTATGCCAAAATTTGGAACATTTTTACAAATTTGTTTTTGAATGGCAGCAATTCAAGTGGATTTTTCTTTTCTTGCTCCAAAAAATGAAAAATTAATAGTTGAAACTAGGAAAGAAACAGCTTCTAAAGTTTGATTGTATATTTTCGACTACGGAATAGATTTCAATAATAAATTAGAAAAAAGTTTTCAATTTGATTCGTTTTCGTAAAAAATGGAAAAAATCTGAAATTTTGTGGTTTTTTTTACATTTGGCAACTTTGACTTATGAGTGCCCACGAGTGCCACTGGGTATTCACTCGCAACATGACTAATTGGTCTCTTTGAAAGTTGTACTTTAGCTGGAGGTATGCGCTTTTGCGCGATTTTGTTTTGGATTTCATTAAATCACTATTCAAAATGTATTCCCATTTGGCATCGAGCCAGTTTCAAGTCTTAGGTCAGCCGAAAAGTATGCTTTTCTTTTTTAAAACATCGGAATTTCGCCCATGAAGCTAAACTGTGAGAGCTAAGCTATTTTTGTTTGCATTGAATAAACTGTGTAGCATACTTTTAGAAGCAAGGAATTACGGGAAAAAATACATACTAAAACTATTTTTTAATTAAATAATTAATTTTTTTTTATTTTTTGTTTTAAGAAATGAATATAAAGAACATGTTAAATAAATGAAAACAACGGTGAAAGTAAACTTCTTTTCAGACAAACAGACGGACACTTTTGCACCAACTTAATATACTCTGTGTACCTCTGCCTCGCCATTGCAATTTTTTTCAGCCTTGCCTCGCTCGGCATTTTTATACTCTGTCCTAAAGCTACACAGAGTATACTACGTTTGTGGAAAAGTATGTAACAGCCAGAAGGAAGCATCTCCGACCCAATAAAGTATATATATCGTCTTATACGGCGGTGTCATAAAAGAAGGGTAAATAAAGGAAAAGATCGAACGGTCCAAAATGTTTATGTCGATTTGCAGCCAGCACTAGCTTGAATATAATCGCTCTCATAAGGACCTGGGCGACGCCGGGTATTCAGCTAGTTTTAAATAATTTCCAATCGTTGCTGGTTCGTGAACTTTTCCGTGATGAAAATGTTGACTTTATCTAACGTTTTAACATTGACAGTTCATTAAAAAAGTTTAAGGGAGCGTTCATAAAAAGATACCAAATAGTTATGTCCCTAATGGAAAACCCTTTTATTTAGATTTTAATTTTTCAGTGAAACCAAAATCTATCTTGTGGTGTCCCTCCCCTTTCGTGAATATCTGTAAGTACAATTAAATGCATTGGCCATTAAACAGGTTGTCATGTAAAATCGGTAAGCGCAATCATTAAAATTCTCACGGTGTATTGACGTATCGAGCATAATAAACAAAACTTTAAACAGACGACGACGGCGGCTCCGACGACAACAACCAAAGCCAGGCCCAGACCGAGACCCAGACCCAGAACTCAAGAACTCCGCATGGCAAACTGTCACATTAGCATATTGAGAACAAAAACGGGCCTGGGCACTGAGCAATCCAACAACCAAGTCCAACACTGAGCTCAGTCTCTGTTCGCTGCCAGTCAAGCGTTGACGTTGACGCCGACGTCGCTGCCAAGTCAGAGCCAGAGTCGGAGAGTCCAGGCCTTGGTCTGTGGGTATCAGTCGGTTTGCAGACTTTCGCGTGTGCGGTACGAAAACAAAAAAAAAACTGCTCAAAATAACTGAAAATATCGACAGAAATCTTGCGTGCGGGGCGCGACTTGTTGACAGTTTGAATTATTCCGTGTAAAGAGAGTGGGGAAGTAAATTCAAGAAGAAGAAATTAATACAAGTGATTTACATAAATTATTAAGTGAAGTGCGAAACCAAACAACGGTTCTTTGGTTAGAGCTAGAACCGTTTAAGGCACGTTCATTAAGTTTTCGTGCATAAAATTGCATAACTAACAACAAGTTCAAGAAGATGATGATGCTCCACTTACGTCACTGGCCATTAATGCTGGCCATCATTTCCTGCATCGCCGCCTCAGCTACATCAACAACAACAACATCGCCAGCACCTCCATCCTCCATACCTGGCAAATACCATCAACCCAAGAAGCTGAGAACTACCAGCACCAACAACAGCAGCACCACTTCTGCATCTTCATCGGCTGCTTCTGTGGACACCACTGGCAATAAACCTGTATTCCGGCAAAATCCGATCAAGAATTGGTTTGGTGGTGCCTTCAATCGCAATAATGCGCCGCCATCTCAAGACCAAACATCCACAACATGTTCCTGCAGGTGAATACATTTCAAAAAGCAAAAAAAAAAAGAAGAGAAAAAGAAGCTGTCATGGCCATGATGACAACTTCCAGTTGGCCAACACAACAAACAAACACTGTCACGGCCTAACAAATGGCACTTACAGTTACAAGTTATAGATTTATTTTTGTGATCGTGCGATCAATTTGTAACTCTCTTCAGTAACTTTTGTTGGAAATGTGTCCATGATAGGGGAAAATGGGGTGTTGTCATCATCGTAAGGTTTTTCGAGCATAACTTTGCCAAAAATCAATATTTTTTCATTCTATAAATTTTAGTTAAAAGATGCATGTAACTTTGCTCATCATTAGTTTTTGGAAAAAAAAGTGTTTGGTTTTTTCATAACATTTAAAAAAAAAGTGATTTTCTTACATCTTAAAAATTTGTGGGGTATTGTGAGCCACCCTTTTAAAAGTTAAAAATTCGTGTTTTTAGGTAGTTATTCTTTATTAAATCAAAAAATAATAATTTTTTAATTTTCCTATAATCTGAATAAAAAAAATATCAATGAAAAATTGGCAGCCGCCTTGTTTTCTTATATTTACGAGCACGTTATGCTGTTGGCTGTTTTTTTTTGTTTGCCTTTCTTTTTTAATGTTTTTTGTCCTCTTTGGATCGTTTTTCTTCTGCCTTTTAGCGTATCATTGCAAAATTCTATTCGGAAGTCAAAACCGACTTTTTTGCAGGGGCAAATTCCGGTGGCTCATAACACCCCATACATCACTTTTTATACCCTGTTCCCATTGAAAATGGGAAAAGGGGGATCATGAAGTTGTGCAAAAGTATGTCTGTCTGTCTGTCCGTAGGTGTATACCTGATTCAAATGGAGTTTGTTTCAGATTTGGAAAATTCCTCCCCCTCCCCCCTTTAAGCGCAAAAAACTGTCAGAGCCACAATTTTTAAGATAGACCTTCCAAACTTTGATATATCAAGTAAAACACCGAAGTTATATACGAATCAATTTTGCTTGTGGGAGAGAGGGGGGCCTTGCATTGTCAGTTACCGCGTTTCGGTCTTGTGCATATGTTAGGTATGTACTTATAGTGTGTATATGTGTATGAAAACACAAGAAGTCAAAAGAATAGGGTATTTTGTAGTCGGGGCACTCGACTACAGCTAATTGGCGTGGCGCCAAACCAAAACAAATTTTTTTTTCAAAAATTTATACTTCGGTCAAAAAGGCAATTGATCAAAGATTTCCGAACGAGCATATAACTACCCCAGCCTTGCAGGGCAAATATGCAAGCTTTTTGTAAAAATCCGATAACTATTTACAATCGTGCTGAATCTGAGCTTTGAATTTGCCAACTGGTTCAAAACCAAGCGTTTGACTGTAGCTCTCGATACCTATTGTAAACTCTTGTAAACAAAAGTTGAGTGATTGTTGAATCATATTTAAGGTACTATTACGCAAACTTGTGTACTGTAGTACATACCTTTATCTACATATTGCTCACTCACACAAAGTAATCCATTTTGTGAGATCGCGTTTAAAGTTCTCAATGGAGCTTACCTAGCGAAAATAGTTCATTTAGGTTCAAGTGAATCGAGAAAATCATTTTGCAAATTTCGCAGTTTTTTGAACTTAAAAACCATTGCCGTTAAGCGTCCAACCATACCTCAAAGTTTTTCGCAATGATCGGTTTTACTTTGCAAATTTCTCGCTTGTGGACTATTTCCAACCCATTTCTTCATCCTAGAAATCTTCGCGGGCAAGCGTCCAACCATGCCCAAAAGTTTCATCGCAATCGGAATTTTGCGAATTTCGCGGTTCTTGGACCATCTTTCGCTCATTTCTTCAACTTAGAAACCTTCCTGGGCAAGCGTAAGACCAATCCTCAAAGATTCATTACAATCGGATGAATGGCATAATTTTGCCAATTTCGCTAGTGCCGGCTGTAAATCGTTATCAACATTTTGGACCATTCGATCTTTTCCTCTATTTACCCGTCTTCATGATAATGTAAACTCATGAAAATTTTGTGACTTTTTTGACCGTTTGGTTTATACTTACTATTTAACCGTCTACAATCTTCACAACAATCCAGGCTCAGATCATAAAATTGTAAATTTTCGGAAAATTTTGCACCGTGTAATCTTCAGATTCCATTTACCAACGCCTGCATTGTAATATAATCATTAAGCGCTTTCATAAGGTAATCTTGAAAATTTTCGCGATTTTTGGACCTTAGAACTCTTCGCGGGCAAGCGCCCAACCATTGGCCATATTTTTATCGCATTCGGATGAGCGGTAAAGTTTATGAAATTTCGCGGTTTTTGGACCATTTCCGCCAATTTCTTCAATTAAGAAACCTTTGCAGGCAAGCGTCCAATCATTTCCCAAAGTTTCATCACAATCAAACATTTTGTAAATTTCGCGGTTTTGGGACCATTTTGCGTCCATTTCGTCTACTTGGAAACCTTCCGGGGCAAGCGTCGAACCATTCCCCAATGTTTTACCAAAACTGTAAATTTTGCAATTTTCGCTGTTTTTGGTCCATTTTCCGCAAATTTCTTCAACTAAGAAACCTTCCCGGGCAAGCGTTCAACCATTACCAAAAGTTTCATTGCAATCGGATAAACGGTATAATTTTGCAAACAGACAAACATTCATTCTTATATACTAGCAAATTCGCCACCTCTTAACGTTTTTGAATGGCGCTGAATCTTAACATATCTTTTTTCACCAAATCGAATACCTTTAGAATCGGAGACCATTTTCTGTTATTTTTTTGTACTCATCGAAATGTTTAATGGTAGAATACTAACCGAAAAAGATTGTTTCTTTCTGAAACTGTTAACCTTTTATTAAAAAAAATAACTTGATCTTCCTGCAAGTATAAGCAAGTATAAACCTCTATCTCTTACGATCTCTGAGATCTGTTTGTTCATACGGACAGACGGACTGACAGACAGACGGACGGACACTTTTACACAAACTTTATATACTCTGTGTACCTCTGGTACAGAGTATAAAAATGGACTAAGCGAGATATGAATTGCTATCCATTTATTTTCGGGCTTGTTTTCGATAGATAAAGTTTTTATTTTCAATTCTCAAAAAATTCTCGGAAATGAATCGCAATTCTCTAAGCTTGCGATTATAACAAACCAATAGCTTCAAACGCGTTACTGCGTTAAAACGGTATAAGATTCTGAAATACGTTCGGTTAAGAGATTCGAAACCGATGTTTATCCTTCTGTTCAGTTGGCTAATTGTAGCTACTACTTTCGATAAGTTTCACCAAATCGGCTTTAGCTAAAAAATGTTGTTGACAGCTACTTGTTATGCTTATCAATCCAATGGATCACATTCATTTTTGGTATCACTCATACCTCAAATCACAAAAGACACTGCTCCTTCCCATATGCAACTACTCGTTTATAATTATGTAAGGATTGTGTTGTTTAACAAATTAAAAGTGCTTTATTTCGTATCCCCAAGATAGAATATACTTTCTAAGCACCAGCTTCACTAAACAATGCTCCGATCCTGTGCTATAAAGTTAAAAATTTTTGATCAAATATGTTTATTAAGAATCTTAAAGATCATCTTAAGTACTTTTACGAACCAACTCTTTTACCATGTAGTGCGACTCAGATTCCGGTTCAATTTCTGCTTAGGAAGAACCCAACATAGGTTCTAGGCCAGCTTGCAGTCTTGAATTTAAACGACTTTAATTAGGCCAATAGGCCCTTAGCTGATCCGTTGGCTCTCCATACGCCACGAGGTAGCTCAGATTAGCGTGTGAGAGAGAAGCTCTCCATTTGAAGATACTTTTTTTTACAGCATCAAATTAACATTTTTGGCGGACTGCCTAACCCAATGAATCATTAAAAGCCCTATGAATTTTTATGAAGTTCTTAGAGACTTGAATTATGTTAATCAACGACAAGTTCTTACACAATTTCTTTTGGCTGTTTCACAACTTTTCTAGCCGTTTGTCACATCTTTGGTAATCCGTTGCTTGACCTCACATAGTCTCTGAAGAATTGCATTTGCAATGCATTCTTGGAATTCCTTTTACAAATTGCTTAGCCAATTGCCAAGCAATTCCATAGAGGAATTCGGCATTTGTCTTTGGGCATACACAAGTGCCCAAGGGAATCTGTCATGGAAGAGAGAAGCAATTGAGGATATGAAACTTTTATGGAGCATAATCAAAAGAAATTTACACAAAAATCAATCGATCATTTCTATTTCGATCTTCTAATCGTTTGTTCTGTTTGTATTAAAGCCTTTAAACCAGTTTTGTTTTTTTGCATTTGTAAAGAACGCAGAAGACCTAATTTGCATACGATTTGATAACAGACAAATATATTTCCATATGTATATTTTGACATACAAATATGGCATCAGGTTTGGCTGTGGTGGCCCAATGCGTCATATGGCCGAGGAAGGGGATTGCCGTTAAAGTGGGTCGCACATTTCGTTCTTTGTTTTCGGGACGCCTTTTGGGGCAATGACACGATTAAGTCCAAAAATGTTTCGATTGATTTTTATGAAAACTGAGAACTTGTTGCGTTTCCGTCCATTAACCAGCTTTGCAGAAGATTTTTCGAATGCAGTTTTAAATCGTTATATTTTTGGTTTTTTGCTCGTTGGCAATTACAAACCAGTTTAATGTGGGTAAAGATGATGGAAAATCTGCACATCGCTTGTGCCTGTTGGTCATTTGTTTTATTTGACACTTTCTTTATGGTTAATTTGAGGTTGGTGAACTTTAAACTGCTTTGGAGCCCATTTGAACTGAACTGTGTAAGTTAGTTTTGGGAACTGGTTTCGAAATGAAAGGGATATTCAAATAACATAAGAAATTATATATAAAACTTGTATTATTTTTTGGCTCGATTAATAAACTAAACGGGTTCAGTGAGAATATATTTTTAGCTATTAACAAATTGTTTGTTCATTTATTCAAACATAGAAGAAATAATAAAATATTATGAACAAAATATGCAAATTAGTGAGGGGAACCGGCTTGTTTCTGCTGACATGAGTCCTTCTTAACTTTTAACATTCTCTTCATTTGATCGGAGTTGATTCGGCTATAGAATGCGGATCAAGACTAACTAAATTCTGAAGTTTCAGAGGACTTCAACCAATTGCATACTATGTTGACCTTGTTGATTAACAAACGTCTTCTCCTATTTTTGCAGATGCGGCGAACGCAACGATGAGTCGCGTATTGTTGGTGGGACCACCACCGGAGTCAGTGAATACCCCTGGATGGCTCGACTGAGCTATTTCAACAGATTCTATTGCGGCGGAACTCTCATTAACGATCGATACGTGCTAACGGCTGCGCATTGCGTCAAAGGGTTCATGTGGTTCATGATCAAGGTGACCTTTGGCGAGCACGATCGCTGCAACGACAAGGAGCGGCCCGAGACTCGATTTGTGCTGCGCGCCTTCAGCCAGAAGTTCAGTTTCTCCAATTTCGACAATGACATTGCCCTGCTGCGGCTAAATGACCGTGTACCCATCACCAGTTTCATACGTCCCATTTGCCTGCCGCGTGTGGAGCAGCGAAATGATCTGTTTGTTGGTACGCGGGCCATTGCCACCGGTTGGGGTACACTTAAGGAGGATGGCAAGCCCTCGTGCCTGCTACAAGAGGTGGAGGTGCCGGTGCTGGATAATGATGAGTGTGTGGCCCAAACGAATTACACACAGAAAATGATTACCAAGAACATGATGTGCTCGGGCTATCCGGGCGTGGGTGGACGTGACAGCTGTCAGGGGGACTCGGGAGGTCCACTGGTTCGTTTGCGTCCCGATGACAAGCGATTCGAGCAAATTGGCATTGTCTCCTGGGGCAATGGTTGTGCTCGACCCAACTACCCGGGTGTCTATACGCGGGTGACAAAATATTTGGATTGGATTGTGGAGAATTCACGGGATGGTTGCTTCTGCAACGAGGATTACTAAAGTCTTGGTGTGACCCAAGCATATTCTTCGCCTTAGTCTGTAGTTTTTACTAGCTTTAGGGTATATTTTGTATTTTTATAAAAATAAACACCAACAAAATCACACTAAATAAAATAAACAATGCAGTAGGTTACAAAACCGTCAGCCGTATTTTCAGACAGGTGGCAGATGGCTATCAAACGGGGATTGGTACCAGAACGAATTTCAGTTCCGGCACCCGATACAAAAGAAAATTTAATCATTAAGCGGGGAGCCGACAAGTTTCCAAACTCTCCCATTTTAAAATTAAGGAATATCTCCATTTACATATACACTTTTTTGATATAATCGCGCTTTAAGAAGCGTGGCAAATATGAAAATACTCGTAAACGTGATCTGCCTGCAAGTATAAGAAGTTTTTGTCCCATACATGTCGAACCTCTATGTCCTACCATCTCTGAGATCTGTTTGTTCATACAGACGGACACACGGAATGATAGACGGACATGGCTAAATCGACTCGGCTGTTGATGCTGATCAAGAATATGTATACTTTATAGGGTCGGAGATGCTTCCTTCTGGCTGTTACATACATTGCACGTCTGTATTATACCCATTTTACTCTACGAGTAACGGGTATAACGAGAGCGTAGGTTAAAGTTGGTCCTGCCCGACTTCGATATACCCGTTACTCAGGGGAATTAATTTTGCATAGCAGAGGTGCCCAAATGCCTCATATGGGCGCGCATTTACTCACTAAACAAAAAACAAAAATCAGAAGCAACAACAACCACAAGAAAACGAAAGAGAAAACCGATGTGTGTTCTTGTGACTGCTTGACGCATACAACAAACCAAATAATCGAGCGCCTACGTATTGTTGTTGCCTTTAATTTCGCAAGAGCATAGGAGAGAAAGATAAGAGAGATGCATACGAAATTGTTGTTGCAATTTCGTTTTGCTCAAGTCCAATGCGCATGTCATAAGCCTTCGCGCAAACCAACAACACATGCGCCTCATGCGCATATAGAGCGGGCACCCCTATTGTATAGCATTTCCTTATGTTATTAATAGACATCGGATTTTAGGTAAAATCATATTTTTAATGGGTGGTCACAAAAAATATTTGATTGGATACAAATTTGTTTCACGAAAAGTAGATTATTTTAAAACCTCGTTGATTTTGCATATTTGACATATTTACATATCTTCGACCTAAAAGCATATTCAAGAATTTTTCGACCTATTTTGACCTATTTTGGAATATGTCATATGCTTTTACATATTCCGAGAGTCAATATATGCTCCCAAGTAGGCGTCTGCAATATAACTTTGCTAATTAAATGTATAAACATCGTCGGTCATTTTGCCGAAAACAAATAAAAAATGAAACCACTGATAAAGCCGGGAAGATTATAGCCAATCTTATAGTTGTAAGTCGCAATGAGACTTACAATTTAATATTATAGGGCGGTGCCCACTGGACGCGGAATATTATGCGCGAAATATACGATTTTTCGCAGATTCTTAACAAAGTCTGCTAAGCCGCTGCTATTAACAGCATACCTATGTGCTTCAGACCGTTGCATAGATTGACCTGCTATGCGGTTTGTTTGGCTCACCAAGCTCTCTTTGTTTGGCTCGCCTTCACTTTGACAGCGTTTATTAAATTAATTTGATCAACATTTGAAAATGCCTGCAATCGTTGCTTTTTGGCAGAATCTTTTTTTTGGTGCGCTCATTGCTATGTTTCGATTCGATTCGTTCTCACATAATTTCGCGCGAAATGAGGCGTTAACAGCACTTTACTAGCTACGTAATTGGTAACAGAACGTAGCATATGGTTTTATATGCAGTTTTTCATTTCGCGGCCATTTCGCGCCGAGTGGACACCGCCCTTATCCGATACCATGGAAAAACTTATAATTATATATTGTAAATTAAACTATAATTAATTTTACGAGCCACACATATGTGCCATAAACTCAGACACAAATCAAAAAATCTCATATATGAAATAATATGTTGACATATTTTGACCTAAATTGACCTAAGTTGACCTATTTTGGCCTATTTTAGCATATGCTTTTACCTAAGAAAAATCATATTTTCGATATGATCATCTTAAAAAATTGCCAATATTTATATTAGTCAAACGCCAAAATTTCGAATTTTTTGGACCACAAACAAAAAAAACCTAAAATCCGATGTCTAGTTATTAAACAAAGCATTAACATTAATGTGAACATTTCAACATTATGTAAACAAACAGCGCACGCAGCGCCCAAAAGTAAGCAATAATTTTTATAGCTTGTATACCTCTGTCATTTATTATTCAACCTTTATGAAAGTTTCAGAGATTGTAGATATTATGCACATACACTACACTCATAAAAAAGTGATTCCTAAAATTTTTGGAATCTGTATTTTATGACCTAGAATTTGACCTAAATATAGCCTAAATCTTTCAATTTTAGGTAAAAAAGTTTAATGAATTTAAGTGCTTAAAAATAGTGTAATAGGCAATAAAAATATTTTTGCCTATATATTTTGTATATTTTGACGGTATGTACGTAAAAAATCGATAAATGCAAAGTAAAAAATATAGACAATGCCTCCGCCTCCGCAATTTAGAAAAAACGTCATGTCTCCGTCAGTTTTATAGATAAAAGGTTCGAACCTTCTGGACATATTTTGAAATCAAGATTATTTATCGATCCACCAAAGGGTTGGTAAAGATCGGATGAACGGTTGTCGAGTTATAAGAAAAACAAACAATTATGGGTCGCAACGGTGATGGGCAGCACTTCACAGGTACAGAGTATGTTATAGTCGGGCTTGTTTCTTGTTTGATTTCGTTTGGCAGATAGATTTGTAGAGTTTTTTGAACTTGCGAAAAAAATTAAATTTCTCAAAACATTAAGTAAAAAGTAAAATCGGCTTGTCAAGATGACAACAGCCCCAAGGGGCCAAAGCCGAGCCTCTCTCAATCTCTTGGCTTGTGCGCTTCTAATTTTAGCACAAGAGAAAGGGACCTACAGTTTAACGCCGAATCCGAACGGCAGTTTTTGAGAGGCTTTTCATGGCTAATTACTGCAATGCTGGCGCCAACAGCAAGAGGTGTGGCCGGGTGTAAAGTTTTATTTAAAGAAAAAAACTTTTCATTAGATGTTCCGAGGCGGGATCGAACCCACGACCTCATGCTCAGCAGTCGCGCACACTAACCGCTGAGCCACTCCGGCTCAAAAGATTAGTTTTAGTCATAATTAAATCAAAATAATGGACCATATCCAAACTTTGGTTTTGGTTTTTCGCGATCGTTATTCAATTCAGCTTACGTAGAAACAAATTTGGATTGAATTAATTAATTATCTCGTTCAACATACGTTTGTCCAAATTTCGTTTAAGCCGTTTAAGACGTGCTATCTGAATTTAGCACCCGAAAATACATTAGGAACGTCTGCTAGATAGAGAAGATTCTCTGGCTAAAAAGTTGTCTTTTTTTTGTAAACTGGTGTGACCAACCTAAAACGTACCAACAAACAGTAGGTCCAAAGCAGCAAAGTCTTCCGCTTTCTGATTAGAAAGCCTCACAACACACTGACCAATTCACCCTGTTTACTGTTAAGACTTGGCCCAACTAAACAGTGTTGCCAGAAAATGAGGTTCAACATTTGCTATATTTTCCAAAAAAAAATTGCTAGAAATAGCTAAAAATAAAAAGTTGCTAAAAAAATAGCTAAAAATGAATACTTAAAAAACTGTAAATTGGTAATGTGTTACGAATTGAAAAATACTTTAAATGAGGTCTGCAAACCGCTCTGGAACAGTGTTGTCAGAATATGGGATTCAAAAACTGGTAAATTTGCGCAAAAAATTGCTAGAAATAGCTAAAAATTGAAAAGGGTTAAAACCACGACCTCAACGTTCAAGAGGCTAAATATATTTTAGCCAAATTTTGTATATTTTGACGTCATTCTAGAGAAATAACAGCCCTTTTCTGAGCTAAATGCCTGCATTCCAAATTCGTTTTAAAATGCCAAGCGGGTTTGGGCTACAATTTATAATAAAATTTAGAGGCATACAGAACAACAACGCATGGTTTGGTGGTGATGGCTGAGAAGGCGGTGTCGGCGGTTGTTGCAATCTTTTTGAGGTCCTGAGCTCGAATCCTCGTAAGGGTAAGTGAATAATCTTATATGGTATTTAAAAGTAAAAATCAATCGCTCGCACACAGTAAAATAGGAAGAGTGACTGTGTTGTTGTGGAGTTCTTGTGTGTGTTCGCATACACCCCCACCATCAGGGGCCTCAGCACCGAATCAGTACTGAAATTAGCGCTGATTTGTAAAAGTTGGTAGTAAAAATATGTCTTCCATTACTTTTTCTTCGGTCATGAATCTAATACAGGCAATGCGATCTTTCATGACGTTCGGTTTTTAGTCATAACTTGAGGTACAATATCTCATGAGTAGTGAAACTCTACTGAAATCACTCATGAACTTAAGAAATATCTAATGATTATGCAAAAAATTATATAACTATCACTCCGAAATTCACTTCTGCGACTTTTTACTCAGGGGAAGTTCTATAGGAAAGCTTTCAAACAAATTTAATAGACGTTATTTCGCACTTCGTAAAATATAAAAATAGCTAGAAATAGCTAAACATAATTTTAAAGTTGCTAGATTAATAGCTAATAGCATTTTCGGAAATTTATAAGCATTTCAGAAATGCTAGATCTATCAACTGAATAGCTAAAATGGCAACACTGCAACTAACCCTTGTTGCCTTCCCTTAAATAAAATAAAAAAAAAAAAAGAATTTGTCACTTTTGACCATAGCAGAGCAAGGTTTCGATCCTCGGACCTCTGGGTTATGGGCCCAGCACGCTTCCACTGCGCCACTCTGCTTGTTGTCGCCGGCGTGTCTAAAACATATTAAGCTAGACCGTGTCAGCAAGCAGGGCAAAATATTTTGCAACAGGACAATGTGTTTCGCTGGCTCGAGGTCAAATAAGAACACTGTGTATGAAACCAGCCGAAAGAGAAATTTTAAAATTCATTAATGTGATGATTTAAGATATTTTCAAAATAGAAATATACGGGGGTGCTCTGGAAATCTCTAGAGATTTTGGCTTCGGTTGGTTTGCAAATCGCTGGAGAAATCTGTCGGTATCCAAGAACTTCGAGAGATTTTGTTTTCTTCGAAAGTCTAGTTCGAAAGTTGAGTTCGAAAGGTGTGTATATAAGATTATGGTCCTACTACAAAAACAGTGATATATTGCGTGGGTTCGTGAATTCACTATTGGTTGGTTAATGTATTGGCTGGTTTGTGTATTGGTTGGTTTGCCCAAATCTCCCAACAAAATACGAGAGGTTTAAAACCAACCGAAAGAGATGTCTAGGATACCGAGAATTGGTTTTGGGTTGGAATTTGGTTGGAAGAGATTTTTGGGAAACCGCCGACTACGACAGAAATCGTAATAGTTTATAAAATGCCTTAATGAACCACTGAACCCCGAACCGAAACCGCGGTTTTGTTAGCTTCAAAAACCATTTAATGAACCGAACCGGCGGTTCAGAAACTGTGTGAACCACCGAACCGAACCAGTACTTATTTTTGAGTGGTTTGCATCCCTGTTTTTAAGGTATCCATTTTTTTGTATCCATCACGTTTTTGGATCGTTAGAAGAATATATCTGCTTTATAAAACCAACTTGTTTTATTGTTCTATTGTTGATTGTTCTATAACACATTACACTTAGAGGACCATTTCGACGAATTGATCTCAAAGCCCTTGACTTGTTTTATGGTCAATTTGTTACGTTTTGATAGAAAACTAATTTAAAAATAAGTGCACAATATTTGGATAACAATTCTGTATCTCTTAAATATGAATTCTCAACTTCGTAAAATTGTATTGAAATCAAAAGTTATACCACTTTGGAAGACTATGAAAAAGCACTGGAAAGCTAAGAAAAAACCTTTTTTTTTTATAAATTTTCAGATTTTATCAAGTTCTCTGATAAGTAAAGCAAACTAAAAGTAGGTATAAATATTCATGTTTGTATTTGCACTTGCAAAAAAATTGTATGGCACATAACGCTCAAGTCGATGCCATTCATATTGCACTGCTTGCTCACGCGTTCACTTGTAAAGCGTTTTAGACACGCCGGCAACAACAAGCAGAGTGGCGCAGTGGAAGCGTGCTGGGCCCATAACCCAGAGGTCCGAGGATCGAAACCTTGCTCTGCTAATATGATGGGTCAGTGACTTTTTTTTTTTTTAATATTAATAAAATTCAAACAAATATTTCTATGTACTCTGTTTAACCTAATTAGTATGTTTTACAGTTAAAATCATCTATATTATTAAAAGTACCAGCCAACTAGCAAGCTTTGAAAAACAAACAAACAAACTGGTTTCTCATCGAACAGCTGTAAATACAAAGATGTGACTGCTAAAAGTCAAACGTTAAACTTGGTTAGTGGCACAGAAAAAAGTAACATGGCTTCGGCTTTTGTTTGTATGTGAAATTTTGAGAAACTTACACCTAATTGCGCTGGAAATGAATCACTGATAAGAGACTATCTACTTGTAGGTGTTTTTTTTCCGGTTTCACTCAAGCAAATTGGCAACCGCTTTCGCCCACTTTTCATTTCACTTGCATAATTACGCAAAACACATTTTCTCATAGATACAAATTTGATGCAGCGTGCAAAGAGGTCGGGTCGGCGATCTTCCAGGTTGGCGTTTCGAAATTTTCTTTTGCTGCTCTGCGCGTTGGCAGCTGGTGTTTACCGTTTGCCGCTCGCTAGCTCACTGAAGCTAAAGATACAAAACAACCGCAGCGAAAAGATGCCCGAACATCGAACACATCCCACAGAGATCGTTTCGGGTGCCCGTTGATGGTGTTGTTGTTGTGGTTGTTGTGGAGTTTCGTTAGCCAGAGTGAGATTTCCTGCTGAGTAGGCAGAAATTCCCTTTCAAATATCACAAAGTCTCTGAGAATCAACAGCCTGAGAAATTGTTAAACAAAAATCAAATAAGATCTATATTTATTTTCATTCTTTATTAAAATGTCTGCATCCGAAAAGAAGACCACTTCAGGCTCTGCTCAGGAGCAGAAGACCTTGCCGAAAGATATTGGGGCACGTACCGCACTTGGAGCGGACTCTCTTGATGATGTTGACAAACGCTTGGGGCAACTATTGGCACGTGTCAATATATTGGAGGCGTCCTTGAACCATTTGCACTTGACTCTTGATCCTTTGGCGGAAGGAAAGATAAAGATTGAAGAGGAAGATGATTTAATGGATGAACAGACAGCTGCAGAGGCAGAACAGCTTGATCTGGAGTTGGCTGAGTTGGAAATGGGCTCATTGGAGGATGAAGACAAAAAATTGGTTAAAGTTGAAGACCAAAAGGTGGATACCAACTCTGAGTCTGAGGGGTTGGGTAATGCTGATTCGACACTACAGGATACCACAGGATAAATGCGAAAGAATATTTACAAACGGAATTGTAACTTAATGCTAATTTCATCTAAAAATTACAAACTCAAATAAATCAGTTATTCCATCAATGGTGAGTAACATTTGTAGCAGGGTTGGAAGGCGCGCTGTCATTTTGACGTAGGTTCGATTCGGTTGTACCTGCATTTTCAGTTCCAGTTAGACTCTTTTCATTTGTAGTGCTGATTCCAAATAATTTGACTGATTCAATCTAATCCAATGTTCATATTTGGTATGGTGATCAGGCGCGGCAAGTATGGGGGGCACGGCACTTTATGCCCCCAATAATTATCTTGGGGGAGCAATGCTTTTCAAGCTTGAATACAAGTAAATTTTTAAAATTTCTCTAGCACGTAAAGTTTTTCAGAATTCGATGGTCAGAGTTATAAAAATTGCCTTATATGGCACATTTCAAAATTTATTAAAAATGTTAACTTAAACGGAATGAGGCGCATGAAAATTTAATTGCATAGAGGGGAACACAGGGGAACAGCTTTTTTGTTGCATGAAATATTATGACTAATATTTACATACTTTCTCGGGGTGCTGACTTCAGATCTGAAGTCAGATTATTTGCAACAGCCCAGTCGGACTTTGCAGCATGTGGTTCCCAAGAGAATAAAATTTTGCATACTTCTTTTTACAGGGAAAAGTCACTACATAATTATTTTAGTATGATAGAAGTTAAAAAATCTGTATGAAATGCGCTCAAAAGGCAAAAAGTCTTAGCATGAAACCGTGTCTTCTCTGGGTTGTGCCTTTGTCATGCGTAAGCAAAAAGAAAGAACGAAATGAAAAACCCAAACGATTTCCGAATGATAATTTTTTTCTTAGTTGTTCTTCTTCATGCGCTTGCTGGGCAACAAGTCGCCACAATAAGTGGTGTTCTGGAAATCTCTAGAGATTTTGGCTTTGGCTAGAGAAATCTGTCAGTGTCCCAGAACTTCTGGAGTTGTGTATTGGTTGGTTTTCCAAAGTCTCCCAAGGTTTGAAACCAGCCGAGAACCGAAATTGGTGGGTGAATTTGATTGAAGAGATTTCTGGGACACCGCCGAATACTAAAAAAAGTTAGCCCAAAGTATAAAAATAACATTCGTATAGAGGCCTTTGTGAAGTCGCTAAATTGACTCGTTTGTTAGTACTCAAACTCACCTGAATGTCTTTGCATTCGGTTATTTCTCCCAAGTACAATCACGTCCAACCCAAAACAAACTCTCGGTGTCCTAGAAATCTCTTTCGGTTGGTTTCAAACCTCTCGAATTTAGTTGGGAGATTTTGACAAGTCAGCCAATACACTAACAAACCAATAGCAAATTCACGAACCCACGAAATTTAGCACTGTTTTTGTAGTAGGACTGTAATCTTATACACGTACCTTTCGAACTAGATTTTCGAAGAAAATCGAAGTTCTGGGACACCGACGGATTTCTCTAGCGATTTGCAAACCAACCGAAGCCAAAATCTCTAGAGATTTCCTGGACACCCCCGATTGAATGTGAATTTTTGAATACTCAAAACAACTGAGTGTGAATGAATGTATATAACAAACAAATTGAATGAGTGAAAAGCAAAAAACTTATTGTACTTGGATCACTCAGTTTTAGTAAAGGCATCTTTAGAATAGCAAAAAAAATAATGCTTTTATTGGAAAAAGGTGCAAATAATAGTCAAATTTTGTACAAAAAATAACTGGTGAAGAAAATTGTCCTAAAATATTTATACCCGTTACTCGTAGAGTAAAAGTGTATACTGAAGTCGTGCAAATGTATGTAACAGGCAGAAGGAAGCATCTCCGACCCCATAAAGTATATATATTCTTGATCAGCATCAACAGCCGAGTCGATATAGCCATGTCCGTCTGTCTGTCGATCTGTCTGAATGAACACCTAGATCTCGGAGACTAAAAGAACTAGAGCCACCAAATTTTGTCTGTAGACTTCTATTGTCCCTACGCAGATCAAGTTTATTTCAAATTTTGGCCACGTCCCCTCCCGCCCCACAATTAAAAATGTTGAATAACTCTTTCAGTTTTGAAGATATCAAGCTAATATTTGTGCCCAATATCTACAATCTCTAAAAATTTTATAAAGATCGGATAATAAATGGCAGAGTTATAAAGGTTATAAAAACGTTGCATACTTTTTGGCTATATCTGCACTTTTTGCTCACATAATGTGGAAATGGTCACATTAATGTTAATGCGCTGTTAATTAACATAGGGAAAGTCTTTTAAACACTTATTGTAACGGGTATATCGAAGTCGGGCAGGACCGACTTTAACTTTCTCTCGTTTTACCTTGGCAATGTCGATTTACTTACTGAATTAATTCGACTTTCACTCTATTCTCAATCCAATTCAATTCGGTCCCTCATCGATTGAATTGAATAGATTTGAATGTCAACCAACATTCACATTCAATCAAATTCATTGGAGAGAGTGTCAAAATTCATTCAATTCATTTTAAGCATGAAGGTTTCATGAGTGGATTTGAGTGCAATCATGCAGCCCTCTAATATGTACATACGGGGTGGTCCATCTAGTGTTTGGAATTTGAACTATTCATAATTTGACTTTAAAAACGTCAAATGACATTCGGAAAGCGACTAATATTAAGTAAAAACTTTGACATTTACGAAATGGGTCGCTATTCGCTTGAAGAAAGTTGGGAAGTATTTAGAACACCAAAGTGGTGAGTCCTCGACTCGGAAAAAACATTTAACAAAAAATATGTTCCGAAAACTCAATTTGTGGATCAATTCATGAAGCGAGTTCGTGAAACTGGAAAGTGGATAAACCAGACCGTTTATTTGTTTATTTGTATAAATATAGTTAACAATTATCTGTCAACATTAAAATTTAAAGGGATACAAAATATTGATCTACTTCCCCGTCCAGGTTAGGGGAGTTTTTTATTGATATGCCCCGGCTCACATCAAGTGGACGGAGAAGACAGATTCAAGAGCGTGGAGAGGACAAAAACAATAAAATATTACACGTTTTATTATACAATGAACAATCAGTTGACAACAAATGATGCAAATTATTATAAATTGAACATATTACACGAAAAGGATCATGTAGGGCGAAGTTAGTTCTACGGGTGTGTAGCGCAAGAGGTTGATACGATCGCGTGAATCTTGATGGAACAGCAAATCGGAGCTGACTTAGTAGGAAAGTCGAATCCACATCTCCACAAATCAGCTTGTGGACGAATATTACGCCATGACATGTCCTACGGTTCTTCAAAGTTGGCAAATTTATTAATTGTAGCCGGTCAACATAAGATGGTAGTAGGCGATGAGGATCCCAGTTTAAGCCGCGCAATGCAAATAAAAGAAATTGTTTCTGAACACTTTCTATAAGGTCCTGATATTTATCGTACTGAGGAGACCAAACACAAGAGCAATATTCAAGAATTGGGCGAACAAGAGAAGTAAATAATAGTTTGGTGATGTAAGGATCATCGAATTCCTTTGACCAGCGTTTAATAAAAGCCAATACACCCTTAGATTTGTTTACGGTAATGCCGATATGGTCATTAAAGCACAATTTGTGGTCGAAAAGAACACCCAGATCTGTAACAGTTTGAATGCGTTCAAGGTTGTTATGCCCAATAGAGTAAGAGAACCAGTGAGGATTATTCCGGTGAAATATCATGCACTTGCACTTCGAATGGTTTAAATGCAGCAGATTGATTTGGCACCAAGATTGTAGGCTAACAAGATCATTCTGTAACAAGTTATAAGAATCTCTGCTATTAAAAGATAGAAATATTTTTACATCATCTGCGTACATTAAAACATGCGATTCGGTGATTACCGTGTACGTACTCGTCCGTTGCGCTCGACCGAAAACATTGCTGCGGCTGCTGAAAATGTGCGTGAACAACCATCAACGTCAACTCGCCATCGATCTCAACAATTGGACATTTCGCGCACTTCTTTGATGCGAATTTTGCATAAAGACCTTGCCATTAAGCCATACAAAGTTCAATTGGTGCAGCAGCTAAAAGATGGTCAATTATCCGAAACGTCTACAGTTCGCAAATTGGGCGGAAAATTGTTTGGCCGAAAATGGTGAATTTGACCGAAAAATCATCTTTTCGGATAAGGCACATTTCCACCTGGGTGGTTATGTTAATAAACAAAATTGTCGCATCTGGGGCACAGAAAATCCGCATATCGTCGTCGAGAAGCCAATGCACCCACCACGTGTCACTGTTTGGTGCGGGTTTTGGTCTCGAGGCATCATTTGTCCATTTTTCTTTGAAAATGAAGAATGAGCCACCGTGACCGTGAATGGTGAGCGCTGCCGCGCAATATTAAGTGATTGGCGAAGGTGGTTTGGTTTCAACAATCGGCGCTAGTGCCACACAGCGCACGCCACAATCGATCTTCTGCGTCCTATCTTCGAAAATCGAATAATCAGCAAATTTGGAGATGTGAATTGGCCGCCAAGAAGCTGTGATCTGACACCGTTAGACTATTATCTTTGGGGAGCGGTCAAGGACAAATGTTATGCAAACAATCCTGCAAACAATTGATGAGTTGGAGAACGAGATTCGAGTTGCTATTGCTGACATACGTGCCGAATCAATTGAAATGGTTCTCAAAAATTGGGTGGAAGTCAGCCTAGGTGGTCATTTGACCGAAATTGTTTTTCATAAATAAATGACATGAACCAACCTTTCCAATAAATGTTCAACTTTTGAAAAATATCGAGCGGTTTTTTTATAGCAAAATTAAATTCCAATTTTAAATGGACATCACAGTAATACATCAAATCAATTAAAAAAAAATGGAGCTGCTTCTTAAAGATTTTGAATTGCAGGATTTGCTGACACAATTAAAAGGTTCGTAAATATTAAAAATAACGAGAGCCTAAGTTAAAGTCGGTCCTGTCCGACTTCGACATACCCGTTACTCAGGGAAATTAGTGTTTAAGCTAGCCTTTCACTATGTTAATTAACATCCCTTTAGATCTCGCCATTTGATTTTATTTGCGCAAAAGTTACCACCAACTCACCCCCCCCACCTAACCAACCAAAACATCCCTAATTTTTTTTTTCTTTTCTTCTTTTTGTTTAAACCCCCTCCCACCCCCCCCCCCCCCCCCCCCCCCCCCCCTCCAAACCTAACTTCCCAACCAAGAACGCGGGAACCCAAACCCCCTGAAAGGGGCGCTGAAACGGGTACCCATGAAAGGGATGCTGAAATAGGTGGCCATGCAAAAAGATTATTAAAGACAAGCTGCTTCAATAATTTTTATTTTTATTACAACTCTTTTTTTTAACATCATTATTGTCATTGTTATTATTATCTAAATTTTTGTTTTTCATTTTTTTAGGAGCTGGGTGCCTTACGCAGATGGCTTCTGCAGATTCGACTCCCACCCGTCCAAAGCAATTGCATCTGGAAAATAAAATTTACATAAATTCACAAACTAAATTTTCATTGTCACTCTCCTCTTTGCTTGCCGCAACACTATTTAGTTTTTATGAATATTTTTTTTTAAGTTCTTCTTTAAGCCTTCTAATATGCCTTTAGCTATACATTTAAAAATACATTTTACATTAAGTTGTTATTAGATTAAGTGTTTGTCTTAGCTTTAAAATAGTTTTATTCTGTATTTTATTCACTTTAATTGTATTAATAACTGAAATTCACTTTGTTCACCTGGTGGTACGTCAACTGCAAATGCTGTCACAATCTGAAGTGAGTGGCAAAAGCAAGGAATGTTCCAGCGATGCAGAAAACGCTTGCAAGCTAGAAGACAAAATAACGGTGCTAGCATTGCATTTGTTTTTTTTTGTTATTTAACAACAGAAAAATACCGAAAATTAGTTTACGCTTTCTGCTTTACTTTTCATTTCTTCGGACACTGGTTCGGCGTCCGTTTACCTTAGGGCTACTCAGGAAAGTACCCATCAACTCTGGTTCGCTGTGGGTTACAGAATATACAGGGCAAAAATTTTGAATTTTGTTGTTTTGAATGTATACAGGGTAAAATGTTTTTTTCCAATGCGCTCAGAAAACGTGCTACTCTGGTTCGCGGTGGGTTACAGAATATACAGGCCATAAATATTTTTTATTTTTTCGGTGGTTCGGCGTTTGTTTACCATAGGGCTACTTAAGAAAGCACCCATGTAGGAACCAGCCGAGTAGGTAGTGCGAGCATGGCCAATCGCCACCTTCAACATTATGTGAGCAAAAAGTGAATGTAGCGCCAAGAAGTGTGCAACGTTATAACCTTTATAACTCTGCCATTTATTATCCGATCGTTATGAAACTTTCAGAGATTGTAGATATTGGGCACATACACTACATAGCTTGATATCTTCAAAAGAGACAAAATTTGGTGGCTCCAGCTCTTCTAATCTCCGAGATCAGGCGGACAGACGGACTCGGCTGTTGATGCTGATCAAGAATATATATACTTTATGGGGTCGGAGATGCTTTCTTCTGCCTGTTTGCACGACTTTAGTATACCCTCTTTACTCTACGAGTAACGGGTACAAAAAACAGTGTATCAGCTAATAAAAACTACAACATTTTTGTAGATGCTGGAATACAATAGTGACACCTTGTATATTTGAATGAAAGGGATATTGCGGATGCCATACCAAATATTGGGGATCGAGCTGAGTTTCGAGAGAAACTATTTCAGTGGAAGAAAGTTCTGGTGAGTAATTTAAAAAACAAATGTCATTCGATTTTGCGTAATTCTTTTTTATACTCTCAAATCCGAGAGTCTCCTTGGCAGCCGTACTCATGGAGTGTGAAATATGTTTCCACTGTTCACTTATACCTGAAGGGAAAGGTGAGATTTCCTTGAGCAAATGGTTGAGTTTTGATGTGTTGGCTTCGGAGGTCCGTTGTGATTGCAGTTTCTTGACGTTCAGCTTTCGACTTGTACTAGAGCGTGCGGCATGTGCCACACTGAGCCGCGTGTGTACTTTGGCTGCAACAAGGTAGTGATTCTGGTTTTCCGTGTTATGATCAGGGGACCTTCAGGTCGCCATGTGGTTGTCGCGGTGCTTAAATCTTGTGCTACTAACGACCATATTCCTGCCCGCAGCAAAATCTTAGCCTCTCTCCATTACTGGAGGTTTTATCGTGCAGGCTAAATCGGCCGATTGTCGGACTAAAAACGGCTTCTCTCCCGATTTTTGCGCTAAGATCGCATAGCACGATCTTAATGTCGTAGTCAGGGCAGCGCTGGTATGTAAGTTCCTGGCGCTCATAGAAT
This sequence comes from Lordiphosa collinella, assembly GCA_018904265.1. Taxonomy (NCBI): domain Eukaryota; kingdom Metazoa; phylum Arthropoda; class Insecta; order Diptera; family Drosophilidae; genus Lordiphosa; species Lordiphosa collinella. The sequence goes on from JAEIFV010000049.1 coordinate 86,411, forward strand.
TCGTCTTTCGTCGCAACGTCCTTGTCTTCTGTTGGGGCGTGAGCACAGATAAGGCTAATATTAAAATATTATGCCTTAAGTCTGAGTACGGCTAGTCGCTTGTTAACTGGTGTGAAGAGCGACGCAGTCTTCCGCAGACTGCAAAGCCGCACCCAAACTCGTGCTTGGTAGCATGTCCGCTATAGTAGATCTCCCAAGGGGAATTGGTTGCTGATGTTTTTTCTCAACGTTTTCCCATGTCCAATCCATCGCATTTGCTGGAGTGCAATAACGTCCGATGAATATTTTTCGAGGACTTTCACTAGCTGGACATCCCTGTTGAGGGTGCGAACATTCCAGGTGCATATCCTCAAATCGTGGTTCTTAAAACGTTTGCGAGGGGTCGTCATCGATGGTGGTCCGTATCCGAGGCATTGTTTTTGCAGTTTTCATTGGCGGATGAATTAGACGATAATCGGGTGCCAAGCCCAAAGTACCGTCCCCTTTTTGTCCCAGGGAAAGGATCGCCGCTCACGTTAGCCAGCAGCTTTGCGGATGCATCGCTCTGTTACCAGGGGTTACCACGGGGAGGTGTGAGTCGACTTGAGACGCAGTAAGCCAGGATCGCGCTGGGTTTACCATGTTAAACCGATCAGCAACTTTACCTCACTACATACGCCCCCATAACCACAGGAGAGTTCCTGCCTTCCAAAGAAGCCCACTTTTGGGCTATCATAAATGTCAAAAAGAACACCTACACAAATTACTCTACTCTGCTTTAGCCAAATTCTTGTGGCGGCTCTGCCCACTCTAGTCACGAGCGACTACCGATTACCAATCTGATTTATCTTTCATCTCCAGGAGTTTCGGTAGTAGTGTGTGCAACTTCACACTGGCTGTCCCGGGCCAGCTCGCATCCAACAAATCATGTTAAACCATTTAAGTTAAACATTAAATATTAATAGCAGATTAATTCCTCTATTGCGTTCTTGACAGCGCCATCTAGTTCTGATTATTGCTTATACGCACAATACACTGCTCTATCGCTAATACTGCTTACATTTCTTAAGTCGATTGAGCAGTGCAAAGTCGATAATACAGTTGACTGAGCTGTTCAAGCAGTTGCTCAGTAGATTAAAGTCGATAATACAGGTCGTTCATATAGAGTAAGCAGTCTCTTGAAGTCGATAGAGCAGTGTATTATGCGTTTGTTATTAAGCATAATTAAGCAAACCAGAGCTAGATGGCGCTGTCAAGAACACAATGTGGCGGTTCCAATTCACAGTTTCTAGTTCACACATGATCACACATCACTAACAAGTTCGATACTCGATAAGAAAGTCACTCACTCACTCTACCACAGAACAAACTCTCGGCCAAACGCCAACCAATAAACCAAATCTAAATCAAACAAGTAAGGGAGCTGCAGTCGAGTGCCCCGACTACAAAATACCCTGTTCCCTTGATTTCGTGTGTCTTCCTTTCAAAAGTGTTACCAGAATATGAGGTTGAAAAGTTGCTAGATTTTCAAAAAAAAATTGCTGGAAATAGCTAAAATTAAAAAAAAGTTGCTAGAATCAATAGCTAAAAATTAAAACTTCAAAAACTGTTGGTTTCGGACTGAAATCCAACAGATACTAGTAAAAAATTAATTTATATTGAGTTACGAATACAAAAATACTTTAAGTGAGGTTTGCAAACCGCTCTGGAACATTGTTGCCAGAATATGAGACCCAAAAGCTGATAAATTTGCGCAATAAAATTGCTAGAAATAGCTAAAAATTGCAAAGGGTTAAAACGGAAAAAAGTGTTTTTGAGACTAAAATCCAACAATAACTTAAAATATTAAGGTCAAGTATAGTAGTAGTAATATCGATGGAATTATTTTGGAATTTTCTGAGCTCAAGTTTCTATATTTGACAGTTACCAAAATTACTTTTCAAGGTTCTAAGACAAAATCCCACAATTAATTCACAATTTCCATTTTTTTGGGGTCCGAGCCGTATTCGAATCTAAGTACAGCGATAGCTAAAAGGCCAAAAAAAGGTGATCTCAGCTGTTTTCATTGCACACTGGGCCAGCCGAAATTTTTGCCAAAAGTCCCACTTTTTTGTTTGGGAAACTAGATAAAACGATTGTCGGAAATGTTCAAGAATACTTATAGCAATTTTATGCCAAAATTTGGAACATTTTTACAAATTGGTTTTTGAATGGTAGCAATTCAAAGTAGATTTTTCTCAAAATTGTTCCAAAAAACAGAAAATTAATATTCGAAACTAGGAAAGAAACAGCTTCTAGAGTTTGATAGTATATTTTCGACTACAGAAAAGACTTCAATAAAAAATTATAAAAATGTTTCCAATTCTATTCGTTTTCATAAAAAATGCAAAAAAATCTGAAATTTTGTGGGTTTTTTTACATTTGGCAACTTTGACTTTTGAGTGCCCAAGAGTGCCACTGGGTAACCACTGGCAACATGACTAATTATTTTCTTTGAATATTGTACTATAACTGGAGGTATGCTTTGGATTTTATAAAATCGCTTTTAAAAATGTATCCCTATTTGGCATCGAGCCAGTTTTAATTTTCAAGTCAGCCGAAAAGTATGCTTTTCTTTTTTAAAACATCGGAACTTGGCCCATGAAGCCAAACTGTGAGAGCTAAGCTACTTTCATTCCCAAGGATTTTAATGTGTAGCATACTTTTAGAATCACGGAACTAATTGTTAAAATACATACAAAAATTATTTTTTAATTAATTAATTTTTTATTTTTAATTTTTTGATTATAAGGAACAGGTTAGAGATAAATGAAAATAACGGTGAAAGTAATCAGCTTGACTGAAAATCCTTAACGTGGGGGGCCCTCCCATTTCAATAACTATGTGGAAATCTCTACGTTGTTTGAAAACTCGAAAAATCGGTGCCAGACTTGGGATTTCATTTTCTTTTAGTCTATAAAAGATTATGGTACCACTTTGGAATACCTGTTTGTGTCTTTTTTTCCTTTTTTTTTTTTTTTTTTTTCAATAACTCCAAATCTCTAAACAAAATACTAGAGCTTTGAAACCAACCGAAAGAGATTTCTAGGACACCGAGAATTGGTTTTGGGTTGGAATTTGGTTGGAAGAGATTTCTGGGACACCGCCGATAAACGACTTATCAGATCATGACAATTTATTTTCCAAAAAACAACGATTACTTATATGTACCTCTCTGCAAAATTTGGCTTAAATCTAATTACAAGTTTTTTTTTTTTAAATTAAAAACCAAAATGTTGAAAAATTTTCCAACTTTGATTTGGATTATCAATATGTTATAAAATTTTTAAATTTTTTTAAAAACTATGTGCGTTAAGTTCAATCTCTTTCGTAAAAAATTTCAGCTTCCCAGCTAGTCTGGTGCAGAAATGACAGGGTTTTGGCCAAAAAATGAGATTTCTGGCCCACAGTGCATTGGACTATCACCACTATGGATAGAACCACAGGGGCGCGTACGAAATTAGCGCTCATTTGAAAAAGTTGGTACTAAAAACATGGTAAGAATTACTTTCTCAGCGGTCATGAATCTAATGCAGGCAATGCGGTCTTTCATGTTGTTCGCTTTTAGGCATTATTTGAAGTACTAAATCTCATAAGTAGTGAAACTCTACTAAATTCACTCACGAACTAAAGCAATTTCTAATGATTATGCCTTAAATTATATAATTGCCACTCCGAAATTCACTTCTGAGTCTTTTACTTAGGGTACTTAAGGTTTCAAATCAGCGTTATTTCGCAAAATATAAAAATAGCTAGAAATAGCTAAACATAATTTTAAAGTTGCTAGATTTATAGCTAATAGCATTTCCGAAAATTTATAAGCATTTCCATTTTCAAAAATGCCAGATCTAGTAACTAAATAGCTAAAATGGCAACACTGCTTCCTTTACATACACTCACACATACACACACTCCAACATACACACAAACGAATGCGCGCATGCGGCCTCGCGCGATAACTGACAATGCAAGACCCCCTCTCTCCCACAAGCAAAATTGATTCGTATATAACTTCGGTGTTTTTTGTCCGATCTTATTGATCTTTTCAGAATAGATAGATATTGGGCCTTACTTGATATTTATAAAGCTTGGAAGGTCTATCTTAAAAATTGTGGCTCTGACAGTTTTTTGCGCTTAAAGGGGGGAAGGGGAGGAATTTTCCAAATCTGAAACAAACTTGTTTTGAATCTGGTATCTACTTACATGCAAAAATTTGTGGCTCTATCTCTTGTAGTCTCTGAGATCGACGCGTTCATACGGACAGACGGACAGACAGAAAGACGGACAGACGGACGGACAGACGGACATGGCTAAATCGACTCGGCTGTTGATGCTGATCATCTTGACATATTTTTATACTTTTATACTTTATAATGCTTCCTGTTACATACTTTTGCACAACTTCATGATCCCCCTTTTCCCATTTTTAATGGGAACAGGCAATAAAAATATGTAAAAACTACATGAAAATGTAATATTTCTATATGCCACGTTTAGCTTTCTGATTTCTACATGCGGCATTCACACTCAGGAAAAAAACACTGATATTTTAATATTTACACTTTGATTTTACTATTTTCACCATTGATTTAGCGTTTAATATGGAATTCGTATATCTAAAAAGCAGAGATTAATACCGAAACTATTTTCGGATCCGGTACAGGTACCGGTACGACCCGAAATGAGTGTTTCGGTAAAAGGTTCTATTTCGGTTTTAGATTTATTTCGGTTTTCGGTTTCGATACGGTACCCAGTTTTTTATTTCGGTATACCGGTACGTACCGGTATAAGTCAAAATTTTTAAATATTGTAAAAAGTAAATTCTAAGATAAGTCCAAATCATTTTATTCCAATATTCAACATAAAAGTTTCAGTCGTTTGAGTAGCTGGAACAGAAAATGAGATTTTAAAATCTCATTTAATTCTGCGAACTTTGTGGAGCACTCTGAACACCACTTTAGAATGTTTTGATGGTTTCGAATACGTTTCTGTGCATGCAAAATTTTAAGGGTAGCCAGCAGCTTATGCATCAACTTCGTCGGGGCTTTCAGATAAGCTGTACTAAAACGCTTAGCAGTGATTGATCAGCAGTGATTGATCAGCAACCGACGAAATTTGAGCATAAATATTTGTTAAAAGATTAATAAAAGATTTTTTGCTCAGGACTTAGCACTACGTTAAATTGGGTCCAAAACTATGCCACCTAGAAAAGCATTGTTCTCAAAAAGGGATTTCTCACGCTTTTCTATTTCCTGAACAAGCAGTTTCGATAGGGAGGAGGTATTTTTCTGGTATTTCCAATTTTCAGTGTATCCAAATGGAATACAAATCAGTCAAAACCAAATTTACGGCTTGAAGCTTAGTTGTGGTCATCTCAGCTGGTTCTTATATGCGTACTATTTGGCGAACTGAGTCTCACTCTTTCCGATATAGAAGAAATGTTGATGTCTTCTGCCAGAGGTCTTAAGCATTCTTAGAAAAGTTACAAGAAAAGGACGCCTTATGCTTCCTTCTTTGCGTTCTGACTTAAAATATGAAGGTAAAAAAAACCAAAACAGTTCGGTTTCGTTCTGGTTCTATCGGTTCCAATAATAACGGTAACAGTATTCGGTTCTCAAAAAAAAAATTGTATCGGTTCCGGTTTCGGTTCCGGTACGTGATTTGAAACGGTTTATTTCGGTTAACGGTTCCGGTTCCATAGTTAAATTTAATATTTAGTTTAATGTTTAGAGTTGTTATTTTTATGTTCCATTTCCCACGCTCCGAGTCCTTTAGAAATGTAAGTAGATCTAAGTTCTTTATTAAGTTTATGAAATGTGGTATGAATTGTGAAGTTACCTTGACTCGAGTTGTGAGCAAGAATCAAACCAGCCAGCCCCAACCTGCACCCTACCACCAACAGTATGGGAAAAGCCAGGAAGTGTCAACGCTATTACACTTCAATCAGGCAACCTATGACAGCTCAGCTGAGCGGTCAGGTAAATTAGAACCGGTTCTATCTCACCTGATCACTAACCTGAGCAGGTCAGACGCCTGTTTACTCGAGCTGACAGCAAGTCAGACGAAAACTCAGCTGAGCGATCAGGTCGTGTAAATGGAGCTTAAACATGGCGAGTAGAAAAGCTACACTCAGGGAAAAACACGCATAGTAAAATCTATAATACAATCTCATATTTAATTTAACTATGCCTATTTTGTACTAAAATTAATTAAAAAGCCTGTTGAATTGACTAAAAACATATTTGAACGGCGAAATTCAGTTACATACGAGAATTACGATAGTTTCTCTTATAATCGAAATCCGTTTTTCTTAAGAGATGCGGGTTTCAAACGGACATTAGTTATTTTTTCTCTATGTGTGACAGCAGCAAAGAAGAGAAACAAAGGAAAAAGAAAAATGCACACAAACTCAGCTGCGAAAAAAAGTATTTGAGACCTCAGAGCATTTTAAAAAATATCGGAAAAGTATAGAAAATTTTAAAAAGTAAAAAAAAAAAAGAGAAAATCAAATAATTTTAATTTTAATGCGTGGGCGGTTGGTTGGGGGGGTGTGGGGAGCAGCAGCAACTTTTTTTTCAACTTTCGCAAAACTAAAAGTTTGCAACACATTTTCGGATCCGTTCTCGACACTTTCTCGATAGCGAAAACGTATTGGAAACGGATTAGTTTTCGATCCGTATTGGAAACGGATTAGTTTTCGATCCGTTTTCGCTATCGAGAAAGTGTCGAGAACGGATCCGAAAACGGATATCGAGAACTTATGTTTTGCTGCCACAAACTGAGCGACAGGTAATACTTTTTCGGACCGAGAACGGAACACATTCTCGATAGTTTTGTGAGAGAAACCTTCGAGAAAATGTCGAAAACGGATCCGTTCTCGATACCGGTTGTCGGGTGGGAACATGCCAGAAATACATATATTGTAGTATATTTTAAGGCAATTTAATATAAGTAGAATTTTACCCATGTGACAACCAGCATGGGCGATAGTGCGATGGTTAAGTCGGCATACCAATCGTGTCCAAGTGCAAAGGTCCCGAGTTCGAGTCCCCCAACAGAGTAATTAAACGTTTATTAACATTCATTTAATTCATAAAAGTCTTAGTTCTACAGAATCAAATCTAATAGAATTCTCCTAACTTGGATTCAATACAAAATAAATTGAGTCTAAGATTGGCTAGTAAAATTTTTAAATAAAAAAAAATTTTAACTACTTCCAATATGTTGTGGTAGGGTGCAGGTTGGGGCTGGCTTCAACTGTCGTCAGTATGGGGGAGCTTGCGCGGTTGCCAGAAAACGAAGGGTTTGAGGGTGGCAAACAGGAGCATATAAAAAACAAGTCCGTTTTTTTCAACTTCAAGGTTTTATTCTTGCTCACAACTCAAGTCAACTCAATTCATACCACATTTCATAAACTTAATAGAGAACTTACTTACATTTCTAAAGGACTCGGAACGTGGGAAATGGAACATAAAACCGGTTCTGAACCGAACCGGTTTTGAACCGAACCGATCCGCTTTTTCCAGCTGGTGAACCGAACCGGCTTCCATTCAGAAATGCTGAACCGAACCGAAAACCAAAAAGAAAAACGGCTCTGTTCGGTTTAGTTCTCTGATGAGTTTTAAAACGTGAATCGCTTTCCTCTAGCCAATGGGCGCATTCAGCAGATAAATCCGATTTACGATTATTGATTTACGATTTGCGATTGCTGACGATTCTCTTCTGAATGGCATTTTATGATATTCAGTGACTTTTGCATTCCTAGAACTCTTAGACGAGTCCTATAAATCCGATTTCAAAAGTTTTGGACATTCTTATAAAAATCTTTAAAATACTCAGATGGCTTATAAGAATTCAATTTCCAAAGTGTACGAAAAGTCACATTACAACAGAAATCATAATACAGTCGAACTTCTCTATTACGAACTTCTGTACAATTAAGTTTTCTTTATAGCGAATTAACTTCTAGAACACAGCAATTTCGTTCAATATTCAAACTATTCTACGAGGTGTGTTCAAAAAGTATCGCGAATTTTGAATTTTCGCGGGTTACGTATATTCGAATTTCGATTTTTTTGTGGCGTTATGTTGGTACTCATGTCTCTCACTTATGCCGACAAGTTCGGCCATTTTGAATGTTCACTTAATTGTTGACAGCTGCTTTGATTGCACGTGTTTTTGGATCGTCTTCGATTTTTACCTATTCAAAAAATGGATTAAAGAACCTGTATCAAATTTTGTGTGAAAAACGAAATTAAGTGCGCGGATGCATTCCGAATGTTGACTGTGGCATACGGAGAAGCTACCTTGGACCGAAGCAACGTTTATCGGTGGTACAAAATGTTCTCAAAGGCCGAGAAGTGAACGACGGAGCGTGACGGACGCCCGAGCACTTCAACAACAGACGAAAAAATTAATGAAGTGGAGAAAATGGTATTGGCCAATCGTCGAATCACCGTAAGAGAAGTTGCTGAGGACCTAAACATATCGATTGGCTCGTGCCATTCGATTTTTATCAATGATTTGGGCATGAGACGGGTCGCCACGAAATTCGTACCAAAATTGCTCAATTGCGACCAAAAACAGCATCGCATGAACAATGCTAATGAGATGTTAAACTCTGTCCGCGACGACCCAAATTTGCTCCAGAGGGTCATAACTGGTGACGAATCGTGGGTTTATGGTTATGACGAGGAAACCAAAGCTCAATCATCTCAATGAAAGCTGCCGCACGAACCAAGACCGAAAAAAGCGCGCCAAGTTCGGTCGAATGTGAAAGTTTTGCTGACAGTTTTCTTCGATTGCAGGGCGTGGTGCATCAGAGTTCTTGCCACAGGGAAGAACGGTCAATAAGGAATTATGCAAGTTATGCGCAATTTGCGCGAAGCAATCCGCCAGAAACGCCCGGATTTGTGGAAGAACAAAAATTGGCTTTTGCACCACGATAACGCCCCTGCTCACACATCGTTGCTTGTGCGCGACTTTTTGGCCAAAAACAACACACTAGTGATGCCGCAGCCACCGTATTCCCCAGATCTGGCCTCCTGTGACTTTTTCTTGTTCCCTAAACTGAAGAGGCCCATGAAAGGAAGACGTTACGCTACGCTTGACGTGATAAAGACGGCATCGAAGGAGGAGCTGAACAAGATAAAAAAATGTTTTTTAAGTGCTTCGAAGATTGGAAAAACCGTTGGCACAAGTGTATAATATCTCATGGGAATTACTTTGAAGGGGACAAAATAGATATTCATGAATAAATAAATAATTTCTGAAAAAACACAAAATTCGCGATACTTTTTGAACACACCTCGTATATTACGAACTTTCTATATAACAAAGCTTATTTATGTCCTCTTAAGATTCGCTATACAGAAGTTCGACTGTATTTCATAATATGCCTTTATGAACCACTGAACCGAACCGAAACCGCGGTTCAGTTAGCTTTAAAGAACCATGTAATGAGCCGAACCGGCGGTACAGAAACTCTGTGAGCCACTGAGCCGAACCAGTAATTATTTTCGAGTGATTTGCATCCCTGACATAAATATAACAACTGTAAACACATACAATGCAATTGTCCAAATTCCAAACATTTTAGGCCTAGTAGGAGGTACTAGATTCAAAATTCGCGGGCTGATGTTTAATTATACCACGCAAAAGCAGCGCAAGGTTACTTCGAAACGATTATCGGTAGCAGCTTAGCAGATTCTAAACAGATTCGCCTTGGCAATAATCCACATTTTGTCAAGCGATTGACCAATTGTCTCTCTTAGTAGGCGCTTTTAATTACACTTTCAAAATGCACGCATCTTAGTAGGCGCTTTTACACCATTGCCAAGCTATGCGACTGTCACACTTTGTACCTAGAATATGTTGTGTAAATTTTTCTCATTCAGTTGTCCGCATTCCAACTGAGATGTTCGTAGCAAAAAAATGATTTTTTTTTCTTTATTTGATTTTTGTGTTTTTGAGTGGCTTTACTTACAGGCAAAACTAACTTCAGTTCTTGCAAGTATTCCCCGATCAAAATTTTGTGATGTGAATGTGGAGAATAGGCTGCTTACTATAGCTGTCTTGTTTGGTGCTGAACTAAAATTCTAGGTAAGCTAAAATCTAATATAATTTAAAATAGGTTCGCCCAGTGCACATTGGGCGGAATTGCCGTTTTTTTTTTTTTGGCCAAAACTCCAATTTTAAAGCTAGAAACTTGAAACTTGGATCGTTTGCGGCTCATATTATTTGTGAATTTTTAATTTTTTTTTTAGCGCTGCGACCACGCCTTCCCAGCCGCCCACATAATAGAGCTGCATTAAATATAAAAATGCCTGATAAATCGAAACATTTTATTTTCATCATTTTTTTGTTTAAAGTTTATATACAGGGTGGCTGATGAATATTGCTACATTAAGAAAGTCAAATAACTTTTTTTTCTGTGTATGGAATTCATTTTTCTTTTATTCATGTTAAAGCTCATTCAATTTTATTATATATAGCTCGTTGATGCATGTGCGGCATCTTATCAAAAAGTTGTTCATTGCTGCTTGGAGAGTTGACACAGGAATAGCCGCAATTGTTGCTCGAATGGATTGCTTTAGTACATTCAAATTTGTCGGTTTTGTTTTGTAGGCTTCCTGTTTGCAACAACCCCACAAGAAAAAGTCAGGTGCAGTAAAATCGGGCGACCTGGGAGGCCAACGGAATGTGGAGTTTCTGGATATCAACTTGTTGGGAAATTTTCGTCGCGATTCTGTCATAACAGGCTGGGCTATGTGAGGAGTTGCACCATCTTGCTGAAACCACACAGACTAATTCTGTATAGAAAAACTCTCAACATTCTCAAGTAACGGTCTCCAGTGACCGTTTTCTTCGAAGAAGAAGGGCCCGACAATGCAGCGTGATGAAACTGCACACCACACTGTGACACGAAGTGGATGCAATTCCGTCTCATGGAGTATCTGTTGGCTGGATGCACTACATAATCGACAATTTTGTTTGTTTATGTTGCCGTTTCAATCGAAATGGGCCTCGTCAGACATAAAAATACAGTTCAAAATGTCTTCGCCCTCTTCCACCATTTGAAGCATCTTCTGGCAAAATTCCAAGCGAATCGTCAAGTCTGCTGCGTTCAGTTTGTTAACCATTTGAATTTTATATGGGAATAAGTTCAAATCATTGTGCATAATTGACTGCAATGAGTGTCTGCTTATATCCATTTCAGCAGATAAGTTCCTTGTCGAAACTCTTGGATTGTTTTGTATGGCTGCAGCTACCGCAGCGATTGTTTCCTCCGTTCGAACTGTAGGGTTTCGATGGTAAGGTCTTCTTTCGACTGTTCCACGCTCAGCAAAATTGTTAACAAGTCTCATTATGGTCCATCTGGTCGAAGGATCGCCGCCAAACGTGCGCCTATACTCTCTTTGAACCGAAACTACGGACTCCAGGGCGTGATAGCGGCGGACTATCCAAATTCTTGTTTCAGTGTCCCAATTATCCATTTTCCATAAATTTAAAGATCAATCTACACAACAAAAAAAAATGAAGTAGATTCATTAAATAGAAAAAAGTTATTCAATTTTTTTTTTTGGTAGCAGCTTTCATCAGCCACCCTATGATAAATTATTTTCCAAAAATAATTAGTGGAAATCTATTTTCAAAAACAGACATTTTTTTAAATATCCATAAATATTACAAAATTATTAATATAAAAATTGCTTTACATTACGCTTGTCATTTTATTATGTTATTGTTATGCCTAAATAAAGTAACATTTTCAAGTTTTATAACATTAATATTTATTAAATATTCTACTTCAAGATCAAAATCAAAATTTTCTTTACTTTCAAACTCGTCTTCATCTCTATATGTCTGGTCTGCATTTCAAATGTTGGCAACTTTAAAAGTGCAATAACTTCTTTTGGCAGTTTGTGTGCTTTTGATGTCTTTTTTGAAGCGATTCCTGATAAATAAGGATCAGAATAATCTAAAGCACGTTGGAATACGTCAGTTAAGTTGTTGAGTCGGCTATTTTTCCGGGCGTGTAATATCCAATCATGCTTATAGTATTTGTTGCGAGACTCAGATGCGTTTTCAGTACTTTTGAAAATGCCCTTCGCGCCGTATTGCCATCGCTAGAATTTCCAGAACCATTCTGGCTTGGTTTGTTTATGTGCAACCCCATTTCAGACCAAAGTTTTCTTTCAATGTCCTTTTTGCGTATCAGCATTGTGTCTTTGTCAGAGTCCTTATTGATTCGCCATTTATTGGAATTCTTTTCGATATTCTTTGAGCGTATGTTAATGTATTGCTGCTTGGAAAACGAATTTTCTATAATAAATGCTAAGGCCTCATCAGGTGATAATGTTATTGGTTCTTTCAATGAAAGCTGTTCCCTTAATTTTGAACTGTCTGGAGAATTTAATGTTGTATTTAGAATATGTAAAGTATCTTTATCATCTTTATCAGTTGAATTTCCTTTTGAAAGTTCGGAAACCAATTTTCTTTTTTGACGTGAACTTCCTTCGTCATAAGATAGTGGAGGCCTTCCACCTTTATAGCCACTATTATCCTTTTTTGAATAAAATGTTATATCTGATGCAAGCCAGCTAACATTTTGTTCATTTAACCGTCGAACATTTCTTTTGGCTTTATTCAGCAGTCTCTTGAATTGGACAAAAAATTCTTTATTTTTATTTTAATGTCCATCAAAGCATTGTCTGAAAGAGAATTTTGAAGTATTTCTGCGCCAACCCATTCAAAAGTGGCGTTGATGTTGCGATGCTTTTCCAACCAAACTTCCAGCAAATCGCTAAGACGAATAGCAACCACACCTATTGAAATATATCGAAAAGACGCAAAAATCCTTATGTTTTAAGCTCTATATAAATATATACATAATAACGCATACAACCACATAAGCACTTTTTTGTATCCAACTGTATCTTGCACGAAACACAACTGTTTTGAGATTAGAATCGACAAAATTATGGTTTACTAATAACATAACGAAATTAAAGCACATATAATTAAACACATATGTAACACTTTTCTACATACCTTGATGTTTATTTTCCTTTTTAATTTATTTCAGCTCGTCAAACTGTCTAAAAATGGGAGATTGTCAAATATTAACAAATTTTGTAATCAGACCGCTAGCAGACGCCACGTGGCACATACAGCTGACTTTGAATGGCTGGTGCATAATAAAATTTAAATTAAATTTTTTCAATGAAGAGGGACAATTACTTACTGGATAAAATATTATAACCATAAAAATATTTAAATAAAAAATTTGGGGTTTTTGCCAAAAAAAAACCGCAATTCCGCCCAATGTGCAGTGGTCGAAATTCGACCATCTAACAAATTAACACATAACAATAAATGGTAAGAAAGTCTGATTATGATAATTTCAATTTTGAAAAGTCGGCCAAAATCTGGTTCCATCCTTTTCTTCGTCTTTTGTTAAAGTTTTGGTAAACTATAAACGTGTCCAAATTGAAAGGCAGCGTGGTTGAGTTTTGATTTTTGAGTTTGGACACCACTGCTATGAAGCTAAGTACGGACTCGCTAAATCGATTTAGCTGGGGTCTAGTTCATAAAAAAAAACGGTAGCTAAACACTTGATAAAACTTAAAGCTGGCCTCTTAGCCGTTCTCAGACAAGCTAAATGCCTTAGCTCATACCTAGCTAAAAACGCGTGCGCCGCAGACTGGCTAAAAGCTGATGGCTTAAGCTATAGGTTTAGCTAGGTAGAAGCAAAAAAAGATAATTTGCAATTATTTAGAAAGTTACTCTTGCTAAATGATTTCAATAATGGCTGCAGCCTGCAGCAAAAAAAAAAAACAAAATAAAACACAACAAAGGGTTTGCCCTTGACTTCTGCCCTCCAAATATCATCTAAATACACCTGCAGTTGCACTTTTAGTACTTAAATCAATTTAATTGTAATCACACTTGGCAAACAAACACAGTGCAGTAAGACTGTTTGACATTTGGTGGTATTTTACTATTGATTTGGCGTTGAGCAGTCACACTGTACTTTTAGCTAGGACTCTAGCGTAAAAAGTAGTATTTTTAGCAAGGTCTAGATTTAGTTTGTCTGAGTACATAGCTTAAGTCTGAAACCATTTTTCAATGTCTGGCCCCGCAAATATGCATTCCTTTATGTTGCTTGGGGATGGCTCATTGTTTTATCTGCAGTGCTATCACGAAGTTTTTTATAAGAGCAACTTTAGATTGATGTGTACATTTATTTTAACTTACTATGTGTAAGTGTGACTTTGTGTAAGTCTGATTATTGGAGGGTTGATTGTGATAAGATATTGACATCTCGCACGAATCTGTGGTAAAGGCGTTCTCGATAAAGCTCAAAACTTTGGGTTGGGTAAATGAGGTAAGACGAGTACCTACACAGCGGAATTTGTCTCTTCTCGGGACGACGATTACCAGCGACAACAACACCAGTCTGAAATCCGAAGAAGAACTACTCTTGCAAACCGATGTTATTACGGGTTTCGGAAAAAAATTGCGATACGTCGGGAATTTCGCATCCGAATGAATCGCGAACTGTATGAGCTCTATGGGGACACTGACCTAGTCAAGCGATAAAACAACAGCGTTTGCGCTGGATAGGACATGTTACCCGTTGGATATAACGCTCCAGCAAAGCGTGTGTCAATCGCACGATAGAGTTGGGAGGCACTCCCCCGCCTGGTCGACCAAAGAGGAGATGGCGTGACCAGGTGCAGGGAGACATTGCGAAACTGGGAGTGTCCTTCTGGTTTCGCTCGCTGGCGTTTGCGGCCGGACCGTAAAACGGTTGTGATGGCCAAAAGAGATTGTGATGATATAAGCTATGTGTAAAATTAGTGTGTTGGTTGGTCTAGTGTGTGGGGGGTTGCTAGGGTATTTGTCTGTTTGGAAGTTCTCTAGGGAAAATCTTCTTGAGGCGTCGTCTTACTCTGCTTCCGGCTTTTCTTCGTCTACGCAGCAGTCTTCTGGTAAGAGTGTTGGGGTGACTTCTCAACCTCTCCACGTATTTGCCTGCCTGTGTATTTATAACGTCTCCAATCTTCGGCACTTCGGAAGACAGGAACTCTCCTGTGGTTATGGCGGCGTATGTAGCTTACTGCGCCTCAAATCGCCTCACACCTCCACGTGGTAACCCCTGGTAACAAAGCGATGCATCCGCAAAGCTGCTGGCTAACGTGAGCGGCGATCCTACCCTGGGAAAAATAGTGGGCGGGACCTCGGGCTTGGCACCCGTTTCTCGTCTATTACATCCGCCAATGAAAACTAATACAATGCCTCGGATTCGGACCCCCCGACGACGACCTACGCAAACGTTTTAAGGACCACGATTTGAGGATATGCACCTGGAATGCTCGCACCCTCAATAGAGAGCGTGCGGATTCCAAGCAGGTGGATGTTCTCGAGGAATATTCATCGGACGTTACCGCACTTCAGGAAATGCGATGGACTGGACAGGGGTGTAAGAAGATAACATCCGAAACCAACGCCCCATGGGAGATCTACTACAGTGGTCATGATTCGAAGCACGAGTTTGGTTGCGGCTTTGCAGTCAATAAAAGACTGTGTCGCTCTGTCATCAGCTTTACACCAGTTGACAAGCGACTTGCCGCACTTAGACTTAAGGCAAAATATTTTAATATTAGTCTTATCAGAAAGATTCGGAAAGAGACGGTTTCTATGGGCGCCTAGAAGACCTATATGAGCGCTGCACCGATCACGACATCAAGATCGTGCTAGGCGACTTTAACGCACAAATCGGGAGAGAAGAAATACCTCCGAAAATACCTCCGAAAATGGAGAGAGGCTAATAGGCTTCGCTTCGGGCCAGAACATGGTCATTAGTAGCACCAGATTTGAACACCGCGGCGACCACAAGGCGACCTGGAAGTCCCCTGATCGTCAATCAACACGAAACCAGATTGAACACGTTGTGATAGACGGACGGCACTCATCGAGTGTTCTAGACGTACGTGCGCTCCGAGGAGCCAATATTGACTCGGATCACTACCTTGTTGCAGCCAAAGTACGCACACGGCTCAGTGTGGCACATGCCGCACAGTCTAACACACGCCGAAAGCTGAACGTTGAGAAGCTGCAATCACAACGGACATCCGAAGCCTACTCAGCAAAACTCACCCAGTTGCTTAGGGAAAGCCAACCTGGCCCTTCTGGTGTAGGCGAACCGTGGAAGCATATTTCACACTCTATGAGTACGGCTGCCAAGGAGATTCTCAGATTTGCCGAAAACTCCCGAAAACAGTCATGGTACGATGATGAGAGCCGCCACGCTACTGCAGAGAAAGACGTTGCGTACAGGTGAACTCTGCTGGGAAGACGAACACAATGCCGCCTCTGGGGAAGTAGCGGCACCACCAATCGATAACATAGAGATAGACCCGCCGGACCATAATGAAGTCTTGTTAGCCATAAAAAGGCTAAAAACACATCTGCTGGCGGTGAGGAGCTGGTAAGGTGCATGCACCAACTCCTATGCAGAATATGGTCCGAAGAAAGCATGCCCGAAGATTGGAATCTAAGTGTTCTCTGTCCAATATTTAAAAAAGGAGACCATGCGGTTTGCGCCAATTACCGCGGGATCAGTCTCCTTCCCATTGCATATAAGGTTCTATCATGCATCCTATGTGAACGTCTAAAGCCGAGAATGAGTGAACTGATTGAACCTTATTAGACCTGGAAAATCCACCACGGACCAGATATTCACACTGCGACAAATCCTGGAGAAGACCCAGAGAGAAAGATCGACACCCACCACCTTTTTGTTGACTATAAAGCCGCCTTTGACTCGGCGATAAGGTCAAAGTTCTTTGAAGCGCTGTCTACCTTTGGTATTCCAGCAAAGTTCGTTCGACCTTGCATGATGTCGATGAGAAGCACACAAAGCTCCGTCAAAATAGGAAAAAACCTCTCCGAGCCTTTCGATACCAAAAGAAGTTTTAGGCAGGGTGACACCTTGTCGTGTGACTTCTTTAGATAACATGCTACTTGCATATGCCGATGATATTAATATCATCGGCAAAAACGAATCTGCGGTAAAAAGGGCGTTCTCAGAGATAGAGAAGCAGTCAAAACTCTCTCGGAAAACGAAAATTGCGCTATACAAGTCGCTTATCATCCCAGTCCTGCTATACGGCGCCGAAGCATGGACAATGTCATCAAAGGATGAGGCGGCAATTGGCGTGTTCGAGAGAAAAGTTCTTCGGAGGATTTATGGACCTCTAAACGTTGGTGACGAATTTCGCATCCGAATGAATCACGAACTGTTCGAGCTCTATGGGGACACTAAGCTTGTCCAGCGCATAAAACAACAGCGGCTGCGCTGTATAGGACATGTTACCCGTATGGATGATACCGCTCCAGCAAAACGGTGCAGTCGGCATGGAAGAGTTGAGGCAGCCCGGGCGCGACCAAGCGGAGATGGCGCGACCAGGCCAGGGAGATATTGCGAGCTGGGAGTGCCTTCTGGTGGAATGTCGCTTGGGACAGAGGCGAGTGGCGGGATTAGTGGCAGCGGCGGACCGTAAAACGGTTGTGATGATTTTATTACCATCAAATGGCCAAAAGAAGAAGAATAATAATTCTATTTAGTTCCCGGCAGCTGCCACTCCCCGCTCCCTCCTGCGAGCGCTCTTCCAGCCTTTCCGTATGTCGCAGTCCACTTCTTGTGTATTCGAAATCGGATGCACTGAATCGCTTAAAATGTCCTCCTGCCGATGCTATACCGCCACTTCGTTTTCTAATTCCTCCTGAGATTCCTCGTCGTCTATTATTACTGGTTCTCGAATTGTTACTTTCTTCACAGCCATTATCTGTTGTATATTCAGAATAGACAAACTCGCTGTCTGAAAAATTTTGACGAGTAGCTGTGCAATACCACTATTTATACCAGTAAAAATAATAACACATTTGACCGACGAGTTCTTATAAAAAATAAATATCCTCAATATCTTGGCCAAAAACAACATTTCCATCCGATTTTTTCCCTGCGTGAGACACATCGATGATATTTTTGAGAATCGATTAAAATTGAAAAAGTTCCACCACTATTTGGAAAAACGAACTCGGTGAGTCTCGTGCTAAGGGATAGAACATAAATGTGCAAATTAACAAAAAATGTGTCAAATTTAATTACTATTCTGTTTTGGAACTAATAGTGAAATATTTATAGGACCTGAGGAAATGCAACATATTTACTGAATCATTTAAAAAGAGCACATCCGATAAATTAATATCAGATTCCTAAAGTCATTCTCACCACTAAATCTTCTTTGGGTTCTTGGTGTCATTTATAAAAGACAAGCTGACAAAACAAAAAAGTTACACTTTCAATGACGATGCAATTGTTTTAAAAACCGCACGCTCCCAAATTAGTTTGCCTTTTGGGGAATAGAAAAGTTTGTTCTAAATGTAATCTGGACATATAATGTAAAACATGTAATGTAAACATGTAATGTAAAAATGGCTAACATGTACATTTTCTAATTCCTTTAAAGGACTATAATCATCTTGTATATAGCTCCTACTATGTTCTTTGTTCGTTTATGTGACAGGTAGTGCCAACCAGACATATTTAAAAATCTATTTTTATCGATGATTTCTTAAAAATGTTGGTAAAAAATCGAAGCCATCAACATCGTTTTTTTTGCCATCTCTAGTATTTACTGTAAGTTTTCGACATATTTAACATATTTTTCGATATGTCTTGTTTTTGATTGTCAAACATTGTCAAACCTAAATGCAAAATTTCACCTTTTTCAGTGCGGAAATAAAAAAAAACATAACATCCGGGATATAAGCATAACTTTTCTATTATCCATTTCCATTAGTTGGTCGAACAGCTGTTCGTAATTTGCATCCCAGTTATTGCAGTTTAAGTAGTCTGGCACAATTACCAGTGGTTTCGAACCAAGTTTGAGCTTTATAATCGTTTGTCCATTTACTGTTCCTATCACTCTTTATTCCTTAACCTTCCATTCTTTACTTTAATAAATCATACTTTTTAAAGCTTGCTAAGTTTTGGGAGCATTTAAAGACAAATTTGGTGACTGTCGTATAAGTATGAAACACACCTTATGTTTATATTCGTATGCAAGCAGATGAATGAAAACACACAAAGCAATGCTAGATAGCATTGAAGGCTGGCTTTTAATTCGGGACGAATGCCAACATTTGCTGATTTTGTTTAATTGTTTGTTTTTCAGATCGGATGGATATCCAAAGGAATGCCTACTTTTCCGCTGATCCCCCTTAGTTAAAACATTTGATTTTGTTATTTTTTGTATTTCGGTTTTTCGTTTTTTAATACACATAAAAAATAATACATACAAAAATTAAAAACTTGTTCAAAAATAAATATAAATATTTAGGCTTCTTCTTCTGCTTCGTCTCTCTCTCTCTCACACATACAAATATTTTATTTATATCTAGAATTAAGAGAAAAATACAAATAAATGAAGTCGTGGCTGTGACGCCTGTTTTATGGCCGTCGGATTTACAAGTTCTAGTCTCTAGGTGAACTAAGTTAGAAATTGTTGTTATTGCTTTATTTTCTTTTATAGATGTGTGCTGGCAATTTGTTATGCATAAATATAATACAAATCATATGTAATTTTGTTTTTTTTCTTTTTATACTTAAGTCTAGGGGCTAAAGTGTTTTTTATAGTTAATTTTTGCTAAACGATCACATTAAACAGTCACTCAACAGTCATCAAAAATTGCATTCACACTGATTCGCATTCGCTCACTTAGAAATAAGAATTTCGCACTTAGTCTGAAGGGGGGTTGGTGGGGGGTAGGGGACGTTGACTAAAACTAAAATGGGCTCGTTACGTATGCTTCCCTACCAAGAGAGCCGGAGCGACTCATCTCTGACTTCCAGGGTATGACAGGGCTGGGTTTAGCCCTTTCATCGTTTTTACTTGTTTTCATTGCTTTTATCAAAAGTTTTTATAAAATTTTGGACTTGCATTTCGTATATAAAGAAGTTCTTCTAACAACATTTTGTAGTTTCTTTTTTGTTTCATAGATGAATGACTGAGAGGTGTTTCTGGGGGGGGGGGTGGGGGGGGAGGGAGGAAGGAAGGAAGGATGCATTATTTGAGTAATCACAGCAAATCGGCACAAACGCCACCGAACCACGCCATATACAAAGGCAACAGATAGACCATCAAGGCACGACGTAACGTCATCTTCTCTGGCAAACCGGCCGAAGAGTTTGTGCCATCATGTGCAGACGAATCACCATCGCCATCCTCTTCCTCCTCTGGCTCATCATCATCCTCACCAGCGCCCCGGTCATTGTCAGTTTCACCCAGATTGTTACGATCTTGGGTAACGTGTGTGGTGTGAATAAGGGGATTCTTCTCATCCAAATTGGGTCGCGAAGTGTGTGGTGTGATCGGTGGATGAGCATCCTCATCATCATCATTGTCCTGATCGACACGCACTGAGGGATGGTCCACCTCGGGCTTATTGCTAGGCTCGAACGGACCCAGGCCAGAGCCCTCGTCGTCGTCTTCGTCGTCCTCGGAACCTGAACCAGAACCATGACCACTGCCCATATAGGGTTCTTCTGTAAAGAGATTACGCTTAGCCAGTTAACCACACAATTTGCTCGTTAAACCTACCCGGCTCACTCCAGTCCACATCCTGACCATTATAGGCATTACGCAGATGATTTATGGCATTCTTGAGATGTGCCAACTGCGCTGACATCTGAGCTGTCTGGCGAGTGCTGGCTGGATTGCCACTAAACTCCGGGTTCGAGCCATGTTCCGTGGTAATTGAGTGCATGTACCTACAACAAAATGTTAGCAGCTTAGTCAATCCACCTCTCTTCGCTCCCCTTACCTGTCTATGGTGTGTCCATTCCAGCACATGCCATCCACATCTGAACTGGCTGCTATGTCCTCATTACTGCAAATGGAATGTGGCAAATTCGACCAGAATTTCTTGTAATCCTTCACCCTCTGGCGAATATCCTTGACGGTTCGGTCGAGAACGTGTTCACGCCCACCGCCATTGTCACTGTCATCATCATCGTTGTCATGGCGATTATTTTGCTGTTGCTTACGACGCTGCTGCTTGCGTCGTTGCTGCTGTCGCCGGCCTCCGCCGCCACCGCCATTCGCATTGTCCTGCTCTTGGGACTGTTGCTGCGGCTGCTGCTGCTGCGAGGAGACTTCCTGTGAGCCTGGTTCGGCTGAGCGACGTTCACGCAAAACTATGGCCTCATCCAAGGTGGCATCTATGTCCAGAGTGTCCGCCTCCGAAGAGTTCTCCACTTGCAGTTCTTGAATAGCGGCGGTGGAGGGGCCCAACAGAAGCTTAGGGCTGACCGAACGCTTGGCCCGCCTTAAGGTGGGTCGTCCACAGCCCTGGAATACGCGACTAGTGATGTCAGTACCAGAGTCCTGAAAGACAGAGTTTGGTAGAGGAGATATTAAAGTGAGTGGGTCAAAAAGATGATCATCAGAGAATAATTCATTTCAATTTCAAAAATTTAATCTCCCAAGAATTCTCCACAAAAAAAATCATATAAATAAATATTTACACAGAAATTATGCTTAACAATATTTCCCCGCTCTCCCTTTCTCCAAAAATATATGTATTTACCCGTGGAACGAGTGGCCATAACTTATTGAATTCTGATTACTACAATATTTTAACTCTTCCCCCCAGCTATTTTGTTTTGTTTGCCATTTAAACGATTTATTTGCACAACATTTGGTTCCCATATGAATTTAATTTATATTTCCATTTAAAATTTATACAATTTTGTTTCCACTGTGTGTGAGTGTGCATATGCGTGTGTGTGCTTTGTTGGGCGGCATTTTTCTTTTAATGTGTTTAATTTTTGTTGTTTACTTTTGTATTCGTATGAGTAAGGAAAAAAGTCTTAAACAAGACAAAAGCGAAATAGTTTCTAATTTAATTCGTTAAATCGTTGATGGATATCTGGGATTAAGAGCAGTGGGGAATGGATGACCTTTAATGGCCTTATGAACTGTAAATATTTAGGTACGGTAAGTCGACTTCCTTGGGCTAACAATGCAAAACAGAGACAGAGATAAAGAGTTGCTGATAAGACAGAAAGTTCATCGAGTGGTCTCTGCTTGCTTAAGTGCCTTGGCTTTGGATAGAATGGAGTTGGCAGTAGCTGTTCAAATCAAATCTTATCTCTGGGGCTATAAATAGCCACAAAGGAGACACTTTGATATTCTTAAACTTTCAATTGGTTTAAGCTTTTCGTACTTTAAACAGGTTAGTGTTCAATATTCAGCAATCATAAACACCTCCTACTTGCAAACAAAACTTCATTAGCTGCAAGAAAAGTGCTGCCTAATGCAAAAATAGCCTTTCCATATCTTTAACCAAAACTTTCGGAGCTTCACGATCTTTTAGAAAACGATAAAAAAAAAGTAAGTAAGCACACTGAAAACACCGCTTTTGAATTTCTTAAAAACCTCCCATATATGAACAAACCTTTAATCACAATTCCGCCTAAGAATATTGAAAAATTTAAATAATATCTAAAAAACGGCGTTCACCAAACTTTGAGCACAGAAATCACAGTCTTTCTATCAGGCCTGTGTCGGTTTTCACTTTCACTAACTTTGTTCGAGCTCAATTTGTTTCGGTTTTCACAACTCGATCAAATTACTCGATTTAAATTCACATTTCTTGGAGCCGATGAATTCAAAAGAAAATGCGTTTTATTTTTTCAATAAAGGTGTCAAAATAATGGCTTAAAACTATTTTTGTATCATTGATTAGTGTATTAAGATAATTTTTGAAGTCTTACATTCTTTTTATACCCTTGCAGAGGGTATTATAAAATTGTACGGATGTTTGTAACGCATTTCCGACCACATAAAGTATATATATTCTTGATCAGCATAAGCGTCCGTCTGTCTATCTGTTTCCGTCAGTTATAAAGCTATCTTCACCAAACTTTGCACGAAGTCTTTTAGTACAAATACGCTGCACATTTTTCGGAACCAGCCGGATCGGAGGACTACAGCATATAGCTGTCAAACTTCGTATTTCTTAGTTCGCAATGCTTTTCCATGATGCCACCAAGTTTGGTCGAAATCGGACATCTATATATCTTTAACATCTTTAGCTCTATAGATAGATATATTTTTAAGCGACGTCGAACCGATCATAAATGTAAAGTCCTGGATGAACCACAGAGTTTTAATATGTCTGCATAGGATTATAACGACAAGAGAGCCATCATATCTATTTAACAAACTACAAAAAAACCAAAAAATCTTTATGTCCAAGAACGAGATTTTCCAATTCGGAGAAACAATTTTTCGAATTTGCTGCCCGTTGCTGGAATCAACTACCTCATGACATAAAGAAAATCAGAAACGCAACGCAATTCAAAAATGAATTAGTAATTTACATTCAAAGACAAAATACTCTTTAAAAATAATAATAATAAAAATATCCCTTAGTTATGTAAGTAATTTGTTAGCTCGTAAGATTTCGTGTATTTCAATATTTAACTATCACACCCGTGCCCGGGTGGCTCAGCGGCTAGTGTGCGCGACCGCTGTGCAAGAGGTCGTGGGTTCGATCCCGCCTCGGAACATCTAATGAAAATTTTTTTTCTTTGAATAAACTTTACACCCGGTCACCCCTCTCTGCTGTTGGCGCCAGCTTTGTAGTAATTAGCCATGAAAAGCTTCTCAAACTGCCGTTCGGATTCGGCGTTAAACTGTAGGTCCCTTTCTCTTGTGAAAACATTAGAAGCGCACAAGCCAAGAGATTGAGAGAAGCTCGGCTTTTGACCCTTTGGGGCTGTGTCAAGCCATTTTTACTTTACTTACTACTTTACCCGTGATTAATGCACTAAGTTATAAAAGAAATTCTTGTAGCATAAGGAAGAACAAATAAACTAAACTATAGTATAGCTGTCATAGAAATGTAAAGTCTGAAAAGTAGTCTTAGTTAGTTGGTTTTCAACGGAAATGTTCTTTAAATTGGCAATTAGCATATATAGCTGTCATAGGAAAGATCTGTCGAAAAACTAGATCTTGTGAGAAAAACTTCAATGGAAACGTCCCTTATGTTGGCATATATTTATTTTTTATACGTTTACACAATTCTACAAAGTTTTGTCAAAATCGGATGAATGTAGCATATATTATATTTGTCGAAAAAGAAGTTCTAGTGAGAAAAACTTTTTTGTTTTAAATGGGATCGCCTCCAAATTTAGTTATTAACAGTGTATTATGCTTTTCCATGATTTCACCAAGTTTGGTCGAAATCAAACATCTATATAGTATAGATCCCATAGAAAAGTAAGGTCCCAAAAGTAGTCTTAGTTAGAAAAACTTTTTTGTTTTTAATGGAAGCTTCAAGGGTATACAAAACTTCGGCAGAGCCGAAGTTAACTTTCCCCTATTTTGAAAATATATGCAACGAGTACCACCTCTTTTAATACCGTAAAAACAAAGAAGCAATGCATATAGAAACCGCACACTACCCGTCTTTAGTACTTTCAACATCGGCATCTGAATAAATATTAAAGTTTAGTCTATTTTCACCAAAAAATATTAAAGAAAATCCAGTCACATTTTTGTCTTTAAGGCCTTTTCTTAAAGTAAATAAAATATTTTAATTTCAAAATTTAAAAAAACCAAAAATTTTGGTTATCCATTTGCATTTACAAGCACTTTAATTTCGATAAAATGTTTCAACTTTGCAAAAAAGTTTTGTCAACCTGAATCGTTGAACAAATGTGGCATCATCATCCACATCTTCCTGCATTCTCTTGCATTATTTCTTCGCTCTGCCTCTTCGAATTCCATTTCCATTGCGTAGAGTTGAAAAATTCGTTTATTCATAAACATTTTGTTGCAGCAAATAATAAAATAAACAAAGTTAGTGTTGAAGCCAGGTGTTAGTACATCAATATAAATATTGATAATTTCATCGGACTGAACTCGCGGTTAACTGTAACCAGTGCTTGAGCTGTGGTTAAGTTTGTTTCAAAGCATTAGACACTCAAATTCTGCTTACCTGCCGGCCAAGATGACTAACCGGACATTGAGAAATCGGACCTAAGAAGCTCATATAAGAGAAACATATTCTTTTGATAGCCAATTTTATCTCTCATATAAGCTTTCTGACAATCAGTTCCCAGGTACCTGAGGTATAAGAGCTCAGACAAGTGAAATAACAGCTTGATCAAGCATTAAATATTGTGAATAGTCGGAAACGCTTCTTTGAATGTGTTACAGATAACTGGAAAAAATTGTAAGTAATAATTTCCGATAAAGAGCGATCGGGAGTGAATTTAGATATAAACTGAGTCAAAATCAAGATCAAGGATTGAATTGGAAAATATTATGGCGGAATTAACGTAAAGACTCAATTTGAAACGCTGCTTGATTCTGAGTGATGTTAACTCCAAAGTGGCGTGAAGAAACTGTACTCAATGTTATAGTCGAAATTGGAAAACAGTGTGTTTAAAGCGAAACGGAAATATTCAAATAAGAACTCTGAAAGCGAAAATGATTTTATAATTCCAATACCAGTTAAAAGAAACCATTATTTTTGTTGTTTTAATTTTATGCCTCTTCAAGAATTTAAAATCTATTTGCATATTTTTTGCGAGCTATCGTGGGATTTCCCATACTATTCAAGTCTGTCTGCTGCTGCTCGAATATAAATATGTATGCGCATAAACTACACTGTCAAATTGTTGCCTAAATTAAAATACCCAAAACGGCAGCTGTTTGCAAAACGAGTTACAAACTGCTGGCTATGCTAATCAGCAGCTAAATTTTACAAAATAATTAAAGATAAACAAGAGAGCAAATCTCACCTGGAAGTTCATGATGGCCTCTGAGATTTTAATATTTATAGGTTCCACAACCATCACAATATTGAAGGAGCCCAACAAACGTTCAGCCACTTTGTCCATGGCCATGGCAAAGTTCTCCCACTCCGCATCGAACTCATGTTGATAGTGGAGACAACCCTTGATAACGTTTACGCAATAGTTGGTGCAGGGTTTCTCCGTATATCCCTTGCAGGCACCACAGTGTTGCATTTTGGTCAAGGCCCCTGTGCAGTCGGGATTAAGACGTATCTACAGAATGAAATAAACAAATTTAAGAAAGTCGTCCTGCGAGTTTGTCTCACCAGCTTCACTTACGCTTAGTGTCTTTTTAGCCACCTCAGCAGCCACAGCCAAAGCCTGACCATAGGTACGCGTCGCCACAAAGGATCGCTTGATTTGCACAGAGAGTTTATCGGGCACATCTCCAAATGGTTTCAGTTCCTTCATATGCTCACTGACGCAGCGTATATATCTGCAAAAGAAAATAAACAAGAACGAACGAAAGAATTGTGGGAGTTAGAAAAATATTTTCATTCCATTTGCTGTTAGCGGAAATCTGCGCTTGTAATTGGCATGGCTCAACGCCTTCGGACTTTGTGTGTTTGCCAAGAAATTTTTATGCGGAAAAATCATAAAAATAGTTTGCTGATGCACCATGTGCTCCTCCTGCACGACTCCCTTCAAGCATGACAGCCATTGCACTTGTAGGGCCTCTCCTAGTGGCCCTAGCAAAGGCAAAAGGAGAGGAAAGAAGGAGAGAAAAAGTGTCGCCAAAGTCTTTGTTGTTGCTGTTTAAGCTAAACTATTTAGAAATTACTGGACATAGGCATTTAAAAGAGGTGACCAGATCTGGTTGGCTTAAGCAACAGCTGCTGCTTGCAATGTGATATGCGTGGGGGGGTTTGAAGAGTTTTAAAAGGAAAATCTTGGGGAAGTAGGAAATCTATAAATGTTATCTTAAGTGTTTACTTGATTTAGAGAAAACAATAGTGCCAATATCCTCAAAAAAACTTACGCAAAAACCCCATAAAATATATTAAAATGTAGAAAAAATAAATTACCTTATAGATAAAAACTTAAAAGCAAAAATAAAGAAAAAATTCCGAAAATTCCTTAAGAAACAGAAAATAGAAATAAACAAATACCAAGAAATACCAGTATTACCACAAATTCTAAAAATATAATACCAGGATGCAAACCGGCTTTGAGCCGAACCAAACCGGCTGATAAACGAACTGCAATCCGAACCTCCATCCTTTCGAAAATGCTAAACCGAACCGAAAACCACAAAGAAAAAGGCTTTGTTTTGGTTCACTTCAATGAAGAGTTCTAATTCTAGTTCGTAAAGCACCCACCTTAGGACCAAGATATTTGTAACAAAAAACCGCGAGCTCCTCTCAATCTCTTGGCTTGTACGCTTCTAATTTTCGCACAATAGAAAGGGACCTATAGATTAACGCCGAATCCGAACGGTAGTTTGAGAAGGTTTTGCATGGCTAATTACTACAAAGCAGGCGCCAACAGCAGTGAGGGGTGACCGGGTGTGTAAGTTTTATTCAAAGAAAAACTTTTCATTAGATGTTCCGAGGCGGGATCGTACCAACAACCACTTGCACAGCGGTCGCGCACACTGAGCCCCGGATGTGGCCTATTTGGGCATTTGAATTGCTTCACTGAGATACGATTTAACCGACTATAGGTTATATTAAGATTCGAATTGATCCTTAGCGTTGCCATATTTATGAAGTCTTTAAAAATGATTTGTCAACCATTTTAAAAAATGTGAACCCGCATTTTTTATTTTACCTGTCATTAGGCTCCATTCCTTCTTGGAAGCTACTAATTGATAAGTGTGAGTATCCCCCGACCGCTATGGGACGATATTCTCAATATTCTGTCGAACTCTTTAACTTAATCCAAGATTAGCCAGGAGACTATTTTTCTTTACGATATTCAGCACTTTCGTTCGATTCAGCAGTCTGACATCCAATCCAATAATGCACTGTTCTCGAAGTAAAATCCTTTTGGATGAAGACCGAATATAACATTTTTCTAAAGTTTTTAAAGCTTTTCAAATGTTTTCAAGGAATTCAATTTCGAAAGTGAGCTATAGGTCAAAATATTCGGATATTCAGAAGATATATAAAAAATAAGGACCGAGCCGAGGCCGGGGTTCAGTTAGCTCCAAAAACCATTCCATGAACCGAACCGGCGAGTTGAAAACTGTGTGAACCACTGAACCGAACCAGCCCTTTTTTATGCAAACTTTTAAAACTCTCACACACAGTATAAGCTCGTCGTGCAGCCTCGGCGCATCGCTGCGCTGCGGGTTCAGCTCTTGTTAAGCTGCGTCGTTGCTACTGCAGCAGAGCAAATTGAATCAGTTTTTGTGCTGCTCTTAACTTCGTGTCAGTTGCTGCGCCATACATCAATACAAAATTGTGAATGTGTTTTTTTCGGCCCTGCCCTCTAGTACGGCCGACCAAAGCTGTATCAACGTTCCGTCGACGATTTTGTGACTGTCGTCGACCCACCCTTTACCCCTCTCAATGTGTTCGACTTACGTATTTTACAAGGCGATGTCCGCTCAATACGTTAACGGCTCTCCAGGCACGCTAGGTCGACGCAATGCCATGCAGGAACCGACATGAGCGACGCTCGATAGACGATATGCAATGCAGAGAAGCGACATAAGCCTCAATCGTTGTCGTCACGACGCATCACCGTACAAAGAGCAACGCTGGGTTGACGAAAATACTGTGACTGACCCCAGCCGTACTAGAGGGTGGTCTGAGGTTGCATACATGCAGAAAACCTTACTGAGGGTTATGCTGGGTTTATACTGCGTCACAGAGTGTCACATTTCAGTGTCACAATGTCACTGCTCCATACGAATTTGACATTGTGACACTAAAATGTGACACTCTGTGACGCAGTATAAACCCAGCATGACTCATTTGTATTGAATTCTAATGAAAGTTCTTAACATTATTTAAGCACATGTAATTTAAGCCGAAAATTGTGTTTTTTCCCCAGCAATTGTTCATTAGCAATACACAGCCATTGTACGTCCCATACTGCTCTATGGAGTTTTAGTATGGTGGCCACATCTCGGGAAACATTCAGTCCTGAACACCTTACACAAAGTACAGAAAGGTGCTGAACCACCCCAACGGAGGCGCTTAACACCACATTTCATCTTCTTCCTTGAGACTTAATGTCTAAACAGATGGCGAGCATCACAGCCCTGAGATTAAGAGAGTCTGAAGCCTGGAATGCGGGCCACTCGGGACACTCAACCATACTCAACCATCAAACCGCGGCTCCCGCCTTTACAGATTACATTTACATTCTCAAATCTTTATGACGTCAATATCCCTAGAAGACACGACTGGGAGAACTTAGCACATAGCAGAGCTAATGCCATTAATATCTACACGTATGGATCTAAGCTCGATAACAAAGTAGGAAGGGGAGTTTTCTCCACCGACCTAGATATGGAAGTATCATTCCGACAGAACTGGTGGCCATCCATACCTTAGCACACTTATGGTCGTAGAAAAGAAAATATACATCTACTCAGACAGACAACTAGCTCTAAGAGGCTTGACTCTTACACCAATAATGCCAAAATGCTCACGGAATGCCGTAGATCCTTAAATGAGATCGCTCGGCATCTCTGTATTCACCTTATCTGGGTGCCTGGTCACCGCAACATTGAGGGTAACGAGTCAGCCGATAGGCTGGCTAGACAGGGCACTACCGTCCAGCTCTATCCGGAGAAGAGCACGATAGGGATGCCCTTGGCCTCATATAAACTAATCATAAGAAATTAAACCTGACGTCTGGCTACTGAACGATGGAACAACCTTCCGGTTTGCGCTGTAGCTAGGGTCACGTGGCCCATGTTCGACCTAAAACGTACCAGTAACTGGTCACTGCCTTATCGGTAGACATGCAGCACGCCTAGGAGTCGCCCACAATGGCTTTTGTAGAAGCTGCAAGTGTGATGAAGAGGAGGAAACATTACTGCATCTTATGTGCCACTGCCCAGCACTTAGTAGGAGGAGACTCAAAACAGTTGGTCACCCCTTTCTACTCAACCTCTTGGAACTATCTGAGATAGAGATTCCGTCTTTAATAAAATATTTACAGATTTCACAGTGGTTCAATCTGGAGGAATCCCCCTGGTTTAAATAAGGAATATATTTGATTTCGCAATGGGCCTATCTTGACCTAAGTGAAGGGACAATTTATTGTCCCTAGCCATCTCAACCTAACCTAACCTAAGCACATGTATTCCAAATGGTATATTTTAAGGCTACCAAAATGTAATGGTTCAAGGGAAAGTTCAATGCAAAGAAAAAAACCCCAAAAATGTTTAAAATGGGCGTTTATACCAAAACTTTAAGCACATATTAACAACATTCTCTACGTGAACGGATACGTGTTGATCACAAGAAAATCAATTTTTCGCACATGCAAAAAAGCACTTACGGTGTCGCTACCTTATAATTATCGTATCACGCGTAGAATTAAATAAGGTGAACTGGAAATTGTCGTGACAAAGAAATCCAATATGCTTAAAGCTATTTGCACATTGTACAATCTAATCTATTAAGAGTAGTTAAGTTTAGTTTGGTTCTTTAGTTTTTTCATAAAATGTTGAAAGTTTTATAATTGGTGAAGTTGTTATATATATGTTATAGTATATTGATCTTCAATTTTTACCTTTAAACTTTAAAATGAATAATTGTGTTCAAAACTTATCCAAATTTCAAGCGGTTTTCTTAATTCAGAAAAAGAATTTAGAATTTTCCTAATCATATTTTGGGGCTATTTAAGAAGTTATTTATACTATCCCACCACTTCCCTGACTTCGTCTGCAAAGTTCACAAGCTTTTAACCTCAGGTTTCATTTGTCTGAGCTAACTACTTGAACAACCCCTTCATTAAATAGCAACAAAAGGCGAACCCAAACTATTCTCTGCCCGCGGAACACAACACACCAACCGCACACCGAGAGCAAAACAACAAATAACAAGGCAAGTGCCGGCAATTACGCGACATCGTCGTTCATGGCAATAAACGGACAACGTGCCAAAGCACGTACGACAAACTAAAACGATGACAATAAAAACGAATCGCAAAAAGGCGACGGCAGCAATTGGATAGAAAGCGCGTGGGTAACACGAGCCAGCCAGGGGGAGCTCCATTTGGCCGGAGAGCGCCCGAACTGGAGACAGGGACGACCAGGGCAATGAGCCAAGTGGGCGCAATTTTAGCGTGTAAGGAAATGCGAGCAGTTGGCAATAGGAACTGAAGCAAAGAGCGGTAAGGTTTTGGGTTGTGCTGATGATTTGGAGCATGATGAATTTGTAATAGAGTTGGTAATGAAGTTGAGGAAAACTAAGGGTAGAAAGGCAGATATTTAAAAGAAGGAATTACTAACGAAATCTCAACAACTGTAAATGTAAAATGGCTTGACACAGCCCCCAAAGGGTCAAAGCCGAGCCTCTCTCAATCTCTTGGCTTGTGCGCTTCTAATTTTCGCACAAGAGAAAGGGAGCTTTTGCATGGCTAATTACTACAAAGCTGGCGCCAACAGCAGAGAGGGGTGACCGGGTGTAAAGTTTATTCAAAGAAAAATTTTTTCATTAGATGTTCCGAGGCGGGATCGAACCCAAGACCACTTGCACAGCGGTCGCACACACTAGCCGCTGAGCTCAACAACTGGTAAGAAAAATTCCCATAAGATGCCTAAGCTCTTTAAAACCAGGTCTTTGGTTTGTCTTGGGTTAATATTTTTTTGAACCTGAGCCTTGATATAAAATTTCTGTTGGTATCTTTTAGACAAAGGGTCAAGTCGCTTAATTAGCAACTAAAATACTTAAAATTGAAAACCCCATAAAAACTTTCTCCTTAGGTATGGTTTTAAAGCTATTCCAAACAACCTGAACAAAAATCTTTTCTCTATTTCCCCCTCTGTCGAAAAGAGCATCTCATTGCCGTTACAATCCTAGCACTACTTTTTACTTTTCGTTTCCTCCTCATTTTAAGCGTTTCAACCGCATACGAAACTACTCACAAAGCACTCAAAAAGGGTAAGCGCAGATCTATATGCAATTCTATATAAGCTGATATTTCACACCACCCGGCAAAATGTCAAAGTTTTGTCAAAGACTTTCAGCTCAGTTCAGTTGCTGTCAGTCAGTCAGTCAACCGTGTTGACGCTCAACAATTTGCGGTTTCACACGTCTATGCATTGCTTTAGCTAAAGCACCAAATCTGGTTGAGGGTTTCAATTACGCGTCGTTTTACTCTTCTTACTCACTTTTCGTCAAAGGCATATTGTGCATTCAGCACCGTGAACATCTTTTGATACAGCGTGTTGAAGAACTTTTCCATGACCTCCACAAGATTAACGCGTCCGCGAGCAAAGTAATTCTCCAGTTCGTTGAATAGATCCGAAAAGACATACGAATGCTGTTGATAGATGACGCCATAGGTACGCATAAACATTGTGTGGAATTGAGCCTTCGATTCCACCAGCAATTTGCGGAAAATATCTAAAAGAAAAATTAACGAAAAAGAAATGTAATTGAAATGTGTTGACATCCGCTAAATGCTTAGAGATCATCGTTTTGCTAGTTGCATCCGTTTTAAAATAAATCTTAACATCCGCATTGCCGCCTGCCTGCCTGACAGCGGCGACGGCAATTATGTGTAACACGAGGCCCGCATGATCACACCACTTGACACACACGCACCACACACACACATCTTGCACTAATCTGTGGCTTGTTTTCCATTTTTCCAAATTTTTGTGACATTTTCAAGTGGCTTGTTGAGCGAAGTTTCTGCAGCTTCTGTATCGCATATAACTTACCATTAAATTTTGTTGCCTTGCCACTCAATAATCCTGACATTTTTGTTATCTGTTCCTTTGTATGCCATTCGAGTTGTTGACGCGATTGCATGGCCATTCGGGTTTCCATGTTGTAGGTACAGCAGGTGCCCACCGAAGGGGATTCACAATAGCGGAGAACGCGTTCTGAAAATGAGGAAAAGAAGATGGAGCATATTAATAATTGAGATAAATAAAATTGAGTTTTTATTTTGAAATCACTGAAACGAGAAATTTAATATCTAAGCGAACAAGGCCCTTTTTTGTGGTTTTAATCAGGGCTGCAAGCCAAAAAATTTTCCCGGAGCTCTGGTTCGTGGGTTCGAACCAAAATTTATCAAAAATTCGAGGTTTTTAGACGAAGGTTTTGGTTCGAACCTTAATTCAGCTCATGCATTACACAATGTTAATAAAAAACAGGTATGAGTGGGGCTAACAATCACGGGGCCTTGATGTGAAACATGTTGTGTACGATAGGCTCAGCCTTTCACATTATTGTGGTTGTGTGTTACTATATACTCGATACTCAAAACTCGATATTTAAACTCGATACTCAGTAATCGATAATAGTACTCAATACTAAGTACTCGACACGACATACTCGATGCGATGCCAAGTACACGATTCTCAAAATTCGATACTCAGTACTCGACACTAAGTACTCGATATTAAGTACTCTACCCTCAGTACTCGATTCTAAGAACTTTAAACTAAGTACTTGATACTAAGTTCTCGATACTCAGTCCTCGATTAGGCAGTATTCGATTCTTAGTGCTTGATACTAAGTTTTCGATACCAAGCACTCGATACACAGTATTTGATACTCAGTACTCGATTCTAGGACCTCAATACTTAGTACTCAGCAACCGATGCTAAGTACTCGATACCAAGTACTCGATACCACGTTCTCGATACTCTGTTTTTGATACTGAGTGTACTCGACTCTAAATACTCGATACTAAGTATTCGATACTCAATACTCGATACTCTATTCTCGATACTCTATACTCGATATTATATATTCGATACTCTATACTCGATACATTATATTCGATACTCAGTAATTAATTCATAGTACTCAATACTTAGAACTCCCACTCCTCCTAAGCAACTATCTTAAAGCCCTAAACAACAACACCACAAAATATGAGTCAGCGTGACGTGTGACGCTTTTTTTATGGCTTGACAGCCCCAAAGGGCGAAAGCCGAGCTCCTCTCAATTTGTAGATCACATGGGAATATTCCAAATATAATTTACTTGTTAAGTTCAATTTCATTTCGTAATCTGAAATATATTACCAATGTAATGTTAAACTCTTGTTTTTGTGAATAATTTAAAAGCTTTGAAGTCGAAGATCTTAAAAAGGCAGAGGCTATTGGGGACTTTATAAGTAATTCTGAACGTTTATCACGATTTTTTTATTAAACTTTTCTGACGATTTTAAGACTCAGTTGCCCAACACCGACCAGATATCAGAAGAAGTCGCTAGGCAGTAGGTCACAATTGTTTTTTGTCGATCATTTTTGTTGAACCGAACCGAAACTGTAGGTTCGGAACAGGTTCAGTTTCAGCTTTTATTATTAAAGAACCGGTTCTGTTCAAACACGGTTTGCAGCCCTGGTTTTAATTGCAATTCTCAATTGATTTAAGCGTTGATTGAAAGGTAAGATGATGTCAAAGATTGGTTATTTTTTGACACTTAAAATATGCGCTGTCAGCTCGATATACCGAGTACAGCGAAGCAGCGCAATGCGTTACTTTCGACATTTACATTACATTCCTATGGCAGCTATAAGAAGAAACCATCCGATCCGCGGCGTTCTGACATATGTTCTGGGTGCAGCTAAAAGATGACTCTGTGCAAAATTTCAGCTCAATAGCTTCAAAACTGATGCTAGTGTTTGCGTAGAAACAGACAGACGCACGGACAAAGCTCAATCGACTCAGCTCGTCATGCTGATCAAGAATATATATTCTTTATGTGGTCGGGGATGATTCCTTCTATGCGTTCCAAACTTCTGGGCACTTTTCAAGTGTATAATAAAATTTTTTGAGGTTTTTAATTTTTTTTTCTCCAGAAACATTTCAGTCAAAGTTTTTGGATACTCAGACAGACTGCTTCGACGGCCTCCCGACACATCTCATCAGTGAGCTTCAAACGCTGACACCAACAAGCCTTTTGCAAATACCTGTTTATTTAAGCTAGGCGGCGAATTAAAGCTTGAGAATCATAATTGCGCTAGATCCCAATTAATTATATTTTTAGCCCAGCCGAAAGGTATGCAATTGTGCTTGAAGGTTTCCCAATATGTTTAATCTTCTTTTGGTTGGACATGGTTTATAAGCTTTCATATAAGCGTTTAATCAAAAGTTTAATACAAGACCCTTTTGACCCTTTGCAAAACTATTTCTTGTTACAAAATGCTTCGCTTAATACGCAATGACAGTGTAAATGGTCAATTTACAATGACAATGAAGCAAATTTATCTCCCTTACTTACAGATTGACATAACTTTGGCAAGCATTCTGTGGCCAAATAAAAAAATCATAAAACTAGCTCTTCATAAATGATATCGAAATCGGTAAGCACAATTCAACTACTAGTTAGACATTCTATATTAAACAAACTTTATAAATAAACCAAGTTCGATTTTGTATACAACTTGTATTTTTGTCTGACACAATATTTGTGTATCCAATTCCCAATTTCCCCAACCAAACTAGATATCTAGTTTACTTGAACATTTGACCAATTCCTTATTACATTTCAGTTATTTGTTGATTTGGTTATATCAACATTCTAAGAACTTGCCCACTTGACATGGTAACCAAAGACCTAACAACATTTTCATAGAAAAACAAACGATGCGTGGCTACCAACTACCAAAAAGTAATCCGAACCATGGATACGGGCCGGGCGTGGTAATTTGGGCTTCCTATACATTTTTGTATTTACGCAAACATTTAACACATTTTCAGGTAGTTGAACGTTTGAACGAACCAAAAAAAGTAAAAAAAATTATGCATTTAGTTGCAGGCCCCCATGTCTCTATGTATGCCTGATTTTTATAGCTTGCCCGCTCTGTTCACTTTTTTGTTGTTGTTTATTTAGATAATTCTCATGAATGAAGGGGGGAGATGGCAGGCGGCAACGCAAAGTTCCAACACTAATTGAAAGCAAACAAGTTGAAGTTTTCAATTTGATTTTTGTATGTGAAACTCAGCTCATAAATTTTCACTGCCCAGTTAAATGCATCATCTACCATATAGAATTTGTATGGAGTAAAGTTTCTTGTTGTTTCGAGTTTGTTTATTTCTAATATAAATTTAGCTACTTTAGTGCACAGACTGTTTTTTTTTTATAAACAAAATTTCCTTCCTGCTTTCGGTTCCCGTTCATTTCCCCTTGGTGAATGCCTTGGTTTTTATGTTCTGTACTAATTGTTATGTTGCACAAGATATGAATGGAGTGTGGCACATTAAAAGGGGAAGTTTTCTGCTTGTAGTTAATTTGAAGTCCTTTTTGCTGTGGGTTCCAGCCAACAAGGGCTTATCTAAATTGGCTAGCAGTTGCCTCGTTTGTGGGTTTTCTGGTTTTAATTGTGTCTCTCTGTGTGACTGGCATGGCAAATTCTATGGGGGGGGGTCGGTCTGTGTGAAAGTGTTGGGTCTTGGCATAATTGAAATCTTGTAGTGGCAGTGGATAAAATAGATACAAGAGTTTCAAGATTAATGAAGTTGCTATAATCTGAGATAATAAATGTTGAAATGTCTTAATAAAAACAATAAAAACTCTATTTATTTAACGGATTTGATGAAGAAAGAGAAGTTTTGTCATTTTGTTTGTAGCCATATGCAGCCACACTATTTTCCAAAGGCATTCCATTACCTATTTAGAAGCGTTAGAAACGGGCCTGTTCCGGATTCCGAAAACGAGTGGACTTGTCGCAAATCAAGTTGATTGCTGCTCCGAATTCCGCAAAGCGACAAAAATTGTCGTTTTCAAAAGTTGTGCTGCAGAGTCAGCGGAATTAAAAGTAATTTCTACTTAAAGCATTTAAATAAATTAAAAACTAAAAATTCAAATTCTTTTAAAATAATTTTACATCATTACTTAAACTGTTTAAATTTTAGGTATGTTTTAAAAAATTGTTCTTTATAAATTTGTATGCCACGAGCAAAATACAACAAGAGCGCCACTACAACAAGTGTTTCACTCTGGAGATGCTACACAGAATCAACATACCAACAAACACTAGGCTATACTATAAAACGGACACAGAGGCACTTACTTGACTAACAGAAACAGAAAAGAAATTAGTTTTATAACAAACTCCGTGGCGAGCACTTCTACTTGTACCGTATGAATGTATTTACAGTAGGGCAGGTCAAATTTTTAATCGAACAAGCGTATAGCAGAAACATAATCTTAGGTAAATTCTCAGAAAATTTCCCCAAGAAACCATAGGTCTAAGATTAATTCCTAGGTCCCGCCTGGCACTCGAATAAAATTGGTACCGTTCGACAGAGGCTTATAACCTAAATACAAATCAATTTTCAAAATTTCTCTAGTCCGTCTGGGTTTTGAGAAATCAATGGTCCAAGTTATAAAAGTAGCCTACAATTGCACTTTTTAAAATTTATTAAAAAGCCATCTTGAACGGAATGTCGCGCTTGAAAATTTACATGCATAGATGGATCTTTAACATTTGGACGATTTGGACTCATTCGAGTTTCAGCCATGACCCAATATTTGTTGATCTGTATAATGTGTTTAATTTTGACCACGCTAGGCGTGACCTAGGAATTGATTTTAGACCTATGTTTTCTCGGGGAAAAACTCTTAGAATTTATCGCAGATTACGTTTCTGCTATACGCTTTGGTAATTTTTTCTTATCCATACAAATTGACCCGCCCTAATGTACAGATTTCTAATTATGTTAAAAATTTGTTTCATGGACCGGCTTGCAACCTTGATTTAAAATGTAAATAAGAGCTTTGCAAGTTCAAAATATAGAGATGGTGACAACTCTGGCTGCTTTCGATAAACACAAACACGTGCGCAGGCCAGCCAGCCTGCTGTTTACAAACCCGGTTTCGAGCCCGAGTTCGAAAAGTCAAAACAAAACCAAATCGTTCGGAATTGGGAACAGCAAAAAGTAAAACAATCGATTTGCTTTTGCACAACGTTTACTTTTAGAAAACGTTCAGAATTTGGAAGAAGCCTGTAAATTACTAAATAAAGGCAAAACTTTCAACCTTACAATCACTGGTATAAGCTGGTGTTCTATTAAAAAACACTTATGAAGGACTGATTCGATTCAATAAGCACTTCATCCTTTAAGTATACTTACTTCACTACGTTTGCATGTCGATCTCTGGTTATAATCTAGGTTAACCATGGGATTAACTTTGGAACGCTTAAGTTCAAAATGGCTTTCCTACCGATGGGAAAACTGATTAACTCGGAACAGAAGTGACACGAAAATCTACAAAACTAATTCTCAGCATCTTCCGCAAAGAAACCAAATTTGGAAAGTATTCAAAAAAAAATGAATGTAGTATTTTTGTTATAGCACCCTTCTGTTAATTATAGATATACACCGCTGCCCTAACCTATGACTTCTTGAAACTAAACACGAATCCATGTGTGTTCGACGACTCAAATGAGCCACTGAATTTCCCATAAAATTTTATTTTTTTTTTTTTGGATCCTTGCAAAGGGTATTATAATTTTTTCCAGAAGATTGCAACGCATAGAAATGATAATTTTCGACCATATAAGCTTTAAATATTCTT
Organism: Lordiphosa collinella; assembly: GCA_018904265.1. Taxonomy (NCBI): domain Eukaryota; kingdom Metazoa; phylum Arthropoda; class Insecta; order Diptera; family Drosophilidae; genus Lordiphosa; species Lordiphosa collinella. Next base: position 125,043 of record JAEIFV010000049.1, read on the forward strand.
GATCAGGGAGACGAGCTAAGTCAATTAAGCCCTGATGATTTGTCAGAACCGACCGGATCGGATAACTATATCTTATAGCTGCCATAGGAACGTAGGGTCGGAAAATGCATCTTTTTGAAAAAAATTTGTTGTGCTTATTATAAGCGTTCTAAAATTCTCTTCTTCTTTTCTTCTTATTTGGCCCGATATATCAATCACAACTGCTTGACGGTCTTGCCACTCGCCCTCTGCCTTGTGCGAGCAGCAGTTGGTCACCTCAATCGCCCCAATATCTTCCAGCACCTGATCTTTTCATCTTAGTTTTAGGTAGTTCCCTCCTGGCTCTTTTCCCAAGTTCGTTTTTGCCTCCGTTTGTACACTTTTTTGCTGGAGCTTCTTCATCCATTATGCGCTTGACTAGTTCAGTGTCCCAAAAGAGCTCATACAAACAGATTTGTAAAAAATTTCGTCAAAATCGGGTTTTTTTTTATCAATTTACTCACATCTTGAGATTTTAATACTTATCCTCAAACAGCTTATGCCATCTCCTTTGATCTAGTAATTCTTATCACTCCCTTAAATCATCCAGAAATCCATTAAGTGCCACACAAAATGACAGCCATAAACCTAACCACAGCACACAAACACACTCACACACACATTCTTTCCGTATAATCGATAAGCTGTAGCTAAAACTCTATGTTAAAATAACATAACGGGAACCCTGCCATTTTTATGAATTGCTGCATAATTTTTATCCATAGACAACAATGGCAAAAAAAAAGGGATTCCCAGATAACAAATGTTGCCAGGAGGCGGAAGGTGTCATGAGCATAATAAATGACCTTAACTTAACGATATGGCAGTGTTTTTTTCTCTTTTACTTTAATAGAAATTTTCATTTAGTTTAGCAAAAAAGTGGCCGCCATCCACCCCAGCTTTGGTCGGTCACATGCACGCGCAATTTACTTAGTTTCCTCTCAGGGGGATGGCAGGCAAACCAGACTAGGGTGAAAGCAAGTCGAGTGAAATTCATTTCAAATGATTTACTGTAACGATCAACACAAACTCCTGCGGCGACCAGACGCCCAAATTCGAGTCAACCCCTGAGGCGGAACTGCCTTAAAAGGGTGCGAAAGTTTAGCAAGCGTATCAAGCAAAAAAGTCTAAGCAAGCAGAATTTTTATGGGGTGAGTCCCCAGGATGGGCGTTCAGGAGTGTCTAGCAGGTTGTAATGTGTAGTCCAAGGTTAGCTTTAATTCAAAAGCTGTTGCTTAGGCCACAGTGGAATCCCTTTAAATGTGGTAGAAAAAAAAACTACAAAAAAAAACACTCCATAGAAAGCTTGACACCGAAATGCAACCGACAATAAACTTCAAACAAAGAACTGGAACTTTAGGTACAATGGGTGTTGAGTTAAATTGTGGGGATAAAATATTAAGATACAGCCATGTCTGTCTGTCAGTGCGAACAAACAAAACTCAGAAAAGGTAAGTACTTTACACCAGCGATGTTCCTCCATAGCCCACAGGGGCCGAGCGCAGCCGGGCGCATGCCGTAAGCAGAGCTCTCTTTGCCTTCATTCGCTGCCCAGCCGGCGTTGAGGGCAGTTCAAAGCTGGGCTGTGTCGCTTTGATATCGCTCACCAATACACTCTCACTTTTTGGCCTCGCTCTTCTTGAACATCGCTGCTTTACACAGTTCGTATGGCGCCACAGCGGCGATGGTTAACACTTTATACATATAGGTTTTCTGGATTCATTTTAAACGGAATCAGTTATGTAAAAATTTTAGGACAAGTTACAGTAGGGAATAAGTATTTTGGACAGTTCTATATAGCTAAATGACAATAATTTTAGCGTATTTTGTACTACCCAATGATGAGGAGAATTAAGTGAAATAATGTACATTTCTTTTCAAACATTTGTTACTTAAGCAGTTATCGTCTTATAAATCACCAAAATTTATATTAATTTATTATAATTTTTTTATCGTCATTCCTCTTCATAAATTTAAGAAAACTTTTCTTTCACTTCTCTGTGCTCATTTTATAAAATGTTCCACTTCCTTGTCATAGTTTTTTCCCCCATTCAAATATTCAACAATTCCTCTCTGCTTGGAGATAAAACATTTGAAACAGTTTGCGAGTGAAAAGCATAGACCAACAACAACAAACAATTGCACCGAGACAAAAGCAGACGCCAAAAAACTACAAATTTCCACCCTTCAAACCTGCAAGCAACCCCCAACCCCATACAAAACTTTACTTTTGAGTTGAGTTTCAATGGCCACTACACAACACAAAACACACACAGCGACCAAGAGAGAGAGCGAGAGAGAGTGAGGAGAGAAATTCTCACTCATCGCTTCATCCTTTTTGGCCTGGCACAAAAATGCGAGCCGGCAACTATGCCAGGCTCACAGAATCCTTGACAGAATCCTTGACAGCAACTGTTGCACGTGCAGACAAAAAACTGTTTTCAAAAACAGTGCAAAAGGGAAATGAATAGCCAGACAGTTGACGACCAGTGGAGAGAGAGAGAGAGAGCGCGCAGGCTAGAGAGAAGGAGAGAGAGCATGGAAAGGGGTCGTTGCACGCATAAAGCTTTCACTTTCACTATGTGTATAAGTATGCTCAGGGGGAGCAGGTGGGGCCGGGGGTAGTTTTCACAAAATGCCACCCCCAAAGTGTCGAAAAATGTCGCCGTCTGGGAAGGAAATTGCATTAAATGAACTTTTACCTAGACTAGACGAAGGATGTCTTTCAAAAAGGTTAAATTGCTTCCTAGCAGTGGGGCAAAGGTGTTAAAAAAAGAACTTTAAATTAGGGAAGAATTAATCGAAATAGTAAATTTATAGTCTTAATTTTAATTGAAAATATGTGATTAAATAATTTCATGGAAGTATGCAAATATCGATGGGGTAAAATAATAATTTTTTTATTCTTACTGTATGAATTTCGAATGTCCAAATCATCTCTAAAATCATACCAAAATCAAAGCGATTCATTTCTTTTAGACAAGCGAAACTATTCTGGCAGCTTTTACCCACCAGCCCCAGGCGGTATAGTAGCCCAATTCCCGAAAAAGGGCAATCGTACAACAAGACATCGCTTTACAAAATTAAAAAAAAATCGTAATCTTTGTAAAATAGAGAAAATAAGTAGGAACAAACTGAAAAGGGCAAATTGTAGGAACTTCTTTTGCAATGATTCAATCTTAGAGAATTGTTGAATACTGCATAGATCACACACGCGATCCTTACTTTAGAATTTTAAAGCCAACGGAAGTGAAAAGTGTAGGGATCGTCAAGTTTTTCGACCAACTCTTTATAAAGCTTTATACTTTATAGTCACCCTAGTCCACCTTTAGACCATTTACTACATTGTCCGGATCACTTAAGCGTTCCAATGGCACTCCATTAAGCATATATGAGACCAGCTCTATAATAAGTTATAACCAGGTAATCAAACCGAAACCAGATCCGAAACCGTATACCGAAAAGAAACAATTACATCTTCGAACCAAAACCGTTATCACAACCGAAATTCTTAATAATTTCGGTACCGGTAACCGAGAACTGATATTTCTCGAACCAAAAAGACCCCAAAATTTGTACCAGTACACTTTCGGTGTGACTAAACTGTAAGCTGTTAAATAGAAACACGTGAAACTAGTCTCATTGAAAATATTTCATTCCTTAGTGGCATTTTTTAGACCCTCGTTACAATTCCATGATAACCCGCTAAACAGAAAAGTTCTTGGGTTAACTTGAAAGTGGAGGTTATTCAGGTTATTCTGAGCTTAAAACTTTTACAAAATAAAGATTAGGAGTTCAAAGTTTCCAGATTTGCATGAACTTTCTAAAGTTCTTCTTGCTGTTCCAGCAACTCAAGAAAGCTTTGAACTTGTATATTAGTGAATAAAGGAAATTTCGTCTCCGCTAAGAGATCGAATGGAAACCAAACCAATGAAAACTCTTTCTTCAAATTGTACCGCTATACCAAATTAAAAGTCCAGTATCCAATACCGAACCAAGTTTAACCAAATATAACTTGCGGTACGTACAAGAACTGGAACCGTAAACTACATTTGATTCGGTTTGATTCCCTGGCTATTACTAGGTACGGAAAACACAAAAAATGGCTCGTAAAAAAAAAACTATATATAAAAGAAAGGCTGTAAGCCCGTTCGCAAAAAGTTTGAAGTTAGCCGTTTTACGTTGAGTATGGAGACAAGCAAACAGGGGGTAGTCAAATCCACACGGGCGACGAAGCGCGCCACTCTCTCTCAATGTGTTTATTTTGTTGAACTGTTCGAGTTTTGGGTGCCCGAACAAAATAAATTTATTTATGTCGGTCGGCAGAGAACAAATATGTCAGAAAAAATGAAAAATTCGATTAAAGCGCTTTCTTGAGGAATCACAAAATTTAGCTTATAAATGCCGTAGAGTCAAAGATAATTCTTTAAGGCCTCATCAATAGAAAACATTTTGATGCCATAGAGTGTCTCGCAGTCCAGAAAGAGCTGCAACAAAGTGGTTGCTTGCCCCGGCTAATGCCGATGAAAAGCAACCACAGGAATTAGTTCTAGCTTTGATGAAACAAATATTTAATAAAAATGTGTGACATTTATTGTTCATCTGGCACATGGTATAATTAATAAGATAGTCATCTGAAATTCACCAAGCGAGAGAGGTACCAGTTGATATGAACATGTGAGAGCAGGTTGACAATTCCTTTGCTACTGAATGTTTTTCACCATTCAACTGGTACCACAAAAAAGAGGCAGCCTACTTTAATGACCTCACCTTATATAACTACACCATGATCTAGCACGCCAGCAGATTCGTTTCGCGTCTGGGCGGAGTGGTTCGTTTCCAACAATTAAAACTGTTGCCGCTCATTTGAAAGTTTTGAATGAACACTCCTGTGTCCCGAAATATTGTGAAAAATCACATTAGATCTTACAAAATCTGTCTTTGCTTTGACGGAATATCTTATCGTTAGTAAATATTTCTAAAGTTCCCTTTGCCGTAAATATGGAAACTGAGACGCTGGCGTCTGCTTCTTGTATCCTCTGCTTCCTCCTCTTCCAAAGCGATTTCAGATACAAAATCTGTGATAAAGAGGGGACAACTATCTCCTGACTACGCCCTTGGGCATTACCGATCTGCATTTCATATACGGGGCTGACACAGAAATCTCTAGAGATTTTGCCGTCGGTTGATTTGCAGATCTCTCAAAAAATCCATCGGTGCCACAGAACTTCGAGAGATTTCGATTTCTTTTTCGAAAGTCGAGTTAAAAAGTGTGTGTATAAGATTATGGTACAACTACAAAACCAGTGCTAGATGGCGTGAAGTCGATTTAGTTGGTTTATGTATTGGCTGGTTTGTGAATTGATTGATTTGCCAAAATCTCCTAACATAATACGAGAGGTTTCTGTGGCACCTAAGAATTGGTTTTTGGTTGGAATGTGGTTGGAAGAGGTTTCGGTATCACCCACGATACTGAATTTTTTCAATTGTTGCAATTTGAAATTTTCATCAAATTGTTTGTAAACAAATGACAGATGGAGGATAGGGTGACCGCTCCTGAAAATACCAAATTTTAAATTTTTGGCCTTTTTGGCATTTTTTGTCGATCTCAGCACACTATTTTGTTTTTGGGATCCACTCGCGCAATAAATGACTCGTCGTGCTCCCAAATAGTTTGGCGCTCTGTGTACTTTGCTTTAAGGTTGAAATGGTTAATTTGCGATGGAAAGAATCTTTAGTGATTTGCTTTCGATTTTGATTTCGTGAAAGCAAATCAAAAGAAGTTGACGGAACGACCTTGATTTCATTTTGAGTTGCTTTCGCTTGCAGGACATTTGGCGCCAACTTAAACAAGGGCGCGAAACCAAAAAAATGTCGAATGAAATTGTGAAATCTAGTTTTCTAATTAAGTTTGGGGGCAGAATATGTAGACTTGAATGTTTGAAACTTTACAAAGGTTAATTAAATTAATTATGTATTTGATGTGCGACTATGCGAAGTTACTTATGCCATTCGGTAGAACTTAGGAGGAAAGGCAGGGCAATATTGTTGAAGAATTTAAGGAGAATTATGGAAATAAGTAATCCCGAAAATATTTGCCTAGGTCAAGCACACATTCTAAAAATTCGAGCACTGATGACTTCTTTCAATCTAGGCCGCTTGTCTATTTATACAATGGGCTAATATGCACTCTAAAATGAAAACAATAAATACATAATTCATTTTATTACTAAAATTTTAAATGCGAGAAAACTTACAACTTTTTTCACATTCATGTAAGAGCAAGAACTTAAACAACCGCCAAGCGCGGGGTGCAAGACAATGGTCACACTAAAATGAAATCAAATCCAAATCAGCTTGAAGTTGCTAACTTTTTTTGGGCACACTGCATATTTTTTATGGAGCTGTCGTGAGCAGCTGATGCACGAAATCCAAAGCAAATCAAAATCGAAAGCAAATCACTTTCAGGAATGGAAAATAGGTTAAGGGATAAAAGGATCGAGTAATAAGCCTGAGGTTACTTGTATATACTAAAAATAAGCTTTCTGAAAAATATCAGCTTTTGCTCTATCCATCTCAAGTATTAATAACATCAGTTTGCATTCTGCTTAAGATTTATGGTCATAGATTAAGAACTCGGCTCGGCCGGCACGTCGCTATGCTCAGGGTATACGCAAATTCTCACAAGCAGCGCAGTCTCACACGCACACTATAAACTGTGTTTGGCTTTTGTTTTGATGCGTCGCGACGCAGTCGTTGCTACTGGAATTGAGAGCAATTTTTGCGCTGCTCTCACACTCACTAAAGGAAAAATGTGATTGTGTTTTTCTCCTGACCCAGGTTTACAGGTACCAAAAGTTGACTTTTTCCTTTTTTTCTGAATTTGTTACTTATTTATTGAGCTTTGACCAATGTGCATGAAATATTTTGCTTATCCATTTGCCCTTCTTCATTCGTCTGTTCTCCCGTTGGGGTCCTGCCGTAATTTGACTTAAATTTCCGGCCTGCATTTTATTTATTCTCTTGAATGGTTTTTTTTTCTGTTATGTTGGCAGTTGATGAAAATTTCCTTGCTCAACTTTATGCTTATGGTAATGAGTTTTAATTAGGCGCTCAGCAAGCCAAAAGAAGCGGCCACAATTTCCACCCACCCTGTGAAATAGTTAAATTAAACCTCCTGCTGGGGGTTGAAACTTTTGGGCTTGAGCAAAGTTTGCTGTTTTATATTTAATTGAAATATTTTAAATCGGACGGCAGCAGCTGCCATTGATGTGGGACTCATTAAATGGGAAATTTGGGTCAGCACACAGCCAGGTTTTTCCAAGTTCCAATTTTAGGCGTTGCAATTAAATTTCAATTGGACTTTTATGACTCGCGTTTTTTCTCTCTCGCTCTCTTCGCCACTCATAAGTCCATCAACAGCCGCAAAGAAACAAACAAATGAAAGAAAAAGCAAAAAAAAACTGGACTGCATGTGGACTCCAGTTTCAACACATAACTCAATTGCCACCCGCCGGGTAGAAAACCAAGTGAAGAGCCCAGATAGAGATACAACACGTTTATATTTTTTTTTTGTACAAATGTAGGGCCACTGGTTTGGAATTTGTTGTTGCGTCCACAACTTCTACTTAATCGCATCGAATCGCACTTAATTAAATTTAGATAGCTGGACCTACCGCTTGAGAGGAACCTTGCACAATTGGCCCAGAAAAAATAAAGAGATGGAAAGAGATGGATTTTTTAAAATTTTATATTAGTTTGGACAGACTCCATGAGAAAACAGTACCAAATGGGTGATTTCGTATGTGTGTGCAGTTTGTGTCGCTACAGACAACCAAAGTCGGCCATTCAAATGAACTGCACGCTCAAAATTGAGCCTGGCATTCACTTGCATGGCCTTTGTTCTTCTACTGATGCGTTCCGAACCACATTGAACCTGTACAAAAGTTATTCAAAGCCATATCTTAGAAATTTTTTGAGCTATAAACTTGATATCTGGTCTGTAGTTTCAGTATCACCCGTATCAGAAATCAGAAATTCGTTGTTCTATTCACATAAATTTTGGTTTTTGAGTAGGTAATTTGGAGTTGGATCATTTTCCGAATTAAAACCGGTTACGAATCAGTTAAAAGGTGGTCTTTGAAATTATTGGAATCGGAACTTCCATGACAGTATCGAAATTTTATAGAATTTGCTTCAAAATTTTTACAATTTAAAAAAAAATTATAGCTAGTATTATATGTTTTTAAACTTTTCCTGCTGAACTTTCTCTAAATCAGCTTCTCAATTTCTATCACAAAAAATGCATTTACCATAAAATGACATCAAACCACTGAAAAACTCAATCAGGCGTACAGTACAAGTTGCATAAAGATGCAATATCTTTGCTTGTCATCTCCACGGGGCAGGGAAGGAAGGATGAGGCTAACCGCAGACTTTGTCATTGTTCAATCCAGTTTTTCTTTTCTGTTGCACCCATATTGATTCCATTAGATTTTCCTACATTTTACAGACGATTAATTTCAGCCTTCCCCAAACTATGCGAGTGTGTGTGTGTGTGTGCGTCAAGCTCAGCCAGAAGCCAAATTAAATCATTTATGATTATTTAAGCTTAGGCAATTTCCTTTTCACATTTTTCTGCTAAATTGTTTTGTGGTTTATGCAAGAAAAACTCTCGGCCTTTTGTATGACTTTTGCGGTTTTGTGGTTTTGAAAGGGTTTTTTTTGTTTTTGGGTGAGAGCTTAAGCTTTCCTAGGTCTTAAAATGAATGGCCAAGCATTTTTCAATTGTCAGGGTCTTAATTGGGACACAAAATTAACTTTATGAAAAAAAAATAATGCTGCTCATGGCTTTTGGTCAGTTGAAAGAGTTTGACAGCAACACGTCGTCAACGTCAACATCTTCTCCTCATCGACATCGAGAGACCTGGCAAAAAACAAAACTCGACCACATAAACGTGCTTTGAATAATTCGCCACAAATTTGCTACGTTAGCTGCATTCAGTAAATCTCTGTCTCGCGTTTTATCTCGCCACCAAAATCGAATTTAAATCCAGTCAAAACATTAACCAGGCCATAACAAGCAGCCAATGGCGGCACTTTTGAACACAATTTCTACCATCTTTTTGCTGCTGCTGGATGTGAATGGTGTGAAAATTGGTGATTGAATTGAAAGTTTTATGGAGTACAAAATAATGTGAGAAATAAACTTTAAATAGGTTTTAATGTAATTGATTAAAATCCATGTTGACGCATTTGATCCAATGACCAATCATCTCAAAAAAAATATGAATAAATCGCTCATAAATAGCCCCAAAACGTAATTGTCAAATGCTGAAGTAAACACTTGCAAAAAAAAAACCTTTTGCGGCTTAATTCCTTTGAAATGAAACGAATTGAATGGCATTTCTCAGGCTATTTCTAGCGATTTGTTTGTTATTTGCTTTGTGCCCTCCGTGCGTTCGCTTGGTTCATTCAAGCGAAATTAATTAAACAATAAAATTTGATTAATGGCATTTTGTGTGTGTGTGTGCGTTAAGCAAAGTTTGTTTAACCTGTTTGCCCCAAAAATAAAAAATTTGAACAATGAGGCGTATAAGCAATACTTGGTAATTAGAGCAAATTAAATTAAGTGTGAATTTCCAGCCCAATTGGGTACAAAATTAAGGCGACATCTGGGGTTCACAGATGTTTTTCACTGCCAAACCAAAACTCAGCTGCATTCCTCTAGCTAATTGCGCCACATAAATATACAGAAAAATATTATTTCCTCAGTTTTGCTTCTTTTGTTGCCACCTCTTCTTTCCCTTCCCTGCTGGGCAATGCTATTTTTGAGGCTGTCTGATGAATTTTCGCACATTTTCTGCATTGAAATTGTCATTCAAAAATGATGTTGCTGTATGAGGGATGTGGAATGAGAAGAGAGAGATTCAGTGGCCGCAGACAGCTTGGCAACTGCAACAACAAATGAAACACACATGTTAGGCAAGGCAGGCAGAAAAATCGTCACTTCATCATGCAAAAAGCCTCCCGACTCGACCAGGAAGACTTCTTCAAAAAAAAAGGAAAAGAAAAAAACCGTGTTTACATGGAACGTGTTTGCAACATAAACATTTGCCTCCCCCCTCTTCAGCCCTCTTTTTGCAGTCGAGTAATTTTAATTACGCCTAAAAGAGCCGCGCGTACGTGTAGAAAGCAAAGAAAGCTGCATAGAAAGAAGAGAAAAAGTCTCCTACTCCTACAACAACTACTCGAACGTCCCAGCTTCTACTTCGTTTCGGCATTTATGCAACGACCCGGCATGCCATGATGTGTAATTACGAGGAGGGGGTAAGAGTACTGGGTGCAAAGGTGGGGCCCATGCTAAATGTTGCATGCACCCGTAGAGGCACATTAACAGTCAACGCCTTCGCTCAGTGGGCGCTGGGAATTTATGTCGAAATTGTAAAGAAATCGTTAAAAAAGAATTACACATAAAATGCTAAAAGAAAAATAAATAGTTCAGATAATTGAAATACTTTTTCATGCCAATTTTTTTAAATTCCAATTCAAATCTATTGTGGCTGGCGTGTAGAACTCCAATTTATCTATACATTTTTATATGAATCTCTTTTTAAATGATGCACAACACCATTCAATTTCAATCAATTTGCCATTGATTGACATCAACAACACGATGTCGATTGGTGATGGTGTTGCAGCTGCTTCTCCGACTTGAAGTCTGGCTGGCTAATTAAACAACTGCAATTTGTGGCTAAACACTGGCAATTTCATAATAATGCCTCAATAAGAAAATGCATCCCGCTTTTCTTTCCCGACAACAAGTCAACAATTTATCAGCAATAAATTTGCGTGAGTGTATGTGTATGAGAGCTTGTGTGCACTTGAACAAAGAACTGGCCTGTGAAGTGGCCATCAACAACAACAACAAATATCTAACAGGCAGGGTAAACAAAACCTCTGACTTTTTCAATTCTTTGTGGAAAGAGTTGCACTTTAATTTAAATAAATGCCTTGGGCCAATGGCCAATGCACTGAAGGCTCAACATATTTTTTCTTGAAAAATAAAAAATCGATTTTGGGTTTTTTTTTTGGTAGTTTAGTGTAAAAAATAATATTTAAAAATTGTTTTAAATTGGAGATATCATGGCCGCCAGTTCGAAAAACGTGGTATCGAGATAAATACGTTTAAAGTTTGCATTTGCTTTGCAAATTGGGTCACCTTGGGTTATTAAAAGAGCTATATCTTCTAAAGTATTTCGAATTTCAAAAAAATCATAAAGGACGATATTCTCAAATATCCAAACTAAAAAAAAAGAAAAAAAATGGGAAAAAATTTTCGCACATGAGGAACCCCCCTTAAGTTAATTCAAATTAAGAATGCGTTTCATTAAATTGAAACAATGAAAATCAGGGTATCCAACCGAAACGAAATTCAGTTTCAATCAAGTCATTTATATTGGTTGAAGTCTTTCTCTACCCGTTACTAGTTTATTTAAGGCAGAACGATGCATCTCCGACAGCATAAAATACATACACTCTTGATCAGCATCAACAGTCCAGTGTAGATACAGGCATGTCCTTATGAACTCCTAGATCTCAGAGACTAGAAGAGCTAGACCAACCAAATTTAAAATGAAGACTAGTATTGTTTCATATTTTCACCTCGCCTCTCCAGCCATATCAATACAAATTGTTAAATAACTTCCAAAAAATTTAAGAGTCTCATATTTTGTTCTATTGCTATATTAAGGGCCGATTTCACATCTGCTAGTTAGCTGCTATGTGGAAGATAAATACAGAATTTACTCTGTTATTTATAAATTTATGTTAAATCGGCTCTAAGATATATAATATAAAATAATATCTATAAAGATCGGATAATATTGCAGAAGTATACAGGTGATAAAAAACTTTGCATACTTTTCGGCGATCCATGTACTGTTTAATAACATAATGTTGATATGTTTACTTTAATGTGAGTAGTTAACGAAGTCGGACAGGTCTGACTCTCATTTAAACTAAATAGGAATCATAACCGCAGCCGAAATAAAGCTTCACACTAAATGAATTTTAAAGAAAATCTATTCAATGACACTTGGAATTACCCTTTCTAATCGATCTTAACAATAGGATATGCTAAAACTAGACTTGTTTTACGTAAAATAACAATCTGGAGGTTGCCCAGGAGGGTGCTGATCGGGTATAAATATATCCGATTCGATGACTCTAGGCACTGCTTTGAAATTCGTTCAGTGAGTAGATAAAATAGCAAAACTTTATTCTAATAAATATCGTTACAAATAAAATCAATTATCGACAATATCGCCACATGAAATATTAGATGGCTATATTGCATATTGTCTAATTAGAACATTGATATATTAATGGATATGGATTCGATATTGATAACCCTTAATCTTAAAAAGGTAGACATGTAATACTCATTTAGGTTTTCATACAAATGAATTTAGCTCAAGCGTTCACAGATGAGAATCATCAAGTAAACATTTTATGATGCTTACACTTGACGTGGAATGCCTGAACAATTTAAATCGATTTATTAAAATAGAACTAAAAATTCTCTGCGGGTGGAAACATTAAAGAACAGGTGGTTGTACTATTAAGTGTATGGAAACCCCAATTGATTTGCTCTTGAAATGCATTATTGTTCTTTTTTCGTGCCCCATTTATTGATCACCGCTGGGGGTCACCACAATACACAATAAAGCCATTCCACAGTCACAGTCAGAAAATCATAGAATTTATTAATATTTATTAACCATTAAAGAAAAAGACACACACCGAGCAGTTATAATTAATTAAATCAATAATCGCTTGCAGAGACAACAGTCTAGAAATAAATTTTCCAAAAATTCATGTGGACATAATCAACCATAAAACACCACCATGCTGTGAAAACAGGTAGAGACGACAGAGACAGAACAAATTAGGCGAAAAAGTCAGACAGGCAGGTAGATGGGTAGGTAGGTTGGTCTTCAGGATAGAAACCCGAAAAATGTTAATGTTGCGTGCCCATCTAATCCTGTTAGAGACGCGTGAATGAGAAACCCCAAAACACACGGCGTATGAGCAACTTTATTTTGGGTTTTGTTTGTGTTTGTCTTTTTTTTTTTTTTGCATGTGACAACATAATTTGTGGGATTGGCCCTGTCTTTACCTTCCAAACGATGATTATTAATCATCATTTTCATATTTGTAAAAGGTTTTGCCCGGTCAGCATATTTAATGAGGTTGATTTAGGCAAATTTGGCTTTTATTTGACATTTAATGGACATTTAATTCTGAATGAGAGATAAAAACTGAAATAAGATTTAAAGTTGCAACACTGTCACCTGGCATCCCCCCAATTATATTTATTGTTGCAACGCCCACGCGACAATTTCCCCCTCTGAGATATGATTACATGGTGTCTGGGTCTGTGTCTGTGCCACCACTTATAAATTATCTTTAATGACAAGTGCACTAAACTAAATAAATTGTTGGCCGACTTAATAACGTAATTTCTTTCTGTGGATGTAACAGAAGTGGGCGTCGTCTCTGGCATAAAGTAAACTTTAAACGATTTATGGCCTGACTAAAGGACTTAGCTGTGGGAGATGCTAAAGTAGAGAGATCTTTGGCGACAGCCCAAGTGACAGTCCAACAAATTTGTAAAAATATATGGGTGGAAGCCAATTTGTAGCAATAAGTTTTATTAATATGATTTTTTAACTACACAAAACTGATTTGAAATGAAAATCAAAATCAAAATTTCAGGAAAAAAATTGAATGGGAATAGCAAAACGTCGATTTATTAGTATTTTCGTAAATTATGAAAGATTTATCATTGTTATTAATAAGTTTTGTAAAAACAGAAATAAACCAACTACTAACTACTACTACAATATCAAGATGAAGGAGAGGGCATTAAAAGTAGTTTTTGAATCAATCTTGGGAATCATTCAAACATATAATTGACATATTTGGGGGTGTCCTGGGTGATTTTGTCTTGGATAGATTTTAGTTTCTTAGTGGGAAATAAAATTGATCCATCCCACCAAGCAGGGTTGCATCACGAGCAAAAAAAATTCCCATATTTTAGTGTAGAATTAATTAGATGATCAATTGATATCAGATAGATGGCGCCAGGAATGCCATGATTTTACGAAAAACGATTGAAAAGCAAATTTAATATGTTATTTAAACAACTTAAATATGTTATTTACTTAAGCGTGTCCAGTAAAATAATGTTTATATGTATCTCCAAAACAAATTTTGCTTATCTAAATAGTTTTAGGGGTGAATTTAGCAAAATCTCTTCCGAAAATACTAGAGATTTGAAACCAACCCAAAGAGATTTCTAGGGCACCGACAATTGTTTTTTTTTGGGTTGGAGTTTTGAGACAACATATTGAGAGAAGCTCGGCTTGGCCTTTGGGTTAAAGCAAAAGATTAATTTTTTAGAGCTCTTTTACGGACGTTTGACTGTGATACGAGAAAAATATCGACAATTTTCCTACGCAGTCAGCGGCCCTACAGTCAGCCCTATTGGATATGGGAGGTGGGATAGAGGCGAACGGACAAAACAGGACCAAAAAGACCCCTGTCCAAACAGTGTCCAAACAATGACCAAACATTGACCAAGCAGTAACCAAAGCAGTGACTAAACAGTTACCAAATCAGTGACAGTGACCGGATCAAAACAGTGAATAAGCCAGGGATGCAAACCACTCGAAAATAAGAACTGGTTCGGTTCAGTGGTTCACACAGTTTCTGAACTGTCGGTTCGGTTCATTACATGGTTTTTGGAGCTAACTGAACCGCGGTTTCGGTTTGGTTCAGTGTTTCATAAAGGCACAGGATTCGTCTTTAAGTTCCTAGAGGAATGCCCATCGAAATCAGGGAATGTCGGAATACGTACCATGCATCTTACACAACTTATTTTACCATATTATATGAGGAAAAACTCTCCTCTCTAAGATTGAATTATGATAAAGAAAAACTACCGAAAATTTAAAATATAGTCCACTAGAGGACGACAAATCAATTATCAACTTTCAAGGAAAGAATGCGGATTGATGACAGGCACATTAAGAGATCGACGGGCAATTGCAGAAGACTTACAGGAAAACATGTAAAATATGTGTCAAGTAATCCTTAAGTGCTATATCGATCCGGCAACGCTAAGGATCAATTGGGTCCTTGTAGAGGGTCGAACGGAATGTCGTATACAAAGTATCTTAGGGAAACGATTTAAACTCCCAAATTAATGAGTATTATTGGCTATAGGAAAGCGAGTTATGTCTCAAAACTTGTCAGAGATCTGAACCAACCCGTTTTTCTTTGTGGTTTTCGGTTCGGTTCAGCATTTCTTAAAAGGACGCCGGTTCGGTTCACCAGCTGGAATAAGCGGCTCGGTTCAAACCCAGTTCGGCTCAGAGCCGGTTTGCATCCCTGGAATAAACAGTGACCAATTCAGCGACTAAAATGTGTCCGAGTTTTAGATGGGACGTATTCTGGTCAAATAGTATCGAGCAGAACACAATGAAAAATGAGCAGACTTCTTTAAAAGATAGTAGGATCAGTAGTACTTCCGAACGAGTTCCAACACATTCAAATGTTTCGGAAGAATGCGATGACTTCGGCACCAATCCATTATTAATTTTAAAAAGTATGCGCCTAAAAAAATCTTAGAGCTATTTGGTAACATTTATTTTAAAGCTGAGAAATAGTTTGATAAGATTTCTTAGCACATAGTTTAAAAATCAATGTTGAATGCCTACGGAAAATGTCAATAAATGGTCAAAATGAGAATTTTTATGGTTAAAATGGTAAAAAAAAATAAAAATATATAGCACTTTCGATGTTGACCACTAACGATTTAGAATTTTTCGATGGTGCCCACTATTGCCAACACAACAACGTGTTTATCGGTGGATGAATAAAGTGATGTTCTCTTTTATGCGCTTACTTTTACTATACAAAACCAAATCTACTTTACTCTTTTTATACTCCGTACCAGAGGTACACAGAGTATACTAAGTTTGTGCAAAAGTATGTAACAGACAGAAGCAAGCATTTCCGACCCTATAAAGTATATATATTCTTGATCAGCATCAACAGGCGAATCTAGCCATGTCCGTTTGTCCGTCCGTCTGTCAGTCTGTCCGTATGAACGCACAGATCTCAGAGTTGGTACGAAATAGAGGTTCGTCGTGAATGGGACAAAAACTTTTTATACTTGCAAGCAGATCAATTTCAATTTTTGCCACGCCCCCTCCTGCCCACGCAATTTAGAAAAAATCATCATATCTCTGTCAGATTTATAGATAGAAGGTTCAAACCTTCGGACATATTATGAAATCAAGATTATATATCGATCCGCCAAAGGAATGATAAAGATCGGATGAACGGTAGTCGAGTTATAAGGAAAACAAACAATTATGGGCAGCACCGGTCGCAACGGTGATGGGCAGCACTTCAAAGGTGCAGAGTATATTATAGTCGGTCTTAACCGACTTTCTTTCTTGTTTTGTAATGGTTGAACTGTTCCAGCGGTTCACAGAGACTTAAAGCCACTGGTTCGCTTCATAGCATGCTCGATTCAGTTATTTATGCATAAGGGGTTAGGTGGGTTTCAAAATTTCAAAAAATGGAATTTTTATTTTTGCTTATCTTATAATTCAATATGCTTAGAATATTCTCTCAAAGTTTTAAAACGATCTGAGTAATATTCTAAGAGATATAGCCTTCGGATGTTCTACCCATCAGGCTATGTCAGCGTGAATGTAAATCTTTAATCGCGTTTTTCTCGAAACTACGTTTTTGAAATTGGTAGTCACGATTTCTCGAAAACTTATGAACCGATTTCTTTCAAATTTTGCACACTTCTTTAAAAATAACATTATCTCGTGCTTGAACGAAGGATTTTTTGTTTTTTCTATTTTAAAGTGATTTTTGAATGCCATGAAGGGTGAAAATATTTTTGTTTTCTCATTCAACGCCGCCAAAATTTTTTTCCTTCGTCCAAGCACGAGCTTTAAGCATCTACTAACAGAAAATTTTTGGTTTTTGCATTTCAGATGAATCTGTCATGAGTTATCCTGACTACGCCGAGGGTACTTTTTTTGAGTGGTCACAGGAGACGACGTGTCCACGCCTTAATTTTTAATATTTTTCAATGAAAATTTCACAATTTACTATGAAATATTTTGGTGGTTAAATAAAAAAAAATCGTAAAAATGTACCTATTTTGAGCCTTTGAAACCCACCTAACCCCTTAATATTTTATCAATGTTTTCGACTTTCCGAAATTCTGTGCTTTATAGGACAAAGTATTTTCGCAACAATCGCAAAATTTTCATTCGCCAGACTTTTAATCGAAGCATTGGCAAATGCAAATGTATAAATCCATGAGATTCTCTGTAAATCCTTCAACTTCCACTTGGATCTTTGCAAAATTATTGCATTATTTATTTGCCCACTCAATTAGTAAACGAGAGCCCTTCTCTTCTCATAATCATTCCTCTTAATACTCCCACTCAAGTTGTGCTTTGTTCTCGCTTCTCTGTTTATTTGTACAGAAGAAAGAAGCAGAAATCCTCTTTTCTTCTTCTACTTCTTGTGTCAAGTGGGAGGCCTTCTGCTTAGCGTTTTTCTCAATTTTTTGCCTTCCGTTCGAAAAAAAAGAAGAAAACAAAAATTGATAAATTGATGTTACTCTCACTTTGAGCCCACGCCCCATTGGCCGCCCATTCGTAGCCTAATGCCTGCGTGACCATTGATTAGTCAAAATTTCCTACGTTTTATCTTAACAAAAGTTTCAGGCAAATTAATTGTTTATGAGCTGCCTAATGAATTTTTAATAATTTTTTTGATTTCTGCGTTTTGTTCTCTCTCTCGACACTTTATGCAAATTAATTTGACACAATTCGCCTTGGTCAGATTTTTTGGCTTGCGTCATGGGACCATTGGTCGATTGGTGGGATATTGGATATGATAATATGACGCATTCGAATGTTTGAACTTTGCCATTGGAGATTAAACGAAACAAAAGGCTGGCTAATTAATTGAAATAAATCAAAGAGGGGCAAACTTTAATGAAGAATGGTGATGAATTGGCCCTAAGGAAATTGGATATTAATTTGAAAAAATATACAGTTTCCCACAGTGAAAAAGTAACTTAGAGGTAAAATACAAAGGAAGAGTATTGAAAAAGCATCAAATTGTTTGAAAGAACTTTCTCTAAAAAGTTTTTAATGGTACACAAATGAAACAGCTTTGATAAATTGCTGATTGTAAAAGGACTTAAATTGTATCTTACTTTTAGACTTAAGGACTGCTCCCTCACTAACACTGCTCACTGTTTTTGGTATTGACGCTTTTGCCACCTACAGTCACACTATTTTACCAGACATGACTCATTTTCTTCTCTTTTCCTGCACCTTGATTTGACCAAACTACTCCAAACAATTAACGGCATATTGCGCCGACAATCTTGAGCTGCGGATCTTCTCTCTTGGCTGATTTGTTTGGAGAGCTCTTGAATAAAATCAACAAAATATAACAACAAAAACTTGTCTACAGGAAGCTGCCATTAAAAAAGAATCCAGCAAGAGTACCCCAAGTAAAAGGCCGCAACGGGGGGCCACAGCCACCAAACTGGAACTCCAACTCGTTCTAGACCAAAAATAGCAGACGCTGCAAGAGCGCAAGCGCATTCCTCACAGTCCGAGCGGACCAAGTAAATTTATGAATCGTTTCGGTTTGAATGAATCTCTCTTGTACATTCTGCTGGTGCTTTGTGTGCGCTGTGTGCTCTTTGGGGTGTCTGGACACGATCTTTCTCTGGTCTGGCAGGCTGGCGTTTCATGGGCGTTTACAACGCTTTGGTATCTTGTATTTATTTAATTGACGTTTGAACGTGTTGGTATTATAAAATGACCAGACCAAGACTAAGGTTCAGATCAGGATTGGAGCAGAGCAATTATGACAGCCTTTGGGGCGTTGCTGGACATGCATGTGGGGGCAATAGATCGCCATCGAAATCCCAAAGTCTGTGTGTGTGTTTGGCTTGGTTGTACGTGCCGGCAGGCTAATTAGGCTTTGGGGTGGTGCAAAGGGGCCCACATACATACCACCAACATGGTGATCTTCGGTCTGGGTGTTAGTTTATTAAGCCTAAAGTGGGATTTTAATGGGATGAATTATGCGAAGAAGTCTGAAAAGATGCGGAGGTAGAGGTTATGTGTTGTTCGTTTATCAGACAGATATCAGATCTTTTCTTCCAGTGTATGCAACTAATTGTTTTTACTCCCTCCATCCATCAACAATTTTCAACTCTCTCACGATAAACATGTCAAAATAAAATTCCAAGAAATTCCACCTAATAAATAAACAACAATAATTTTATGCCTCAATTGAAAAGCCATTAAGAACACGTCTAATTTGCAGGTTACCAGCGACAACAATAAAGTTATGACCCGAACTGGAAACAAATACCGGACGTGATTGGATGATACACAACAATTTTTTTGTTTGTGGCACCCAATCAATGAGGCTATTCAAGTATTTCTCCCACAGAGTTGAAAAAATTAAGTTGTAGTCGCACACACACACACACACACACACACAAAACGAAGACCAGTCTGCAACAGACTGAGGCCTCAGCTTGTTGCCTCTGATAAGATCTAATAACCGCCAATGATGTGGACCAGAGCTGACGACGCTTTAGGATATGACTTGGCAAATTTGTGCATTATTAACACAGAGTAGACGACGACGACGACGACTCCTCGGCGATCTTTAAAATCCGATTAAATACATTAACACTTTTTGTGAACGCTCTCTCTCTATTTCTTTCCCTGTCTGGGTCAGCAATTAATATCAAAAGATGCTTTTCAGCTGTTAGATTTAAAAAGTTTATTCCACTGTAGACAGGTAATTAATTCATTAGCGCTTGATCGACAAAAAAAAAACTAAACAAAATAAACAAGCTTTTTGGACACAGCTGTGTGCGGATTTACACATGTGATGATCTAAAAGGAAATTCAAATTAAACGCATAGGAAAACATTCAACGATTTATGGCTGAGACCTTCACACATTGGCGTTTCTAATTATACTATAAGCTGTCATCACACCTAGATGATCTTCTCATTACAAATTCACACATGTATATCGAAAATCTTGGAATATTTAGGTCTGTTCCGGTTTTCACATTAACTGAAATTTAATGTGGCACATGTAACTTTTTGTAAAGGAACAAGGAACAAATCAGGAATGGAAACCGGTTCTGAACTGAACCGAACCAAACCGGAACCGAATCGCTAATTCCAGCTGATAAACCGAACTTCGAAAATGCTGAACTGAACCGAAAACCACAATGAAAACGTTTCGGTTCCGTTCAGTGTACTAACGAGGGTCAAGACGTACAAATTTTGGGAATTTTAATCGAATTGCTACGATAAGTTCTTATCGTTGCTGGATTTATGTAGCACCCAAACATTTTGAAACATGTGACCCCGTACACCTCCTGCAATTGTCCACCGACCTCTTAATATGCCTGTAATAAGTACCATCCTTTCTTTGGAAGTTGCTAATCGATTTGTTTGCGTATCTCATTTTCTTTACGGGACGATATTTTCATTAGGCTGTCGAGCTTCTTCACCTTAATCCAAATTTAGCCAGGAGTACAGCTTTTAAAGTGATATCATTATGGACGTGCCATCATAGCTTTCTCTGAGAAAATTTTCAGTATTTTAGGTTCTAATAAAAGTGTTCAATCAAAATCCGGGGTGTAATACCACAAAAACCAGAACTAATACTTTACAACCTTCCCGCGATCGATCATCGGAATCGGAATTGGTAGCTGTTCCCGTTTCCGAAAACGATCATGTTCCATGGTTTCAAAAGTTTTGCCTTAAGTCATGAATGAAAGCAATGCCAATTTTCTGAACGGTGATTCTTTCATTTTGCAAATAATTTTATTTTAACATGTCAAATATTGTGAAAATTTTGAAGTATCTATAATATATCGAGCCTTCAATTTGATTTAAAATCAGTTTTGTTAAGTTTCTACCTCAGAAATGCATAGACGAGAAACATCGAAATGAACTGTTCTCTTCTTTTTCAACAGGCTGATCGAATTCAGGCGCCTTATGTGAATTATAATTCGTAACGTTCAACATTCATTCGAAAAGACAATCGATTTCTATTTCACTCGGAAACGGAACACCAAAATGAAAACGATTCGGATGCGATCGTTTTACTTTTCCATTCCACTCGGAACGGGAACAGCCTTATCAACACCCAACTTTATTTTATATCAAATAGTATGTCCCACCTAGGTTTATAGTTTTTCAAACCTCAGCAGCTTCAAAGTCCAAAAAATTACTTTCTGAACAGATTTAAGGAGTTTTCTGAATGTTAGACGTCAGAATGGGCTTAAAGGGGTAAGATCCGGTGGAATTAAGAAGAAACAAAAATAAGTTTTTGACATCATTTTGGATTTGCCGCAACTTCAAAAGTCCGAAAAAATGACTTTCCGAGCAGATGTCAGGGTAAGGTGCGACGATATAGACGATATACTCAAGGAAGGGCTTTAAGAGTTGAGATAGGGTGAAATTAAGGGCGATCCAAAAAAAATTAGATTTTTAAACCTTTTCGGAAAGTTTAACCTTCGAAAATTTGAAAAAATATCTTCCTCGCAGATTTGAGGGCAAGAAAGGTTTCCTTGAACCTTGAAAAATAGGCGATTTTGGCAAATTTCGGACTGCCTTACCTTCGAAAGACTGAAAAAAAATAGCTTGCCGAACAGATTTAGGTAAAATTTGTGACGTTATCCTTAAGTACACGCTATAAGGGCTTTTATTCGGCGGAAATTAGGGATTTGTCCTAGAAATAAGTTTTTGTCATTTTTTTTAAACTAATCGTAATTTCAGAGGTATATGAAAGTATCGGATCGATATACTTAAGGATGTGCTTTAAGGGAGATTTGAGATTTGACAGATTTTCAGCATCCAAGAACATAAATTGCGTTGCGAATTCCTTTCTGCGCAGATTTGAGGGAAGATCAGGATTTTTTGCAAAAACGGAAACTGGCTTCATTAAATTTATAATAAATTAAGACTGAACCGAACCGAAACCGCGGTTCAGTTGGCTTCAAAGGACCGAACCGGTCCTTATTTCCGATCGGTTAGCATCCCTGGAATAAAAGAAAGTTGCAGATTGAATTGTGTTGCGTGTGGGACGTATTTTTCTAAGTACTCTCAGTGGAAACTGCATATCTGTTTGCTCCAAAAACCATGTTAAGAACCGGACTAGAGGTTTCAAGCCTTCATAAACCATTGAACCGAACCAGTCTTAGTTCCTAAGCGGCTTGCATTCCTAGTCTAACAAAAGTTAATTTAAAAAAACTAAAGTGATTTTATTACAGAGTTTCCCTTCTTCAAATTTCATATGAGCAATAAACTTCGAATGCACATTTAAACTGCTTGATTGGCAATCAACAAAAGTTGATAAAAGAACTGTTTGATTATAACATAAGACATATAAATAGATCAAGTTAATGCTAAGAATCTGATTAGTAGTTTTACCATTTAATTTTTGTATTTAGACGCCTTAATTTTAACCTTTGGACGATGCATTTGACACTCTAATGCTTATCAAGTTCCTTTCCTCAAAACTTTTGTTCATATCATTGACAACTGATCTTTAACCCAAATAAACTTGTCGATACTTCCGTAGGTGTCGTGATTTCAGTGATTTATGTGTACAACTAATTGAGGATTTTCATAGTAAACCCCTCGCTTTGGCTGCTTGAGTTGGGTGTGTGCCACTTTCACTTGAACAAATAATTTTTGTTAACTTTTGATCGATTTGTTCAAACAAAATGGAAATGTCACAGAGCGCCAAATAGATAACACGTAATAATATATAATAATTGATTAAAATTGAAACGCCACATTATCGAAGAAGAAACCGAAAATGTGTTGGTAGTTCGGAGGAATTTTGTCCATTCAAAAAGAGAGGGAGAGTAAGACCGCACACAGATTAGATTACTGCAAATTGACACATTTCTGTATTGTCTCCAGTGTATTTGGAATATGTCGCTGCGCTCACTTGAGTTCGATTCGTTACGCTGCATTGATATAGATTTTCCAGTTCAGTTTCATATGTTCATCATAATGAGGCTGACACACTTAGCCCTCCTTTTACTCTCATTATTACGCGTTACGCATTATCCTTTCAGCCGCTCTGCCTTTGTTATGGCCTTAGTAACGCCTCTTCCTGGTAACCCAAACTCTGTTTCAGATTTGAATCGCTCACACACACCTTTTCAGCTGGCAGCTGGAAGAGGGGGACGTATTGCATGATTAGGCCTAATAATCCATTCACACAAGAAAAGAGCGAACATTGAGTGCTTGCCTGCTAATGGTTTGAAGAAGGATTCCTATTTCGTAGTTTTTGTGGTGGAACGGAAATAACAAATTTTTTATGGCTGATGAAAAATGCTTTTAGTGGTCATTTAGGCGATAGTGTTGGGATACAAAAAAAAAATTTTTGATTAATGTAAATAAGATGGGCAACAGGATAATAAATGTAAGGGGAAAAGTTTCTGAAATTTTTGCTCAAGAGTTTTCTGATGCCAATGCTAGATCCGTTTCGTAACCGTTTTGCTTGGCATGAAATTATCACTACCATGTGAAGGTCTTTGAAGTGCAAAGTGATTCAACGACATCTAACGAATGCTAATCCATATATGTAAATAAATAAGTTAATAATAGAAAATTTAATGTTCTGGATAAGCAGATAAATCGATTATTTCGCCGTTTGCAAAGTTGTTAAGACTCTAAGCCACTGTTGTTCATCGATCAAAATAAACTCACTTATTTTGAGGCAGCTGCAGGTACTCGTTTTTGAACTTGTATTCATTCGGTTTAAAAAGCTTACCTATAAGAAAAGAAGAGAAATGATAATCAATTAACAATCTTGTCTAAGCAGACCCTTATAAAATAAGACGAGAGGTTAATATCGTTATATCTGTTACTCGGTGATGTAAATGTTTAAAAGCTTTTGCTTATGTTAATTAAAAGTGATTTACATTAAAGCGCAGCGCATGCTGACCCCAAATAAGGAAACTCCAAGAAGTAGGCATCGTTTTTATTAACAAATTTAAATGACAAAAGCTGAAAGTTCGTATGTAAGAGGCAGAAGGGAGCATCTCCGACCCTATATATATATTCTTGATCAACATCAACAGCCGAGTCGATCTAGCCATGTCCGACTCACTATGGTCCTAAATCCCATCAGATCCCACTTTCAAACAAAACAGAAATTGTTTATACAACACTTCTTCAAAACATATCCAAAAATTAGCTGCTAATTCAGTAACGGTGATGATTTTTGTCCGGTTTTGTCCGGCGATATAATATTTATAAACTGCTCGGCACCTCTCTCTTTCCCAAATTCACTTTTTCTAAAGTACTTTGGACCGCTGAGCACGAAAATAGAGATGGCAAAAAAATCTGTCGAATAGTTATCGAGATATTATCGATAAACGGAGTTTTCCGAAGCTGCGTCCACTAAAACTCGCATAACTTTGTTGTTTTTGCTCCGATTGAAAAGTTGTAAAGAAATTTAAAAAGAAAAAACATAGCCGAAAGTTTCGTTTTCAGACAAAAATGTAAAATGATGAGTCTTTTTAATGCTATGGTCTCAAATGTAGAGAAAAAACTTAATTTTTTTTGCAAAATTTATTGAAACTAAAGTGCTTGTAAGTGCAAATGAGTAAACAAAAAAAATTTTTTTTTAATTTCGAGTTTCAAGAGTTTAATTCAAGTATTTTTACTGAAATTTTACTTCCAGTTCGTATTCAGCGACTCAAAAACCCCCAAGTACAGACTCCTAGCCAAATCCAATACGTTTTTGCAGAAATTGTCTGCCATATTGGATCCGCCATTTTGTTTTTCTGGTATGGTAAAGGAATGGTAAAGATCGGATGAACGATAGTCGAGTTATAAGAAAAAAAATTATGGGCAGCACTGGTCGCAATCCAGTTGAACTGTGAAGTTGTTGAATTGAGGAAAGTTAGTTTTTTGGTGAACATGCCAGTAGGATTGTTTTGTTTTATTCTTCTTGTTTTTGACTTGTAAAAAATTAAAAATTTTATAAATTCAACAACTCTGCCGCTCAACTGGGGGTCGTGAATACCCTAACTATAATCGAGAAAGTATACTCGAAAAAGAATCTATCGAAACAATTACCAACAAGAAAGAAAACCGGTCAAGCCCGACTATAACATACTCTGTACCTGTGATGTGTTGCCCATCACCGTTGCGACCGGTGCTGCCCATAATTGTTTGTTTTCCTTATAACTCGACAACCGTTCATTCTATCTTTATCATTCCTTTGGCGGATCGATAAATAATACTGATTACTAAATATGTCCGGGTGGCTCAGCGGCTAGAGTGCGCGACCGCTGTGCATGAGGTCGTGGGTTCGATCCCGCCTCGGAACATCTAATGAAAAGTTTTTTTCTTTGAATAAAACTTTACACCATGCCACACCTCTTTGCTGTTGGCGCCAGCATTGCAGTAATTAGCCATGAAAAGCTTCTCAAACTGCCGTTCGGATTCGGTGTTAAACTGTAGGTCATTTTCCCTTGTGCTAAAATTAGAAGCGCACAAGCCAAGAGATTGAGAGAGGCTCGGCTTTGGCTCTTTGGGGCAGTGTCATCTTGACAAGCTAAAAATTTTACTTACTAAATATGTCCAGAAGGAACGAACCTTTTCTCTATAAAACTGTGAGAGATATGAGGTTTTTTTCCATTTGCGGGGGCGTAGGAGGGCGTGGCAAAAGTTGAAAATAAACTTGATCTACCTGCAAGTATAAAAAGCATATGTCCGATACATGTCAAACCTCTATCTCTTACCATCTCTGAGATCTGTTTGTTCATACGGACAGACGGGCAAACGGACAGACAGACAGACAGACGGACGGACAGAAGGATATGGATAGATCGACTCGGCTGTTGATGCTGATCAAGAATAAATATACTTTATAGGGTCGGAGATGCTTCCTTCTACCTGTTACATATGTTTGCACAAACTTAATATACTCTGTGTAGAAATTTTGGATTGAACGATTGGACTTTGAACTAAACTAGGAGGATTATATATGTAAAGTGTCAAGAAGAATGTCGCCTACTAGATTATAGGAAAGGAAAACCGTACGCGTTAATTTTACTTGGCGCTGAGCAGTCGGTTTCAAATCTCTCAACTTTTGCTATATAATCTAATCACATGTAAAGGCAAGCAGTTGTAGTGCAAAATGAAACCGTTTATACGAAAATCTCTAGAGATTTTTGGGACACCCCCGTAAGACTCATTTTTCGACAGAGATGTCTTATGGCAAAAGTTCGCAGACCTGATTGAAAACATATAAAATGGATAACAGCCGAGTCTTAGAACGCTAACAATGAGAATAAAAAGGATTTTCTTAATCGCGGTTGTCCTGGAAATCTCAAGAGATTTTGTCTTCGGTTGGTTTGCAAATCGCTGGAAAAATCCGTCGGTGTCCCAGAACTTTGAGGGATTTAATTTTTTTAGTGGCAAAGAGAATTGGTCCAATTGGGTTCAAAATAATTATGCACCTCACCAAACAGGGCTGCATCACGCGCAAAAAAATTTCCCTTATATTAGTTTTGAATTAAAATGATGTTAAAGGGAAATCTGTTACTTGTGGCATAAGTTTTATGATTCATGATTTAAATTAAAGTCGCGTTACCCAAAATAAAAATGAAAAATTTAAAAAAAAATTGCGCGAAAGCAGAATTTGCCAACCCTTCGCACGTTTGTTAATGTTGGATTTCCCATGTGGCGCTGGTGAGGCCGGTGGCGCCATCTAATGGAACGACGGTTTTGGTTGATATGGCAGTCATCGGTTGGTTTTGCGAAAAACTATTAAAAAGCAAATTTCAATATTAAATCAAATTAAACATGTTATTTATTTGATGCAGCCTATCCAGTAAAATAATGTAGTTTACATTTCCAAAACTAATTTTGCTTATCAAAATAGTTTTAGCGGTGAATTTAGCAGAATCTCTACCCAAATCACTAGAGATTTGAAACCAACCGAAAGAGATTTCTAGGACACCGAGACTTGGGTTTGGGTTGGAATTTGGTTGAAAGAGATTTCTGGGACAGCGCCGAATAAGACCCATTTTCCGACCAACCGTTCCTATGGCAGCTTCAAGAAATCGTCATCCGATCCGGGCGGTTCCGACATATTAGTCAGTTTAGAGTCCACAGAAAAAAAAATCAGCTCGATAGCTTCAAAACTCAGGGACTAGTTCTTATGATTTTTGGGCATTTCCAACTGGCAATGTGTTTTTCGTTACTTATCACTATTTCCCCACAACTATAATTCTTTTTAAAAGCTTTGTGACATATATTCTGATATGTCAATCATTTCTTCTGTAGCGTAACAAAGTGTCGTCTTTAGTTTAATTTTTTTTTCATCCTTCATGCTATCAACATGCCATATCTACGTGTGTGTTTTATACTCCCAGAGACAGGTGGTCGGTCGCTCTGCCCTTCCTCCCTGCGGCATGCTGTTTGGCATACCTTTTGCCACTTGCGTATAATTTCCCTACTGTGGCGACAATAAAAAAAAGAAGCTGTAGAGAGTTACAAAAACATGCGCCGCCGTGTTTTTTTTGTTCATTCTTTACGCGCATCTGCAAATTAAAAACGCATTTTATTTTATACGGCAGCCTTTGGCTTTGACAATGGCACTACACTGACTGCTACACTGTTCAACAAAGTTGCATGTTTTTCATGTTCGCATTATGCATGTTTCTATGCGTAATGATTGTGAAATTTGTTACAAAGTTTTTCTGATGTCGTCTGCTGGATGGCATGGCTGGCTGGCTGGCTGACTGTGTGTCGTAGATACATTTTAGACTTAATTGTTAGCTGTAGGATACACGACCACACTCGACAGACACACAGAGACACTGTGGCAGCGGCTGCGGGAGAGGAGCCCTGTTGAAATCAAAGCTTTGATGCCGACACACAACGACTTGATGATGAGGATGGGGCATGGGCATGATGATGACAGGTAGCCGAGTGTTTAATTTATGTCTTTTTAAGCACTTGCCTCTTTTGCATAGACAAAAGAATGTGCTTGCCACAAGTGTGATACAAGTTTTGCAGCTTGAAGATTGCATGAGATTTATGAACGTAAACGTACTCGCGCACATGCAAAGTGTGGGCAGCACGAAAAAAAACACTGTCTATGAGTGGGCAGTTTTCTATTAATCAAAGTTTGGGGTAATTTTTTAAATGACTGTGTAGTTTGATAAACTCTTTTGGCAATTTATACAGAGATGCTAGATAAAGGGTAACATTTATAGACTTTCGTAAGATATGAATGCTTCTACTCTTAAAACCGCGTTCGTAAATGTTTTCAATGATTACAGACTGGATTTCAGATCCTCAAAAAGGCTCGAAAAAAACTTGAAATGAGGAGTATCGGGTTACGTAGCTAATACAACCTAAATGTTCATTCGTAGTTAATCTCGTGGTGCACTTTAACGTATCCAAAATTCATTGTTTTGATTTGATTTTTGACCACGGTGTGGCTTAGACACAAACATAAACAAACACACACATATTGTAAATTTGTAGGCGGCTGCGACTGTGTTGATCGCAATCTCTATACATAAGCTCTATACCTAAGCCGTTGTGACTGTATCGCGCTCATCGATAGCTATTCCTTTATCGCTTGCATTTGGCAGCCATTGGGCAATGTGGCCTGCCCTTTGCAAAGTCTGTCTCTAATTTGATCTCGAAGCGATTAGTCGCAAATCACATCTCGCGCATAATAGTTGCTAATTCGATCTCAAACTCGATGGACATTTGGTCCTAACTCACACGAATAATTGTTGATAACTAGAACTCAAAGCAAACGCATTGCTAATTGAAAGTTTCTGAAAACAGTTGGTCGTTCAAATAAAACTAGCAGTCATTTCGTCTCAACTCCACACGCAATCAAGCTTTTTCGTTGTCTTGGTCTCGAAGTAGGCGATCTTTTCGCATCAAATAAAACACAAAATTGATTGAAAAGATTTTTTTTGTGGACAAATCTTTGCAAATATTCTAACAAAAAAGCTTATTAGTCAAAATGGTGACACATGTACCAAAGACTAATATAATCTCTAAGATGCCGAATGGCCATACAATGGGTTTGCAATATGCAGCGATTTTTTTGGTGGCGACGAAAATCGCCTTGTGTACAAAATCTAAAAATAGAATGCGCTTGCTTGTGTGAGTTAACACAACGAACAAGCAAGTGTCGGGCTTGACTGCATACCAGAAGGGTTTCAGCGTAAAAAAATAGGGGAAGTTAACTTCGGCTCGGCCGAAGTTTTGTATACCCTTGCAGCTTCCATTTAAAACAAAAAAGTTTTTCTAACTAAAACTACTTTTTGGACCTTACTTTTCTATGGGATCTATACTATATAGATGTCTGATTTGGACCAAACTTGGTGAAATCATGGAAAAGCATAATACTCTGTTAATTACGAAATTTGGAGGCGATCCCATTTAAAACAAAAAAGTTTTTCTCACTAGAACTTCTTTTTCGACCGATCATGCAGCTATATGCTATAGTCATCCGATTCGAGGTTCGGCATCTACTACATGAAGTGTCTTTGCTTCTATCGATTGGGGTTTACTCCGAGAAACTTTTTGATTCAGGTTTAGGCTTGGACTTTCCAAAAATAAAAATCATGCATGACATCTTGAACTCTCCGGGGCTGTTCAGATTTTACTCGACATTTTTTACAAGATTCAGATAATTCAGATCAATGACACACTACACATGCCGTTGCTCTTATCCTAAGATCGTGGGTATGTATAATGTCATGTAAACTTTTTCATATCATTTCTATCCTACACAATTGTCAGCCATCTGCCCACTGCAGTTGTTACCTTGGTAGCGCATCTAAAAGCAGATTCGTGCGTAAGCGTTTATATCTTTATAGCCACCAAAGCAAGCAGATAACAGGAGTCTGAGTCGAGTTGAGCTGAGTCTAGAATGCCTCAAATGCCAACACAAAAGCGAAACGGTGCAAAGGCAGCGACAGTATCAGCAAGTATCCATACCAAGAGTCGGTCTCCCCACCTGAGCTGAGGGTTGAGTGAGCCGTGGGTAATGAAATATTGCCATGTGCCAGCGCCTGCGCCTGCTGACTGACTTCACAGTATCCCCGCCCGTTCCGCACCTTTTTGAAAATTGCAAATGTTTGCCGGCAACAGCTGCTGTCTCCGGCTACCATTTGTTGGTGTAGGTTGACAAACAAACATGCCAGCGCATAAAACAAGAACAAGGAACGTTGTCGTCGCGACGAGTCAAAGTCAAAAAGCGAGCAGGCACTTGAATGCTTTGGCCTGCACTTGAAACGCTGCAGCCTGGTTGCATGGCCATGTCTGTGAAACGTACGCGCTGCTACCCCTGCAACAGTGTTCGCTGAAGGAGCAGCAGCAACAACAGCAGCAACGATTGTAGACATTTGCCCCGGACGAGGCTTACGAAATTCGCATTCACGTTTTGGCTTTTTACCTTTGCGCCTATTTATCATCAAATGGTAAAAGGAGTGTGTGAACGACAGAGAAAGAGCCAGTTGAGGGCAGCTGTTTGAAAAGGAAATAAGTATTTGGTATAGAATATACGGATTGAGATACTCTTACTCGTTTAAATATCGAACAGCATTTGTTAACTTATGGAAAGTGCATCAAATACACTTCAAGACACAAAATTTCAAACAAAAATTTAAGAATTATCCCAAAACTAAAAATGATTGAAAAATATAATATAATCGGAAATAATCCCAATGAATAAATGTTCTGAGCATAAAGACCATTGAAAACCTCAAGCTTTATAAATACCACGAAAGAATTGACGATTTCGGGTCTTAAATAGATTAACACGTAAGGTATACCTCAACGCAAGTAATAATATATTCAGGAAGGTGGTATAGATAAAATCAGGCTTATTAACCTGATAAATAAATCAACTAATAAAACAAAGCAAAAACTTAGCCCGACATCTCGAAATGGACGAAAATTGATCATCTTAGCTCATGATATGTTGGGTTACAAGTTCCCATTGATTCTACATCTTTTCAGTCTCAATGGATGACTAATCTCTTATGCTCAACTTTTGATTTACAAGCTGAGCCCAGTTTTTTCAAGGAATTCCCCCGCCTCTTTCTAGCTCTGACCAAGTTCAGAACCCAACTCATGCAACCCTTCTCAAAGAGTATCCAATGGCTTAGTTGCTATGCAAATGCACTTGAGTAGCAGCAAACGACGCCATCGTCAACATGTGATACCATTTAGCCCTGGACTTGTGAGACCTGAACGCAATCAGGCTAAAATTGTTGCCAACTGCCTCCAACTGACTGCGTGCTCCGGCTGGCTCTGCATTCCACAGAATCAGAAGGCTGCTGCTGTTGCACCGAAATAGCGTGAGAAAGCAAAATATTGATTCAAACTGAAGGAGAAAGAGTGAGAAAGAGTGCGAGTGCGAGGGGAGCGATATGCAAAGCGCGATAAAATTCTTCACCGAAAAACCGGCTCCAACTCTAGAGGCAGCCCAAGTCAAAGGTGCTAAATGAAGTTCTTAATTAAGTGCGAGTGGCAAGGCAGCAGCTGTAGCTGGAGCTGGAGCAAAAAGGAGTTGGATAGGGGAACAAGTTTTATTGGCACATCGTTAGCCTGGCAGATCTCAGCTTGCATTTATTGCATAATTTGTTAATGATGAGACGGGATGGCGATTGGAGGAGCGGTAGAAAGGGCAAGTAATGCCACGCTTCATGGCAAATGACAAATTAGCATTATAATTGGGTTGAGTTTCCACAAAGGTGCGTGAGAATGGAATGTGGTTGGAAGAAGAAGTATGATTTATATTGCAAATAATCATAAATTTGACCAAAATGAATCAATTTCTTATTTTATCTGAAAAATTGGCTCTATGAGCCAAGTAAATGAGAATATAGTTCTAGTTATACAGAACATGTTAGGGCGTTGTAGTCGAGTGCCATGACTCCAAATTCACTGTACCCTTGATTTATTGTGTTTTCAATCATTTTCTAGTCAGATATGTGCCGCCAGGAGTACAATCGCTCAGCGCTCAAGGCTTGTCTGACTCGAGTATTGCCCTTACTCATACTCAAGTTGACTCAGCGCTTCGGCCGCGAGTCGACGCAAAGCCCCTTGTTACAAAATCGAAGCTCTGATGCGAGCCGTCATGAGTAAAGTTCGATCGGTACAAATACTCGCGATTACTCCTAGCTTCGGCCGCGAATCACCGAGAGTACTTGTTTCCGAAGTCAAAGATCTGCAGCGATCTGTTACGATCAACGCTTGTACACAATCGTCACAAGCACACAAAAAACAACAATTTGTGAGCGCAAAAGAGATAGCATGATGGCCTATTTTTTGCATTTGTATTTTGCATACGCTTTCTCTTTCCTTCTTGTGGCATGTTGTTGTTTGAAGTTTTTAAAAGACAACAACAATTGCATAAGAGGCTTGTCGAAGCTCGCCGTCAGCCAGCAGAGTACGTACGAGTAAATTCCGTTCCGCGTACAAGTAATCAAGAGTAGAGTGTGGAAAAGGCTTATTTTGACTCGTGTTATGAAAAGCTTGTTCATATTATTACTCGTACGAAGCATCTTTGAAACAAATTTGATCTGCGTAGGGTGTACAGAGCTTCCTACATGCAAAAATTTGTGGCTCAATCTCTTATAGTTTCTGAGATCGACGCGTTCATACGGACAGACGCACGACCGGACGGACAAGCGGACGGACGGACAGGAAAACAAACAACTATGCTGGGCGAGCTTAAGCTTAAAAGTGCTAAAAGTACTTTCCGATGGTATCAAAGAGAGTCCAAACAATAGAATGGATTCCCCGAAAAGCGCTCCTAAAAAGGGTCAAAATAGGCACTTTTAGCTACTTTAACCTCAAATTACTACAAATCTCGACGTGATGGAAAATTTCTGAAAACGTAGTCTTGCTTAGCACACGAAAATCATCTAGAATCACTACAAACCATTCAAGATACTGGATCTTGTTGCCTAGTGTTATCTTAGCTGAACATAATTATAGCCCAAGAATTTGGTATACCATTTAAGCGAGAGCTTCAAAGATAATGAACTTCCTAATATCCAAAGTCCAACCATTTAAACTATTAGTGTTGTTTTCTAATGTTCCTGTTTTTGCAAATCTAGGTGGATTTGGTGAATTTGCACTGCTCACTTTGAGCGTGAGCTATGCGTAAAATCCACCTAGACTAGCAAAAGCAGGAACATGAGAAAACGGGCCTTAGACTAACATAAAACTACCAAGTACCAAATGCATCATAATAATTATCCATTTTGCTGCTGCAACCTTTCCCAAACTGCAACAACCTGCCTCAACACAAAATTCCCTTCCCATAATCAACTCATTTCCCTTCAACTTATCAGCCGTCACATAAATTACAATTTAATTAACATTTTCCACATGCCACCAGAAAAAAAGAAGAAGTAGCAATAGCAAGGAGCCCATAAATAATAAAAAGATGCAACTACAAAAACTGATTATGATTAGTTTCTGGCCCCCGCCGCCACTTGCAACCCTCTACGATCCTCATAATTAAACGACATTTGTGGCATGACATGCAACAAGCAAAAAGATTAACATAAATTTTAAGACGTCCAAGACGGGAAGAAGGCGAAGAAAAGGAAGAATTCAAGTTTTATGGAGCGCAACAAAGTAGGAGAGCCGGCAGAAGAAGAAAAAAATGCGACCCGCGCACCTGTCAAAAAGAAGTTATACAAATTATGATTATTATGTACTTGACATGAGGCAGCACAACAGGCGAAGCGTTGGCGTGCGATAATTGTACAAATTTATAAAAATATTTTTGTAGCCTGAGACACACTCAAGTGTCTTTCTCTGCCTCTAATTATTAGCGCTAATTCTTTGTATAACAAAATCTTGATTTCGGGTTGATTGAAAGATGTGCCTAATTGATAGTCAAGCACGAGTCTTTCCTTCTCTAGAGAAGAGTTAAGTGGAGGCCTCGTCAAGTGCGTGTCATTGTGTAATTTTGGACTTGATTATTATTAATTTGCCGACGCCACCGCCGTCGACAACGGGTAATTGTTTATATGAGAAGATTTTTATTTAACCGCAGGCCACAGAAAAAATATTTATTTGGTTTACTAATGGAGCACAGGAAATGGAGGGATCATTTGGGGAAAACTTACTTTAAATGAGTGGTACTTGGGTTGAAGAGCTGGTGGGTTGAAAGATTGAACTTACCTGTAAAGAAAAAAAAGGGAAGAATTGTTTTAAATTATTGTTATGAATGAAACTTATTTGTAAGAAAGCAGATCCCATTTTCATGAATGATGTTTTTAGACATGAAATATTTTTAAAATATGATTCGATTACCCAGAAGAATACTGAATTGAAGGCAATCTTTTGGAGAATTTACAATTTTTGCAGGTTGAAATATTGTTTGATAATAGGCTATTCACACTGAGCACATCTAACATCCAACATCATGAGTCATAAACATTTGCATAGACGAAATTTGCCATGTTTTTAGTTTGTTTTTATTAGACACTGTCCCCCTAAATACTTTGGCAAATCAAAAGTTTAAAAATTGTTGGCATAGCAAATAGTTATTAAGCATTTAAACTCAAGTTGTGGGATCTTAGATGTATTTAGTATGATTAGCCTATAAGGATCGCAAAATATATACAATCTTTTTGATGTGTTTGTTATTTCCTCTGACTTTTAAGCAATACGAGTATATGCAATTAAACTCAGGGGCGTAAAGTCTACGCGCTGCTTTTTAGCGAGGTATATGTGAATATGGAATTCATGAACGTGATTCTATTTAATAATGTATCAAATGATGGAGACTATTTATTCAAATGAACTTTATAGAAAAGTCATAAAACGCTTCTCCCGTCCCATTTTCATTTTATTGTCATTAAAAACAAAAAGTTTATTATTTGCATGCAAACCCCATCAATACTGTACCACAGCACATGCGCTAAGCCCGCATTCGTTGTTGTTTTATATAAAGCATTGCCGCGCGCATAGAGACTAACGCATAGCACAATTGTAACAACGGCTTCGTATTTCTTCTCTCTTCTCCTATGCCTCTTACAAAGTTGAACGCAACAACAAATACGTATGCGTTGAAAGAAACAGAAAACTTTGTTGTTGGCGACAAATGATTTCGTGTGCATCAGACAGCCACAAGCACACAAACACATCTGAAATATTCTTTATTTTTACTGGTATCTTCAAGGCCGTAAACTGGCTCTGGTAAAAGAATGATGTGTGACAAAACATTGTTTGCTCTGCTTTCCGTTTTAGCAAGCGGTGCTTTATTTCTGAGAACTTAGTTAGATTTTTCGAATATCTTTTGTTCCTGATAGCTTCGACCGATTCAATAATTTTCTTGATTTTTTCATATTCGTTGTACCGTTAGTTGAAAAATATAAGCGCGCCTCTGAAACTTAGTTATAAAGAATTATAAGTGACTTCTACATTTCGTTCACTGCAACTGCTCGGTAGATGGTTTTGAAAGGCATAATTACCATAATTTTTGTGAAAAACGAGACGTGAGTATATATTTTTGATATAAAGAGCATTATAATAAATGTTTGTTCATTACGGTGTAAAAAATAGTTCGTGGAACGAGCCTTTCGGAGTATGAACAAGGTTCCAACAATTTAGAGGATAATTCGCCATTAAAATACAACAAGAATTTACTTGAAAACCCAAAAGGACATGGGACAACACCAAGTAGCGGACGAAAAAGCGATATCGACAACCGATCAGACCCACGACTGTTAGACCAAACATTGCAAAGCAAAAACGGCTATATCTCCGAAAGTAATCAGAATTTTGAAAAATATTTTAAGGATAATATTTTTTAAATATCAAAGCTAAAAAAATAATCAAAACAAAAGAAAAAAACTAATTTTCTAGACCAGAAGAGGGCTTTAATTCCATGCAATTTCTACAAAACTCAGTGATAATGAATAATTTGAGGTCTATTGATTAGTTAAACTAAATAACAATGAATTTCAATAGTTGAAGTGAATTAAACCTTTAATTCAGAAAACAAGTAAAAACGTGGCCATACCTAAAAATAAACTTGATCTGCCTGTAAGTATAGAAAGCATATATCCCATACATGTCAAACCTCTATCTCTTACCATCTCTGAAATCTGTTGGTTCATAAGGACTGACAGAAAGACGGACATGGCTATTTCGACTCGAATGTTGATGATGATCAAGAATATATATGGGCAATTTCATGATGTCGAACTTAACCGTCGTATGCCTTGAAATTTAAAAAAAGGCAAAATATTGAATTTTTATTTTAACAATAGGCTTAACTTATAACTCTTTGTTAACCCTAATTTTGGTTCTATCTAAGTCTGATTTTGGGAAACTTTTCGTTTTAAAGATAATTGCGAAAACGCAAGGCATCCGCACGGGACAATTATAGAAGTGCTTTTCGTCGGCAACAATTCAAATGTCGATATTAGCAAACTCTTAGGCTGCATTTTAATGTGATTAGTTTTAGAATGTTGTGAATTGATGTCTCTTAAAAATGGTTTTGATGTTACCCAAAAAAACATACGTTTTTCATAATTGGATTTAAAGCACTTTTGCACGAGACAAGCCACACGAGACATATTTTTCCATCAAGATATTTATATGGTTTCTATTATGATGCAGAGCAAAAATGTACAGTTATTTGCAATAACATAGTTTATTAGGGTTTCTTGTGCAATCTTCATTAACTCTTTGTTCGTATAGAATGATTTTAGACAGCAAAATTCAATGAAATCTATAGACCCTTTAAAAAAAAAACGTGCAACAGATTTATTAAAATGACAAAAGCGGTGCTTGCGCGGTTGTGCATTTGGAAATCTCGAATTGGTTTATATATAATTGTAAGATAAGCTTACATTAGTTCAAATAAATTGTTTCCCCATGAATATACCGTCCATCCGATTGCGATAAGCTGCATGAAGTTTTTCAAAAAGCTCTTGCTTGTGGGAAAGAGGTGTAGAGGGGCAAGTAACACCACTTCACCTCTCTTCTACAATCAAAAGCTTTTTGAAAAACTTCATGAATTTTGCATCTCCTTGTAAAACCCGTCTAAGACTGGATTTGCACGGTGAAGCAAACTGCATGAAGTTCTTGAAAAAGCTCTTAATTGTCGGAAAGAGGTGTAGAGGAGCAAGCGACCCCACTACACCTCTTTCCGAAAAACGAAAGCTTTTTCAAAAACTTAATGAAGTTTGCTCCACCGTGGAAAACCCGTCTAAGACTATAAGAATCCGAACAAAAGTTTGAGAAGCTTTTTCATGGCCAATTACTTCAAAGCTAGCGCCTAACAGCTAGCTAGCTAGTGAAGGTGGCCGGGTGTGTAAGTTTTTAAAAAAAAAAAACTTTTCATGAGATGTCCCACCGGGAACACTAGCCGCTGAGCCACACCCGGCCAATAAGATAGATTGCCTAGTAATAAACTAGAAGCACTCTACCACTGCGGCAAAGTGGCCACTCATTCAAGACATCTGCAAAGGATTTGAAGGAATCTTTTCCTTCGGGGTTTCCACATCCCGACAGAAATTTAGATGAATCTTAAGAATTTCTACAAAATTATTGTGTTTATATTTATGGGCAAATTTACATCACATTTCATTTGAATACAATTTATACTCGTCCTCTATTAAAAGTCCCCACCTACAACTCCACCTTCATCTCTGCCTTCTCTGACTTTGGCGGCTTCTACAGAGACAGGAGCTACTTGTAGTGTTATTTTCGGGTAAATATATGCATTTATGTACTCACATGAAAATTTCTTTAAAAAAAAAATCCAAGACAGACTTGGAGTCGAGGCAATGCCAGTCAATTGACGCTTTGTTTTATAACTTCCAGCTCGTAAGATAATAAACAACAAGTCTCGCTGGTTCCCTCCCTCTCCAACTATCTCCCTCTCTCTGTCACTCTTATGCTAGAAGGGTTCTTCTCTCAGTGCAGTTTTCGTTGGGCTGCTTAGGTAGTTGACCAAAATGTTGAGAGTTGTGTGCAGGTTCACAAGGCGCCGCCGATGTAGAGGAAAGACTGAAAACCACCAAAGGTGATGACTGCTGTAATTGTTGTTGTTTCTTGGTAAAAGGTGTTGTAGACACATACACACATGCACACATGGGATTTACATTTCCTTTGGTGCAGCAAGAAGCAGCAGCAAAACTCACTGGGATGTCTGTGAATTTTCTGTTGAAGTTGTTGCTTGGGTTTTGACTTTTGACGTGCAGGCGGTTGGCAAAGGGCATCGAGAGACGGCGACGACGACGACTGTGTGGGGTTTAAGGAGACACGGCTAGGCTTTGAAGTTTGTTTAGGGTTTTTTGCTTCGACATAAGCTGGGTAGCAAAACACATGGGTTAAATTTTGCAGTGAAAAAATGAGGAAATAGTGAAAAAATATTTAATTACTACACAGGGGTGCTCTTCCATGTCTCGCGAGCCAAAAAACGCTAGCCATAACACCGGCAGAGGCCACTTATTCGAATGTAAGGCGCTTTGTTGCTGGTGAAGTTGAGTGTTTACTTGGAGGGTGTAATCTGTGAAGAATCGATGATTCTAGGTTCAGGTTCGACCTCGGCTTAAGTTTAAATTCAGAAAAGCTTAAAACGAACTGTTAGTTCATCGCGTCATAAGTGGATTCGGGTTTGGGCAGTTAAAATAAATGAGTGGTGCGGACTCTTCATTAATATTTCCAAAGACCATTCTGTGCTTGAATTCTGTCCCAACATATCCTGCTAATTAATATGGCTTCATTCCCTCATATAAAAATTTCACCTGCTGATTTCTTGCACAAAAATCCCGAATGTAAACTGGGCCACAATCCTGTTGCAGCTTGAGCATTTAGCATTGTCCAACACGACGCCTTTAAATTGCTTGGCCCGGTTTAAAACAAAAATCTTTCGACATGCCATTCACTACCAGCACAGCAAGCGAAGAAGCCTTGGAAGCTTCGACCTCATCATTACATTTTAAGCATTGTAATGTTCCCGTTTTCCTTCTTCTCTTCTCCTCTACCACCACCTACTTTAATGGTCTTAAAACACGCGTCTCATAACGGTTTTAATGAAACACATAAATTGGAGTCTTGATTCCTTATTCCTCTCGAACGCCTCGTCATCATCAACGACTTGGGTGATCGTGAGCGTGAGCAGTTTACTTAAAAATCTGTGTTTTTGTCTGGGGTTTTCTTTTGACTGCAATTTAAGAGAGTTTTTCTTTTTTAAAGCTTTTGCTAAGGAATCCTTTTCCGCTTTTTTTTGTGCAATGAATGAAAGCAAACGATGGATGATGCCGACAAAAGATATGAGAGAGTGTCTGGGACCATAAAGAATTCAGAAAACACCAACACCCCGAGTCCACTCAACTGTGAAACAGGTAGGGCAGGACCTACAGACTGTCGGCAAAACTACAAAAGGGAAAAGGAATCACTGTGCGAGTGTGGAGTCGAGGTGAAAGGAGAGATTTCTCACTGTCTCTCTCTCTCTCCTTCTCTCTGTGTGGCAAGTGCAAACAGCTGATAAATGCAATCTTATGGACAACCGATACATTTTCTATATGGATTTTCGTTTGCATTGTAATTGTAAACCATTTGTCAGCAACTTTCTGTATGGCTAATTTCCTTCCCCCAAATCCTAAAAACCAGCTTCCCAAATGCCGGAAATGTCTTTATTTGCCATCGATTTCAATGTTTGTTTTGGCTTGTTGGTTGGTTGGTTTGTTGGTTGTCTTCTTTTTGGTTAATGGTAATTTATGGCCGATTGCTTAGAGAGGGCTTATGGAGCTTCAAAATCAATTGTAGTAAAAGTTTACTGTTGGGTGGTTAAATAGTATTCTGGGTAGCGCCAATTAAAGCGATTCTAATTCAATCAATTCTTGGACTTTTGGCATTTTCATTAATTATACACAAACTAGAGACATGCCAAAATAGTCATCTCGGAATTGTGTTTAATATTAATCATATAATACTTGTTCTTTGGTGTCAATAATATAATTAATCCGCTTAGGAGCAGGATACTGCAATCCAATCATATGAATGCTAAACTAAGTAATAAAATGGATGAAACGGTGAAGTTTAGAATACGACGTTTTCAAAGAAATATGAACACAAATTTATCTAAAAACGTGCCGCAACCGAAATTATGCTGCAAGCCCTGTAGAACCACATAAGTTTCGGGTTTTGGGAAAGGGACTTGGCTCAGAATATGAATTTAAAAGGCTTTTAAAAGAACTTAAACAAGTTTGTGTGCATTATCTTGTGAAGTTGCGGCATAAAAAATCATATCTAAATTCGGTAGTCTACGAGAATGAAAATAATAGAAAATAAAGTTGTGAAATTGCAGCGCATATTTGGGATTATAGAAGGCAAAGGGTACTTTCCAACTTTAAAAACTGAAATTTTTGGGATATCTAGGATCATAGAAAGTAGAGGGTGCTTTCAAATTTGAAAGACTGGGCATTTTTTGAATCCTGGAAGATCACGAAATGAAGAATTAGAATAAGAATAATCAAGCAAAATAAGTCTTCCTTTCTAACAATTTGATTAAAAGCACCGTGTTTAAATTGCTTCAGTGGAAGTAACAAAAGTCGCAAACTTTTCACTTTTAATAACTCCGACGGACGATTTCTAAAAAAAATGCCTTGCCTATGCATTCGATCAGGAGCGCAAGACGGAGCTGCTGCTTTCGATCAAAAGTGTTCTGATTTTGCAAGTCTGCATCAGCGCCGAAGCAGCCCAGTCGCGACACAAGTTGATCGCCAATGTTTTTGATTTGTTCTATGCACACACATATAAACTATATTTGTGTGTATGTGTGTGCGTTCGCGCTCACACTTCCACTCTCTCCCGGGCTCTCGTCATAACATTGCTGTTGGCGCCATATCTTATTTGTCGCGGCGAGCTGCCGCCGACTTGTGCTTTTGATCGAAAGCAGCAGCTCCGACTTGCGCTTCTGATCGAAAGCAGAGGCAAGGCAGTTTAAAAAAATTACGAAGCGACTGAAATCTCTTTTTGCTTTGCCTTCAAAACCGACTTTTGGATTTTGTCATAATGAGAGGCTTTTTTTTTAAAACTGAAATAAACCGAAATCAGAGATCTTAGCTTGAACCAAAACCACCAACAGAACCTTAGTCTTAACAAAAGGTTGTAATCTCCAAGCTGAACCTTCTGCAGAGTTTTAGAGTAGCGGCGGGCATGAAAATAAAAAAAAAAGTTTGCTCAATCGACATTTGAGCGAAACTAATAAAGCCCATTTTAAACTACCTGATCTCTCAACTTAGTTTTGTATCTGAGTGTCTGTCAGCCCTTGTAAACAGGCGTCTGAGCCTACACAGCTGTTAGCGATCAGGTGTAATAGAACCGGCTCAAATTGAACTGACAGCACAGCAGAACGCTCTATGAATCATTGGTATTGTAACTGACTCACCTAAGCTTCTCAGATATGTAAGGCTGAACTGAGTTGTTCAGCTTAGTTTTTCGAGAATCAGGTCTGAAAAATGCAGCTGAGCGATTAGGTCGTGTAAATTGAGCTTAAGGAAATTTAAGAGTCTTACAAAGCTTTGAAAAAAGTGCCACATAACAGATTGCATGATAATGGGCCCTGTTCTCTGCCCTGTTAGTATTTTGCAATCGAATTTAATAAAGTTTTATAGAAGGTAAAAAATATATCTACGGTTACTAGATCAAGTATGATGAAATAGTCAAGAAAGAAAGTCGGTCTGTTTAGGCTGATCAAGAATATAAATACTTTATAGGGTCGGAGAAGCTTGCTTCTATATGTTACATACTTTTGCACTTTGGTAGAGAGTATTAAAAACGAGAGCGTAAGTTAAAGTCGGCCTTGAGCGACTTTGATATACCTATTACTCGGCGCAGAAAACATTAATTTTTATAGCCTTCCTTCCTTTTTATCGACTTTTGAAAATTTTTATTTCTTTAAAATTTCAGAGCATTAACATTTTTACGCGGAAGGGCAAAAGATTTGAACATACTTATCTCAACAATACTGTTTACATAAAATTTCAGCTTGCCAGTCGACCGCGACAGAC
This sequence comes from Lordiphosa collinella, assembly GCA_018904265.1. Lineage (NCBI taxonomy): Eukaryota > Metazoa > Arthropoda > Insecta > Diptera > Drosophilidae > Lordiphosa > Lordiphosa collinella. The sequence goes on from JAEIFV010000049.1 coordinate 167,295, forward strand.
GAAACTATAGCAACGGCTGTTACTATCAAATATATATACTTTATATAAAATTTTTTTTTAAAATATTTTTCAGAATATCTGTATAATTACAATAGAAGGACACCGATCGAAACGAATGAAATGCCGCATACCATCTTATTAAAGCAACGATATATCGATTTATCGATAAGATATTGACAGCCCTAGTAGTTAGTAACTGTGGCCGGGTGTGGTGCAGCGGCTAGTATGTGCGCGCGCTGTGTAAGAGGTCGTGGGTTCGATCCCGCCTCGGGAAATCTAATGAATTAGCTAGCCATGCAAAATCTTCTCAAACCTTGCCGTTCGGATTCGGAGTTAAACTGTAGAGGTCTCTTTCTCTTGTGCGAAAATTAGAAGCACTCAAGCCATAAGATTGAGAGAAGCTCGTCTTGGCCCTTTTGGGGCTGTAAAGTTCATTTGAGTAGCTAGTAACTGAATCAACAGGAAACATTTCTCACTGCAATTGAATATTCGTTTTAAAAAAAAGTGGCGATTGCAATTGCTTAACAGCGCCGTTTAGTTTAATAGTATTATCCATAAAACATTTTACTTTTAGTATCCGCTCAAATATAAGTATCGTTAATAAACATTCAACAGTTTATGGCTTGATTATGATTTCAGCTTCCTTGAGTGGCAAAACACACACAGAGAATCTCCTCTGCGCTCCAACTGCGTGGGCAGTCAAAAATCAAAAACTTGTTTTGACGACAGGCTGCTTCAAAAAACCAAACTCATCTTGTTGCGGCTCAAGCGCCAGATTTTGTTTTGTTGTGTGTGGGTTGTTGTCTTCACAATTTATCGCCCATCGACGACTTCTACGCATTTTATTTTAGTATTTTTTGTTTTCGGTCAAAATTAGTTTTCATTTTATTACGAGAGACGAAATTTCCGGTAGCTTTTTGGTACATAAAACCCACAAATTTACGACCTCTGACGCTTTTTTGACAGTTGGGACTATTGTACATATTTTATACAAATTAATTTTTTTGTATTTAATGTGTTATATGGAAAATAGGTGGGGTCCAATGATGCATTAATGAAATTGTTACTAAATTTTATGGGCTTAGATTTCCCTATTGAGACTGATGCCTTGTCGAGCTGAAGTAATCCCCCTCTGTTTGCTACTAATCCTTGAGCATACAGTTTCCACTTCATTCGCTCAACTGGACCAAACTAATTGAAAACCATTATTTGCCAGCTTAGAGAGCCCAAAACAAATGGTTCCAAGGTTAAGTGGGAAAAAATGGCCCGCAGGCTTAAGGAAATTGAATACCAGCAGCCAAAGCCGAGGCACAGGCAATTGCATTTTATTGTAATTGCAAAAACAGGCTTAAGGCCCCGTCGACCTTTGATGCTTGAGTTGGGATAAGAATATTACGCCTCGAGGTCTTTTAATGAACTTTTAGACACGCACGTAGCCTGGCATTAATTACAAAGAGAAGAGTGGAGGCAGAAGTCGACGAGTGTCGGGCAATCTCTGATAGACATTCCCCGGCGTAGCATCCCTCAGCCATACTGGGTACTTATCAACAAACGCGCCATCAAAGTAGGTGGCGCAAATTAACAAATCTTGCCATGTGACCTAATTAAATCAGCACCAGCAGCAGCGGCAACCACGTGCAGAAGAGCTCCCAGACTCAAGACAAGGCGTGTGCTCTGCACTTACTGATTTGTCCGGCAATTTAACATTCGTCATGCTCAAAAGGCTAAGGAAAATAACTAAAGGCCACATCCAGAATGGGACTCAGCACTATGGGAAATTCTTTATGTTTATAGAGAAGCCTGCAAAATGTATTTGCTCTGGGGTACAAGTGGATCATGGGAAGATCTGTGTCGAAAGTTGATTCGGACTGTGACCAAAAGCAAATGAAGCCGTTCAGGAAAAGTAAAGCAGAAAATTTTAAATCAAGATGGCATCTCATTGCGACCAAAACTAAAAGTAGTTGCACAATGTCGGACCACACACAGCATCTCAGCATCTTAATATTTTTTGCAATCTCTGTAGCTATTTTCATTTTTATACCCAAAAACTATTTTCTACTTAATTTCAGTTTGGCACTTGCTTTTGCTTTTGTGTAAATTTGCGCATATATTTTTTCTTTCTTGCCTCTTAGTTGAGATGTCATAACAGAAAACTCTTTGGGTCTACAAACGCCCACTTACCCCAGTGCTTTGAGCACTCTTTAGCAGAAACTTTAGCAGAATTTTGCTTTCTTGGCATTTATGGTTGAGTAGTCTTAACCCACAACATGCTCATTATGTAAATGCTCTGCCTAACTACATACCTCCCATCTCCCCAGCTGGGCCACTCCTTCTGCACTTGGCATACTACTACTATTATTATCTTAGGAGTCGGCATTATAACTTTCATGTAGTTTTTGTTTGTTTGCACGATTTACTGCTCCATTTGCTTGGGGAGGAAGTCTTGAAGTGCCCACTAACAAGGTAGAGAGACGTCTTTAACAACTTAATTATGTTAAGAGTCAAATGGTTTTTGGTTGGCTTTGCTTGCTTATTAATAAACATGTACATAAATGTAATTGTTATTAACGAGCCAACGGCCATCGTCTGCGTAATCTCAAAAACAGAGCGTGAGAAAATGTTGAAAAATATTTTTGAAATATCAAAACATGTACCAGAAGGTGTTAAAGGCAAACCAATCCCAAAATTGGTAAGCGAAACCACCAGAAGAAGAAGCAGAAGTCCATAAACTGCTCCTCCGCCTCCTGTTCCAGGCACAAAAAGCATCCCAATGTTGGCCATATATGAAAGTCACTGCTTTAAGTTGGAATTGGAATGCCAAACACAACCAACAAACCAACCAACTACCAAGAAGAACTTGTTTAAGGAGCTACAGAAAAAATGTTTTCTTACACAGAGACCACACAGATCTCTTCGAAAAGTGGCCACGTTTGACCTTTTTGTTTCACAGTGGCCCTTGAAAAATATTCCAACCGTGTAGGCTTTTCGTTAAGTCTCTACCTAGTTTTACGGATCCTCGACACTTGCCCAAAATGAGAGAGGGAGAGCGAGCAAAACAGGCAATTAAGTCGTTGGCTCAACGATGTCTGAGATCTCTTCAATCTGCGCAAGATCGCTCTGGTTTCGTTTTCATTTCATCTGGCGTCTGTGTCTCGGCATGACTCATTCTTAGAAATTTCGCTGAGGTTTTGCCTTTTTGTTGTCATCTTTTGTTTTGATAGTAAAACACTTTGTTGGAGTCATCAGCTAATTTTGTCAAATTTGCGAAAATGTACAGTTAAAAAGGGTGTGAAGTGGATTTCCAAAGAAGAAATATTTGAAATGCCTTGAGTTAGAAATAACTTGATACTTGTTGTTCACTTCTGGACTTTAAATCTGGAGAATAAATTTAAGCTTGAATGAAATCTAATAATCTGAATGAAAATGTAACCGTTTCTGCTTTAATTAAGAATTTCTTTGCTGAGAACACACAACAATGACAGTTCAAATCAAAGAAGGCTAGAATTGCATTTCAAATTACAAAAACTTGTAAACGAAAGGTTTAGAATCTCACCCTATTCTCTCGCCTAATGAGAGAACTTCTTGAAGTTTGATTTATTGTGTAAGTCTCGACTAAGTTCTGAAGGAAGTCAGTTTTAATTTTAAATGAGCGGTCTATTCTATTATTAATTTCAATATTTAAAGTTATAAATTCTGTTAACCTCAATAAATCATTATTCAGTAGCAAAACGACAATTTTTAATTCATAAGAAAAAAAATTCACCCAAAAGACATAAGATGATTAATTATGTGAATAAATCGTATAACGTACTGACGTACAATGAGCAAATCTTGCACAATCTAATTGACCCCATGATCTTGCGTCAAGGAGTCTCAGGCATACGAATCATTGCTGAATCATAATGAATTGTACAAGTACATTCAAAAGAAAGCACCTGTCAGGGGTCTAGCAAGAAAGGTACCGCTTTGTACTTGAAATTTGAAGAATGTTCGGTCTTGAGTGAACTTGAGCTAGGTAAGTGTGATTGTCTTAAATAAATGAAAACTCACATTTAGTGAGTATAACAAAACATTGGGCGTATTCAGCAGATAAATCCGATTTTCGATTACTGATTTATGAATGCCGATTTTAAGCAGTGAATACAGTGAATGCCGATAGCGACTTTAGGCCAACTGTTAACGCCAAAAATTAAGAATGAACTGCCGAACTTACAGCGTTAAATGCACCTAAAAACTAAACTAAGCATTCAGTGTCATTCAACAGAGAATCATCAGAAATTGCAAGTCGTAAATCAGTAATCGTAAATCGGATTTATCTGCTGAATACGCCCATTATTTTACATAAGTTTAAAAGGGAAAGAGTTTATGATAAGTGTTGATTAATGGAAACCCTGTCTAGTAATAGTCACAGGTGAGAGTGTGGCTTAAAATGTGGTGCTTAATGCAACTTAAGGTGTCCACTAATCATAACACCCGCTTTTATGCATCTTCTAAGTGGTCATCTGGCTTGGGTGTTTAGGAAGGTTTAAAATTATGAATACCACAAAAACTTGGACTTGTTCAAAAAATTCTGAAAAACGCCTTTTAAGTTCCAGTACTAAGATTTTGGGTTACAATCAAAACAATGTGATCAATTCGATCACGCATCGGGACATCAAAAAAAAAAATAGTAGTAGTTCTTCTTTATTTTTGATTTTTTAGTTTGATTGCGATTTGTGTACATTGATCTAGATTAACTCTATTACATAAAGAAGTTGATATAAATAGCATGGCAATAGAGCCGTCTGCATACTAAAATGTTACAAATAATTTATATTTAGTTTGTACGCCGTTTGATGACATAAGATAGTCTTAAGGACTTTAGAAGTTTTCAAAAAGTATTTTTCTTCTGTAGCTGGTTGCTTCTGTGAGGAATTTTGCCAAGCTTTTCCAGTCTGATCCGTTTAATACCACTTTGAATTCCATTTCATTGAGCACGGCTTTGCCCCATATATTCAATCGGAGCTCTCTTAACATTGGACAGGTTGAACAGAAATGAAACACGTCTTCCCTCTCCCGTAGATTGCAAAGTGTGCCTAACTTATTTGTATTCTGATTGTGGGGAAAATAATTAAGCGCCAGCATCTCTGTCCGAGCTTTAAAAATATTTGAAATGGTCCAGCAGTCGTATTGGTCATTGAAGTAGTTGCCTTCCATCAAGTTGTGGTTTAGTTGGCTGTAGGTGTTGCGAGTTTGACTATTTAGCGCAGAGACTTCAAAGCTATCTCGAGCTCGTTTATCGATTGCTTGTAGAAGGACACGTTGGGCGATGCTCCAAGTATCGGGCCGCCAGGTTGATTCCAAAGTCCCGAAAAAATATTTTTATCTAAAAAAACTCTTACATAACCGGTCACCTTCGCGTCAGCTGTGAAGTTATTAGTCATGAAAAGGCTGCTCAATCTTTGCCGTTTGTATAAAGTATAGTTCCCTTTCTCTTGTGCACATAAGGTCTGTCTGTCTGTCCGTCTGTCAGTATGAACAAACAGATCTCAGAGATGGTTAGAGATAGAGGCTTGACATGTATGGGACATAAGCTTCAAATTTATTTTCAATTTTTGCCATGCCCCCTCCCGCCCCCCCGCAAATTGGAAAAAACGTCATACCTCCCACAGTTTTATAGATAGAAGGTTCGTTCCTTCTGGACATATTTTGAAATCAGGATTATTTATCGATCCGCCAAAGGAATGGTAAAGATCGAATGAACGGTTGCCGAGTTATAAGGAAAACAAACAATTATGGGCAGCACCGGTCGCAACGGTGAAGGGCAGCACTTCACAGGTACAATGTATGTTATAGTCGGGCTTGACCGACTTTCTTTCTTGTTATTATAAAACGAGTAAGAAAGTGATCGATCAGCACGTATTTTGATGCTGCAGTAGGAGTAAAGATCAGTAGCACAATTACATTTACTAGCTTCGTTCAGTGGTCGAAATTCGACCATCTGCTTTCACAAAGTATTTTATAAGCCCAAGAAAAGTGTGAAGATGTAGAATAAATATATTTTCCTTTGGCAGCAACTTAGTGTTTTTAAGGCCCTCTTCTAAAATTTCGTAGAAAGAAATCGGGAAGAGATTTTGTAATTCTGTTTTCTGTATTTGGTTGTACAATCTATTATAAAAAACACAAAATTAAAAAATTGTGAATGCGAGGGCTGTTCAAAAAGTTCTCGGGATCCAAAGTAGGCTCTTCCAAAAAAAGATGTATCGATGGTACCCACGTTTCCGGGAGTTACAAATATCAGAAAACAAAACGGAAGATGGGAAGTTGGTTAGTATGAATGCTCAGATTGTGAAAATAACATTGAATTTGAAAAAATCCTTTTAAAACGAAATGATTTGACCATGTGTAATAAAAACTTTTTACGACACAACGCGTCCAAAAGCCCCCAAAATCGGTTGGGGAACGAACGGCACCAATTTTAAAACGTGGTCGGAAAATGGTGTTTAAAGATTAGGAAATTGGGTCTCCGGTCCTAATGGCTTATCTCCGTAATTTTGAACTTTTGGGATATTATTTTTGAATATCTAAGCTAAAAAATAAATAAAAAAATAAAAATTTTGAAAAAAAAAATTTCGGAACCTAGGAATCAAATTGCATCATTACTTCATACGATCCCTCGATACGAGCCCTTCATACGATTTTTTTAAAGTTTTTTATCAAGTTTGCCGTTTTTAAGGGAACCAATCATTTTGACACGACCAAACTCGACGGATCCCCCTTATTTCGGGTCCTAGGAATCAAACTGCATCATTACTTTTTGAGTTAACATTTTTTGATGAAACATTTTCTTAATTTTTTTTTCTTAGAAACTACATAGTTGGTTATGGTTTCATTTTCATTATTTTTTAACCCGTTGTACCCTAAAATCGATTTTAGAGAGCCCAAGTCAATACATTCTATAGTAACTCTTTTCAGAAAAAACGTGAAAAATTAGTATCCAAATGAGAAAAATGAGGCTTGGGCGTGTTTGCTTTTGGAAATCTCGAAATGGGTAATGAATTATTCAAAGATTGGCTAACATCAGTTAAGTTTGATTGATTCCCCATGAAAATTTGATAAAAAAATAGTGTTTTTAAGTTCTTTTAATTTTTTGGTCTCGGTGTACCTTTCTGTGGAAATGTGAATGCAGTGTGTAATTTATGTTTGATATGTATATCTGGTCCGTTTAATACACCTTAAATTTACATTATATTCATAAAAAAAGAAGTGTAAAAAAAATCGTATGAAGGGCTTACGGTAACTCAAAAAAGTAACGATGCAGTTCGACTCCTAGGACCCGAAATAGGGGGGATCCGTTAAGTTTCGTCGTGTCTTTTTTTCGACTTTCACAGTTTTACCTTTTCTACCTTTTGCGGTTCCGAAATATGTGCAGCTAAAAGATATCTCTGTGCAAAATTTCATCTCGATAGCTTCAAAACTGAGGGACTAGTTTGCGAAGAAAAAGACAGACGGACGGACAAAGCTCAATCGACTCAATCGGTGAATTGGTGAAGAAAATTATATATGTTCTTCAAAAGACAATTTAAGATGACTTTTTGAGCCGAACCTATTTCCTAGAAGAAGAGGTCCGGTTCGGGTTCAGCTGTAGCCTCTTTTAAGGTACAGTTCCTGGCTGGGTTTTTTTTCGAACCAAATCTATTTTCTAGAAGCGGTCATTGTATTATAAGGTGCGGTTAAGACACCTAATAAACTGAAACGATCCAGGCCTTAGGAATTCGGTTCTTTTCCGGTTTGCAATCTTGCTTACACAAATAAAATGATAGTAGATAGAATAGAACTAGATAAAAACAATCACGCTTAAATCAGCAGGTAGATTTCTTACCTAAAACTATACTTCGGTAGACTCTTGTTAATCCTAAGGCCTTTGGATACAATCCAGCGGAGTTGAGTAATTATTTAAGGTGTGCAAATTATTGATTCGGCGGGAGGGATTTCAAGGTCGATTAGGCGAATTCCAAAACAAATTAGACTCGTCGACAAGTCTCATAAGAAATAAAAATTCATTAATTACCTTTTATACGCCTCCGATATAATAAAACATTACCAAACCCCAGCAACTCCCCCATCTAATCTGCATTCCTTTAGCTGAAAGTACCTTTTTCCGCACAATGGTCAGCTCGCACACACACTCACCCAGAGAGTATACAATTGCAGGGAATATATATCACATGATCACACGATGATGATGATATAGTGCCTCCGCCTTCTTTACACAACCAAAGAATGCGGCCGACCACGACAATGCAAAAAAAAAAATATAAATAAAAAAGGGCCAACCTTAAGAGAGCGGGACAGCTAGAGGTCCATTTAGTTTTGGTTGCTGGAAAATGATTAATAGGCATGCGGTTTGCCTTGCCCGAACCTAAAGTTGGCGGCGGATGCAGACGATGCCAAAGTGGAGCAACAGCAGCAGCAGCGAGACGAAAAATCAGCGGCGCTGTAAATTTCTTTGGCTGCGAAAGGTAGCACACAGGCTGGCTCCATGTTTGAGTGTGAGAAGATTTTTAGTTGATCTCTCTCTTTCTGTCCCTCTCTGGTATTATTTTTAACGATTTAATGTTTTGTGAACTGCTTAAATTGTGCAAACAATTTTGAACTAAGTGCCTACCTCTTGCTGATGAAGATGAGCCAGGCGCAGGGGGAAAGGTTCGCAAAAGGCTTTTTGATGTTGTTGCACAGGAAGTGCAACTTTAATGAAGCGTTTAAAGTGGCAGTTGTTGTTGGGAAGGTGTCATGTAGCTGCATGGTTCAATGATAATTTCGGGGGGAGTGCACGGACCTGGGTTAATGGCTTCCAGTGTTGACCCGAAATTAAGAGAAAAAGTTGAGATGAAAAATACTTCCTGAAGATCATGTGAACCGAAATGAGCAAAAATCAATTGAATGCATATTTTATCAAATTTCCATAATTATTTTGTCTTTTTCTCGGGCATATAAATTTCAGCAAATCTCCTTTAAAAACTTTGCCGGTACTTCTTCAACTGGGCGATACCATGATTCATATTCATGCCCTCCAACGCCACTTCGACAAAAGGAAATAAAATTCCACGCAAATCAACTTGAGAACGCAGATGAAATAACTTTGCAGCGCACACCGCGAAGTCTCAGGGCTGTGTTTAGTGGTGTCCAGTCAGCGAAGTTGGCGCATGCGTTGACTGCTCATCTGCCCTGCTCCTCTTCCCTACCAAAAAAAAAACACAAAAAAAAAGGTACCAGTTTCCAAGACCAGTCCAAAGCAGAAGCAGCCACACAACAAACGTAAAAATCTCAAGAAATTCCTTTTGATGAACAAATGAAATACAAAGGAAGACTTACTTAAACAAGACGAAGTGTAAATGCTCTTCAAAATAATCTGCATTGTATTTTATTGTGGAATATCCAGGTTTTAGTCGTGTGAAGCTTGGTCCAATTGCCATGTTTATTATAGAAATGATTTAAGAAGCCTCATTTATTCAAGAGAAACATCAGGGTATGGGTTTATCGTCACGGACGCCACATTTACTCAAATCATAATTGTCTTAAAACTTACAAACAAATTTTATTGGCAAAAATGTATATGATCGATTTTCTTTTAAATATTTAAATCCGTCGAACAAATTTAATAGATTAGAAATATTTTTGCAAGTATTTGCGGAACAACATGATGCCTCAAGAGATCGAAGATAACAAAGGATTGATATCCAAAATGGTAACGCTTTGAAGCCATGAACCAAAGTTAATCCCAAAATGTTCGGTTCAATAGTTCCAGTAACCATAGTTCAACGAGGGGTTCAAACCTTTCTTATCGTTTCCGTAGAACCTTGTGGTTTTGTGTCTGCAGACCGAGTAAAGCGAACGAACACAGAAATAACCTGGCTAGAAAATCTTTTTAAACGAATCCTAGGAGTTTGATAAGTTGACCCCAAAACTTTAAAAATTATTCATTTTTTACCTTAACCAAACAAAATCTATATATTATATAAAACAAAGTGGGGTTAGTTACACCATTTATAACTCAAGAGCGGCTGGACGGATTTTCATGATCTTTGATTTGTTGGATTTGTACCGGCCCCGCCTAACAGAATCGCTCATAAAATGTATTTAAATATTCAAAAAGACCGCGAAATTTGCCAATTTTTCATATGAGATAATATTCTTAAGAAGATTTGATTGATGACAATTGTATGCGCGTGGACAGCATGTAAAGGTCAATTGGTCACAAAAAATCGCGAAAGCTGCAAAACAGACAGACGACGGTCATGTCTATATCGATTGGTCTATGGTCAAATACAAGGATAACATAACATGTGTTGGAAGTCATTTTACTTCGAATTTTTGTCAATTCAAAAAATCCCGCTTTTGAGGCGAATGAGGCTTTGTTCTTAATACAATAAATACTACTTATGTAATATGCTGCAGTTTGTTAGTCAGGTTAGGAATGCCAGCGCCAGATCGAGTCATAAATGACGCATTTAGTAGAGAATTGGAGCTTGAACTGAATTGGTGTACCAATCAGCTCAAAGCAAATGTACCCCTATTGAACCCCCAACAGAAGGAAGTCTATGATACATTAATGAAGGCAATTGATGATGGCCCCGGAGGAAATGTGAAGTCATTCCCCATATCATTGATTTTGGCCACAGTTGCTTCTTTTGGAATTTGTTAGAAGAATGGCGAACGGCTCATTCAGCATTAAATTATTGAACAACTGATATGTAACATTTCGAAAAACTTCGCAATAGACAACGTTTTAGTAGCGTGTAGCATCATTTGGGATGAATGCACAATGGCGCACAAACGCGCATGGTAAACACTTAACCGAACATTAAATGATCTGCGCACTGACTCGAGAAGTTTTGGAGGCGTAATGAATTTATTGTCTGGCGACTTGCCAGTCATTCCAAGACTGACTGCTGCCGATGAAATTCAAGCTTGCCCCAAATCATCCAATCTGTGGCGCTATGTGAAGAAACTTTAACTGGCAAATAAACATGAGTGTTGATTTTCTGAACGATCCATTTGCTCAAGATATCTCCTAGCAATTGTTGTCTATCGTTAATGGCCGTGTTTCTATCGACGAATCGATAGGATTGATTTCATTTCCTCCGAATTTTTCAATTCTGTCTCATCGAATCACCAAAATATTCCCGAACATCATTATAACCAATCAATTTTAGCGGCTAAGACTTAGATGATGAGCCATTCCAGAATTTACAACTATGGTTGTATCCATTGTTCGAAATCTAAACTAACACTATCGGTGTCCTGGAAATCTTTGAAATTTTTTTTTCAAAGCTCGGTCCACTTGGATAATGTCAGCTACAGGCTCATCACCGCACAAAACTCTTAAAATTTCCTTATTTAAAATAAAAAGTGAAAGACCACAATTATAACAAATACGTTACCCAAAATTAAAATCAACAACTAAATGGTTGGCTCGGTTGGTTTTGCAATTATTAAAAGAAATTTCATAATCAAATAAATCAGATATTATTTACCTAAACTAATGTATTTAGATTTCCAAAACTAGTTTTGTTATCAAAATAGTTTAGCGTAAAATCTCTACATCACAAGAGAAACCACCGAAACACCGAATGTTTTGGGTGATTTTGATTTCTGGAACACCGCCGTATGCAATGGTAAAAAGAAAACTGATGATAACATTCGCGACGATACTAAAAAGGAAATTCAAAGGTGAAAAAGCTTTCATTCCGAGGATTTCGACAATCCCAACCGTGTACCCTTCAATTTCAATTTTCAATTTGCCTTGCAGTTCGCTTTTAAGTTTAGCCGGGTGGCTCAGCGGCTAGTGTGCGCGACCGCTGTGCAAGAGGTCGTGGGTTCGATCCCGCCTCGGAACATCTAATGAAAAGTTTTTCTTTGAATAAACTTTACACCCGGTCACCCCTCTCAGCTGTTGGCGCCAGCTTTTTAGTAATTTGCCATGAAAAGCTTCTCAAACTGCCGTTCGGATTCGGCGTTAAACTGTAGGTCCCTTTCTCTTGTGCGAAAATAAGAAGCGCACAAGCCAAGAGATTGAGAGAAGCTCGGCTTTGGCCCTTTGGGGCTGTGACATTTACAAAAGGTATCACTACATTGATTGACAAAATATCGGTTATTCTAAGGGCTTGTACTGAACCGTTAGCTTACCCCTCTCTAATGATTCCCAATTAATCCTTATTTAGAACCAATCCAGAACCAGAGCTGTAAATCTTAATTACAATTATTGGGGTAATTAATACTTTAATTACCATTACATTTATTTCAATAATTGTGGCGAATAATTTAATTATTTGGTCATTTTTTTCGTCCAAAAAAAAACTTACAAAAACATCGCTAAATCGATGCTATTTGACAACCCCGGCTTAAGCAAGTCAAGCACTCACTTTTTAGTAGCCTTAAACCCAGGTTCGAATCAAATACCTTAGGCCCAATGATACGAGTATCGGGTTCGCGAACCGAATAATTTTTTTTTTTAACTGATGAGAATTTTTGTAGAACCTCTTTTTCAGTGAGGGCATAACCAATTCATATAACCAAAATCTTTTATTGAAGCGCAAGAGAGCTAAAAAAAATGTTGTCACACCGCTTTTACACGTTGTTCTTGTAGCTCCCAAGCCTAGGCCAACCAAGTCTGGAGGAGCTCCTCGCTGCGACCATTATGACCGTCGTCTCCCTTATGTAGATTTGAGTTAATTTGTATAAAGCCTGAATTAATCACGCTTAATTGCAATAAGTTGCGAGAGCTCTTCCCTCAATCGCTGTGTCTCTCCAACCAGATCGCGCTCTCTCTATCTCTCTTTGTTTGATTTGTTGACCAGGTAAACTGTTGCAGCCTCTGCCTTTTTCCCACTTCTTCCCTTTACCTTTACCTGCGTTTTTGCTTTTGTTTATTTTTGGTTTTCAACGTGGCTTGATTGGTTTTTTTACTTATCTTTGGGCAAATGCAATGTTCGTTCATAATTTCAGTGGAAATGCACATGTGAGAGAGATCGAGGAGAAGAAACAGGTAAGCACTCTCCTTCTACGGTCAGTTCTGGAGTTCTCTTTGTGTGTTGTCTTTGATATTAATCAAGGTGTCATTGAAATCGTTTAAATTATGCAGTTCAGGATTTTTATTTTCGGGCTGTCGGCATTTTTTTATTGTTTGTATACAAGCTCTGTGTCTCAGCCTCTTGAGGTGTGTGTGTGTTTGTGTGTGTAGGTGAGTCATAAATTTGATTTCTTTCCTTTACCTTCTTGTTCGTTTGATAAGCGCCAGGCATTTAGATAAAGTTTCCCACAGAATTTTTTATTCGAATTGCCTAACTCGAAACTTTTGTCATAGGTTTTTGGTTGGTACGAGTATGTAGGTTGCCTGTTGCCTCGTTTATTCTTTGTTGATAAGAAGTACAAAAATTGACGTAGAGCTTCCCCTAGGCTGATGTGCAACCTGAAGCTAGACCGTCTGGTGCCGAAATGAAGATATCAATTGGTATTCGTTTATTATCTTTGTTAATGGTTGTGATTTTTTAATGAGTTTTTCATAAAAAAGAGACAATTTTTTTAAGTGAATCAAAAATTTGGAGGAATGCAGAAAGGTTTCGTATATTTCTTGGTTGTTTCCGGTGGGCTTAGTACAAAATCTCTACGTAAGTTTAAAACCACCCTTTTTATACCCTTGCAGAGGGTATTATAAAATTGTCCGGATGTTTGTAACGTATAGAAGGAATCATCTCCGACCGCATGAAGGAAATATATTCTTGATCAGCATGACGAGCTGAGTTGATTTAGCCCAGTCCGTCCGTCTGTCTGTTTCTATGCTATCTCCTCCGTCATCTTCACCAAACTTTGCACGAAGTTTTTTATTACATATACGCTACACATTTGTCGGAACCGTCCGGCTCGAATGACTATAGCATATAGCTGTCATAGGAACGATCGGTCGAAAAAACTAGTTTTGGTGAAAAAACTTTTTTATTTTCAGTGGGAACGCCTCCAAACCTCGTATTTCTTAGTTTGCTATGCTTTTTCATTATTCCACGTAGTTTGGTCGAAATCGGACATCTATATAGTATAGCTGTCATGGAAAAGTAGTCTTAGTTAGAAAAACTTTCTGTTTTTCAATGCAGGCTGCAAGGGTATACAAAACTTCGGCCGAGCCGAAGTCAATCTCCCCTATTTTTAATTAGTACAAGTATTTCAAAATGCTTATCGCATCGGTAGGTCCGATTGGGAACCTATTTAGGTAAATCTGTAAATCTTAAGCATTACAATTACCATTAAAAATCGAATTACCATAACAATTACAATTATTTCATTTTTAAGATAACCCAAATATAGTAACAAAATTTACAAAAAAAAAATTGAAATAATTGTAGTATTTTTGTATTATTGTATGTAAAAATTACAAATTTTAACATAAAGAAGAGTGGTATGAAAAGAAAATAGATGGATATATGCTGCACGCTGCATTTTCGGCTTCTCACAGAAACACGTCGCGCGAAAATGACTGTCCTGACTCTCCAGGTGCTCGGAGACAACTGACCAGCCGCTCGTTCGTTAGCTAGGAACGCCCGAATCCAGTCGGTGCGCGCACGCTCAAAACTACAGTCGCGGCGGAAGAAAATCGGTACTATTACTTTCAGGACAAACCCTGTATGTTGATGTCTGTTGATTATTGAATTATAACACTATGCAACAAATTTGTAAATCCCGCTTCTAAATAGTTGATCCATATGTAAAATTTCACGCTGAATTCAAACTGCTCTCAGATATGTGGAAAGTAGAACGGTTTTTGAGATATCGTCAAATTTCCATTTTAAATGTTTAGAAAAAAGGTAGGTCTACTAAAATGCCATTTTCTCTGGTTTTAGTCCACCGATATTGATAAGCTGGAACAAAAATTAAAGATAATTATTTTTTTCTTTTCAAAAAATGCCTATTGTTTAAAATCCAATCTTAAATGACGAAGTAATGGCACTTCAAAGTTGGATTTTTGTAAAAAAAATTTATGATTTTTCAAGCTTTTCCTGCTATTTATTAAGTTTTTTTTCCGTCTTTCCATAAAAATTGCTCCGGTTTTAAATATTGACAAGATTGGGGAATCTTTTACGAATATTTTTTACCCTCGTTCATCAAAATCGGATAAAAAATACAACCGCACTTGCAGCATTTGATGGAATAACCCAAATTTTATTTTGTATGACTCTGAATGCACATGAATTCTATTGCTCTCACAAGGTCAAAAGCTTTGCATTGGTTGCACTGATGAATTTGGCTCCGAATTTTGCCTCCAAATTTTACTTGACATTTTTGAAAAGTAGGACGGTTACTTTATCTATTTGAAAATTTAATCCTATGTTAACTCATTTTATTTAGTTGAAAAATGTTAGTTAGAGGCTGGAAAGTTTACATCAAACGAATATGTTTATCCTAACTGGATAAAACTTTTAGTGCTCAATGTTCATTCTTATTTGGGTGTGCTTCTTAAATTGAAAAAACTAGCAAAATCTTGATATTTTAGTTATATGTCAATGTAAGAGAGGAATTCTTCAAATGGCTGTATCTTAAATTCCTCTCTGATGTGACTTTGTTTTGTTTAGATACTCCTAAGCAGAGCTAGCAAATAACAATTGACCATTTTTCGTTGTCCAAAAATAACAGTTATTTACGGACCCTTTGAGCAAAAAGTCAGAGATGAACCGTTCACATCGGCTCATGAACGAATCGCTCAGTGCTCAACGAATAACCAATAGATTTGTTTACATTTTGCTCTGCTCAATCACTGAGCAAATCGTAGCGAGCGAAGAAGATAAAAGTCATTTGCGTTTGTGTGCGTGTATGTGTGAGTGAGGTGTGTATGTGTGAGTGAGGTGTCACACACACACAAAACAAATAAAAGAAAAAAAATAGCCTTTGAGGTGAGTCGTTCGGCTTTTTGCTCATCTACTGACTCTTAATGTGCGAGCGCTCAGTTGGATCGCTGTATATAAATTGTTATTGAATGAGCAAAACAAGAAAGTCTCAACTGAGAACAGTCAACTGAAATCAAAAACAACGAGAAACGAAGGGTTCTGCTCAGAGCGAGAGCAAGCGTGCATGGTTTTTTTTGGTTGCGTTATTGAGCAGACCGCAAAGGCAAAAATGTTCAATTGTTATATACGAGCTCTGCTCCTATGTAATTTATTTAACAGAAATCGTAGAGTTACGGTTCGGAGAGCATGCAAAACAACAATTAATAATACTCTTAAGAAGAGGTATGTTTACTTTATTGTGAATGTAGCGTTTATTTTTCATCAATTTTTCATTCAATTTTGGCAAAAATTGAAAATAAACTTGATCTGCCTGCAAGTATAAGAAGTTTTTGTCTTAGACACGTCGAACTTCTATCTCTTACCATCTCTGAGATCTGTGCGTTCATACGGACAGACAGACAGACGGACATGGCTATATCGACTCGGCTGTTGATGCTGAATATATATACTTTATAGGGTCGGAAATGCTTCCTTCTGGCTGTTACATATTTTTGCACAAACTTATTATATTCTGTGTACCTCTGGTACAGAGTATAAAAATAATTAAACAAGTAGGCCCGACTGTAATAAACTCTGTACCAACGAAAGTGAATGCTTTATGTATGTATATGCTGCTGTAGCAGATGAAAGCTGCGCTGAAGATCAGGCCTGCAAACTTCTAAAATTCTGCAGAAGTTTCGACCCCTTTGAAATGCAATAAATATGGTTTTGACCGATTCTTAACTCCTTTTTGATTAACTTTTTGAATCTATTTCATTATTAAAGAAGCTGTGGAGTACGGGACGCATTTTTTGCTCACGTTTTTGTTCCATATAATCTACTCTTGTACTCAGAATAGCTCCAAAAATGCTATGAAATCTTTAAAGAAAATTCAAAGTCAATCTCTGCAATCTCAATTAAGAGTTCCTTTTTGATCAAAATGTTTAGAAGTTTGTTAGAAATTTAAAGAATGCATTGAAGCATAGTGCAACTGGTGTTAAATGTGTGTTTTCATTTGGAATCGTGAATTGGGGATCATGAAGTTGCGCAAAAGTATATAGGGAGGAGGAGGCATTTCCGACCCTAAAAAGTATATAAGAATATATATATTGATCATTATCAACAGCCTAGTCGAGATGGTCATGTCTGTTTGATCTCGTCGATCTCAGAGACTATAAGAGACGGAGTCAACTGTGAGAACACATGAAATCAAGGGTATTTTGGAGTAGGGGGCAGGTGTGGTTTGGAGTGGTTAAGGTTTTCGGACGAAGGTTTTGGTTCGAACCTTGGTTCAGCCCGTGCTTTACACAATATTAATAAAAAGGCAAATTTATTTTGTAATCAATTTAATCTCATGTAATCCGACCCAAAAACGACCCAATTTCCACGCGATTGGGTCGTTTTTAGGTCGAAAAAGAATTGTAGAACACATGGGAATGTTCAAAATAAAAATAACTGTGAAGTAAAATTCCATTTCGTTGTCTACATGTGAAAAATACAACCAATGTAATGTTAAGCTCTTGTTTTGTGAATCATTCAATAAGACTTAGAGTCAAGGATCTTTAAAAACAGAGCCTAATATGGATGGTGATTCCAAAAGGTATTCTAAGCGTTTTTTCTATATGTTTTATTGAGCTTTCCTGCGGATTATAAGAGTCAGTCGCCCAAAACAGATTAGAAAACAGAAAAAGTCACTAGACCGTAGGCCAGATTTTTACATTTCTATAATTTTTGTTGAAACGAACCGAACTTTTGGGTTCGGAACAGGTTCAGGTTCAGCATATATTTTTAAACAGGTTCGGTTCACAGCAAAATAAAAGTCGAAATTCCGGGTTCGAGCCGGATCGGTTCAAAACCGGTTTGCAGCCCTGAAATTTCCACTTAACATTAAATAAACCTTAGATTTTTATCCAACAATGCTGAAAGTCATCAGAAGGATATGAGAAAAGGATATTACAACATAAAAATGGATATATAATTAATATGCAGTCCAAATGGATCTTAATACAACTGTTTTTTGTGTGTAAAGCAGAAATAAAATCGAAAGAAGAAGATCGGTTTCATTCAGATTTGAAGATTAAGATGAAATTTCCAAAGACATGGCCAAGATTCCCTTTCCCTTTGTAATTTCACAATCTGCTTAAATTCCATTTCACTTACCGTTGCTGGGTTTTTGTGGTATCTCATTGGCCTCAATGCCTCTGGCTTGAAAGATGTGCGTCACTGCGCTGCAATTCGGACTGAATTGGTCCAGTATGGAGGAGCCAAGTCCAACACCCGCACCCCCACCTCCTGCCAAAGCAGCCACTTGTGGCGAGGAGGAGCTTGAGTCTTGGCCATTTACCAGCCACATTGTTTGGGGCAGGATGAGTAGAAGTAGACAGCTAAATATCACATTTGTTGTTGTTGCTGTTGTTGCTAAGGTTCTGCAAGGCAGAGGACTGTGCTTTCTGGACAACATGTTGCTGGGATTTGTCAACATTTTGTGTTGCACTAATACAATTGAAAGCTTATCACACGCGCAAAGGTGAGTTGGGGGAGAGAGAGAGAGACGTAGACGGAGATAAAGCGGGAGCAAGTGCCGGCTGTTGTTGTTCTTTTTGTGTTACGGTAAATATTTTATTTGGCAGACACCCGCACACACAAACAAACTAATGCATTTTTCTTTAGCTGTTGTTGTTGTTGTTTACCGGCACATTTTGTGGTTGCAACATTTGATTCTTTGGCTTGTAAATTGATGTTGATACAAATTTTTATTTAACAACAAATAGCGGCACACACACACACACGCACCCGCACAAAATCGTAAAATCGTAGCAAAACCGCGAAAAACGCAACAAGCGGCAATAACAAAAGTGCGTGCGTACCTAAAGAGCGAACAAATTTGACTGAAATTCAAAAGAAACGCACAAAACAAAGACAGCGGTTACAAGTGCCTAACAGAATAGCGGTTAATGTTACAATATCAGTATTTGAGTTAACAGAGGCGAGCATTTGAGCTAACAGAGTTAGTGAGGCAGTGATGGACACTTTTCGATAGCACAAAATGCAGCTTGAAAACGGCTAAAGGGCTGCCAAAACGCGGATTCGAAATGGTAAGTCAATGACACTGATGGACTGCGTTTTTCCCCAATTCGCCAAACCAAAAATATCTTTCGATTATTTATGGAGATTTCATTGAAACGCGGGGTTTTCGATGATTTCAGAAGTTGCACTTAAGCTTGTATAACTTTTTTGTTTACCGACTTAAAAGTTGTAAAATTTAAAAAGAAAAAAAAACTGACAAAAAATTTCGTTTTCAGACAAAAATGAGGCTATATTGGTGGGCCTGGTCATTTATTTTTGGATATTTCTACTGCCCAACGCAAAGCCAGACCCATATTCCAGCACAGACTGACAGTTCTGCTTCCGCACCAAACATTTTTTGGTTGGCAAGCATGTCTTTTTGATAGTCTGGTCTTTTTGATAGCCTCCAATTTCTGGAGAGGCCGACACGCTTTGCTATCTTCTCCGTCAGCTTGAAAGCTATCTTCATCAAACTTTGCGCGAAGTCTTTTGGTACATATACGCACATTTGTCGGAACCGGCCGGATCGGATGACTTAGCATATAGCTGTAATAGGAACGATCGGTCGCAAAGCTAGTTTTAGTGTGAAAAACTTTTTTGCTTTCAATGGAAACGCCTTCAAACTTTGTATTTCTTAGTTTACTTTGCTTTTCCATGATTCCACCAAATTTGGTCGAAATCGGACATCTATAAAGTTATAGCTGTCATTGAAAAGTATAGTCTGAAAAGTAGTCTTAGAAAAACTTTTTTGTTTTCAATGAAAATGTCCTCGAAACTAGCATGTATTTGTTTTATATGCTCCCACAAAATTCTACAAATTTTGGGCAAAATTGAATGACTATAGCATATGGCTCCCTTTGGAACGATCGGTCGAAAAACTAGTTCTAGTGAGAAAAACTTTTTTGTTTTCAAAAAAACGTCCCTTACGTTGGCTTATAGTTATTTTATATACTTTTACACAATTCTACAAAGTTTTGTCAAAATGACGGATGACTATCGGGCAACTCCTCTGGTATTTGAAACGCAAAACGAATATAAAAAGCTAACTTCCGCAGTATTTATACCCTTGAATGATTGCCACACTTAAAGCTGAAGGCAACAACACCCACCAGTCGATTAACAATTTACATTTTTTAAAAATTTCAAAATTTCGCTAAATTTTTGGACCGATTAATCTACATCTTCCATTTACTATGTCCTGCATTGTAATCTAATCATTAGGCGCTTTCATAAATACTCAAACGATTACTTTGCCTATTTCGCGGTTTTTGGTATCTTAGAAAGCTTTGCGGGCAAACGTCTAACAATTACCGAAAGTTTCAACCCAATCGAATGAACGGTATAGTCCTACAAATTTCGCGGTTTTTTGGACCATTCACCGCCCATTTCATTATCTTAGAAACCTTTGCGGGCAAGCGTCCAACCATTGCCCAAGGAGGTAGAGCCGGAATACGTGCCCAGCACATCCAGGGCCGCAGCTGAGGCGGCAGCAAATGGCAGTTCGGCGATGCCATTCTCGGTGCCCATTCCACCCCAAGCAACGTATGCAGACGTCGCAAAAAAGGTGAGGGTAACAGTAGGACCTGAGGAATACCCTAAGGACAACCTCAGTCATGCGCACGAGGATGCGATCCTGGAGGCATTTTTAGATACGCCCATCAGCTTTACAGGAATCCATATCCGGTCGAGTCATCTGATCATCGACTGCAACGATGAGACGACCGCGGAGTGGCTGATGAGCAACGTGTCAAGGTTGACAGAATGGAATGCAGTACCGCTTCTTGGAAAAATGGTGGAGAGTATCCTCTCACAACATTAAATCACCATCTTCCACCCATGGAGTGCTGCGAAAGCGAAGGAATGGGTCCTCACAATGCTGAGGAACCAAAACAGTAAAGTGACTGACTCGTGGCGGGTCATGTCACGAAAGGACCAGGGGGCGGAGCCCTCATGGCTATTGGCGTTGAAGAAGGCTCAATGCCATAGTCTCGATGGGTCACGAGCTGAACTTCAGGTACGGGAAGATCCCTGTACATGGCCTGACGAAGACCTTCAAAGGAGCTGGTCAGACCCATCAACAGGATACTGTGGCTATTTAGGAATCAATTTGGCACAACTACGGGAGCAGCAATACGTAGCACTATTGGGAAGCACTATGCCTGCTTTGCTCCGATTGGTCCAATTTATTTGCTATGGCTATGCTTCAAATAGTATTTTGATAGTCGTTTTTTGTATGCTATTTTTATAGTGCTGAAAAAATTGACAGCACGGAGCAAAGCTATAGTCATGATACAATTAGCAACAGACTGAAATAATGTGGACTTAATTAAGAGCACACTGACATATCCGCCGTACCTGTAATAAATGTATCATGGCTATAGTCATGGTGGAACTAACAAGGTGAAGCCGTCCGAGACAGCACTCTCTCTATTTGTGTGCTTGAAGCGAAAGGTAGGCTACGGATAATTCTTTCTGTAGTGTTGTATGTATGTATGTGTAATAGTCTTATTCGTGCTATCATTTCTGATTTTAGTGTGTGAAAAATTCGAGTTATTGTGTTATTTGCCGTAAATCGTTTGCTCGAAGCAACGTAAAACTCATACGAGATCCCAAGGACTTGGAAAAAATAAAACAATATGGGAAGAGTCGATAGGCATTAGTATTAACAAATATCATGCTGTCTCTTTCTATCACATAGGCATTGATAGTGGTTTAAATTTGTTCATGTCTGTAATTTTTGTTGAACCGAATTAAAATTTAAGGTTCGGAAGAGGTTAAGGTACAGCTTTTATTTCTAAAGAGGTTCGGTTCAAGATTCGGTTCACAGTAAAATAAAAGTCGGAATTCGAACTGATTCGGCTCAAAACCGGTTTGAACCCTTACACTATTGGAAAATTGTCAATTTTTCAGGCAATCTTTAATATCTTCACAATTGACCAATGTTTTTGGGTTTTCGAAATTGTAAGATTCACAGCAGTTAAGTATTCTCTTAATTTTCAACAACCATTAGTTAGCAAAAGCTGACTTTAGTAGCTGATGTACCAATAGGGTTTTGTGTAATCAAGATTTCTGGTATTGAAGATTGATGTATTTGTAACATAATGCCAACAAATTTGTATGTTTTGAGCACTTTTGCAATAAGGGGGTTAACACAATTAAATGAAAATTTCCATGGCTAAAAAGAAGCTAAAGTTGAAAGCTAGAGCTGAGTGCCAACACTGATTAAATCGATTAATGGCGCAATCGATATATCGTGTAGATTTTTGACAGTGCGTTGTCATCACTATCAGAAGAGCAGCTGCTTGGCGGCAAAGGTTTTGCAACATTTTTTTATGTTATTTATATCGATAATCTAATAAACAAATCAAGAATGGCGCATGAAAAAGCCATTTATGAGGCGTTGGAGAAAAATTTTGGATACACGAAATTCAAATCGGAGCTGCAGGAAAAAGCCGTCAAGTGTGCTGTGAAAAGTGAGTAATGTGTGGGTGAGGGGGCTGGGGCAGAGAAGTGGGGCCTCTCCTTGTTATTCCATTGTGGTATTTTATACCCTTGCAGAGGGTATTATAAAATTGTCGGGATGTTTGTAAGGCATAGAAGGAAACATCTCTGTCTGTCTGTTTCTTTACTATGTATCTCCTCCGCCAGTTTGAAAGAGGCCGGATCGGATGACTATATAGCATATAGCTGTCATAGGATCGGTCGAAAAGTACCCCCGGATGCTCATACAAATATAGTTAACCATCCGGCGACCACCTAAGGGTAAGCATCGGCCTGGCCGATCAGGACAGAATCACCAGAAGCTCGCACAGGAAGTGTCTGCCTTCCGCCAGCCTCTTCTCCATTAGCCACCTGGCAGCCAGTTAAAGGTCACTATCCGACCGGCAGATCGGTTTAGCATTACCAGAGCCTGTACTGGAAATGTCAGCCGTACGTTAAGCGATTTTGGGACAGCCGTTGGCCAGCACATTTCTGTTAACCATCCTGCAGTCAGCTAAGGGTTACAAGTTGCCTGCCCGATCCGCGAAGCAGTACCCGAATTTGTACATTAAATGTCAGCAATCCACCTGGCGATTTCAGCCATCGGCTTGGGTAATTTCGTTAACCGTCCGGCTGTCTGTTTGGGATAACCGTACGCCCGGCAGATCCGCACATGGACCCAAAGAGCCAAGCCGAGCTATCTCCTTCTTAATCTTTTGGCTTGTGTGTTTCTCACATACGCCGCTTTTTTATATGTCCCGAGGCGGGATCGAACCTACGACCTCTTGCTCAGCAGGCCGATACACTACCCGCTGCACCACAATAATTACTTACAGATAATTGCTCTTTCTGACTTTTTTGTATCTTTTATATGTGATTTTCAAAAGATTCGGTATTGTGCAGCAATCGATCATATAATTGGGAAGTCCGCCAAAAGCACCGTGTCATACGTACATTTAGGTACTTAAAATAAAATACAGCACAGCAGCCAGTCACCCTACCCACTGCATCACAACGAACCAAAATTTCCCATGGGTTAAGGGTTCGGAAATTTGAGGTGAGAGCTTTTGGGGCGGAAGTTTTGGTTCAAATTAATTATTAAATATAAATATTTATATTAAATAATTTTCTAAGCTATAAATAAAAGTCTTTAATAAAAAATATCAATTGACTTTTTACATTATAAGTCTTTAAGAAAGTGTTTCTTTAATTATAAAACTTTTAAAAACAGTTATTTCGAAAAGTCTTGAACAACTGCTATTCTCCAAATCAAACAAAAAAAAAAATCGTTTATATCACTGGTCATTAAAAAAACTTTTTGTTCTGATTCTAAGATCAGACAGGATAATTCTTATAGGATTTTTATCGCTGAACATAATAATCTTACCTCCAAAGGTACATCACGTGGGGATTTGGAGAAAAATTGATTTAAATTTAAATAAACCCTGCATATGCAGTGAATAATGTCGAGGTGCTAGAATTTCTTTTTTTTGAGGCTTAAGGTAGCTTCTACCCCTGCCAAAATTTGTATTTAAAAATAGTATTAGTGTCTTGAAAATTTACTGTAAAATGTTTGATCAGATCCGACACGTACCTTGCAACAATACAAAATCATTTATGACTGTTAACGACCTTTATACTCTTAACTTGCAGTTTTTACTGGCTAGAGGTCTTGTTATGCAAATGACAATTTGAACAGAGAGCACACAACACAACAAAGGAGGCATCAGGTTGATCGACGACGTTTCATGAGAGACCAACCTCACTCATCACGATATTGAGCCTGAAATGTCTGACCAAACAGCAGTTCTATGCCATGCCCCACGTCAAAACTGTTTGGGAATTCCAAGATTTGAAAACCAAAGCCAGCTTAAAAACCCCCATTCCCTAATCTTTTTGTGTTTAAAGTTATGTCAATAACATATTTGTTATAAAAACGCAAGTTTAACAAAAATCTATTGTTCGGTCGACCTTTGTAAGAAATTTTTTCATTGGCCCTCGGATTTCTAAACACACCATTTTTATTTTTTGTTTGTAAATTAAAAAAAACTTGATAAAAAGTTTGTTATACGCTCGTATAATTCCAAAAGTAAGTTTTACAAAAAAAAAAACGTATTTTGAAAGCACAAGAGGTTTTTATACCCTGTTCCCATTAAAAATGGAAAAAGGGGGATCTTGAAGTTGTGCAAAAGTATATAACAGGTAGCAGGAAGCATTTGCGACCCTATAAAGTATATATATTCTTGATCAGCTTTAACAGCTGAGTCGATTTAGCCATATCCGTCTGTCCGTCCGTCCGTATGAACGCGTCGATCTCAGAGACTATAAGAGGTAGAGCCACAAATTTTTGCGTGGAGGTAGGTTTATACAAGATTCAAATCGAGTTTGTTTCAGATTTTGATAATTCCTCCCCTCCTCCCTTTAAGCGCAAAAAACTGCCAGAGCCACAATTTTTAAGATAGACCCTCGAGTGAGTGGGGTCTTGCATTGTCAGTTATAGCGCGCGGCCGCATGCGCTCATGCGTTTGTGTATATGTTGGAGTGTGTGTGTATGTAAAGGAAA
The DNA here is from genome assembly GCA_018904265.1 of Lordiphosa collinella. NCBI lineage: Eukaryota > Metazoa > Arthropoda > Insecta > Diptera > Drosophilidae > Lordiphosa > Lordiphosa collinella. Next base: position 192,417 of record JAEIFV010000049.1, read on the forward strand.
ACACACGAAATCAAGGAACAGGGTATTTTGTAGTCGGGGCACTCGACTACAGCTCAATTACTTGATTTTTTTGGTTTTCTCATAACACACTCCATTTTCGCACCTGCCTCGGAGAACCGGGTAGGTTCAAAAATAGCAAAGTTGGACCGATTTTACGAAAAAAATGGTAGATTTTCGAAATTTTTACTTTGGAACCCTATATCTCTAGAGTATAAGACCACATCAATTCTGATTTCATCCATTTCAGATAAGCATTTTAGAAAAAATCCGGAACCATGGACCAACTTTTTAATTTTTGCAAAAACAACACAAAACAAAAAATTTAATATCTAGTTTTATCTATTACACGGTGTGACAGTCAAAAAACTTCTGGGATGCGACATAGTGTAGGTTGTAGATATTGTTAAATGTAACATTGTGGCATACCACAAATTTTTCGTGCACATCAAAATTTGGAATAACGGTTAAAAGTCCTTCTTTTCGAGGTTGATATAGTTAAAAATCATATTTCTTAAACTAGGCGTCCTAAAATAGTTTGCAATGCGTCTTTTGAAAGAGAAATGTAACACCTTTCCAACGGTGTATTGCATTGCAATCACGGATAAAAAATTGGGGGGGGCTACATGAAAAACAAATCGATTTTTTTTCAGTTTTTTGCGACTTCACCGAACTTTAAAATGAGAAAATGAATACGTCAAATTTATATAAAACTATTTAGTTTTGGTATGCAGTTTCGAAAAACATTTAATTATGCGTTTTCTGCAACTTAGTTTATTAAAATCGAATAATATTTGGTTGAGTTATTTAACTTTTTAGGAACCAAAAAACCTTAAAAAGTAAAACAAGTAGGAAAGTTGGGCAAGGCCGACTATAATACACTCTTTACCCACAAAAGTGTATGCTCAGTGTAAATTTAGATGCTGCAGTAGCTGCTGAAAGCAATGCTGCTACTGCGCACTGCAGCAGAGAAGTTTCTTTCGCTTATATCTTGACTATCGTTCATCCGATCTTTACCAATCCTTTGGTGGACCGATAAAGAATCCCGATTACTAAATATGTCCAAAAAGTACGAACCTTCTATCTATAAAACTGCCGAAGATATGACGTTTTTTCTAATTTTCGGGGGCGGGAGGGGGCGTGGCAATAATTGAAAGTAAGCTTGATCTGCCTGTAAGCATATGAAGCTTATGTTTCATTCAAGCCAAACCTCTATCTCTTACCATCTCTGAGATCTATTTATTAATATGGACAGACAGGACTGACAGACGGACGGAGCAGATGGAGAGGCGGACAGACTGACGGGCAGACGGACATGCTATACAATACTTGCTCTAAGCAAAAATTATTCAATAATTTGTCCCTAAAAACTCAACAATTTTACGGTCGACAGTGCTATAATGGCGCGACTCATCATGTAGCGAAAATTTCATTAGTCGAAAAACTAAGTTAATAACTTTGCTAATTATTGACCGATTTTTAGAAAAATAAGGCATGCGTTCTAACCGTGAAGATGTGTTAGTTCTTAGACAATAAAACAAATATTGAAGGTTTCTAACCGACTAGCAGTGTTAAGTTAAAGCTGGAACTGTCAACCAAATGCATCAAATCAAAATAGCCTTGAATCAATCCAAATTTTTTATGTATCTCAACATATACCTCGCTTATGCTTGCAAAAAACCATAATATCAGAACAACAAAACCAACGTTGGAGTCGAGGATCTCAAAAAAAAAAGGCTATAATGGGTGGGGATTTAATAAGTAATTCTAAAAGTCTTCCTAGATATTTCATTGAGCTTTTCAGGCGATTGCATGACTTAGTTCTCAAGAGCCGAACAGACAAGAAAAGAAGTCCCTACGCAGTAGGTCACGTTTTTTCATGGCTATAGTTCTTATTGAACCGAACCGAAATTTTAGGTTCGGAACAGGTTCAGGTTCAAATTTTATTTCTAAACAGGTTCGGTTCAAGGTTCTGTTCACAGCAAATTAAATGTCAAAATTCCGGGTTCGAACCGGTTCGGCTCAAAACCGGTTTGCAGCCCTGAAAAGAAGTAGTAATTATGTTGCGTGTTATTCTATGGAATACTACAAACATTAATGATATTAAGAAAACAATCAATCTTTCTTATGTCATTCTATTGGTTGATAATACCGTCAGGCCGATTCATGGTCTATACCGCCTGCCGTATGGCGGGCCCAAACAGCACCAAACTTCGTATTTCTTAGTTTAATATTCTTTCCCATGATTTCACAAAGTTTAGTCGAAATCGAACATCTATATAGTAAAGCTGTCATGGAAAAGTAAAGACTGAAAAGAAGCCTTAATGTTGTATTACACTAGGAGTGCGTTATGCGTTAATAGCCAATATTTAGCTTTTTTTTGTATGGGAAAAAAAGCTGACTGTTATCTATTAACGCATAACGCACTCCTTGTGTAGCCTATTAGTTAGAAAAACTTATTTGTTTTCAATGGAAACATGGCATATATTTATTTTATATACTTTTACACAATTCTACAAAGTTTTGTCAAAATCGGATGACTATAGCATATAGCTATAGTGAGACTTTTTTTAGGGAGTACAAACGTTAATAATTCAATAAAATAATTACTTAAAGAAATTTTTCCTTGCCTGATTTTGTTGTTTGAATCTCATAAACAAAGCAATAAAAGTATTTTGAAAATTGTCACCAAAGCTGGCTCGGCTGCTGTGGGTGGTGTGCATTCTGCAGTCGAAGCGTATTCACTTGGGCCTCCTCCACGCGAAAAAGGAATATCTAGTAAATTTCTTGAAGGAAAATTCGAACGTTCTCAGTACTCACTTTAAAAATGGAATCGCCTTCAAAAAATGTACATGTTAGTTTGTTATGCTTTTCCATGATTCCACCAAATTAGCTCCCGTAGAAAAGTAAGGGCCGGGGGCAGCGGCAGGCGCGACCGCGTGCATGGGTCGTGGGTTCGATCCCGCCTCGGAACATCTAATGAAAAGTTTTTTCTTTGAATAAAATTTTACACCGGCCACACCTCTGCTGTTGCGCCAGCATGCAGTTATAGCCATGAAAGCCTTCTCAAAACTGCCGTTCGTTCGGCGTTCAACTGTAGGTCCCTTTCTCTTGTGCAAAATTAGGCGCACAGCCAAGATTGAGAGAGGCCGGCTTGGCCTTGGGGCTGTACTCAAGCTAATTTTACTAGAAAAGTAAGGTCCAAAAAGTAGTCTTATTTAGAAACACAAACTGCAAGGGTATACAAAACTTCGGCCGAGCCGAAGTTAACTTTCCCCTATTTTTTCTTGCTGACCTCTCTCTCTCCCTCTCTCTCGCTAGAAAAACAGGATGTGTATGTCTCCATGCCGACCGGATCGGGTAAATCCCTTTGCTTTCAACTGCCCGGCCTCATGTGCGAGAATCAGTTGACCATTGTCTTCTCCCCCCTGCTGGCTCTCATCAAGGATCAAATCGATCACCTGACCAAGCTGAAAATCCCCTGCCGACTCACTCAACTCCAAGATGACTGTCAAGGAGCGGGATCGTGTGATTTTGGATCTAAGGGCCGTCAGGACCACACTTCGATTTCTGTACATCACTCCCGAGCAGGCGGCCACCAAGTTCTTTCAGGACTTGCTTCAGACGCTCCATAAACATCGCAAGTTGGCCTACTTTGCGGTGGATGAGGCCCACTGTGTTAGCCAGTGGGGACATGACTTCCGACCCGATTACCTGAAATTGGGTGACTTAAGATCGAAGTATCCAGACGTCATCTGGCTGGCTCTGACAGCCACCGCCTCCAAGGAAGTCAGAGAGGACATCTACAAGCAGTTGAGACTTCATACGCCCGTTGCCCAGTTTGCCACGCCCAGTTTCCGAAGCAATCTCTTCTATGATATTGTATACAAGAATTCCATCGAAGATGATTTTCAACACTTATCGGAATTTGCACAGCATTGCCTGGGGAATGAGGAAGAATTTAAAGCCAAACCCAAATCCCAGCGTGGCTGTGGCATCATTTATTGCCGGACAAGGGATCAAGTGGAACGGGTGGCTGTGGGCGTCTCGCGGCAGGGCATAGGAGCCATAGCCTATCATGCAGGGCTCAAGACCGGAGAACGCACTCAAGTGCAGGAGGATTGGATGCGGGGCGAACAACCCATTATCTGTGCCACCAACAGCTTTGGCATGGGTGTGGATAAGCCCAGTGTGCGCTTTGTTATCCACTGGGATTGTCCGCAGAATATAGCCGCCTATTACCAGGAGTCGGGTCGGGCCGGTCGTGATGGTCTTCAATCCTTTTGCCGGCTCTACTATGGCCGGGAGGATGTGAGGAGTATAAGGTTCCTACTTCAGCAGGATTCACAGCGTGCCCGGGGACGTGGCGATCGGGAATTGCTGACGGAGCGAGCGCTCAAGCAGTTCGAAAAAATTGTCGAGTTTTGTGAGCGAACCAGCTGTCGTCATAAACTATTTGCTGACTTTTTTGGTGATCCTCCTCCCGAATGCAAGGCGCAGTGTGATGTCTGCAAACGGCCAAAGAAAGCGGAAAAGGCGCTGGAGACATTTCATCGCTTGTGCATGGATAATACCTTTAAATCGCAGATTTCGCTACAGGATTGCGCGGATCTGTACGAGGGTAAGAGAAAAAGAGGTGTAATTAATCTTTCTACCAGGGATGCAAACCGGTTCTGAACCGAACCGAACACTGGCAGTGGTCAGGCGATGCTATAAGAAAATCGACTACATACTCTTGAATAATTTGTTGCTAGATACTGAGTGGTCGTATCTTAATCAAGTTCATTGCCTTGAAACTGCAACCAATTTGATTTACTCTAAGCTTTACGAGTTGATATTTCTATCCCTCAGAAGGTTGTAAAGAGTGCTAAGAAGAACGTACCTTGGAGTGGGCAAGCCTTTTGCCTTTTGCAAGCTTATAAAAGATCAGAAAAAGCAACGGACTTTTCCAAATACTCGACTGCAAGGGCAAATTCCAAGCCCAAAAACGTATTTGCTATAAAAGGTACCTTTCTCGAGTTCAAAGTAACTTCTGTAACGATCCTAAGAGTTTTTTATCAATTCGTTAATACCAAACGACGGTCCAACGCTTTACCTTCTTCTCTTTTCTACAAACATGAAATTGCCTCGTCTGACATTGCTGTTGCAAATCTCTTTGCAAAGTTCTTTCAATCAACATATTCGACGTCAGATGCTTGAAATGGGTCTTACCCTATTTCGTCATTTGATTTCATACGTCGTCCCTCGATTTCATTTTCTTCTGTCCTAAATGGTTTACTCTCCTTAAAATATAACCTTCCTGGCTCTTATAATGTACCTTTGTGCATCTTAAAGCAATGCGCAAACTCGCTTACCTATCCTATCCACATCTTATTTTCCAAACCACTTGAGCAGTATAAATTTAATATTCCTTAGAACAAATCTTTTAGGAAACTACAGCGGTATTGCAAACTCTCTGCTCTACCCAAACTCTTTGAACAAATTATAACCTGTCAGCTTCAACACTCATGTTTCCTTTTACCACACCTAACCAGCATGGATTTTTTAAAAATACATCCATTACTACAAACTTACTGGAATTTTCTTCTATAGTAATTCAAGGCCTTACTCAAGGCACGCAAACAGATGTTATTTCTATGGACTTTAGTAAGGCCTTCGACAGTGTTTCTCATTGTCTTTTGGTTCTGAAACTGCGTTTGTTGGGATTTCGGTTGGGTCTTCTTAATTGGATCTCATCTTAAGATATTCCTGAGCCATAATTCGCTCAATGATTCTACTTTGCTTTAAGTTGATTTGAATTCCTTATATTTGTGGTGCTCTTACAACTTGTTGCATTTAAACAGGGACAAGTGTAAGTCTATGACGTGTTATCGCAGAGCCCCTTTTTGATTAAATATTTATTGAATTCTTATCAGCTTGAAAAGATCGAATCTTTTCAGGATCTGGTTATCACCCTTGTTCATAAATTATCATTTGGCACTCACATTGAACTCTCTGTGAGTAAAGCCAAGGTTTTGCTTAGAATTATTAAACGCTGGTCTAAAGATTTAAATGATCCCTACAAGCTTGGTATATACCTACATCCCTAGTGAGGCCTATCTTGGAGTTTGGGTCGTGTATTTGGAACCCCCAATCATTAACCTTCTGTAAGCGCGTTGAATCCGTCCAGAAATAGTTCCTTTGGTTTGACCTTCGCAATTTGAGTTGGGACCCACAATTGAGGCTTCCTTCTTATATATCCAGACTAAAGCTTTTAGACTTACCGACTCTTAATCATAGACGCACTATGTTGGGTATAATGTTTCGGCACAAGTTTATAAAGGGTAACATTGATGCTGTTGGCGCATCTCTGCTGTTGGCGCCAGCTTTGTAGTAATTAGCCATGCAAAAGCTTCTCAAACTGCCGTTCGGATTCGGCGTTAAGCTGTAGGACCCTTTCTCTTGTGCAAAAATTAGAAGCGCACAAGCCAAGAGATTGAGAGAGGCTCGGCTTTGGCCCTTTGGGGGCTGTGTGAAGCCATTTTACAACATTGATGCAGAGTACCTACTTGGGTGTGTGAACTTTAATTTCCTATCAAGACAAACACGGAACTTCATACCCTTGAGGCTTCTATTGATTAGTTTATGAAAGTAAAGATTCATTGCCGGTTCCAACCTTCTGCCATTTGGCGCGCCCTAGTGTACCAAAATGCAAAATGCCAGATCTGTAACTCGCGTTTATCAGCCATCGCGTTACATCTCTGAAAGCATTGAATATAATATACTAGAATCTTCTCGTCGCTATCGGAATTAACAAGTTTATATAAAATCAAATGGTCCATTCGCGAGTTTTTTCAAGTTATTGAGCACTAAACTGTTTTTGGGCCATAGCTTCAGATTTTGCGGCCCCCAAGAAAAACCAAGGTGTAATTAAGAACGATGTTTGATATGTTCTTGATATCATTTTGTACTTGCCGCTACTTAAAAAGTAAGAAAATATGATTTAAGGGTTAAGGGCGATCCAAGAACTTAAATGATTGTAGAGACGATCCTTGAAAAGAAATCCTTTTTGGACGCTTTTCGGAGAAAATAGCTTTGCGAACAGATTTAAAATAAATTCGGTACGGTAAAGGGTCGTTATACTTAAAGACTGGCTTTAAGGTTTAAGATTTTACAGACCGGTCGGCCGATCCAAGAAAATAAGTTGCGTTCTTTGCGATTTTATACTCTGTACCAGAGGTACACAGAGTATATTAAGTTTGTGCAAAAGTATTTAACAGCCAGAAGGAATCATTTCCGACCCTATAAAGTATATATATTCTTGATCAGCATCAACAGGCGAGTCGATCTAGCCATGTCCGTCTGTCTGTCCGTATGAACAAACAGATCTCAGAGATGGTAAGAGATAGAGGTTCGATGTTTATGGGACAAAAACTTCTTATACTTGCAGGCAGATCAAGTTTATTTCCAATTTTTGCCCCGCCCCCTCCCGCCCCGCATTTTAGAATAAACGTCATATCTCCTTCAGTTTTATAGATAGAAGGTTCGAACCTTCTGGACATATTTTGAAATCAAGATTATTTATCTATCCGCCAAAGGAATGGTTAAGATCGGATAAACGGTTGTCGAGTTATAAGGAAACCAAACAATTATGGGCAGCACCGGTCGCAACGGTGATAGGCAGCACTTCACAGGTACAGAGTATGTTATAGTCGGGCAATTCAAAAACAGTGTGAACCAGTCCTTATTTCCGATCGGTTTACTTCTCTCCTTTTTACAAGCTGCTAAATTTGATCTCATTTTCTTTTAGGAGGACGTGTGGGTTCCAAGCGTGCGGCCCAAGACTATGCCGATGGGGACTCCAATTCCGATGGAGAGAGCCACTCAGCGATGGCTAAACGTGCCAAAAAGGAAACTCAAGACTTCATACGCCAGCAGTTTAAGTTGCGTAAACAAATCTCAGCGGCACGTCAAATGGAACAGGAGACACCGGCTCAAATAGCAAGAGTACGCCAGGCTTTAGCCACGGAGACAAAGGTCAAGGGACTACAGCATCCGCAAAGAGAGAAATATTTGACTGCCCTCATTGATACACTGAAAGCAAATGTGGACAAGTGTAAGGAAGCGGAGGATCAACAGCCCAGAAGTGCCTTAAAGTATAATGATTATGAAGCCATGGCCGTGGAACTGGAGTATGAGGTGTTTCGGCAACAAAAAGTGGTCAATATGTATCGACATGCGCTGGCCAAACAGGTGAGAATACACATTAGTCTCGAGGATAGGATCCACGCTTGAGCTGGGATTATTTTGGCCTCGTTTTAAGTAAAAAGAAGAGCTTGATTTAGTTTGGATTTTTATAATTGAACAATTTTTCCTTTAAACAGATATCCATCATAAAACAGTTGACCACCCAGACAAAACTAATGCCTCTGATAGCTGATTATGTGCCAAAGCCAGAGACCAGTTCCAAGGGTGTTTGGACAGGTGGAAGTGTGGCCTACTTTGAACGCAAGCTAAAAGAGTTGGAAGAGAATAAACCACAGTCGCTTAAAGAACCGCCTAATGCTTTAAAAGAAAGAAAAGGATTCAAGCAAGAGTCGAGCAAACAGACCACAATTGGCAGTTATTTTAAAAAGGAAGTGAAGGAGGAGCAGTCAGAGGAAACGGTGGAGGAATTGGAAATTGAAAATGTAAAAAAAGAAGCTGAGGATGAATCACTTGAAAGCGACAAGGAAGAAAGAACAGAAATAAAAAATGAAGACGAACAAAGTCCTCAAAGTTCAGAGGAGGAAACAATAAAGGAAGAACTGGTATACGATGCCAAAGAGGAACCCGAAAGCATTATCGAACAAAGAAAATATAAACTATTACCCAATGCTGAAGGTGGTTTTGATACACATCGAAAAAAACGCATCTCAAATCACCCTCTAGACAACGAAGGAGTCCAAAAAAATGTACAACCCAAATCAACGCAAAGGTTGTTTTTTGAATCCAAAACTCAGGATATAGATAAGAATATCAAAACTTTAACAAATGGTTTTAAGACTGCCCGTCAAATGATGGAAGAAAAACAAGGAAAAATGGAAGAGAAAGCTACAAGTTCCAAAGAAGGTGGATGCTTTATAACGGCAAGGCAAATGCTGGAAAAAAAAGAAGCCAAGCCAAGCGAAAAGAAGAAGTCGACAGAGCATGAATCCAAACATCACAAAGAACCAAAAAAAACCAACCAAGGCAGTCAGCAAAAGAATGATATAAGCAAATCGGTGGTGCAATGGCTTAATCCCTATTACAAACGCAAAATAGCCACCAAGGAATTGTTCAAGGCCTTGGCCAAACTTCTCACAGAACGCATCTACGAAGGTAGCCTGGGTAAGTCTTTCAGTCTGCTTTGAGTGGTTTTTTAGTTATTTTTTTTCTTTATTTACAGGTAATGGCGATGCAGCCAAGTGCTATATCAAGGAAACCTTTCATAATGTGGAAATGATTTCAAACAATCAGGATATTGAGAAATATTTTGCCATTAAATGAAAGGAATACACAGTTTTAGCAAGCTAAGCCTTTTTTTTTTTTTTTTTTATTGTTAATGTGTTGTGTCTTGTAAATATAAAATTAACTCAGTAATATATCCATTTTTGACACCAACGACTGGAGACTGGATGAGTATTGACAAAAGCAAATTTGTGTAGTTAAAAATGAACAGGTGTAGATAGGTATTTACAGATAAGACGATCTATTTAACAAAAGGTATTACTCGGAGAGACGCTATATTGTTCTATTCGCCAGGTCTGAGGGATGGATCCTCTTTAGTCTCCTTCGTGCTCTGATCCCATTTATCCTTCGTCTTCTAAGGAGTCGTCTCGCGAGGTTGTTTGGGTGGCACGCTACCTTATCCAGGTAGGGGGCAGCCTGAGTTTTAATGGTGTCACCAACCTTTGGGACTCCGCAATCTTTTTCGATGTCCTTTGCTCGAATGTACCACTCGGCACCAGTGATTCTCCTCAGGATTTAGGCCTGTAGAACCCTTATTTTATTCAGCTGGGTTTTGGAAGATATACCATATACCTGGACGCCGTACCTCCAGATCCGCGCTAGGATAACCTTATAAATAAGGACCTTGATTTTCAGCGAAAGTTTGTTGTTGGCATTCAGGAGCCAGCTTATCCTTGCCGACTTGCTACGCAACTTTCCAGCTACTTCGGCGGTATGTTGCTTGAAAGTCAGTCTTTTGTCCAAGGTCACTCCTAGGTACTTATGCCCCGATCTCCATGAAGGAACACGCCAGGACTAATATACCTTCTGAGAGTGCGAGTAACGCAGGCACACTTTTCCGGATTTACAAATATTCCATCTGCAAGCCCAATTCTAAAATTTCTTGAGGTACTCTTGGAGTGTGTCTGTTGCCAAATAGACACACTTGTCCCAAGCCATAGTCGCAGTATCGACTGCAAAGAAGGCGATAAGAAGGTTCTTCGGGTTCTCGATAGGTATGTCACGCGCTGTGGGCATGTCTGAGGTAGAAAGGCTATACAGTGTTGGGCCTAGCACGCTGCCTTGAGGTACTCCAGCTCGAATCCTCTTTTTCTGTGATGCAAGGCCAACCTGGACGATACTAAAGGTCCTGTCAGTGGGGAATGACTTCACCATTAGGAAGATTTGAGGATTGAGCGTTCCCTTAATTTTAGCCAGAAGGCCATCGTGCCAAGAACGCTGCCACAACGTATTCCTTGGCTTGGAATCCTTGCAGGACGAAGTTGACAACTCTGTGTAGCTGTTCTGGTGTGCCAAGTCCCAGCCGAAAGAAAAACTGTAATTTTGAGATCTTCTGTTGGTTTGCTGGAGTTTCCAGGATTCTCCGCAGTAGACATCTTATGGGTCTTTATGACTCCAGTTCATCTGTAGGCTTTCCGGGTTTGTGAAGCATCACAATATTGGCATTTTCCATGCAATGGGAAAGTAGCTGAGGCGTAGAGCTGCATTGAAGATGAGCAATAAAAACAATACCGCCTTGCGAGGGAGTAGCTTTATTGTTTTATTGTCCACTTCGTCTTCTCCGGGGAGCCTTCCCAGTCAGACTTTGCGGAATGTGGTTCTTAAGGGAACGCCATTTTTCATACTTCTTTTTACGGGGAAAACTCACAACATAATTATTTTAGTATGATAGAAGTTAAAAAATCTGTATGAAATGGTCACTACATTCTTTTTACATGCGCTTAGACGGCAAAAAGTCACGTTTACTTGAAACCGTGCCTTCTCTGGGTTGTGCTTTTGCATGCGTAAACAAAAGGAATTCTTGTTCTTTCTTCAACAAAACCACATGCTAAAATACGTTCTCAAAGATGCATTCTTTTTGGTTTTCACGCCTTAATAAAAGCGAATGGAACTTTTAAGTTTTGGGAACTACTTCTCCGGTGAAAAAGATTATAAAAGTTGTGCCTTTTCATGGGGTCATAGCGAGCCTATTTCACTTTTGACCTCCTCTAAAGCAGAGCTCGCAAAAAACTCTCAACACTTTCAACGTATCGGCAAAAAACAGTTTGATTACGGACACAACGAAAACAGGGAGCGAAAGACAGTTGAAGTTTTGTTTTTGCTAAATTCTGTTGCTCTCAGAGAAAAGACCTTTTTTCGATCCTGTTTCTCTACTGTCTTTCACTGACACTTTTGCTGAGAGCAAACTTTCAAACTGTTTTTTTTTTGCGTATGTATGCGTGACTGTGTTGCGCTCGTGTGTGTCTTTGCATAACGAGCGTCACACGCATATAAACAGCCTACCAAACGCACAAAACAAAAAACACTTTTCGCAGACACTAACTGTGTTCTGCTCATTAGCAGACAGTTGTTTAGTGAGCGCTCGCTCAAAACAGTTGCTGTCGGATGACCGACTCGTGTGTTTTGCTCAACCGAAAACACATAACAGAAATCACATGAGGTGCGAGAAAAAGTGTTCCGCTCAGAGAGAGACTGCTTGTGCTGCGTTTGTTTCTGTGTTTCACTGAGGCTGGTCGCATTGAACAAGTGTTAACAGTTTTTGGCGAGCTATGCTCTAAAGCAGGGTTCCCCAAGAAGAGAGGCACTCTGTCTCTCTCTAACACTCACTGATGCATTACTTCGGCAAGCATTCGGTGTGAATTTGCGAGTGTGTTCGGCCCCCCGGGGCATGGCTGGGGAACACTGCTCTAAAGTGAAAGGTTTGGCTGGCAGCTCCATTTGTAGAGGGACGTCCAGTGTGTCCTGAACCAATTGCAGCCTATTGGTCGAAGCAGACTCTAACTTTGACTGACAAATTGTTTGGAGGGTAGATCTCTATGAACCCTAAAATTTGTCTGGGAGATAACTCCGCAAGCCAACTAAACATCTTAAGTAGTCGCCAAAAAGGGCCAGGATCTCCTAATCGACTAACCAGATCTTCGAAGATTGATTATCCCAGATACTGGTGGAGTTTCCCAAAAATGCAAGGCAGATGCTGATGTACATAAGTCTCCAAATTTGTGCAGCTACGACAAAAGTCGTGATGTGGTATTAGACCCTAATGGCCAGACTTCCTTTACACATTGTGTGACTACAATGCCAATTCAAAGTGTTAAACTGTACCTATTTAGGCCTTTAATTTTTGCACTTTGTTTTCACATAATTTCTATTTTTTCTAAAGGACTTCTTTTCGAACACTGCAATAGGGTATTTGCTTAACATCTTGCACCAATTTGTAATTGTTTGATCTGCGATATATTTCCCATCAAATCAAAACATTTTACTTCATCTAATATGATCGCTCGAAAAAGAACACATTTTTCTTAGATTTTTATTTTTGTTACAAAATGTTTATTTGTGTAAAACTTATGTTAAGTGGATTAGAAAAAAACATTCGTGATGCAACTTCATTTACGACCATATAGTATGTATATAGTAGATACATAGCTAAACAAACAAAAAAACAGGGCTAAGAGCAATAATTCTTCAGATTCTTTTTCGTTTTGTTTTTTGTACATTTTCTTTTCGACGATGGCAATTGTGATGTATTTTACAGATTCGATTTGCGTGTGTTACGATTAGCGCTTGGGGAAGTGCCGTGGGGAGGAAGTTACAGAACTTACAAAACTATACTGGGACACTGTAAATATTACAGAATGCGTCATTCCAGATCACCATGCACACCAAAGCGAATGGTAAGCAGTATATCCAAAAGATAAACCAAAGCAGTCACCAAAGAAATGGAAGCAGTGGCCATTACCAAGTCCAGGCGGTGCATATTCGGATGCCAGTAGTTGCGATCCTTGGTGGTGGACCAATCGCGGAAGAGCAGACCTGTCACAACGACATATAAAACGAAACCCACAAGGGCCCACAATACAGAAGTGCGCCAGGGTGTCCTATGAGAACCACGTTAGTTAAGAGAATATGGCAGCTATAGTATGGTTTATACTCACAGATCGCCAAATAGTGCCATAATCAGATAGATTGCGGTGTGAATGGCCAAAGCTCCAAAGGTAACATAACACAGGGCCATCACACGGGGCGTGATGAACACCTTGAGGTGAGAGTTTGTAGCCGGTTCATCGATAAGGCCCAGGCAGCATATTAAAAGGCACTAAGGGGAAAGAAAGCATTGTATAAAATATTTAATTTATAATGATAACTAACAACAAAGTAGGGATGCCGAAATTAATATCGATATTTATTTCCTTGCAGAGGGTATTATAAAATTGTCCGGATGTTTGTAACGCATTGAAGGAAGCATCTCCAACCACGTAAAGTATAAATATTCTTGATCAGCACGACGAGCTGAAATGATTTAGCCATGTCTATCTGTGGGTGGCCGGGTGGGTCAGCGGCTAGTGTGCGCGACTGCTGTGCAAGAGGTCATGGGTTTAATCCCCCCTCGGAACATCTAATGAAAAGTTTTTTCTTTGAATAAACTTTACACCCGGTCACCCCTCTCTGCTGTTGGCGACAGCTTTGTAGTAATTAGCCATGAAAAAGCTTCTCAAACTGCCGTTCGGATAAACTGTGGGTCCCTTTCTCTTGTGCGAAAATTAGAAGCGCACAAGCCAAGAGATTGAGAGGAGCTCGGCTTTGGCCCTTTTTGGGGCTGTGTCAACGTGACAAGCCTTGTGGCTGTGTCAACTAGACAAGCCATTTTACTACTTTACTATCTGTCGGTCTGTCTGTTTCTTTGCTATCTCCTCCGTCAGTCTGAAAGCTATCTTCACCAAACTTTTCATGAAGTCTTTTGGTACATATACGCTGGACATTTGTCGGAACCGGCCGGATCGGATGACTATAGCATATAGCTGTCATACGAACGATCGGTAAACTAGTTTTACTAGTTTTAGTTAGAAAAACCTTTGTTGTTTTTAATAAAAACGTTTACTATCCTTTCCCATGTTTTTACAAAGTTTGGTCAAATCGGACATCTTATAGTATAGCTGTCATAGAAAAGTAGAGTCTGAAAAGTAGTCTTAGTTAGAAAAATAGGGGAAAGTTAACTTTCGGCTCGGCCAAAGTTTTGTATACCCTTGCAGTTGGTTTTTCTAAATAAGACTACTTTTCGGACCTTACTTTTCTATGGGAGCTATACTATATAGATGTCCGATATCGACCAAATTTAGTGGAGTCTTGGAAAAGCATAACAAACTAATGCCCTGTCCTCACTACAACTACATTTTGCATTTTCGAACACTACATTAGGGCGCGCCAAATGGCAGAAGGTTGGAACCTGCAAAGCATCTACACTTTCGTAAACTAATCAATAATAACTCAATGAATTGCACAAAGTTAAGACTCCCAATGTAATTGAAATTGGTGTGAAGAGGATTCGTTAATTGTAAACAAAGAACTTATATTCTCAAAATGCAAATGCAGAAGCAACACAATGAGGACAGCATTCTGCATTTTCAGTGATGACCACTTTTTTTGAAAATGTGCTTCAGTGAGGAAGCCACATTACATGTACATTTTTGAAGGCGATTCCATTTAAAACAAAAAAGTTTTTCACACTAGATCTTCTTTTTCGACCGATCATTCATACTGCAGCTATATGCTATGGTCATCCGACTTTGACAAAACTTTGTAGAATTGTGTTTAAGTACAAAAAAAAATATATGTCAACGTAAGAGATGTTTCTATTGAAAACAAAAAAATTTTTCTCACAAGAACTAGTTTTTCGACCGATCGTTCCTATGGGAGCTATATGCTTTAGTCATCCAATTTTGACAAAATTTGAAGAATTGTGTGGGAGCATATAAAACAAATACATGCTAGTTTTGAAGACATTTAAATTGAAAACAAAAAAGTTTTTCCAACTAAGGCTACTTTTCCGACTATACTTTTCTATGACAGCTATACTATATAGATGTCCAATTTCGAGCAAACTTAGTGAAATCATGGAAAAGGATAGTAAAAAAAGAAATAAAAGGATAGTAAACAAAGAAATACGAAGTTTGGAGGCGTTTCCATTGAAAACAAAAAAGTTTTTCTCACTAAAACTAGTTTTTCGACCGATTATTCCTATGACAGCTATATGCTATAGTCATCCGATCCGGCCGGTTCCGACAAATGTGCAGTGTATATGTACCAAAAGACTTTCAAACTGACGGAGGAGATAGCATAGAAACAGACAAACGTACAGAAGGACAGACGGACTCAGCAACTCAGCTCGTTGTGCTGATCAAGAATATATATACTTTATGTGGTCGGATATGCTTCCTTCAATGCAAGGGTATAAAAATTTTTTTGATTTTGTTTGCTTTACTTTGTTGCACATGAGCTACTTGAAAGTGTTTCTATTTATGTAAAGTATTGTGACGAAATCAAAATTCCGGAGTGCTGGATACGGACCTTTTCAATGGAAACGTCCTTTTCATTTACATAAACTTATCATCGCCGGTGTTCCAGAAATCTCTAGAGATTTTCGTGTAAACGGTTTCATTTCGAACTGCAACTGCTTGCCTGTACATGTGAAGCGTCTCCAAAATGCCAGGCTACTAGATTAGATGACTAAAGTTGAGAGATTTAAAACTGACTGCTCAGCACCAAGTACATTTCAAGCGTACAGTTTTCCTTTCCTATAATCTAGTAGGCGACGTTATTCTTGACACTTTACATATAAAGTCCTGATAGTTTAGTTTAAAATCCAATAGTTTATACGAAAATCTGTAGAGATTTTTGGAACACACCCGTATATATACCTTTACACAATTTTACAAAGTTTTGTCAAAATCGGATGACTATAGCATATAGCTGCAGTACGAGTGATCGGTCGAAAAAGATGCTTTAGTGAGAAACAAACTTCGGCCGTTCCGAAGTTAACACTCCTCTGTTTTTATACTCTGTACCAGAGGTACACAGAGTAAATTAAGTTTGTGCAGAAGTGTCCGTCTGTCCGTCCGTCTCAGAGATCTCAGAGATGGTACGAGATAGAGATTTGACATGTAAGTAACAAATGTTTCTTATACTTGCAGGCAGATCAAGTTTATTTTCAATTTTGGCTACGCCCCCTCCCGCCCCCGCAATATCGAAAAAAGGCCTTATCTCCCACAGTTTTATAGATATAAGGTTCGAACCTTCTGGACATATTTAGTATTCGGGATTCTTTATCGATCCGCTGAAGAAATTTTAAAGATCGGATGAACGATATTCGAGTTATAAGGAAAACAAACAATTATGGGCAGCACCGGTCGCAACGGTGATGGGAAGCACTTCTCAGGTACTGAGTATTTTAATTCCACTTCCGCAAAATTTTTGTGACTTAAATTTTGTTTCCAAAATGGTTTGACATCACAAGCATTTTGTGGAAGTAGAATTGAGAACGAGGCTGAATATCAAATTTTGATGAATATGGAAAATCAGCAACGAAAGAACAGAAATAGTTTGGTTTAAAATGGGTAAAATTAGAGATGGGTATGGATTTACTTCAGGAAACGAAAGCGAATGCGGTACATAAAATATTTTGAAGTCTCCATGACGTCACAAGATGATTTCATTATTTCGAAATAACAATTTTCGGTTTGTTTCCTTTTAATAATTGGTTCTAATATATCTTTTATAAATTATGATTCGAAGCAGGTCGTGAAGGTCGTATTCTTCTGTATAATTTTAGGGGTACAAAACAGTATTATTGTTTCAGAGTGTGATGGGGTATGGCAGTTTTATGCTAAGGTATACATTTAAGATGTACAGTCGATGTGAAAGAACTATAGCTCAAGTAATTAAAATGAATAATTAGGAAAATATGAAATAGAAAGCTAAAGAGCATAGGATTTGCTGAGTTCCAATACTATTTTTATACCCTTTTCTCATTAAAAATGGGAAAAGCGAATCATGAAGTTGTGCAAATGTATGTAACAGGGAGAAGGAAACTTTTTCGACCCGCATATATTTATATATTCTTGATCAGCGTCAAAATACCAATGCTCTTCTGTCCGCTTGTCTGTATGAACGCGTCGATCTCAGAGACTATAAGGGATAGAGCCACAAATTATAGCACTTAGGTAGGTGTACACCAGAGATCTGCAAGAGTGCCTGTTTTCTTGACTCGAGTATACTTGTTGTAAATGTGTCTTGGGTATGATTTCCACTCAAAATATGAAGTCAGTTCATTTACTCACTCATATCGGACTAGTATTTCAGTGACTGGTCTCAGTTTAGAGCGGGTGTCAAATTTACTTGTACCTGCATTAAGCGACACCGCACGATACTTTCGTCTTTGAGTGGGCGGTCGCACGCAGAGTTTGCAGGTTACATACCAATTTTACTCAGACAGCAAAGAGAAATACTCATTCTACCAATACTTAAGTTTTTCTTGAGTATTGCTCTTTGCATTTGTTGGTTTCTAAAGCACGCGTCACGTTTTCCTACTCAGGGTAGGGAAAGGCATATCCGACTTAAGTATATGAATAAATTTATTACAGATCCATACAAAAAATATTGCTTGTTGTATAAGAATAATAAACATGTGTAAGTCTTTTCCACGAACGACGGTCCAAGGCACTTATTTTAAAATTCTGAAATATTTTCATAAAAAACATAGGTTAAATGCTCGCTCAAATTTAAAGGGTATGCAAACTTCTTCATACCTTTATTCAGTGGGCGTAGGTAAAATTGCAAAAAACAATATACACAGAATTCGGTTCTGCTGACGTCGACGTCAAAGCAGGGATGAGTTTGACGAGAAGTGAAGGAAACGAACAGAAGCCGAAAACATATCAGAGAGCAGACAAACAAGGTCACCAGTAAAAAAATTCCACAAGAGGCAAGCGTGGGTAAGAAAATTCATAAGTGAGAAAGCTATAGATAGAAAATGCGTTGCTTGAATTGTTGGTGGATAATTTCACTCTCAAATTTTACGGTTCCCTGTTTGTATGAGTATTTCCTATACGCTACGCGAGTGGAGCGAGTGTTTTCGGCACTTAAGTGGGAAACGCAAATATGCCGCGAGTAGAAATACTACTTTATACATTTTGTTGGAGTAGACGGGATATCCGAGTGCGAAAATATCAAGTACTTATGCAGTGCACTTGGAGTTGCGGTGCACTTCTGCAGATCTCTGGTGTACACCATTCCCAGATCAAGTTTGTATCTGATTTGGAAAAATTCCGGCCCTCCACCCTTTAACCGCAAATAACTGTCAAAGTTACTCTTTTAAGGTTAGATCTTCTCGTCTTAATATATATAATTAAAGGCCCTGTATCTATCTTTTGTGAGAAGTTCAATAAGACCGGAACAAAATCACCGAAATCAAGGGAACAAGGTATTTTGGAGTCGAAGCACTCGACTCAGCTCCCTTTCTGGAATATTATTTTAAAAAATGTGATATTTCAATTCTTATGTTTTGTCCTGTATTGTTTTGAAAATACAAAGTTCCAAAGACAAATTTTTAGTATGAAGAAATATGTAAATGATATTCAAATCATATTTGGTGTCTCAAAATAAGTTAATCGGAGGCAAAAAAGGGGCAGTAAGATGACTTTGGGTTCAAATTTACTGTCACAGTCTGTCTGTGAGTTGTTGAATAATTCAGTCAGTCAGACGAACTAAGAGGTTTATAATATGGCTTCAAGTAGCCCTACTTTGCACTCTCTTGTTGCAACCAACTTGTTGCTGCCCATTTTAAGTTCTCTCTTACTCACCAGCTCCACCACTTTAACGCATATCAGTGTGTAGGTGGCCTTTTTATTGCCACTTGTTGTGGCAAAGGAATTATCATCCGCCGGCGTCATTTCCACTCGTGAGATTTCTGTATCGAGGAAAGTAAATTAATTAGAATTCAATTAAATACAATTTTTTGACATTTGCTCAAGTTCTAGATACCTATGGATCGCAAGTAACTCATTTTGTTGTGCTCGTTTCAAAACGTTCTTAACGCGAAGCCTACAATAAAAGCATGGCGAAAAGAATTTTTTCAGACTTCAGTTTCCAATTTTGGATTTTTTCGGTTTGGGTTATGGTTTAGTTTAGTGTACTCAGTGCTCAGTGGAGCGTGCAAAAAGCCACGCAATGTTTATTTCAGTGAATTTGTGTCAATTGATTGCGAAGGTCTCCCCCACATAACTTCTAAATGAGGTTTTCCAATTGATTAGTGTGACGGAGGGAGGGAGAAACTTCACAAAGGGCAAATATAAAGAGAGAGGGATTATTCCCAATGATGTCATAACAAAATTGGGTGTGGTTACAGAAGAAACTTGGAATGCATACAAAATACCTATAAGGTATTTTTCACTTGAGTTATGCATACAATACTATGAGCGCCGCCCATTTACAAAAATGAGCAATAATAAAAACGTGCGCAACTAAATATTCAAGCAAGTTAAGATTTTAAGTAAAATTTTAAGAATTTTTAAAACAACTGTACACGGAATAAGAATTTGGGGACTACTGGGGACAATACATAGAGACGTAAAATCCACTGCGTGCTTTTGAGCTTCGTTTTATCGAAAGCCTAAAGTTATTGGACTTACTTGGAGGTTGCTTGCTTGAAACTAAAGAAACATGAAAACGACTTGGAGTTTTTGCGGTGTTATACCAGGATAAGTCGGAATGAAATCCAGCCGAATTGCCCTCATAAACCTGAACTAAGATTTTTAATCTAAAAATCAAGTACAAAATGCCACACGTTAGGACTTCACTTGGCTTCTTTTAAATGGATATATGAATATGAACAATTTTACATCTGCAGCTTAAATGATTCCTAGTCTTTGTAGTATATTCCGAGTTAATTTGACATCATTATCAGTCTGATACAGCTTCAAAACAATTCTTCCTCAATTAATTTCCCCCTAACAACTCACCATAAACATTCATTCACCCATTTAATTACCCCATAGATATCTAAAAAACACTGACCATTGCTATTATTACAATTCAAGCATGAAACCTAAACAATGCGACACCTTTTTGAACAAACCAACACCTTTCTTATTATACTTTCATGCATATTCTCTGCATTCCTACAAAAGCAACGATATGTATGTCAAGCACTTCATAACAAAACAAATCGCTCCATGGTTCAGTTGTCCGCACTCATTGATTAAAGCTAATTGCATTACCCAAGGGGGAAAAAAAGCCCAAAAAGGGCAGCCAAGCACGTACTATAAACCAATTCGTGCACTAGAAGGGGAGTCTACATATACATATGGTAGTTAACCCGCCTAACCCCTCTTTGATGTGTAGTAAACTCATAAACAACAATTAAAATGCAAGCGGGAAAAACCAGAACCGAACGAAAAAGAAAAAACTGAAATTCGTAACCCGAAAAAGGGCCAACAAAATAACTTTCACTTCACAAGAGAGAAAAAGAGAGTGTCAATAACAAAGAGCATAAGACACATTCACTTCCTGTTGGCCCATTAAAGGCAAGTTGAGTGTTAATATTCCTTGTAGTGACTAGGTTCTGGTCTACTTGTCAAGGTAAGCATGGATACCATAAATAAAAGAGTTGATTAGACGAACCTAGAATTGGGGAGAAATACATGAATGAAAGTATTAAAAAATGGATAATCAAACTGAAAACTGGATTTCACTTAACTAGAAAATGTAAATTTCAGAAGTTTGTATAGAAAAGTGTGTTTATTAAGACAGATTTATTTGAGATTTTTTAAGATTTATTTAATGATAATAATTCGGACGAACGCATATAAAATAGGATTCGTCTATAAAATGGCTAGGCAACAATGTAATTTACAAGGTTCGGAGTCGAACTTCACCGGTGTCGGAGTCTCTGGAATTTTTGGGAAGTTGAATGAACTAAAATTGCGTGAAGAATTGCAATTGTACCCCCAAAATGGTTCTTAATGAGATATTTATACCGTGGACTAAAAAGCTTAGCAGGTATCAATATAAGGTCGAAAATTGAAATTATCATTAAGGAATTGACTGTTCTTTTGTAGTCCTTGGATTGATAAATTGAAACGAGTCCCCAATATCCTAAAGTCGATTCGAAAAAAGATTGATTTGATCTCACTTTCTCAATTTTAAAAAACAAAAATTTTCCCACAAAAGGAAAAAAAAAAAAAAAATTAAAGCATAATTCAATCCCAAAGAAGGATCACTTTAAGCTTTATTGAGATTAATTTCTCCCAGAATTCCTCTTTCTCGCCCCCTTCCATTTTCCATAGGACAAGAAATGTAAAAATTATTGTTGTCTTGTCTGTGACTTGAACTCACAACCTTTCAGCTTTACACTGAACACGAATGGCATGGTATTTCATCGCACACCACTATAGCACATGATTGTTGCCGCATGTCTAAAGTGCTATTTATACTTTTCAGCTATCGTTCCTAGTTTATGAACATTGTGATCTCGAAAGGAATTGAAGTAAGCACATATAGAATGAAACAAGCTCGAAAGGATTGCATCAAGCCTTAAAAGATTGAATTGAGTAAAATATCCCGTAAATCGAGATTACATTTTTAAGCTTGTGCCAGGTTTACTCTAAAAAAAAGATTAAATTTATTTCGCCGTTTTTCTATATATTCTGAAAAGATCAATAAGATCGGACAAAAAACACCGAAGTTACATACGAATCAATTTTGCTTGTGGGAAGAGGGGGTCTTGCATTGTCAGTGTGCATTCGTTTGTGTGTATGTTGGAATGTGTGTATGTGTGAGTGTGTGTGTTTGTAAAGGAAAACACACGAAATCAAAGGAACAGGGTATTTTGTAGTCGAATCAATCTTCTCGGATCCAAGAAACAATTGTTCTCGACTTCGAGCTTGATGGCGAGGGAAGTGCGGGGAGCCAAATATCGGAGAGCGCGAGCAACAAATGAGAACAATTCTCTTTCTCGCTTTCAGCATTGGCCGGCACTGGCA
The DNA here is from genome assembly GCA_018904265.1 of Lordiphosa collinella. Taxonomy (NCBI): domain Eukaryota; kingdom Metazoa; phylum Arthropoda; class Insecta; order Diptera; family Drosophilidae; genus Lordiphosa; species Lordiphosa collinella. The sequence continues at coordinate 214,697 of JAEIFV010000049.1, forward strand.
CCGTCAATTTATAATACGACTTAGAAGCCTTAGGCTTTCGAGGTCCCGTATTCGAGTCCCAGTCAGGGTAAGTTAGAAATAAAATAAAATAAAAAAAATTTTAAATGAATGACAACAAAAGGAAGTGGAGTGCTTGGTATTATGCTACCACCACTACCACCACCACTTGTCTCGTTCGGCTAAAGTCTCTACCTAACAATTTAGATAAGCAAAAGTAGTTTCGGAAAACGTAAACTACTTATTTTTAAAAACTGTTTTTAAATTGGTTATAAAGAAAATAGCATTTCAGTAATTGTTCGCAAATCCAACACGTAGCTCAGTTTGTTATGGACTATGGATTGAACACAAATCTTCTAGCCAGTTCTGCAAACCGGTTTTGAACCGAACCGGCACTAACTCCGAATTCCGATTTTTTTTATTACTGTGAACCGAACCCTAAGCCACACCTCTTTAGAAATATAAGGGTGATCCTGAACCAAAACATTCAGTCAACACAAATAATGGACATACAAGCATGTTCACAATTCCGCTACGTTTTGAAAAGTAGTTCCGAATGATATTGCTTACGTTTTACTTTTGGCAAACCACGGGACAAACGAAAACGGCTCGGGAGAATCAACCGAAACGGTGGAAAATGGAACAAGCGAAAACGAGAGGGGCTGACTTTTATGAATTACTTTTCGGTTTGGCAGGCGCTGCCAATTTCTTAAGACACTTAACAAATTATTATTTTTAATTCAGTTAAAGACTTAAATGCAATTCTTAATACATAAATAAGTTCTATATTGATCACAGAATTAAGAAAAATTAACTTAATGTACATTTTGCAACTGTACTAGTGCGTAATTTGTCAATTACTTTTCATTTCACCGGCCAGCAAGCATTACTTTTTAAAACAAAAAATGCTTTCGTTTTGAATCTGATTCCATTTTGAAACTGAATCAATTCCGTTTTCGAAAAGTTGCAGTGAAAGTGGAATTGTGAACATGCCGGATAATGAAATTTTATTTTTCAAATAAATAATGAAATTTCTCGAACTTTGGAAAAAAACCGGCGGATTTTTCGAGCATTTTCCAAACCAACCAAGACCAAAATCTCTAGAAATTTGCGTGATATCACTGATTACAAGGAACGGGCCTGTTTTCGATTTCGATCAATTCATGCGAAATCGGAATTGTTAAGTGGGACAGTTTTAAAAAGCGACCGTGTTATTCAGCTCTTAACTTCAGATTCTCAAGTTCAAATCGCTTTAATCGAACTCTTGCCAATTCCTGTCAATCCTATTCGGAAACGAGAACAGGCCTGATTATCCGTTCTTAAAGTTGACACTTAAATTGTTATCGTTTTATTCTACTTCTTTTCTATTGCTGAATTGCGATGTAGGCTGTGATTTGATCGCTTTTGTCGCCGAATAAAAGGCCGTGGTGCGAGGGCGCAAGGGCCACTACGTGCCCATTGCGGTTATTTTAAAATATTAATGAAAATTTCGCCCTCCACTTTGGGTAAGTGTATTAACCGACTGTTGTAGATGTTAACTAATTATTAGGCTTACGGTTCTCTCCAATTGGAATGCCTACACCTAACCGTTTGCGTGTCGTTGCTAACGAATCTCTCACGTTTTTGCCCCCTACAAAAAAAAAAAAACCAAAACAAGTTTCAGTGGCGCCGCTTAGAAATTATAAAAAAAACCAAAAAAAATATGTTAAAGAAAAAAAAAAACTAAACACGCAACAGCCACAAAAAAATGTAAACAAAACGGCTTAAGCAAGAAGCTAAACTGGTTTAGAAAGAAAATAAGAGAGTAAGTTCCAGAGAGAGTCGCCGAGCCACACCTGTTTTGCGCTAGCGCGCCCTCAGCTCTCTTGTTCTACCACTCTTTCTCCTACGCCTGCCTGACTAACTTTTTGGCCTGCAGTGTGTATTAACCTCGTTTCGCTTTCAGGATGTGCAAGGCGGCAGCCCTACAACTGGTCTGTGCGGTTTGGGTCAATGACTCGCCAAGCATTTTGTTTTTCCCTTTTTGTTTTGGTTCTTTTAGTTCTCTGCCTGACCACGATCAAGCCATGCGCCCACTTAATTAACTTAATTTCAACTCATTCGCAATTTCCTGCATAGATAAAAATAAAATGCATCTCATCTGCTATTTCTTAAGCAATTGAAAAATGCAACAAAACTTGTTTTTCTCACCCTCCCTCGCATTACCCCCCGCGTTGGTTAAGGCATTGATATGCACAACTGGCAAACTGGTTATTAGACATCAAAGCGGGAGGTTGGGGCAAAAGTGGGTAAGCACATACTGTACTTGGGCAACGTCATCGCCGTCTAAGGGCAATATGCAAGTCCGTGTTTTTGCCTGTGTTGACCCCATTTGGACTCACACCCCATACGAAAAGGTAATTTAGCCACCCACCTGGACTTGGGCTTTGTTTTTGCTAACACATTGCCTGGACATGCAATTGTTTATGAGAGGGTGGAAGGGTGGTAGGTTACGTTGCCTAGGCAGCTCTCAACAGGCGTAGAATTCAATGCCAAAGCAATTGGGCAAGGTTGTTAAGGGATTTCGTTTGTGGATAAAATGAAGGTCAATGCAAATGAAGTGGTTTTGCAAGGGTTTTGGTTTAGTTTTTTAAAATTCAGAACAACAAAATTACTGCAACAAAGAGAAAATAGGATCAAATTCATTTTGGCTAAAATCAACTATTCAAAATAATTTGGCAAGAAAATATTACAAATGCCTGAATTAATATTAAGGGCCGATTTCACATCTCCTACATAACACTATCTGTCACATAAACTAACATATAACAGTGTAATTTGTGAGTGTATCTGACACATAGCAGCTATCTACACCCAGAAAAAAGTAGAACGAATAATTTAAGTACGAACGCTCTTGAAACAAAATTTATTCATTCTTGAATTTTTAAGAATTTCTCTCTCGAAATCGAGCTATATTCGTTCTGTTTGGTGATTTAAGGCGAGGGAAGTGAGGAAAAGAAACTGAGAGAGGAAAGCAAGCACATTTGAGAGAAAGAGGGGTGTATGGGGAAACAATCGAGTGAAGAGCGCACCCCGTCAGTTTATAATATAAATTTGAACGATGCTCAAGGCATCCTAGATGTGGTGCTGTTGTCTAAGAGGTGGTGTCTGTGAGTGCAGTCTTTCAAAGTTCCGATTTCGAATCGCAGTAAAGGTAAGTAAAAAATAAAATAAAAAATTAAAATAATTAACAATAAATAGAGTGAGGGAGGTGGTGGGTTGGTGTTGTCCCTAACCGCCCCACCCAAATTCCCACGCAACCCCTCCATACCCACCCACCCCCCCACCCCTTTTTACCCAAGAATTTTTGTATTCGATTTGAATTAAGAATTGAAGCTCTTGGATCAAGAAAAACGGGATCAAACATTCGTACTTGAATGAAGAATTTCGTTCATGGATCGAGAATTTTCACTCTTATCGAACTATTGAGTACGAAAATTCTTGATCCAAGTATGAAATTCTCTTTTTTCTCTGAGTGTAGAAGATGTGATTAATAAGATTAATAATTAATAAGAAAAATAGGGGAAAGTTAACTTCGGCTCGGCCGAAGTTTTGTATACCCTTGCAGCCTCCATTGAAAACAAAAAAGTTTTCTAACTAAGACTTCTTTTCGGACCTTACTTTTCTATGGGAACTATACTGTATAGATGTCCGATTTCGACCAAACTTAGTGGAATCATGGAAAAGCATAAATAACTAAAGTTTTTCTCACTAAAATTAGTTTTTCGACCGATCATTCCTATGACAGCTATAAGCTATAGTCATCCGATCCGACCGGTTCCGACAAATGTGCAACGAATATGTACCAAAGGGCTTCGTGCAAAGTTTTGTGAAGACAGCTTTCAAACTGACGGAGGAGATAGCATAGACACAGACAGACGGACGGACATGGCTAAATCAACTCAGCTCATCATGCTGATCAATATTGTATGTACTTTATGTGGTCGGAGATGCTTCCTTCAATGCGTTACAAACATCCGCACAATTTTATAATACCCTCTGCAAGGGTATAAAAATATACCATGTTTTTCGGTGCATAAGTAATTTGATTAACCCTTTTAATTGTATGCGAAAAGTGATAATTAAGAATATGTGAGAGCGTTGCAGAAAGTCACGCATCTCACTCTACGCTACAACAGAGTGAGACAGTAAGAGACAATCACACGAATGCTACATCACCAAAGCGCTCAGTGATTTACCAAGTAAAGGTTGTCACACCAGACACATGAAATAATATGGGACTATTCGGACAATGAAAGTTGGCTAAGGCTGTAGGCAGCTGAATTTTGCGGGCTCCTTGCTCCTGTATATTTTGAGTTTTATAAAATGGTAAAAAAAGACTTTCCTCGTGGAAAAGAAAACAGAGAAAGTCCGACTTAATTATCAAAAAACCTATGTGCTTTGTAAAAGTGTTATAAAGAGCGAATGATATACGGCTCTGTTACGAATTCTAAGTATATTTTGGTGTAATTGTGCTCAAATTTAAAAAACTTGACAAGCAAGTCCTATAGCACTTTTTAAACATTATACAACAACTACAAGGTAGCGCAACCGGAAGTTACTTTTCGCATGCGCGAGAGTTTTCGAACCCCAGGGCTGAATAACACACAAAAAACAGGGCCACAAAGTCGGTTGTTCTTTAACTTTTTTGACCATTTTCTATTGAAGTTACATTCTAAACCAGGAAATCGAAAGCGATTTTGTCAGTTCGATATACCGGATTACACTTTTGAATCATCGAACCAAGGCCGACTGAGAATATCGCAGCTGTGCAGTGCGCTACCTTGTAATTTTTGTATCATGCTTTGTAAAGAACTAAACGCACTTGGAATTAATCAACCAGTTTTAACGGACTAATCTCTTCCAAGGTTACTTAATTTTGATCTAGTAAACCAAGATGTACTTGTCGCCATCTACAATAAGAAAATCGAACATCCCCAGCGGCGGAAAAGCACATTACAAGATCGATGACCTCTCTAACCAGTGCTGCCATTTTAGCTATTTAGTTGCTAGATCTAGCATTTTTGAAAGTGGAAATGCTTATAAATTTTCGGAAATGCTATAAGCTATAAATCTAGCAACTTTAAAATTATGTTTAGCTATTTCTAGCAATTTTTATATTCTTAAGACGAAGTGCAAAATAGCGCATATTAAATTGGTTTGTAACCTTTGCTATAGAGCTTCCCCTGAGTAAAAAGTCTAAGAAGTGATTTTCCGAGTGATAATTTATAGCATAATCATTAGAAGTTACTTGAGTTCATTCGTGATTTTAGTTGAGTTTCACTACTCATGAGATTAAGAACTTCAATTTATGCCTAAAAAACGAGAGTCATTAAAGATCGCGATGCCAGCATTAGTTTCATGATCAAAGAGCAAGCAAGGAAAGCCATGTTTTTAGTACCGACTTTTCCAAATCAGCGCTAATTTCAGTACTGATTCGGTACAGAGCCTCCTGACGGGTTCTATCCACAGTAGTGATAGTCGTATGAAAACATTCAGGGTGTCTTCAGTCTTTAAGTTATTGTTGGATTTTAGACTCAAAAACACTTTTTTTCAGTTTTACCCTTTACAATTTTCAGCTATTTCTAGCAACTTTTTTGCGCAAACTTATCAGCTTTTGGACCCCTTTTTTCTGGCAACACTGTTCCAGAGCGGTTTGCAGACCTCATTTAAAGTATTTTTGTTTTCGTAGCTCAATACAAATTAATTTTTTAATTTATTTCTAGGTGTATCGGATTCTATTGAGGATTTCAAATACATGTGCTGTACAACTGCACACACTTGGTGAATGAATTTGTAATGTAACTGGAATTCTACTTTGTCAACAATGAATATTTGAAGCTGGAATGTAATTCTGTTTAAGACTGCGATGGGCAAGCCCTTGCTCCCATTGCTCAGAGAGTTATTTTACTGCAACTAGCGCAATACAGTCGCATTAAAAATTGCCTCGGTTCTTGGCTCCAGCCGCACACAGTTGTCTCATTTCGAAGCGAGTTAATACAGCAAATCCTTTGCGCATCAGAGCAGGTCGCACAGGTGCAGTGTGCGCGATCGAGACGACTGCAAAAGCAAATGTATGCAATGAGTGTCTGTCTTGCGAACTGGAGCCTCGCCACTCCCAAACTTAAATCTTACGCCCTACGCTGGTTTAAGATATAATAGTATAGTGACAAGGGCGGCAACTATGGGGGCAAGGCACTTTAAAATTGAAGAAAAAGGCCATTTTGTGTACTGTTCAGCACATAAATTGAAAACTGGTCATCCAAGATTCAGTGAAAATATTTCCTCCATATCCTGATGCCATTAATCAGTGATGCCAATTTGTCACCTTTTTTTTATAATTTTTTTTGGTGGAATTTTTGTAACTTTTGCACCTTTAATTTTGGGTACACTGGTTATTGTTATTATACCGTGTTCAGTGTTAAGTCAAAAAGTTGCCGCTGGGGATCTACACAGAAAACCGAATGAATAATTTGAGTATAAGCGCTCTTGAAACAAAAACTATCAAGCATGTTCCCGTTTTCAATTTCGATCAAATTATGCAGAGTCGGAAACTCTTCTCTTTTTAGAAATCCAATTGATGGTTTCTGCTTCTATCTACTAGTTTTTATTTATCTGTATTCTACTGCCCTGATGGCTGAAATCTTCAACTGGATCCTTTCCATTCATAATCCTTTCTTGAAAATCAAATCTCTGACCAATATCGATCGATCGAATTCGGAAACGAGAACAATCCTTATTAAGTTCTTGTATTTCTGGCCTGGGGAGTAAAATATATAACTGAATTAAGCAAGCCTAATTGCAGATTATCGTTTAAAATTCTTGAATCAAGACATTTTGAAAAGAAACTTAATACTTGGCTCAAGCAATTGGTTTTTGGACCAAGAGTTTTCCATTTTCTGTCACCGAAAATTTTTGATCTAAGTAAGAAATTCAATATTTTTATACTCTGAACCAAAGGTGCACAGAGTATATTAGGTTTGTTCAAAAGTATGTAACAGCTATATAGAAGGAAGCATCTCCTACCCAATTGGAAAGAAAACGTCATATATCCCACAGTTTTATAGATAGAAGGTCCGCACCTTGTGGACATATTTAGAAATTGGAATTATTTATCAATCCGCCACAGGTTTGGTAAGGATCGGGTGAACGATATTCGAGTTATAAGGAAAACAAACAATTATGCTGGGCAGCACCGGCCACAACTGCGATGGGCAGCACTTCACACACCTGGGAGGTATAGAGTATATGGTATATTAAAGTCGGGCTTGACCGACTTTCTTACGTGATTCTTTTAGTATATCCCAAATACAATCGCATACAGGAAAATAATCGCACCAGTCCGCCGATGTTAATTGTTTTATAACTGAATTTGGTCGGTTCATGAATAAACTTGTTAAACAAGAAAGAAAGTCGGTCAAGACCGACTATAACTTGCGACAGTTGCTGCCAATAATTGTTCGTTTTCCTTATAGCTCGACTATCGTTCATCCGATTGTTACCGTTCCTTTGGTAGATCGAAAAATAATCCTGGTTACTAAGCATATGTCCAGAAGGTACGAATCTTATATCTATAAAATTGTGGGAGAAATATACAGGCCTGTTCCGGTTTTCACTTTCACTAAATTTGCTCGAATTCGATTTGGTTACCTGTTCCGGTTTTCACAATTCGATAGATTTACTCGATTTGAATTCACATTGCTTGGAGCCGATGAATTCAAAAGTTAATGCGATTTTGTACATAAAGGCGTCAAATTAATGGCTTAAAGTTAATTTTGTACCATTGTTTAGTGTATTTAGATACTTTTTGCAAGTTTACATTCCCTTAAAAATAATTTTTAATTAAAAAATTATAAAATTTTTATGAATAGCTTCAATTTTGCAATGTGCCATCCAAATCGAATTCGCATATTTTGTTCAAGCGTTTCTGGTTTTCACTTGTTTATGAAACGCTGGGAAAATGTTTATAAAATGCCATTAAAATAGAACCGACATTTTAAACACCTATATTCAACTACTATCAACTATTTTGATTGATTCTTTATTGGATTGTTTTGATTCACCAGTTGATTAAGGTGAAAGAGAAGTCAACAGAAACAATTTGGAAATGAAACATTCGAATTGCAAATCGTTCGAATACCAGAACAGCTAAAACCAAATCGTTCGATTGTGTTTTCATTTGAAATCGAAGAAATATGTGAAAACCGGAACAGGCCTGTATGATAAGTTAATTTTGAATCGATTTCATTTGAACCAGCAATTTTCCAAACAAATTGTTGGCTTTTAATTAAAAATTCTTCAGAGAGAATTTGGATCGATCGATTATTTCAAGTGCAGAAAAGACGTAAGCGCTTATTTATTTCTCAAATTACTCAAAACTTTAAGCTATGAATAAAAAACTGACTTAGGTACATCTTGACTCTGTCCTTAAAAATTTTAATTAAAGTGAATTAAACTCTTCAGGCAACAGATCATCTCATACAAATACATTACAAATTTCGAAGAAGATGGATAGTTTACCGATCCTAGATTGGAATCATTAGGTGTTTTTTAAACTATACCACATAATTTTGGTCCAAAAAGTTCGGGTTTTTAAGAATTGCGATACAAATTCCGTCAATATTGGTTCCATCTTTACACATTTCCCCCCATCTAAATATTTACAATAGCTCAACTCAATTGTTAAACTAAGTAAAACTCGTGAGAGGCCAACACAGAGTGACAAATGTCTTAGAGTGAGTCACAAAAACTATAAACTTAAATTTTGTTAGCTAGTGTTGTGTAAATTTGTGCAAAATTAGCATATCTAACAATAACAACGTCAAAATGCTATGCTCTTTTTGCTGCTGTTTTATGTTTACTGTAGACTGGCGTATCTAACCAAGTAATTAGTTTTAGGGTGGGGCTCAGACTCAACTCTCAGATCTGTAGATTGAGTGAAGCAGATCGCTTCAAACAGAAACTTCATTGTTAATGCATTTTTCAACGTTTCTACAAAATTAGTTACTCGATTTTCTTGCGTTTTGGTGAGCAAATGACAAAAACTGGTTTTTAGATTGTGGTTTTTTTTTTGGGTTACAAAAATTTGGTTTGATTTTGCATACATTTTTCAATGAAACTTATTAGAGGTGCAGTTAAAAGTGCAGCTTTTAGCTTAGTTTGTTTTAATACACACAATTAAAATCACACAAAGTGAGAATTAGAGGGCGCGCTTAATTATATTTAATTTTTTTTTTTTTTAAATCGGAAAATTGTTTTCGAAACGAACTGAAACCGACGACACGCCAACATCAACTGCTCCAACCTGCCACAAACTCAAACCTTTCAAAGCGCCAAGACAGCCCGCCAAAGCCAAACGAGGGGCCACAGCCCAAAAGAGAGGCACTGAGCTGAGCTGGGAGAGCGAGAGCGTAAGAGAACGTATTCAAAAACCAAAAACCAGCAGCAAGTTAAATGTTATCAAATGTGGATAACTGAATTTTAAATAATTTCTTAACAAATTAACACTTGTTTTGTTTGGCAAGTATGAAAATTTAATTATGGTTTTTGTTTGTTTATATTAATTAAACCAAATTGAGCAAGTCAAAACAGATGTAAGCTAGGTGTGACTAATATGTAGGGATGAGACTGTACGGCTTTGGTAAATGTTATTGATGCGAACTTGCGTATCTTTTTGTCACTGAGAATATCTAAAGTAGATATGAGTGATAAATAAATTTGTTAAGTTTAAAACAACAAATTTTTGCTTTTATTTATTTTTTGGTAAAATTTATTTTTTTTTTTTTTTTTTATTTTTTTTTTTTTCGTTCGTTCATGATAAAAAAAAAAAATTTTTAATTTTAAATATTTTTTTTAATTTTTTTTATTTTAAAAAAAAAATTTTTTTTTTTTTGTTTTTTTATTTTTTTAATAATTTTTATATTTTTTTTTTTTTTTTTTTTTTTTGTGGGACGGACGGAGGGAGAACCGACAGAAAAAAACCAAAAAAGAAAAAAAAAACTATTTGTTTTTTTTATTATTATTTTTTTTTTTTTTGTTTGGTTTTCTTTCTTTTTTTTTTTTAAAATTTTTTTTTTTTTTTTTTTTTTTTTTTTTTTCTTTTTTTTTTTTTTTTTTTTTTTTTTTTTTTATTTTTTTTTTAATTTTATAATTTTTTTATTTTTTTTTTTTTTTTTTTTTTTTTCGTGTTTTTTTTGGTTATTTTTTGTATTTTATTTTTTTCTTTTTACATAAATTAGTGTTGAGGCATAAATAAATTAAATATAGTCCGGAATTATTAATAGTTGTAAACATAAGGAATGCGATTCGGCTTGAAGCAAACCGTAACCGAACCGTTACTTCCAGCGGATAAACCGAGCCGGAAAATGCTGAACTGAACCAAAAACAACAAAGAAAAACCGTTCGGTTCAGTTCAGTTCACTGACGAGATTTAAGACGTGGAGCGCATACCTTTAGACAATGATACTCGTAATGTTTTGGAACTTTAATCGATACCCTAATATAGGATACAGAGCTGTCATGTAATCATTACTTTCCGTACTTGATTACTTTTCTCGATTATTCAGACAATAAAAAACAATTCCTGATTACGATTTTTTTTGTATGGTAATCGTTATTTTAATTTGAAATTACGATTATTCAATGATTATTTGATACTGTAATTACTTTTACAATTACTTGATTGGTAATTGTCCGTAATTGTGCTTGAAGAGTTGAATTGATTTTATAGTTCTTTGCTAGATCGGTTTCTGTAAGTTTTTAAGCCAATGCGTTCTTTTCAGGGTCCTAAATTTAATTCAATAGCTTAAAAAACATATTTGGGCAGATTAAGAACCAAAAATAAAATTTATTAGCAATTTTTTCGAAATGTTCCATATTGATTTTTTTTGAGATTACTTGACAAAAACGGCTAGAACTTCTTCAATTTTCAAGCTACAGACATGTTCAGCAACTAAAAAGATTGGAAAAAATGCGGCTGTTACATATATTTTTTTCAAAATTTTTGAAGGATGGGTCTTATTTGCTAGGCTAAGTTTTTTGAAGAAATCAATTTTTTTGCAAAGAAATTTTGGAAAAAAATTTTTTTCAAAATTATTTCAGAAGGGCTTTTGAAACCTGAACATTTAAAAAAAAATCGAAAAGCTCTATTTTAAACCGATTGCGAGTTAATTAAATTTTTAAAAATCAAAATTTTACTCTTTTAAGCGCAGAACTTCCGCAAAAGAGTTCCAATAAAGCTGAAGTCTTGGGGTTAAGCTTTTCTCATAATAAGCTCCCTTTGGTCCAATTTTCAATCCAATTCGAAGACATCATCTCCGAAAATATTTTTTTTGCTTGGAACGCCCCATATTTTCCACTACAGAATAGATTTCAATAAAAAAATAGGGGAAAGTTAACTTCGGCTCGGCCGAAGTTTTGTTTTTCTAAGACTTTTTTAAGGCGAAATTTGGAGGCGATCAAATTTAAAACAAAAAGTTTTTCTCACTAGAACTTCTTTTTCGACCGATCACTAATACTGCAGCTATATGCTATAGTCATCCGATTTTTGTAAAACTTTGAAGAAATGTGTCCAAAGTATATACAAGAAGTGTCTGCCAATAAACAGGACGTTTTCATTAATAACAAAAAAGTTTTCCTTACTCGAACTAGTTTTTCGACCGATCGTTCCTATGGGAGCTATACGCTATAGTCATCCGATTTCGACCAAACTTTGTAGAATTGTGTAAAAGTAATAAATTAAGTGTATGCCATGATAAGGAGGTTTGCGTTAAAAACAAAAAAGTTTTTCTCACTAGAACTAGTTTTTCGACCGATCGTTCCTATGGCAGCTATATGCTATAGTCATCCGATTTCGACCAAACTTTGTGAAATCATGGGAAGGGACAGTAAATTTAGAAATACGTATTTTGAAATCAACTCAGCTCGTCGTGCTGATCAGATAAATTTATTGTCGGAGATGCTTCCTTCTATGTATACAGAGCGCCCGGCAGCAGCCCCGCGCGTCGCCGTGCGTTTGTAGCATCTCCTCCGACAGTTTTAAAGCTATCCCCACCAAACTTTGCACGAAGTCTTGTGGTACAAATAGGCTGCACATTTGTCGGAACCGGCCGGATCGGATGACTATAGCATATAGCTGCCATAGGAACGATCGGTCAAAAAAACTAGTCTTAGTGAGAAAAACTTTTTTTGGTTTTAATGAAAACGCCTGCCAGAGCGAAGTATTTCTTAGTTTACAAACTTTCCCTGATTTCTTAGTTTGTCGAATCGGATGACTAAATATAGCTGCTAGGAACGATCGGTCGAAAAGTAGTTCTAGTAAGACTACTGTTTTGTTTTTTGAAACCGTCCTTTTTATGGGCATATCTATTCTATATACTTTTCACAATTCTACAAGCTTGGTGAAATCATGGACTAAAGCATATATACAGCTGAATTACTTATAGGAAATAGTCGAAAACGAGTTCGAGTTAGGAAACTTTTAGTTTTTCTCACTTGAACATCTTTTTCTGGCCGAACTTATTCTTATACTGCTTATGCTATATGCTTTAGTCACTTTCTACAATTTCTTACCAAAATTGGTTGAAATCATAGGGAAAGGATAGTCGGAAAAAAATTCTTCAATGAAGTTGAAGTATACAAACTTTGGAGCCGATTTTAACTTTAGAAAACCCTGCAGAGCGTATTATAAAATCGTGCGGATGTTTGTAACGCAAAGAAGGAAGCATCTCCGACCACATAAAGTATATATATTCTTGATCAGCACGACGAGCTGAGTTCATTTAGCCTTGTCCGTCCGTCTGTCTTTTTCTATGCTATCTCTACCGTCAGTTATTTGGTACAAATACGCTGCACATTTGTCGGAACCGGCCGGATCGGATGACTATAGCATATAGCTGTCATAGGAACGATCGGTCGAAAAACTAGTCTTTGTGAGAAAAACTTTTTTGTTTTTAATGGAAAAGCCTCCAAAGTACGTATTTCTTAGTTTACTTTCCTTTCCCATGATTTCACTAAGTTTGGTCGAAATCGGATGACTATAGCATATAGCTTCCATAGGAACGATAGGTCGAAAAACTAGTTCGAGTTAGGGAAACTTTTTTGTTTTTAATGAAAATGTCATTTTTATTGGCATATTCTTATTTTATATACTTTAATATTTTATACAAAGTCTTATCAAAATCGGATGACTATAGCATATAGCTGCAGTATGAATGATCGGTCGTCATGAGAAATTTTGAGACGCCTCATTCAAACGGTGCCAGCAAAGAAACCCGAAAATTTTTGTTCTTCAATGGAAGCTGCAAGGGATATACAAAACTTCGGCCGAGCCGATGTTAACTTTCCCCTATTTTTTTTACTAAAACCCAAAATGTTGGAAAATTTTCCAACTTTGATTTGGATTATCAATATGTTAAAATTTTTTTAAAATTTTTTTTAAAAATTATGTTTGTTAAGTTCAAGCTTTAAAGAACATTTCGTAAAAAATTTCAGCTTCCTAGCTAGTCTGGTGTAGAAATGCCAGAGTTTTGGCCAAAAAATGAGATTTCTGGGCCACAGTGCACTGTGCGAAATGAAATTATAGATCACCTGCATTGGGCAGATATTCGGAAAATCGATGGCGAAAACAGGCCTTAATAAAAATATAATACTTGAGAGTGAATCACTGAACCTTGCTAGACGTAAAAAATGTTTTGTATATAAAACTTACCTTATATAAAAACATTTTATTTTCTAAGCTTCGATAATGTTTATTAGCTCAGATCGGTCTTTCTCCTGATCAAAGTCTACCAATGACACCTTTTATTTCACTAGCCTTGGCTGCTTTAAAAGTGACCAGGACCGATGAGCCACTTTCATTAAAAAGCTTGAGTTTTTAGCAGAATCTCACTCGGAACATTTTTTTGCAAGGTCACTCTGATTGTCCGATTTCAAATAGATTCACTCCCAGCAAGGCGGTAAGCTGAAATTCGGAATGTGGTTTCCATTAACGAGTTGCTCTTCCATTTCTGGCAAAATAAACAAATTTCAAACACAGTTCAAAGCATTGCTTTATTCTTTCTCTTCGTGTTTGTTTTTAACTTCTTTTCTCCGTTTCTTTAACAATAAAAAATATACACTTGAATAAATATAATAGAGTACTAGAAATAACTGTACAAATGGAGCATTATTACAAATTGCAAAAATATTTCACACAACAAAACATAAACGCAGTCTTTCCGTTTACAGAACGCACATAAAACAATTGCCGCTACTTACAGACTAACAAGAAGTAACTACAAGTAACTAGCTAACTACATACATACAACAAAAAACGACGTAGATATTTACAATTCTTCCTACTCAATGTTTTTTATTTGTATTTAATACAAGCGCCTGCGGGTATGCTATAGAAAATCACGAGTGGTGATCAGAACTCACGATCGCTGAGCCGTAAACTTAGCGGCGTTTTGGGCGCCAATAGAAACTCGAATTCAGTTTCCAGCGGTTTAACAAAACTCACATCGAAAGCTAGAACGAGCTGAAAAAATAGGATTTTTATTTAGGTATTCAGGTGAAATCGAAAAGTTCACTTACCTTGGCCAGAAGTAATACTACCTCCATTTCTACAAATCGCTTTCCGGGACAAGTGCGTCGGCCCACACCAAAGGGAACCACGATGCTGGCACTGTCCACATTCACTGTGAAGTTTTCGGTAACTGGATCTATCCAGCGTTCGGGCGTGAATTTTTGGGCCTCTTGAAAGTTGCTTTCTTTTTGACACGCAATCATGTTTTGACAAAGGACGACAGTCTGCAGATAGAGAAGTTAAGATTATAATTTGAGCTGTAGCTCCAGCTACTCATACCTACCCCCGCATTTAGTGAATATCCCGATAATTCCATATCTTCTTCCAGTATTCTAGCCAAACAGAATGCTGTCGGCCTCAATCGATATGATTCCTGGATGCAGGCTTTCGTATAGGTGGCATTTGTGAGAGCATCCTGCAGTATATTAGTATCCCGATATTCACAAAACTCGCTTAGAATACGAGGCATACATGTTGGCTCGCCCGTAACCGAACTGAGCACAAAGAGCAGTGTGTTGGCTAGCTAAGAGTTCATAATTTAGTAAGTAGAATGAGTCGTCTGGGCTACACACTCACCGTTTCAATGCCAGCGGCTATAAAGTCTATAATAGCTGACTTCTTGTCGCGTATATCCAATTCTTTAAGTTCAAGAATGTTGAGGAAAACACTACGTAGACCGGCAGCATCCTCATCCTCACAGGCGGCAGACTTTTTATGCTCCTCCAACTCGTTATCTATGATCTCAGATATGACACTGCAATTTAGAACAAGGAATTTGATTAGAATTGAGAATAGCTTTCGGGTTTCTTACAGAGATTTTTAAGGGCGTTTAAAGACTACAAGAAGATTTCCAGTTGATGAAATATATAGCATGAGAATGTGAAATTATTTAAAAATATTTTTAACAAAAATTTTTGGTCAGAAAACATAAAATGCTGAATATTTAGCCTTCTATTTCTATTTTCGCATTCGCAAAAATTTGAAAATTTGGAGAGCAAATTTGGTCGAAAAATCAGTTTCAAATCACAAATCTTTTACGAATGCGAAAATGGAAGCATGGCTGATTTTCAGCCTTGTTCTCATTTTCACTTCCACAAAAATATTGTGACTCAAGACCGTTAATTGCACTAGATTTGGTCTCTAAAGCACAAAACTTTTGCGGAAGTGGAATTGATAACAATGCTGTAATATGTGCTTCAGAAATGCATATTAAAGATTTGTTGAGACAATCAGCCTGGTTTTCATTTTCGCAAAAATTTTGAGATTTTAAACTTGTTTTGTACCAAATTTGTTCTTAAAATTGCAAAATTAATGCGAATAGCGGTTTTATGAAAGAAATTGGTGTTTGACTTACCAATTTTCTTCATAATACCGACGCTATGGGGGTTCTGAAAGAGATTTCTAGGACCGAGAATTGGTACTGGGTTGGAATTTGGTTGGAAGAGATTTCTGGGACTTTGCCGTGTTTGCATTAATTTTGCAGTTTTAAGACCAAATTTAATGAAAAGTAAACAGTAAAAAGAATTAGACTTAAAGACCCAGACAGACTTACGACGTAACGAGAAGTTACATACAAAAATTGAGTGAAGAAAAGCAGGCGATTTTTTAAGGCCCAGACGGACTCACGACGTAACGAGAAGTTTCATTAAAAAATAGAGTGAAGAAGAAGCAGGCTGGAGTCAAAAAGTATTTTTGCGCTTAACAGCGCTTAACATCACATACGTTACATCACATACGTCTATGTTAATAGGCAGTGGGCCTTATTTTGCGTTGATCAGCTGGTGCAATATTGTTGCCACCAGATGTTACGCGCTGTTACTCTACATGTATGCCATCGATCAGCTAGACTTAACTAAAATAAAATAAAATTTTAATTGTGAAAATATGGCAGGAAAAACAAAGCGAAAGAGCCGATTGCAATTTTTTTTTCTCATGAAGACAAGGTTGCGCTGATTTTGGCGGTGAGAGACCGGGATGCCATTTGGGATTCATCCCACCCCAAGCACTCGGACTTAAATTTTGTTAACAAGGCTTGGATTGAGTTGCCTGAGATTGTTCAAAGAGAAGGTTTGGAACATATGTGAAGAAAGACTAGCACTTTGGATAAATTGAATTAATATTTCTACCAATTTGAGACAATTGCTGATTACCGAACTGGATTTAAGGATTTGCGGGAGAGCTATTGCTATCATGTCATCGAAACAAAACACACCTGATTGAGCAGTGTGACCCACCACCAGCTAATTTAAAAATGCCATGAACCTAAAACAACGCAATGCAGTGGCGTAATTTTTTTTGTTAGTTCTGGTCACACTAGGCATACGCTCCACGCTGACGCAATATTTAGTGGCGTTGGCTGTATTACTTTCGTCGTCAGTCCGTCGGGGCCTTAAACATAGAGGAAAGTTACCTTAGGCTCGGCTGAAGTTAGTATACCCTTGCAGCACGTATAAAATAATTTTATACAATAATTTCATTTTCGCTTTGAACAACGGGCGCATTCAGCAGGTAAATCCACTTTCGATTACGCTTTACGATTTCGCGATTGCTTAGAACAACATGAAAAATTTAGACTTTTTGAGGCCAACGCTGTAGTTTGTCAGTTCATTTCCTTATGGGTAACAGTTACCACACGATCGGTTAATGCTCACCAATCAACCTTTTCATCACCATCTCAGCAACATGTTGTCAATTTACAACCGCATCGACAGCATTTATTCAGCAATAAATCGGCATCGTAAATCATAATCGGAAAGGGATTTATCCTGAATATTCCCAATGCTAGCTGAGTGATTTTCAAAGCTGACCAATAGATGGCGCCTCTTCTGTGACCAGTTTTTTAAAAGACAGCTATTCGAAATTTTCAAAAGTTTTTCGACCCATCGTTCTTATGGCAGCTATATGGGTATTTCTATTCTGTCGAACAAGACGTTCGTACAAATTCAAAGTGAAATTCGTTTTTTACTTTATTATATAGCTTTTAGCCAGCACTTTTATTAGTGCTAAAGTGAAGAGCAAGTGAAATCCTGTTTCAAAAATATTGGCAAAATAAGAAGCGATTCGAACGTGACAAAAACAGAAGTGGTTTTCGAGCCCATCTATATAAAGACAAAGTTTAGGGAAACCTGACACAATGCTTAAGTCCAAATATTTCTAATATCTTTCTTATGAATTGTCCTATAAAATGTATTTGTTTGATTATGAAAATGTACGTTTTTCCAAAAAATATTTATTTATGCTTGTCGATACGTGACATGTCGAACCGACCTTTTTTCTATCAAGATATTTAGGTGGTTTCTGTATAAGGCAAAGCAAAATCTTAAGAGTTCTTTGCAATCAGATAGTTTGTTTTTGTCTCTTATGCATCGTTTCTTAACTCTTTGTACCATTAGAACAATTTTAGATGTCAAAAGTTAATGAAATCAATAGGCAAGTGCAAAAAAAAACTATCAAAATGAGAAAAATCGCGCTTGCGCGGCTGTGCGTTCAAAAGTCTCGAAGTGGGTTATGAAAAAATGTAAGATTGGCTTACTTTAGTTTAATTTAATTGTTTTCCCGGGAAAATATGATAAAACTTAATGTTTTTAACTATTTTTAGTTTTTTTTTTGGTCTCCGTGGACCTTTCGGTGGAAAAGCCCTATGCTATGGGCTCCGATTTTGAAAAATTTTTTGTAAAATTGTTTAAAATCATATTAAATAAATACATGCCACTTTTAAGGACATTTCCATTGAAAACATAAAAGCTTTTCTAAGACTGCTTTTCGGACCATATTTTTCTATGACAGCTATACTATATAGATGTCCGATTTCGACCAAACTTAGTGGAATCTTGGAAAAGCATAACAAACTAACAATTACGAAATTTGGAGGCGATTCCATTTAAAACAAACAATTTTTTCTCACTATAACTTCTTTTTCGACCGATCATTCGTACTGCAGCTATTTGGTAAAGTCATCCAATTTTGTCAAAACTTAGTAGAATTGTGTAAAAATATATCTAAATATATAAAAATCAATGCCACTTTTCGTTGTAATTTTATAACTCAAGAACGGGCTCACCTATCCAAACTAAATGTTTAGGCTTTGTTCGGACTATTTAGTAGATGGTTTATGTGAAGTTTGCACAAAATCGGTCGAGCGGTTCTTCATTTATCACATTTCTTGTAAAAAATTAATTCAATAAATGACGATTGCAATGAAACTTTTGGGAATGGTTGAACGCTTGGACGGGAAGGTTTCTTAGTTGAAGAAATTTGCGAAAAATAGACCAAAAACCGGGAAAATTGCACAATTTAAAATTTTGGTAAAACATTGGGGAATGGTTCGACGCTTGCCCGGAAGGTTCAGTAGAAGAAAGGTCGCAAAATGGTCCAAAAACCGCGAAATTTACAAAATGATCGATTGTGATGAAACTTTGGGAAATGATTGGACGCTTGCCTGCGAAGGTTTCTTAATTGAGAAATGGGCGGAAATGGTCCAAAAAACCGCGAAATTTCAAAAACTTTACCACTCATCCAAATGCGATGAAAATTTGGCTCATGGGTTGGACGCTTGCCCGCGAAGAGTTCTAAAGTTCAAAGATCGCGAAATTTTAAAAATTATGAGTACTTTTGAAAGCGCTTAATGCTTATATTACAATGCAGGCGTTGTGGTAAATGGAAGCTGTAGATTACACGGTGCAAAATTTTGCGAAAATTTCCAATTTTATGATTTGATTTGATTTATCGTGAAGATTGATAGAGGGCAATTGTAGACGGTTAAATAATAGGTATAAACCAAACGGTCAAAAAAGACACAAAATTTTGCAAAATATTTATGAGGTTAGATTATCTTGAAGACCAGTAAATAGAGGAAAAGATCGAACGGTCCAAAATGTTTATATCGATTTGCAGCAAATCGATTTGCAGCCAGCACTAGCTTGAATATAATCGCTGTCATAAGAATCAAAAGGACCCGGGAAACGCCGGGAAATGGTGCAAAAACCGCGAAATTAGCAAAATTTTGGCGTTCATTCGTTTGTAATGAATCTTTGAGGATTGGTCTTATGGTTGCCCAGGAAGATTTCTAAGTTGAAGAAATGAGCCGAAGATGGTCCAAGAACCAAGAAATTCGCAAAATTTCCGATTGCGATGAAACTTTTGGGCATTGTTGGACGCTTGCCCGGGAAGGTTCCGAGTTAAAGAAATGAGCGGAAAATGGTCCAAAAACAGCGAAACTTAAAAATTAAACCGCTCATTCAATTGCGATAAATCTTTGGGGTATAGTTGGACGCTTGCCCGGGAAGATTTCTAGGATGAGGAAAGGGGTAGGAAATGGTCCACAAGCGAGAAATTTGCTAAGTAAAACCGATCAGTGCGAACAAACTTTGAGGAACGGTTGGACGCTTACCGGAAATGGTTTTTAAGTTCCAAAAACCGCGAAATTTGCAAAATTATCTAATGATCATGTTTATGAAAGCGTATAATTTTTAGATTACAATGCAGGCGTTGGTAAATGGAAGATGCAGATTGAACGGTTCAAAATGCTAGGAGGTGTAAACCAAAGAGTCAAAGAAGTCGCAAAATTTGCCAAATTTTCTTGAGTTTGGATTATAATTTAGACGGTCAAATATCGAAGGCGAAGATCGAACGGTCGAAAATATCGCGAAATTTTTACGCGCACTAAGCAGATTTTCAATTGGAATCCCAGTCAAAATGCTTAAGCAGACAATCGGTTTAAAAGTGGTTCACCTACACCTTTCGATTAGAGAATTGGTATTTAAGTTAATAATGTGAGTGTTAGACGGTTTTACAAGTCTCAGAATTTAGTTAAGCTATGAACTGGAAATTTGGTGTATGGGCTGAAAATTCGTAGTTTTCCCTATGTAGAACGGTTAATGTCGACTTTCAGCCAGTTGTACCTTCGGTACAGAGTATAACAACCGAAAAATTCACAAAAATATAATGTACTAGAATCAATTTATATGGCAGAACAACGTTTGCCGGGTCAGCAAGTATAAAATAAATATATGCCCAATTTAAGGACGTTTCCATTGAAAACCAAAAAGTTTTTCTCACTAGAGCTAGATTTTCGACCTATCGTTCCTATGGCATCAGACTTTGACAAAACTTTTGCAGAATAGTGTGAAAGCATACCAAATAAATAAATGCTAGACTTAAGGACAATTCCATTGAAAACAAACAAGTCTTTCAAACTAAGACTACTTTTCAGACTCTACTCTTCTATGACACCTATATAGATACTATATAGATGTCCGATTTCGACCAAACTTAGTGGAATCATGGGAAAGCATGGCAAACTAAGAAATACGAAATTTGGAAGCGTATCCATTGAAAACAAAACAAATTTTCTCGATAAACCTAGTTTTTCGGCCGATCGTTCCTATGAAGCTATATGGTATAATCATTCGGTCCGGCCAGTTCCGACAAATGTGCTGCGTATTTGTACTAAAAGAATTCGTGCAAAGTTAGCTGAAGATAGCTTTCAAACTGACGGAGGAGATAGCATAGAAACAGACGGACTGATGGACGGGGCTAAATCAACTCAGCTCGTCATGCTGGTGGTCGGAGTAGCTTCCTTCTGTTTAAGAACACTCGGACAGTTTTATATTACGCTCTGCAAGGGTATATCAATATTATTTAAGGTGTTTCGTCTTCAGCTTTTTGTCTGATTGAACTGGTACAAAAATTGGGAATAAGCTTATGAAGAATTTTCAGTCATACTCGAATTTTAATTTTTGCAATAGTTTTTTGATTTGGACACCATATTTGGTCAAAAAATCGGTTTCAAATCGCAAAAATAGTTACACAAAATTAATTGGAACAATATTACTTTTCGCTTAATATTCTAAAATATTTGTGGTTTGATGTGTGGAAATGATTCCTAGGAGTATTTTCTAATTCAATTACAGTATTTTTGAAGTCAATTCCAGGATTCTTAAGAACATTTGGCATCATTTTGTGTGAGAATTAAAATGTTCTTCAAGCTAATTGTTTAAAAATTAACTGAGTAGGCAAACAAAGTAATTTTTAAACAAATTTCAAGAATATCCCGTTTAAAAGTAATTCTTCGCGAGAGTATTATAGAGCGATTAGACCAAACATACTTTTCAGAGCTCATTATAGCTTGTGGAAGCCAGAGAATTTAAAATTTTCTTCAAAGAAATTGGACAAAGAATCGCTCAGATAGCAAAGATATTGTTTTAAAAGACAATGAAGATCTTTTAAAGAAGATTCTTGAAAAGAAATAATGCTTCCAGAGCCATTTCAGCTTGTTATTAGAACCAAAGAAACTTGGAGGAGGACTGTCGGTAGAGAAGCGGAAAGCATCGGGAAAAGTTGTGAAGAAGTCAAAGCGACGGAATACATTAGTGCAGCGATGTTCCTCCTTAGCCCCCAGGGGCCGAGCGCAATCGGCTATTTACACGCACACGAGCCGAGAGCATGCCGAAGTCGGGCATATGAGCGTAAGCAGCGCTCTCTTTGCTTGCATTCGATGCCCAGACGTCGAGCACACTCACTTTCTGGCCTCGCTCTTCTTGAACATCGCTGCATTAGAGGGGGCTATGGAGCAACATCGCTGCATTAAAGTTCGCTGGATGAGAGGAGTTGTTGATACCCTACATACGCCTCGGAATTGGAACTAGAAAAAAACAGAAGATTAGTTCATCGAATAAATTTCTAAGCCAGATATAAACTTTGTAGCAACGTATAACGATCAGAAATTATGTTTCTAATGCTGATCTCAGCTGATTTCCTTCGCAAATATTCGATAAGCTAATTTTGGGATTTTTAAATATTCTTCAACGCCCTTAAAAAGCTTCTGGTAAATGTTCATCTATCAGTTGACTTATACCTACTCATAGATCAAGTCCTCGGCTCGTGCAAATTCCCTGTACGTTTTGGTGGGAAAATATTTCCACAGTCCCAAGCCATAATAGGAATCCCTTTGGGAAATGAACAGTTGCTTGACCGCCGCCGCCAGTTGACTGATTTTCTTTGATTTGGCATTGGGTGCCAGAAAACCCATCCGTCGACCCAACATCAAGGTACACACCGCCTCCAGACCCATCAAATTGGCCAATTCTTCAAAATTAGGCACTATCTGCGATTGAGGATCTCTTCGGGCTCTTAATAGTTCTATGAAATCATCACAAACCGCATTCAGGGCAGGCAAAAAGTTCTGCAATATACGCGGCGATGTGATGCTAGAGGTCAAGTTCGAGCGAAGTCTCTGCCACATCGGACCCTGTTCGTTGACAATGCCCACACTGGCATAGCGGTCCGGTCTGGATTGCCGATACATTACTATAATTTCTGTGGGCGGACGAAACGGGTATTTGCTGGGATACTTCAGCACCTTCTCCAGATCTTCGCGCTTATACAAATGCACAATGGGTACATTTGAGGGCATTACCTCTAAGACAATATCACCGTATTGCCGATTGAGATCTGTAAGGTTTAAGAAAAGATCAGTTAGTCCTTGACCTAGACTCTTTATCGTCTCCATCACCTGCGTAGACCTCATGCAATTTGGTCATTTTGTAGCGACGAAAGAATACGAGGAATATCCATTTGGTGCCCAAAAACGGAATGCGCTGAGGTCCAGGTATGTCCCAGATGGTGCGACGCCTAGGCTGGGCAATGGGCGTGGCATGATAACAATCCTCGAATGGGGTATTCTTCAGCAACGGCTTCAAATAGATCGCTCCAATCTTTTGCCTATGAATGGCGCAATAGCAACCGAATACAACTGCCAGGGCAAGCAACAGTATCACGGCCATTACCATCAGAGACGCTGAAAGGAAAGGGGGAGGTGGCGGTTTTAAAAGCTTTTCAAAACAGTTGTATATGCAAATTATTTTCGCGTTTTAGGCTTCCAATTGAAGCAAAAACCTGTCCACCTTACACTTTAGTCTACTTCAAAATGTGGGCTTTTATATAGCAATTTTTTGCGCTCATTTGGTGTGTTGACCAGCTGATCATTGATTTTGCATTATAATTGCCAAGATAAGATTTTCAATTTCAATTTTTTTGGTAATTCTTTGTGACTAGCAAGTGTCTGGCAATAAGCTTTATGGGGGTGGCATGAGAATGTCAGATAAGATATGGTGGGACAACAAATGAAACAGTTCAAGGTTAATCAAATTGGCGAAAGAAAAAACCGAGAAATTGCGCTAAGAAGTGGGAAAATTTCATCAGTAAAACGGAGGAAAAGTGAAAATAACTAAACAGGAATAAAATAAATGTAAAATGAAAAGCAGAAATAAAGTTGGTAAAAGAATAAGCACACTCCCACCTCCGCACGGTGACCTCTGGTAACAGAGCGAAGTAACCGCAAATTGCTGGCTAACGTGAGCGGCAAACCATTCCTATAAATAGGCTTAACACCCACCACTGTCTAAGAATCTCCGATAATGAAATCGGAGAGCAGCTGGTCAATAGCTTCAAACCATTCTTGGTTTGATCCCCATTCTCTACATTGTGCCTGCCGGATATAAACATGATAGTAGTGGCTATTTCTTAACCTCAGTTGCTTGGTTTTGTTGGTACAAAAAATGATTAATGATTGATTCTTGTACAAATTTACCCTAGCCACACACACTCGCACACACACACGGCACTCTCGGACGGTCACATAGCAAATAAAAGAAACTCACGCTGACGTTGAGGTACTACACGCTACCAAAAATACCAAATTTATTTGCAAAGATTTAGATAAGAACTCAGGTATTATCTGTATCTACGTGATGTTGCCTAATTCCCACATGCCGCCCTTGAAATATTGGTCATGCGTTAGGTTTCTATGCAAATCAATAGGCCTGGCTTGTGCAAAAAAATACCTGAAAATTAAAAACACAGTCACTTGAGCACTTCCTTCTTGTCGCTTAATCACTTCCTCATCTCAAAACCCCCAGATGGAGACGCGTGCGCCGTTCTTGGCGATTCTCACTTTTCCATAATACTTAAAATAAAAAAAAAACTCGCTTTTTAATAAGAATTCTTTGCGAATTCTTCTCTCTCCCTCTCATTATGCGGTTGCCGGTTGGCTCTGTCTCTGTGATTAATATGCAGATACATAGATCGAGCCGTCTCTCGACTCGTCGTTAGAGTCGCGTTAGAAGATCCAACTCCCGGTACAAACCGGCTTAGCAAACCAGCCCCAGGCCAAAAACAAAAAAGAGAAGAAAGCCTTCCACCACATTTGTAGAAAGCATATTATGTAATTTGTTTATTATGTAAAGCAAGAGAATGAGAATGATGGGAAAGTTCTTTGAGGAGTGGCTGTTGTTTTGGTTTAGGAATTTCACCATTTCTAGCAATCATTTTGGGGAAAGAGCTAAGACGCAAATTAAATTTACGTTTTTGTTTTGTTTTGATGCCATTTTGGGTTGTTGTTTATTGTCGTAGAAAGTTCTAAGTGGAATGACGCGACTTTATTGTAATACCCTGTTCCCATAATAAAGAAAACTGAAAAGGCATTTCAGCGACACTATAGAAGTAATAGCTTAGGTTCATGATCAGCATCAACAGCCAGTCTGATCTAGATGATAAACGTAGAGCTAAGAGCAACATCAATGTTTTGCATGACACGATGTTTTTGATATATCTCAAGTAAGGCCCAATATCTATCTATTCTGAAAAGATCAATAAGATCGCACAAAAACACCGAAGTTATATACGAATCAATTTTGCTTGTGGATAGAGATGAGTATGCATTGTCAGTTACCGCTTCTACGCGTTCTTAGTCTTGTTTCGTATTATTAGAGTCTGTTTGTTAAATGTGTGATGGTGTGTATATGTGTATGAAAACACAAGATGTCAAGGGAACAGGGTATTTTGTAGTCGGGGCACTCGACTACAGCTCCCTTACTTGTTTTTTACTGATTTTGAAGGTTGATTTATATGATATGATATATGATGTTTCATATTCTCTTTGGTGGGCTCTCTTTGACTTAACTCGAGTTTATTACAGATTTGAGTCTTCATTCTTGATACCTACTTCGGGGGAGTTTAAGAACTCAGGGTTTTCCCACCAAAATACTATCACAAGGATGGAGATTAAGGAATTTAGAAAATATAGACAGATTGTAAAAAATTACTTAAAGGTTTATTCTATTCGCAACTCGATAACTGTAAGTTAAATCAAATTTTTTAAATCAGTTTACGTGTAAACATTTATAAACATTCATTTAATTTACATAATTCTTAGTTTTTCAGAACCAAATCTAATAGAATTTTTCTGCTTAGGATTCATTACAAAGTTAATTGAGTCAAGATTGGCTGGTAAAATTTTTAAATAAAAAAAAAAATTAAACTACTTCCAATATTAAGGTAGGTTAACTATTTCCAACATTAAATTTGAAGTGTTCACTCTTTAGATATACGAATTCCATATTTAACGCTATATCAATGGTGAAAATGGTAAAATCAAAGTTTAAATATTAAAATATCAGTGTTTTTTCCCCGGAGTGTTAATGTATATTTGACTACCAGCCAACGATCACATTTTATTTATTTTTTGCTTCTAACCGATTTTTAGGTTCTAACCGATTTTTAGGCTAAAAAAGTATTTTTACCTTAACCGACGGTAAAAAATATGAGAAATATTTTTTTTATGAAAGGAAATCATTGTTTGAGAGGAATACTTCCAAACAACTAATTTTTTCTAATCCCATAATTTTCGAATTATGCTACGATTCTTAATTCGGGTCACCGTAAGGGGTACAATTCATGACATGGCCTTGGCCTACCTAAAGTGGCTGTAACTCTGTTGTTTCTCGACATTTGTTCGTACAAAAATTCATAAAAATACTTCAAAGGTTTCTGAACAATGTGATAATGAAGTATTGCTAAATATTTAGTAGTTTCATAAAAAACAAGTAAGGGAGCTGTAGTAGAGTGCCCGGACTACCAAATACCGTTCCCTTGATTTCGGGTGTTTTCCTTTACATACACACGTACTCACACATACACACAAGCCAACATACACACAAACGAAGGCCAAACTGACAATTCTCTCCGACATGCAAAATTGATTCGTATATAACTTCGGTGTTTTTTGTCCGATCTTATTGATCTTTTCAGAATAGATAGATATTGGGCGTTATATGATACATATAAAATCTCGAGGGTCTAACTTAAAAATTGTGACTATGACAGTTATTGCGCTTAAAGGGGGAGGGGCAGGAATTTTCCAAATCTGAAAAAAAACTTGATTTGAATCTGGTATTCACCTACCTACATGCAAAAATTTGTGGCGTTATCTTTTATAGTCTCTGAGATCGACGCGTTCATACGGATAGTCGGACATGGCTAAATCGAATCTGCTGTTGATGCTGATCAAGAATATATATACTTTATAGGGTCGCAAATGCTTCCTTCTACCTGTTACATAATTTGTACAACTTCATGATCTCCCTTTTTCCATTAAAAATGGGAAAAGGGTATAAAAAAATGTTTAGGAAGTATATCTTTTGCCCGTTATGCCATAACCTCCCCTTAATTTTCCATCATTCTGTGATCAATGTTGAACTTATTTAATTTGATTTGAACTTAAGTCTTTATTGAATTAAAAACAGTTCTTTTGTTAAATTTCTCGAGACGTAAAAGTCTGCCTCTCTCATTTCCGAATGCTCCATTTTCGATCGTTTCGCTAGTTGCCGATTTTGTTTGGCCTGTGGTTTGGCAAAAGTAAAACGTAAGCAATTTCATTCGGGATTGAGAACAGCAAATCCAAACCGACGGAATTGCAACTAGTCTCGCAGTTTTGAAGCTATCAAGCTGAAATTTAGCACAGAATCTTCTTTCTACTGATCGGATCGGATGACTCAGGCTGGAAATATGCAGAAGGCTGGAAATAGCTATGGGCCACCCAAGGGAAATATCCAAGAGTCTTGAAGCCAAAGACCCAGATAGAATTACTGTAGATCAGAAATCTACCATCACTACAGAACAAAAGTGTTAGAGCCAGTTGGGAACTTAAAGAACAGATACGTTTAAAAATAGTTCGCAGCTCCGTTGCACACTTTTTGGATCTATTTTGTACTTCATCTAAAATATTTTGTACTTGAATTGAACGAGCTATTCTTTAATTTTTTCGTCTTACTGTAAGTAGGAATCGTACTTGACTAAAGAACGAGTGTGAATACTTCAGTCGTACTGAACACATATAAAAATAACGATTGCTCTCATTTCAATAATAACAGTCGTTCTTGGATTTAAAATTAGAAGTACTTCCAAGAATAACACATACCTGAAATTTTAACGGTACAGTTGAGTTCTATCCCCATCAATCTAGAACTCTACCAGTCGTTTTTTTTTGTTTTTTTCCCCCAGACTTGAATAAGTTTAGGAACCTTAAATGAGGCGAAGATCGCGTAACTTCCAATTGAAACAACTTTTCGTTAGAGTCGAAGGGAATGTTTTAGCTGCCTGAATTGAATATATATATTTCTTCTATCGCAACTTTAACTGCAATTCTAATTGTTCATCGTTCTTTTCTATTCTATCTTTCTAGTATCTATCTATCTATCTGATCTTTACCTTCTTTTCTGATAAATTTTCATTTGACATTTCGCTGCATCTTTTTGTACATTTCTGTCCCCTCATTTCTATGTTCTTTTCTTCCTTCCTTGGTATTGCCTTGCTGTCCTTTAACCCTTGAATCTATCTCTCTTATTCTTTTTTATAGTACGCTTTGCCTTGGTTTCATTATCAAATTAAAAATTTGTTTAGTCCTCTTAAGTCTTTTAAAACATTATTTCTTCTACTTTTTTCTTTGTCAGTCCCTTTCTTACATTTTATTCACTTTCTTTCGTTCTTCTCTCTTTCGTACCTTGGTTTCTTTTCTCCAAGTTCTTTCACTTTTCTTCAGCGAACCAACAGCGCCAACTTCTATTGCCTTTCTAACATGCTTCAAGTTGTGTAACCGCGCCGCGACGAAGCGCGCTTCAAGGCAAAGCCAAAAGCAAGTTTTGGTCGAAGCCGGCTTGGGGGGCTTTCTGCAAAAATCTAATGCGAAAATTTCTCTATTTCTATTGCCATTGCCTTTGGAGCTTACATTGTACATAAATATGTATGCATACATATGTATGTTTTATGTATTTTGCGCGTCGTTGGCCGTACATTGAACTTGGCCCGAAGATAATGGATGGGTTTTTGGTATTTCTTTCGCTCTTTCTCCAGCCCGAACAGCTGACAAATGCTTTGCGCCGTTTGTCGCTTGTCGCTGGCGTTGGCCGTGACCATGAAGACCAAGTTTCTCGCTTCGGTTTGGCGTGTGCACTGTTTTTTATTTATTTTTTTGTTCAAGTGACATAATCTGCTGATGTTGAGACCTCAAGTCTGTCGTCTTCTGTAACTGCGCAACGGATCCATGGCTTGATTTGCATAAATGTGAAAAAATGTGCCAATAAAAATAGCCACGAATTAAATCAGAAATCAGAAATAAGAAAAAATAAATTAATTGTATGTAAATTCTGATGAAAACATAAACTTGTTTATTTCGCAAAATAAACAGCAACAACGAAAATGTTTGGTAGAACCAATTTTTATATATCTGTCGGTTTTTGTGTCACATTTTGTGGGCTGTCGTTGGGGGATTTTGGCAACGTGAGCATAGTGTATGTATTTACATACGTAGCCAGCCAGGGGCCCAAGTCGCGCTTACATTTAAAATGTTGAGTTATTTTTATTGTTGTTGTAACCTTTTTACCGTAAGTGTCAACACAATTTCCAATTTGGACCGCCTGACGCCACAGGAATGGTGGGCTTTGAGTTTTGGCTAATTTGCTGAACAATTATTTCTGTTTTTCTGGAACACAAGCACATTCATCGATGCACAGAAATCCAATCGAAAAAGGAAGGTTGAAAAATGAGCAGAGAACATGGTAAGAGGAATGTACCTTAAAATGCGTCTACCGTTTTGCGGAGTGAAGTTCAGGAACAACAAAAATAAAGGGCACACGACCCGATCACAGTGGGTCGAGGTGTGTTTGTTATCTAATGAAAATTCGAAATTGGTTTTTAATTGTGTTGACATTTTCACAGGAATTAGGGGACTTGGAAACTGACCAGTATACTAATACAAAGACTTATTTCTCTCAAATTGAAAAGAGTTCACATCAAATTGGTAAAATTTCTTGCTTCGTGGAATATGTTCGATATTTCTCAGTACGTGTCGAACCCCCTTTAGTTCGAACTCTTAAGAGACCCTAAAAAGTAATCGAATTAAAGGGGTAATCAAATTAAGGACAAAAATGAACAAAGTTATCTGAGTTTATAATCTATAATAAAAGTTTTTGTTGCTTGTTTAAATTGATTCCAAAAATTTGACAATTTTATTTAGGAAAGTCCCGTTACTGATGATTGTTGAACAAATCCATTTTATACCGACCAGAGAGATTTGCATTACTTTTTTTGTTATAACATTATTATAGTTAGCAGCGTCATAGTCTCCGCTGTTTTCGTCAATATCGTCCGCCAGTCGAAAATTATTGTCCTTCCTCTGAACTCCTTCAATAATATCTCTAAGCTCGTCTGGAATGTCTACGGAATGTTTAAAGGTAATATTGATCCAAACTTCGGGTCAGCCTCTGCGGCATCTTAAGATAAACAGCGTCACTTCCCCCCTGATCGTTCCTTGAAGCGAATAAATCACCCGTTGCTTGCTTTGAAGCCGTCACAATTTCAGGTTTCCAAATATTTTTTCGGATTCTGCTGAATCATTCTCCCATTTACAGGAGTATTGCTACTTCTGGATTCGGAAACAACAGTTATAATAACCTCATTCTTTTTATACTCTGTACCAGAGGTACACAGAGTATATTAAGTTGGTGCAAAAGTATGAACAGGCAGAAGGAAGCATCTCCGACCCTATAAAGTATATATATTCTTAATCAGCATCAACAGCCGAGTCGATCTAGCCATGTCCGTCTGTCCGTCCGTCTGTCTGTCCGTATGAACAAACAGATCTCAGAAATGGTAAGAGATAGAGATTTAACGTGCATGGGACAAAAACTTTTTATACTTGCAGGCAGATCAAGTGATCAGATCAATTATGGGCAGCACCGGTCGCAACGGTGATAGGCAGCATTTCACAGGTACAGAGCGTGTTATGGTCGGGCTTGACCGACTTTCTTTCTCGTTTTAACTTGTTCGCCTCCTCATGCGACCCTTTTTTGCCATTGGAGGATTTTTTTAAGCTTTTGTCTCAATTTTTGACGATTCTTGTAAATAGATGACAGTGTGTTGGTTTGATTTGATACTTAGCTGCAACATGCTTTTGAACCTTTCCATTTTCAATTTTCCGAAAGCTTGTCTTGCTTTGCATGCTTGCTAGCTTTGTCTTCAACGGCTATTAGGTTATATTTGGAATTTCATCCCCTTATTTCGCGACTCGAAATATTTTTGGAAAAATAAATTTTACTAGCATCGATTTATAAAAGTAACTTTGTTTGAAATTTATATTCTCAATAACATCGCTGCCAGGCCCGTCGAGAGGGGGATGGGACCGGGGTGTTTCCCCCGGGCCCGGACTTATAAAAGGGGCCCGGAATTTAAGAATTAAAGAAATAGTTTTACTTGAAACACTGAACGGACAGGAAAAAACTCGAGCGAGCTATCGAGATTTCCTATTTATAACGGCACTGTGTTTTTAAAAAGATCATCAGAAGTTGGCGTCAACTAGAAACAAGAACTAGAATTCCTTGTACTTTGTACTGCTAAAATAAAATTTAAGCGAAAAACGATAAATGATCTGAAGAAACAAAACAGGCATTCAAACCGGTTCTGAACCGAACCGACCCGCTAATTCTAGCTGATAAAACGAGCTGCAAAAAGAACAGTCGTCCTTTCGAAATTGCTGAAGCAAACTGAAAACCATACTTAAACTAAGACATAAAGCGCTGCCCTTTAGACAGTCCAACTTTAAAGAGGTGTCACCCAGATTTTCGTCTCATTGGCTTTTTCCAGTATTTGTCTCAATGTGAACATCTGGTCTACGGTGGATTTATTAGGTCTATAGCCACACTGATAAGGTTCGATCAGTTTGCTCATTCTAGGCCTTAGACGTTCACATATGATCCCGTACATACGCTGCAATTGCACACTGACCTCTTGATATAACTTTTAACAGACTCCATTATTTTCTTGCACTCAAAAAAAAAAACACAAAAACAGCCGAAATGGCCCCAAATTTAAGACATTCGCCTTAAATAAGGTGTCATAGCGATTCACAATATATTTTAGAAAATCAATTTCTTATATTAGGACTATATTTTCTAGATTTTAGAAAAACATTTCTAGATTTTATCGAGAACGTAAGTTAAAGTCCAGGCTTACTTCGATATACCCGTTACTCAGGGAAATTATTTTTGGATTGCCTTTCATTATGTTAGTTACCAGAGTATTAACATTAATGAGAACATTTCAACATTATGTAAGCAAACAGCGCATGCAGCGCCAAAAAGTATGCAACGCTTCTTATAACTTTTATAGCTCTGCCATTTTTTATGCGATTTTTATGAAACTTTCAGAGATTGTAGATATTAGGCACGGTGATATGAGAAAAGGCCCACGGACATAAGGCCCTTATTAAAAATTTCAATCATTACTTTGAAATATAACTAAGAATTAGTTTAGTTGTGAGGCGGGAGGGGGCGTGGCCGAAATTTGAAATAAACTTGATCTGCGTAGGGACAATAGGAGTCCACATTCAAAATTTGGTGGCTCTAGCTTTTCTAGTCTCCAAGATCTAGGTGTACATACAGACAGACGGACTTGGCTATATCGACTCGGCTGTTGATGCTGATCAAGAATAAATATACTTTATTTGGTCGGAGATGCTTCCTTCTGCCTGTTACATTTGCACGACTTTAGTATACCCTTCTTACTCTACCAGTAACGGGTATAAAAAGGAGAGGAAAGGGAGTGAGGAAAAGAGATAGACGACACCAGGGCATACTTGAATACCCCTTAAATTTTTTTTTTTTTTATATGTTTATTGTTTTTATTATGTTACAATCAATATTTTATTTTCTTACTAAACCCTTATCTGGGACTTGAACTCGGGACCTCGAAGAAACATCAACACGCACGTGAGTCACAGTAACGAACAAGAACTCAACAAGTTGAGTATCAGCTGACACTTTTATATTCCGAAGGCAGGGAATTCGAACTTAAGAACTACAAGCGGGGGTCCTATTATATTTTCAAAATTTTAGGGCGATTCCCCACATTAATTTTTATATATTTTAAACCGAATTTTTAAAGTATTTTCTAAACTAAAGAAATGTTCTCTCCTAAAATAAGGACGACTTACTAACATTTATGGTTGTCGCCCTATTTTAAGAGTCCGTGCTATGTATTCTTTTCTTAATTCAAGGGCAAGTTTGCCCCTAATTTAAGAAAGTTTTTTAAAAACTATCTAGAGAAATTACCCAAATCTTTAGAAAAAATAAACCAAGTTTTTAAATTTAAAAAATTATTTTCTAATAAATGCAATTATCGGGTTAAACTTTCTAAGTTTAAAAAAAATTGTCTAAAAACAAGAAATTTTCTTTATATTAAGAAAACATTTTTTTCTAGTCAAATTTATGAAAATAAGAAAAATTTTTTTTTTTCAGTTTTGGAGATGCTTATTACTCGCAATACTTGGTGGTGCTTCTTCAACCTAATCCAACTTTACCCAGCAGATTAGTTTCTTCTAAATTAAGACAATACAGTCGAAAAATGCTCCGTTTTGCAGTAAAATCTTTATGGAAGAAGCCTGAATATTCGACTTCATATTTGAGTTTGCGACAATTTTATAAGGACTTCAAAGCTTTCCAAAAATTTCTGTGATCTCAAGAAATCGTACACAAAAAGAAAAATGGTATCATCTGGGGTTAAAAGTTATATTTTTTCATATAATTAAAAAGCCGATTGATTAAGTTGAAAATGATCCGAAAATCATATAAAAGTGAAAAATTTTCATATCAATTTGATGAATATTTTGATCAATAGTATATTAATGTAATATAATAATGATATAAATCACTAAAAATTTTAATATTCAATATCAAAATTATATTATTTAGCCTTAATTTGACCATTTTTTTGCATCAAAATGATATTTGCCAAATATAAAACTAACCATTTCAGATCGAATTGACATTGACACTTTTTTTCTCAGCGTAGTCATAATTATGAATTCCTGGAAAAAAACTCAAAGCATCTTTCTCTAAAACACTGCTAGGATTTGTAACCAAAGAACAAAATGAACGAACTAAGTGGAATTGGGTCAAACCTTTTGATGAAAAAAAGGTACACAGAAAATAAAAATATCCCATAATATTCATTTGGATTGAATATTCAAATCATCCAAAGAATATGAATAATTACATCCCTTGGATGATTTTCAGCTCAGTTGGACGAATAAAAGGATATTAAATACATGTCCAGACCAAATGGATACGGAAATCCCCCAATGGATATTTTTAAAAATCCTTTTATTTTCTCTGTGTAGGTAAACAAGTTAAATAGATTTGGTAACGTCAAAATAAACTTAACAAGAACACGAGAAATTTTGATAATAAAAATTTATGTAAACCAAATTGAATAAGTGTGCCAAAATATATAACTTCAACCACGGTAACCAAAACGGCCCAAAAAATTTATCATTGCCCCCAAGAATTTGTCGGTCAATGCTCGTGATATTTTACGATTGGTGGCAAAAAATTACAAAAAACCCATTAAAAATGACAACTGACATTCACTTTGAAAATGTTTAATAAATGTACAATCCAATATTTATTCATACATATATGTTTTATCATTTTAAAGTAAGAACACACATTACGCAATAAGAGAGTGTATATGTGTGATTGTGAGTTTGTGTGCCTACAGCTGATGGCGCTTTTTAATGATGATAATGAACTTGAGGCGCATAGAATTGATAACAAAAGAAAATAAAATGAATTCGTATTATGTATTATTACTTTTCTTTTATTTATTAGTTGATAAATATGTGTAATAATAATAAATAAAACATAAAAATCGAATAAGAGGAGCAGGCGCAACAGTCGCCACCATCAGAGTGAGAAGAGTTGAAGGGGCTAATTGCAATTTAATGCGTTTGTTTGTCCAAGTATAATACGATTTTTATTTTCCAAGATTTTTTCCAGTTTGTTTGTTGTTGGAGTTCGATTCGGTTTTATTTTAATTGTATGTATTATTGCATTTAATGATTAACTGCTCTGGCGTCTGAGTAAATATTTAACGATTTGTGTTGACTTTTTGAAGGCAGTGCGGATGAGGTGGACAAATGGAATGGAAAAGTGATGCGGTAGTTAATCCTTCAGATGAATTAAAATGATGACTAAAAAGCCTTGTAATAAAATGAAGCAGAAGTATGCCGCCAACTAATCTAACTACGATTAACTTATCTAAGAAATTCTAATAAAATCCAAGACAATCCTAGCTCTGATTTATAGAAAAATATTAGTTTAAGTCATATTAAACGATTGACAACAGATAGTGTGGCCGGTTGTGAAGCAAAGTTTAGAATGTGTGTCTGATGTGAGAGATGTCGGTTGGATGGGTTCAATCCCGCTTTGGAACAAAACAAAAGAAAGACTTTTCTATAAAAACTTTAACCTTCCACAGATATCTTTGCCAGCTATTGGCAGAAGCTTTGAAATAACTAGCCAGGACTAAGACGCGACGCTTAAAGAGCACACAAAGCAAGAGATTGAAAAAGAAGCTCGGCTTGTACCTTTGGCATGTTAATAAAATTTGGCCCTGATTTATTACTCTCCTTTCCTCGTATTTGGTTAAAAAAATTTTAAATAAAGCAATAATAAATCAAGACGTTATATAGATAAACACCCTTGACACAAAATTAAAAAAGAAAGTCTTATTAATGTTCTGATTGATCAATTTATGAACGAGTATATATGACAAAATCCTGATTGTCCCAATTTCGAAGTATACAGTGGAGCACAAATACACAGTGGAGAAAAAAATCCGTTCAAAATCTACCGAAATCAAGACCATTCGTTGACCAAAGTAGAGTAGTCCCGCTTTTTCGTGAACTGTGAACGGCGGTGTCATTTCATGAACGCAATATTGAGACCAGTTGTTCGATTTTCATTATCGTTTAGGTGTTGCGTTAAAACCATTTTGGGCTCGACTTGGGAACATTATGGGGTCATTTTACACACTATCGGTCTTCTTTTAGAAACATTTTGGTAACGTTTTAAGACCACCAGGGGCTATTTTTTGTCTTATTTTGGGAACATCGAGGTGTCATTTTGGTAACACATTGGGTTCAATTTTCAAAAAAATTTTGGATCATTTTTGTAAACATTTTGGCTATACAATGTGACTAATTTCAAGACATTTATTATATTCAAACTAGCTAGTTTAAGCCGGCTAGAGGACATGTTACGTTTTCACATAACTTTAATAGTCAAACACAACAACACAAAGGAGGCTGGTCAACTGAACAGGAGATTTAAGAACATCCAGGTTCTATCATTAGAGCAGAAGCAGAGGGTTCCTCATGCCAGCATTGATATAACTGCTTGGGAATTTCAAAGCAGCAAAAGTGCAAAACCAACACCAGAACACCAATTGTAAACGGTCGCGCTTGTTTGTTGTAATGTAGTGTGCCCAGAGCTGATGTTTTGCCCTGAACGTCGGACTTGCTATGTGTAAATTCTTAAACGAAATGGTTTAAAAAGGAGTCCGCTAGGGCTGCATTTTTGACCGCAGTTTTTTTCTTAGTGTAGAGTGCCATTCGAGCGCCTTTAGTTTTAGTTTACTAGAGTAGATGTACTTTAGTAGATGAAGAAGTACTTTCTTGATTTTTTTGTTTCTAATTTCTTTCTATCTTCATTCCCACTCCTTTTTCTACACTTCTTTCTATATCTTTCTCTTCTCCATCCTTCCTATTTCCTTTCATCCTCCTCTTTCGTTGCTTACTCTTCCTTCCTTAGCCCTTCTCACTTCCTCACTCCCTTTCATTCTCTTTCTTTCTTCTTCCATCTTCCTTCCTTACTTCCTCCTCCCTTCCTTCCCCTTTCCTTTCTCCTTATTTTCTACTTCCTTCCCCATTTCCTTTCTACATCTTTTCTCCTTCCTTTCTCCTTCCTTACTCCTTTCTTCCTTTCTCCTTCCTTACTCCTTACTTCCTTCCTCCTGCCTCCCCCCTTCCTTCCTTCCTCCTCTCCTTCCTTTCTCCTCCTTCCTTCCACCTTTCTTGCTCCTTCTTTCCTCTTTCCTTCCTCCTTCCTTCCTCCTTCCTTTCTTCCTTCCTTCCTTCTTCCTTCCTTCCTCCTTCCTTCCTCCTTCTTTACTCATTTCTTCCTCCTTCCTTGCTCCTTTCTTCCTCTTTGTTAAGTCCTTTCTTCCTCCTTCCGTTTTTTGTAAATCTATTCTACTTTCGACTTCAAAGCTTCTTTTTTTCATAATCGATTAATTTGAAGCTTTGTATCTGAACTATCTAGTCAGTCGTTGAAGGACACTATTGGGACTTAACTAAATATAAGCTACGTTAACATTTTCTTGAATCAAGAATAAAGTAACATATAATTTAACTGTTTTATTCTTGATCCATTTAAGGATTTAAAGTCAAATGGGGGAAACATTATCGTACCAAATGGGCATAATTCTATAAAAAGAGGAATTTTGAATTCAAATGATTCCAATTCGAGATTTACACTATTTTTTTTGGCAAGTTCAAAATTTTATAAATGAATAATGTAAGCAAAAATACAAGATTGAAGTTGGAAAGGTGGTAAGCCTGTCACCAAGACAAAATAAATAATATTGTACTTTATAGACTTAGGATTTCTATATTTCCTACTTGAAATCAAAGCCATATTCTTGTCAAATCAATTTGCAAATCGACGGTTTTGAAACCTTTTTACGGCCGCTTGGACATCCAATACTTACCAATTTTAAGCGCTTTAGTTTTAAATCCAATAGCTTAGATCCTTTTGGTTTTCTGTAGGTTAGCTCAAACGATTTGTGGCATACATTTTAAATTTAGGCCATCAGAATCTTACTAGCATCACTTTATTTTGAAAATATTTTTAGATCACTTTTACCAGTATTGCACATCGATTATGTATTTTGGTTTACTTTTAGGAATGCATTATTGTCTGGTCAACAGCAGCAATCACTCTGAGCGCGTCCACCGAAAACAATAGAACTTTGTAATCACATTCAGACATTGCACTTTTGCACTTCTCTATTGTGACTGTGTGAGCGTAATCAAAGACCGCATCCGTATCCGTTTAATAGAATTGTGGGTAGAAGTATCTTCAATACCGAACTCGAACCCCGCGAATCGATGTGATCTCCTTTTTGGGGTCTCTGCGTGGTGCGACAAGTGCGACGCTTAGTCAAAGACTGAATCGAAGTGAATATGAATGGGGAATGTTGTAGTGAGTGAGTCCACAAAACCGAGCGTGAGCAACTACGAGCGACGCACGAGGCGACGATCGTGTGTGTGACGTTCGTGCGAGCAACTTTAATAAAGAACTCAAGCAACAAGTGCCTAGATCGGTAGATCGATCGACCAGCTGTTTGAATCCGTTTTCGGGTGAGTCTTGCTTTGTGTGTGTGTGTGTGTGGGGTCTCCCGGCATCACTCTCGCTCTCTCTGGCCCAGCTCTCCCGCTGATAAGACCACGGAGTGGTTTATTTATTTATTT
Organism: Lordiphosa collinella; assembly: GCA_018904265.1. NCBI lineage: Eukaryota > Metazoa > Arthropoda > Insecta > Diptera > Drosophilidae > Lordiphosa > Lordiphosa collinella. The sequence continues at coordinate 253,000 of JAEIFV010000049.1, forward strand.
TGATTTTTTGCATATAAAAACTCAATGAAAGTTTGTTGAGAAAAACAATGGAGCCCAAGGCAAATTGGTTGTGTGTGTTGAGAATTTTATTGAAATGTTTACTTAGAGCAAATTTATGCAACAACATTGCAGGGGCAGCGCAACGCCGTGTGCATGTGTGTGCGTCGATCGTCGGCTTGGCGTGAGGTAGGTTGCAACTGCATAACTGGTTCGGGTAGTGTCGGTGTTGTCTAGTCTCAGAATCGAATCAGCTGTGCCCTGGCCGGGCTGCTGTCTGGATGTCGTGCTGTCTGACCTGCAACTACTACTACATTGTTGCTGGCTGTGATTTCAGTGCGTGCGGTCAGTGGGAAGAGAGCGGGAGGCGGGACAGATGCAGATGGTGAGCCATCTCGTGAGTGTCGCTCCAGTGTGCGCGCTAATTGCCTTGATTGAGTTTTAAATTAATGCGAATTAGAGTTGCAACGCTGTGGTTGTTGTCTTAACTCAGACAATAACACTATAAGAGAGAGAGAGAGAGAGAGAGTACAACAGGATGAAGGGCTTACAAAATAGGTGAAGTGATGATGTATTCCCATCAATCAAATCCTTAGAAACTGGCAGTAATAAGTGATGAGTCTCTTTAAATCATAATTGTAGCTCCAGATTTCATAGAACTTTTGCAATCTTCTATTGGGACTAAATTATTAAAAGAATGCAATATTTCTATCAATGGTGTATCAAGGATTGAGAACTAAGAGTACTGTGTACCGATTAATAAAATATTTCAGTGAATCCCTAGATGGTTTAGATTCCCAATTGGGCTCGAAAGGAGTGCTGTTGTCATATGTCAGATATTATGGGAAATATGTACGTAATATTTGGTCTGTAGGTTACTAAGAAAATGTGAAATTAAGGGTACTGTATACTAGAGATCTGCACGAGTAAGTAAAATAGTAATCGGGTAGTACTCGCCGAGTACGATTACAGACGAGTACGATTATCTAGCTGTCAATTCGGCACCGTAACATCGTAGGAATCTCACCGTTTTAATCATTTTACTTTACTTTACTTACTGTGCTGTTCAAAAATGCGAAAAAACTTGAAAATTTCCTCAAGGATCTAGTCCATCAAATCTGCGAAAGCATGTTATGTTAAGCATGTATGAATGTTAAGCATGGATGAACTGGCCGAAGGTGAAGAAAGCAAAGATAATGATGATCTGATCCACGGTTTCATGTTGGAGTATTAAGATATACAAACACCAAATAGATAAAGCTCTTACAGCGTAATAAAAGTCTAGCGGAGATGTACAAAGATGCTTTTATCCAGAAATATCATGTTCATGTGCTGAAAAATATTATCAAGGCAAATATTATGTATGCCTGCATCTATCGCTTCTAGTGAAAGGTGCATCAGTTCGGCTAATCGAGCCTTGAAAGAACGGCGAACCAATCTTAAGGCTGAAAATTTGAATGCTATTTTATTATACTCTGTACCAAAGGTACATAGAGTATAATAAGTTTGTGCAAAAGCCATGTCCGTCTGTCTGTCCGTATGAACGCACAGATCTCAGAGATGGTAAGAGATAGAGGTTTGACATGTATGGGACTTATGCTTCTTATACTTGGAGGCAGATCAAGTTTATTTTCAATTTTTTCCACGCCCCCTCCCGCCCCCGCAAATTGGAAAAAACGTAATATTCTCCCACAGTTTTATAGATAAAAGGTTCGTTCCTTTTGGACATATTTAGTAATCAGGACTATTAATCGATCCGCCAAAGGAATGGTAAAGATCGGATGAGCGGTAGTAAAGATATGAGCAAACGAAAATTCAATATATCTAGGCCGCTCCTGCAGCAGCAAAACACATACATATGTATGTAGATGTATGTATATATGAGCAACGACTACAAAGCATAGTGATAGCCAACAATATTTTAGGACAAATTTTTATTTAACGATTCATATTGGATCGTTGTAGGTGTGATGACCCCGCCCCGCCAAAAATTCCACCTTTTAAATGTATTAAACCTGCAAATATATTGTCTGAGTAATTCCAACAACGAAATCCTATACAATACCTAACAGCTATGGCTAGCTCATTAGATCCAATTGGATTATTGCAGCTAACTGGGACGCTCTCATTTCCCCCCTTCCCTTTCCCACATACACAATATTGAGAGAGAGAAATTAGAGACAAATATATCGTCAGATACCCATCTGACTACTAAGACGAGGATTGTTTAAATTGCAAATAATATAAAAATAGTCTAGTTCTTTAAATCTAACATAGTATCAAGCATAATATCAAGCAACCGCGTAGTTTTTGATGTACGCCCATCTCTAGCTCTGGCAAATGCAAAGGTTTTTTTTTCTGCGGCGCGTGCCAATCCTCTCTCTCTCCCTCTCTCTCCTAATTATATTCTGTACCAAAGGTACATAGAGTATAATAAGTTTGAGCAAAAGTATGTAACAGCACCTTAAATTATAAGTATTTAAGCAACTCAAGTCGACTCGTAGGTCTTTATTCATATATCGACCCCATTGCTATTGCAATGGCCTCGTCGTGTTGTTCCCTGGATACCGATTTTATATAATATAATCGGGAGCAAATGCGAGCGGCGACCCCAACTGGTACAGAGTATAATATAGTCGGGCTTGACCGACTTTCTTCCTTGTTGGACTTTACTTTTCTATGGGATCTATACTATATAGATGTCGACCAAACTTGGTGAAATCATGGAAAAGGCATAATACACTGTTAATTACGAAATTTGGAGGCGATCCCATTTAAAACAAAAAAGTTTTTCTCACTAGAACTTTTTTTCGACCGATCATTCATACTGCAGCTATATGCTAAAGTCATCCGATTTTGATAAAACTTTGTAGAAATGTGTAAAAGTATATAAAATAAGCATATGCCAATAAAATGGACGTTTTCATTAAAACAAAAAAGGGATTCTCACTAGAACTAGTTTTTCGACCGATCGACCAAACTTTGTAGAATTGTGTAAAAATATACAAAATAAGTGTATGTCAATGATAAGGACGTTTTCATTAAAAAAAAAGTTTTTCCAAGAAAGTTTTCCGATCGTTCCTATGGAAGCTTTATGCTATAGTCATCGGATTTCGACCAAACTTTGCAGAATTGTGTAAAAGTATATCAAATAAGTGTATGACAATGATAAGGACGTTTTCATTAAAAACAAAAAAGTTTTTCTCACTTGAACTAGTTTTTCGACCGATCGTTTCTATGACAGCTATATGATATAGTCATCCGATTTCGACCAAACTTAGTGAAATCATGGAAAAGGATAGTAAACTAAGAAATACGTACTTTGGAGGCGTTTCCATTAAAAACAAAAAAGTTTTTCTCACTAAAACTAGTTTTTCGACCGATCATTCCTATGGCAGCTATATGCTATAGTCATCCGATCCGGCCGGTTCCAACAAATGTGCAGCGTATTTGTACCAAAAGACTTCGTGCAAAGTTTGGAGAGGACAGCTTTTCAACTGACGGAGAAGACAGGCAGAAGGAAGCATCTCCGACCACATAAAGTATACATATTCTTGAACAGCATCAGCAGCCGAATCGATATGTCCGTCTGCCTGTTTGAAAACCTAGATCTCGGAGACTAAAAGAGCTAGAGCCACGAAGTATACTCCTTTTGTCCCTACGCAGATCAAGTTTATCCCACAATCGCCACCATAATAAGAAATGTTGAATAGCTCCTACAATTTTGAAGATATCAAGCTCATATTTTGCAGTGTAGTGCATGTGCCTAATATCTACAATCTCTTAAAGTTCCATAAAAATCGGATAACAAATGGCAGAGTTATAAAGGATAAAAATGTTGCATACCTTGTGGCGTTTCTGCGTTTTTTCCTCACTTATTGTTGATATGGTCACATGAATGTTAATGGTCTGTTAATTAACATAGGGAAAGGCTATTAAACACTAATTGCCCTGAGTAACGGGTATATCATAGTCGGGCAGGACCGACTTTAAGTTACGCTCTGGTTATAAGTATATGTAAACATGTCATTCTTTTCTTTTTTATGTTTTTATTATGTTTAATAAATGCAGACTCCCGGAAGAAGGCGTTAAAAACGTTGAAACGCGTAGTAGAAAAATAGGAATGAAATAAATCTTTATGGCCAAAACAACCCTATAAAGCCAGCACAAAACCCCTATTACCGATGCTCGAGTCCACAAGCCAGAAAAAAAGCGATTCCTAAATTTAAAACTTTTAAATATGGTAGGGAATTCCACAAACCAGGCTTAGAAACTTATCTAATCTGGCCATACACACTCATTCCCACTCGAATGAGGAAGTATTCTTACCCGTCTCTCTTCGCCTTGTTCCTTCTGTCCCCCTCCAATTGTCACATTTATCTACATCTATTGATCGACTTCTAAGTAGCTTCACACGCTCTTTGAAGACCAAATTGAATTTCTAAGCAAGGCGATCCTCTATGATTAACTGACTGATGGAATGAGCGACTGATTGAATGAATGACTGAGTGAGTGACTGAGGCCTAGGCTTTGCATTATTAATTAACTTGGTTATTGTTGGTTTTGTTGTTATTACTTTTCTTCTTGTAGATCCCACAATTATGCCATAACAGACTGCCTGATGCCTGCGTGCTCCCAGTGGCGGCAGCAGGTTCCCCCTTCTTCGTTCGGTCGGTCTGTCGGTCGGTCGGTCAGTCAATCAAAAGGCATAAAAACAAAAGGCAACGCTGTTAATACTTCTTTTCAATTAGCTTCACACACAACAACAAAAACAACAAACACACCAACATTAAGCCTTTTTCCAGTGAACAGGTTTTCCACACTCTACCATCAACAAGAAGAACACGGAAATTGGGTTCTTTGAAGTTTTTCTTCATTTTCATTTGGAGAACTTTTTCACTGGCGTGGGGTTTCTCTTTTTGGAATGATTTTAGTGTTTATGGAAATCAATAGCAACTTTCTTGTTTGCTTCGTTTTCTGGGACTAAAACCAAAGACGGACTCAAATGCGGCGGGGGACACCTTGGGCTCTTGAGCTTCGGCTCGTTCGTGTTTGCCGAGCGTTTCCCTTAACATTTAATGAGCATTAACAAGCTGCACTTAAATGCAATAACAACAAAACAGGGGCAACTCTGCATCAAATTGATAACAAAGTAACCGAGAAGATGGAGATAGATAAGACTAAAAAGAACACAATATGCGATGCTCTGTAAATTCTAAAAGAAGATTAAGTGAAAATCTACCCAAAAATTAGGGAAAGGCTACTTGCTTTCAAGGGTTTTTTTAAGATACAAGCTTTCAAAATTCCGAATTTCTATAGATTCATCAAATTAGTCCAAGATCTAAGACTTTTTGTCTATATTCAGAGGCTTCAAAGCCTTAAATCACAAATAAAAACACTAAAGTAGGGTAACAAAATAAAGGTATTAGTATCAGGTAGAACAGATAAAGCGCCTCTTTCAAGCCATTTTGTTTATTTTAAAGATTCTGGAGTCGATTTCTCATCGACTTAATCGCAAAATTTCTAAGTGGTTTCCTTAATTAATCGATAGAATTGAAAGTGTTTAATAACGTATAAACTCTTATTTTTGCAGGGTAAGGAGAACAACAAGAACCACTGCACATACTCACAATCAGCTCCACGCTGTCTGAGTGCACAATGCCCATTGCCTGGAATTGTCTTGGTGTGTGAGTGTCTCACTTGATGATTACCAACAAGCTGCAAATTCATTTTGCCTTGCTTGGGACACGAGAGCGAATGCAGGCGATGGTGATGAGTGGATGAAGCTGATGCTTCTTCATTTTGATTGTCAGTTTTTGTGCCAGTTGTAAGCGGTAAGGGTCCACACACTCGTACATACATATATGTAAGTGTATGTGACCCAATGATCTACAAAGGGCGCGGTCTGCTGTGATAAGAAAAGTGAAATCAATCAGTTTCAGTTTCCAGCAACCAGCTTGGATCGGCTCAGAGCAAGCATAATCATAATCTGTAAAACGAGAGCTCAGTCGCCCCATTCAGTTGGCTGTCGCACACTCACAATGATCATAATGATTCTCCTTCTCCTCCTCCTCCTACTGCTCCTCTCCACCATTTCTTGATTCCCATTCATTTTCATTTGCGTGTTGCTTGTCCTTGAACTTGACCCAACAAACGAAGACGAAGAGGGAGCAGCCCTTCATTTTATTATGCATTATTTATTATTATTATACAAGTGTTCGCTATAATTAATAAATTGTTGTGTTTTTTCCATCTGTGCGAGTGAGTTGAGTAGTGAGTTGGGTTCGGGTTTGTATTTGTCATTCGAATTTATTAATCTTAATTCATTGAGATTTTTATTTTTTGCGTATTAAACAAATTATTTAGCGCCCTGCTAGCTGCTGATCTATGGCACTCTTGTGGTGGCTTGATAAGCCGGAGTAATGCATTCAGAAAATAATTTATTATTGGAATTTATCAATTTATGTTTTATGAGGATTGTCTGAGGTCAGAAAAGCAATGAAAAGATTAAGATTTGATTGTTTAGGGACAATGAAGTTATCTGGTCTAATTTTAGTGTAACGGAAATTAAATGTTGCCTTAGAAAGGATGAGGAAAAAGTATAAAGTGGGTTTTGGATCTGGAAAAGGAAAAACGTACAAAGTTAACTTCGGCTCGGCCGAAGTTTTGTATACCCTTGCAGCTTCCATTAAAAACTAACAAGTTTTTCTAACTAAGACTAGTCTTTGGACCTTACTTTTCTATGGGATCTATACTATATAAGTAGATGTCTGATTTGGTGAAATTATGTAAAAGCATAATACACTGTTAATTACAAAATTTGGAGGCGATCCCATTTAAATCAAAATGGACCGATCATTCATACTGCTATAGTCATCCGATTTTAATAAAACTTTGTAGAAATGTGTTAAAGTATATAGAATAAGAAGTATATAGAATAAGAATATGCCAATGATAAGGACGTTTTCGTTAAAACAAAAAAGTTTTTCAACCGATCGTTGCTACGGCAGCTATATGCTATAGTCATCCGGTTTCGACCAAACTTTGTGAAAACATGGGAAAGGATAGTAAACTAAGAAATACGTACTTTAGAGGCGTTTCCATTTAAACAAAAAAGTTATTCTCCCTAAGACTAGTTTTTCGACCGAAAAAAAAATGTGCAGCGTATTTGTACCAAAAGACTTCGTACAAAGTTTTGTGAGGATAGCTGTAAGACTGACTGAGGAGATAACATAGAAACAGACAGACGAACAAGGCTAAATGAACTCAGCTCGTCATGCTGATCAAGAATATATATTCTTTATGTGGTCGGAGATGCTATCATTTCCCATTATTTCATTAAATTTGGTGGAAATCGGATGACTATAGCATATAGCTGCCATAGGAACGATCGGTCGAAAAACTAGTTCCAGATAGAAAAACATTTTTGATTTTAATGAAAACATTCTTATCATTGGCATACACTTATTTTATATACTTTTACACAATTCTACAAAGTTTGGTCGAAATCGGATGACTATAGCATATAGCTCCCATAGGAACGATCGGTCAAAAAACTAGTTCGAGTGAGGAAAACTTTTTAGTTTTTAAAGAAAACGTCTTTTTTATTGGCATATTCTTATTTTATATACTTTTACACATTTCTACAAAGTTTTATTAAAATCGGAGGACTATAGCATATAGCTGCAGTATGAATGATCGGTCGAAAAAGAAGTTCTTGTGAGAAAAACTATTTTGTTTTAAATGGGTTCGCCTCCAAGTTTCGTAATTAATAGTGTATTCTGCTTTTCTATGATTTCACCAAGTTTGGTCGAAATCAGACATCTATATAGTATATTTCCCATAGAAAAGTAAGGTCCAAAAATTAGTCTTAGTTAGAAAACCTTTTTTGTTTTCAATGGAAGCTGCAAGTGTATACAAAACTTCGGCCGAGCCGAAGTTAACTTTCCCCTATTTTTATACCCTTGCAGAGGGTATTATAAAATTGTCCGGATGTTTGTAACGCGTAGAAGGAAGCATCTCCGACCACATAAAGTATATATATTCTTGATCAGCACGACGAGCTGAGTTGATTTAGCCCTGTCCGTCTGTCCTTCTATCCGTCTGTTTCTATGCTATCTCCTCCGTCAGTTTTAAAGCTATCCTCACCAAACTTTGCACGAAGTCTTTTGGTATAAATAGGCTGCACATTTGTCGGAACCGGCCGGATCGGATGACTATAGCATATAGGTGCCATAGGAACGATCGGTCGAAAAACTAGTCTTAAAGAGAAAAACTTTTTGTTTTTAATGGAAACGCCTCCAAAGTACGTATTTCTTAGTTTACAATCCTTTCCCATGATTTCACTAAGTTTGGTTGAAATCGGATGACTATAGCATATAGCTGCCATAGGAACGATCGGTCGAAAAATTAGTTTTAGTGAGAAAAACTTTTTTGTTTGTAATGAAAAAGTCCTTATCATTGGCATACACTTATTTTATACAATTCTACACAGTTCTACAAAGTTTGGTTGAAATCGGATGACTATAGCATATAGCTCCCATAGGAACGATCGGTCGAAAAACTAGTTCGAGTGAGGAAAACTTTTTTGTTTTTAATGAAAACGTCCTTTTTATTGGCATATTCTTAATTTATATACTTTAACACATTTCTACAATGTTTTATTAAAATCGGATGACTATAGCATATTGCTGCAGTATGAATGATCGGTCGAAAAAGAAGTTCTAGTGAGAAAAACTTTTTTGTTTTAAATGGGATCGCCTCTAAATTTCGTAATTAACAGTGTATTATGCTTATCCATAATTTCCAAGTTTGGTCGAAATCAGACATCTATATAGTATAGATCCCATAGAAAAATAAGGTCAAAAATGTAGTCTTTGTTAGAAAAACTTTTTAGTTTTCAATGGAAGCTGCAAGGGTATACAAAACTTCGGCCGAGAAATAAAAAACGTATATTCTGTTTTTGATTATAATTATTTGAACCTTTAGAATTTTATTGGTCATTTCGAGAAGATGATATCGGCCAAGTGGGCGCCGTTACAATTGATTGCCATACTTCGGGCTGCAGATTCTCGCAATCGTGTAGAATGTTGTCCTTGAGGGCTTCCAAGGTCTCGGGCTTGGTTACGTAAACACGGGATTTCAAAAAACCCCACAAAAAATGTCTGGAACGGTTAAATTGGGCGATCTTCCAGGCCAGTGCAAATCGCCAAGACGAGAGATCAGGCGACCCGGGAACGCCGCCTTCAGAATGTCGGTGGTGGCTCGCGCAGTGTGTGCCGTTGCTCCGTCCTGTTGGAACAACATGACCTCCAGTCCTAGTTCGTCCAATTGCGGCAGAAAAAACCCGGTTAACATGACTCTATAACGCGCACCGTCCACTGTTGTCGTTTGACCGGCGGCGTTCTCGAAAAAGAATTTCCCGATGACTCCTCCAGCGTGAACAGCGCACCATGCAGTCACTTTGAGCGAGTGTAATGGCTCCTCGTGCATCACTCGTGGATTTTCGGTGCCCCAAAAGCGATAGTGCTACTTGTTCACGTACCCGCTGAGGTGGAAATGAGCCTCATCGCTCATTATGATTTTGGTCGAAAAATCGATTATTCACGATTATTCCGCGTTCTTGGGGAGTATATCGATCCATGGCTTGTTCACTTGTATTCTACATCAGTCTAGTCCACAAATGTCAAAACAGATCTGACTTTGGCGGCTATTTGTAAAAATAAGAGCATCTTCCAATAGGGTGACTTCTTTTGACACACCCTGTACTTTTACACAATTCTGCAAAGTTTCGTCAAAATCGGATGACTATAGCATATAGCTGCAGTATGAATGATCGGTCGAAAAAGAAGTTCTACTAAGAAAAACTTTTTTGTATTAATTGGAATCGCCTCCAAATTTCGTGATTAACAGTTTGCTATGCTTTTCCATGATTGCACTAAGTTTGGTCGAAATCGGACATCTATATAGTACAGCTCCCATAGAAAAGTAAGGTCCGAAAAGTAGTCTTATTTAGAAAAACAAACTGCAAGGGTATACAAAACTTCGGCCGAGCCGAAGTTAACTTTCCCTTATTTTTTATTTGTTATTTCTATATATTTTGCATTTATATATATTTGCTAATTTTGCCAATATAATGGCATCTATAACTTAGGCCTTATGATGTTTTCAGTTTTATTATTGTATATTTCATTATCTTTTGGCTTTAGGGACAAGTGGTTCCTGATACAAATGTTTTCTATGGTTATCCGATCTTATCCGAAGTTGACATTATTGTAAAAGGGCACAATGTTTATGCATACACTGAACCAAAAAATTAATGCATTCGGGATCAAATCAATCCAATACACAATTAATAATGAGTTGTTCCCGAAATGGCGTAAATTGAACCCGTCCGGGATCAACACTTTAATTCCGGTTTTTGCCTTGAAGGGCTTAAACTGATCCTTTCCGAGATCAATTTCAAAATACATAAAAAATTGAGGGGGATGTGGGAGGGGTACCGCAATATCACTCACCCCAACCCCTCTCCGTTTGTTGCCATAAAACTAAAAATTTTTTTAATTTATTTCTTACTTACCCTGGGTGGGACTCGAAATCGGGACCTCGAATGACACCTGCGAAGCTTTCAGCATCTTCAAATTGCCATTATAAATAGACGGGAGACAATCCCGATTCGGATCGATATCAAGCCTCCTTGTACTTAAAATTATAATCCCGTTGGGATCAAGTCATTATTTTTAGGCTTAAAATTTTCCTGACATTTTTTTCTCGGTGTACGTAACTTTAGGTACCGAAAGCTTTTATAACTCGGGAAATATTTGATATCAACTTTTATTTGTAAGTTTTAAAATAAACGTTGCAAAATAACACTTATTTTTTTTTAATTAAAAATAAACGATGACAAATAACTCTTTATTAAAATTTTTAATAATAAAACTTATAAATAAGTATTATTTTTGTGTTTTTATTTTAAAACAAAAAAATATTAGTTATTTTTTTGATTTTAAATTTACGTTATGAAATAAGTGTAATGTTCCAATTTTTATTTGTAAACTTTGTAAACTAAAAAGTAAAAAAAAGTTAAGGTCCCTGTAAAAAACAACTCACGTTTTCAAAGTCGGTGCCCATCAAAACGTCACAACTACTACTCCGGTCTTTTTACAATTTTGATCTCTTTTTGTAAATAATTAACAAGGTAACGCACAAACTTCACAAAAAATCGAAAAAATTTTCTTCAAAATGTTCCAAAAAAGTGAAAAATTCAAAAAACCCTCACAAAATTGATTTTTTGCTTTGTGATGATCCAGCTAGAGGGGCACCGCAATTCTACTTTTTTCCGAGACACGCTCGAATAATTGCTGTCATTGCCGTGTTTTTATACTCTGTACCAGAGGTACACAGAGTATATTAAGTTTGTGCAAAAGTATGTAACAGCCAGAAGGAAGCATCTCCGACCCTATAAAGTATACATATTCTTGATCAGCATCAACAGACGATTTGATCTAGCCATGTCCGTCTGTCTGTTTATCCGTCTGTCTGTCCGTATGAACAAACAGATCTCAGAGAAGGTTCGACGTTTATGGGACAAAACTTCTTATATTTGCAGGCAGATCAAGTTTATTTTCAATTTTTGCCACGCCTCCTCCCGCCTCCGCAATATCAAAAAAAAACGTCTAATCTCCCACAGTTTTATAGATAGAAGGTTCGACCCTTCTGGACATATTAAGTAATCGGGATTTTTATCGATCCGCTGAAGGATTTTTAAAGATCGGATAAACGGTACTCGAGTTATAAAGAAAAGAAACAATTATGGGCAGCACCGGTCGCATCAGTGATGGGCAGCACTTCACAGGTACAGAGTATGTTATGGTCGGACTTGACCGACTTTTACGAATTTTGTTTCTAGAGTTCAAGCAGAATAAGCGGACAAAGCAAAAGCTCAAGCGCTTAAAACTCATGGATCAAGGAAATCCTGAACAAATTTGATTCTGGGCTCTAGAAATTTGGACTTGAAACCAGAATTTCCATTCTTACCCTACTTCCGAAATCTAACTCTCTTGATTCAAGTATGAAATTCTCAAAAAAAATTTGTGCTTGTGTATGTTTTTATGGTTGGGTTCTTTACAACAACACTAAACGTCAGTAAACGATTTCCCTTTCGAAAGTCCGCAGAAGCTTTTTCCCGAAAACCTTAACCCATTAGGTTGGTGCTTTACTAGAACTCTTTGTTGGGACAGTGAAGACGAATTCCATCGTTTCCAATCGACAAATCGAAGTCAAACGAGTCAAACGTGTGCTCAGCAAAAAAATTAAATTTATTTATTCATTATTACTGAACTTAAGCTACTATGCGACACTCTGTAGGGCACTGCCTGATTGCCAGTGCCTTGGAGCGGAGCTGACACTAGAACCATGCCGGAACTCGTTCCATTCACCGAACCCTGGCAAAAAATTAATATTAAAAGTCGCTCTGGTTCGAACTCAACAAAACAGAAAACCAAAAAGGTCGAGGTTCAAATGAGTCGGCGACTGTAAAAAGATTTTTGGCCCTTGCACATATCGAAGACGACGAGCAAGAATATGACAACCAAATCGAGTGGATTCAAACCCTAAAGAAAACACTTGAATCCGAACTATCTAAGCACGCTTTTCGCAAAATCAAGCTACATGCGCCGATTGCTAAAAATATTGAAATAAATTTCCCTGAATGATAGAAAAACCTTAGGTTCGGTTTCAGATTCCAATTATCTTAATTATGAGCTTTCTTTGAAACGAACTTTCACGCACGTCTTTCCAAAAAATTACCTTCAACTTTTCCATTGTGGTTAAAGGTATTTAAGTGTACATCTTTGTTGCGAAATGCATGACAAAGTCACGGGACATACCGAATACACTGAATGAAATTAGAGTTTAAAAATTAAAAAAAAAACAAGACATAGTCAAAGCCGACTAGTCCCTGCGAGAGCCAAAGCAATAATGAAACCTTTTCAAATTCAATTCAAAAGTAATATAATTATGAGCTTTCTTTGAAACGAGTTTTCACGCACGCCACATTCGTACGCGTTTTCAGACTTAAATATATAAAATATTCGGTCTTTCCAAAACTATTTTATTTTATCCATTATGGTGAAAGGCATAACAGTTTACATTTTTTTTGCGAAATGCATGACAAAGCCACTGGACACCGAATACATTGAATGAAATTTGAGTTTAAAAATTAAAAGAAAAAAGAAAAACATGACATAGTCGAAGGCGACCAGTCCCTGCGAGAGCCAAGGCAATAATGAAACCTTTTCTAATTCAATTCAAAAGTAAGGCAAATTATGGCGAGTCAAGGCCTACTAGAATAACGACCGAAAATCTGTGAGTTCTTGGAATATGAAAAATACCTTATTTTTCGTCACGCACGCTACAACGCATGCACCCTTTCCATAATAGTTCATCAAAAATATTTTTACAAAAATGTTAGAGAATTTGATGAGTAAAAAATGTGGCTTTCGATCTGACTATTTGTGTATCACTGAAGTGATGATATGGACACTAGGCATATGACTACATTTTAGAATCAAATTTACATGGTCCCGTGGAAAACCAAAAAAATACTAAGTACTCGAATCTGAGGTCATTTACGCGAAAAAACGTTCCGCTGGAATCAAGTCAAAGTCTCAACTTTTAAATGAAAATTTCTTACTTTTTCAATATATTTTAAATTTTTTAATATTGAATGGACTAAAAAAATTAGCAAATAACATTAGATTTAAGTCACACCAATATACATTTGCCTACAGAAACTCTACTCATAACAAAAAATAAACGATAATACACTACGTATCATTTTGGAAGGAAAAGGGCTTGGGGAAGGAAAAATAAGGGGAGAAAAGGTGCAGCTTCCATTGAAAACAAAAAAGTTTTTTAAACTAAGACTACTTTTCGGACCTTTCTTTTCTATGGGATCTATACTATATAGATGTCTGATTTCGACCAAACTTCGTGAAATCATGGAAAAGCATAATACACTGTTATTTACGAAATTTGGAGGCGATCCCATTTAAAACAAAAAAGTGTTTCTCCCTAGAAATTCTTTTTCGACCGATCATCCGTACTGCAGCTATATGCTATAGTCATCCGATTTGTGTAAAACTTTGTAGAAATGTGTTAAATTATATAAAATAAGAATATGCCAATAAAAAGGACGTTGTCATTAAATCGAAAAAGTTTTCCTTACTCGAACTAGTTTTTCGGCCGATCGTTCCTATGGGAGCTATATGCTATAGTCATCCGATTTCGACCAAACTTTGTAGAATTGTGTAAAAGTATATAAAATAGGTGTGTGCCAATGATATGGACGTTTTCTTAAAAAACAAAAAAGTTTTTCTCACATGAACTAGTTTTTCGACCGATCGTTCCTATGGCAGCTATATGCTAAAGTCATCCGATTTCGACCAAACTTAGTAGAATTGTGTAAAAGCATATAAAATAAGTGTGTGCCAATGATAAGGACGTTTTCATTAAAAACAAAAAAGTTTTTCTCACTAGAACTAGTTTTTCAACCAATCGTTCCTATGGCAGCTATATGCTATAGTCATCCGATTTGGACCACACTTAGTGAAATCATGGGAAAGGATAGTAAACTAAGAAATACGTATTTTGGAGGCGTTTCCATTAAAAACAAAAAAGTTTTTCTCACTAAGACTAGTTTTTCAACCGATCGTTTCTATGACAGCTATATGCTATAGTCATCCGATCCGGCCGGTTCCGACAAATGTGCAGCGTATTTGTTTCAAAAGACTTCGTGCAACGTTTGGTGAGGATGGCTTTAAAACTGATGGAGGAGATAGCAGAGAAACCGACGGACGGACAGGGCTAAATCAACTCAGCTCGTCATTCTGATCAAGAATATATATACTTTATGTGGTCGGAAATGCTTCCTTCTATGCGTTACAAACATCCGGACAATTTTATAATACCCTCTGCAAGGGTATAAAAACTGGCGAAGATTATTTTGATGTATGGACGAAAAATTCATATCGTAATAGTTAGTGTGGTCGCGGGAGCATTTGACCCACCTAGGATGAGTATTTTTCAAGTTATTCCTCGAAAACCCCTCAAATCTCAGACTTAGACTTGATTCCTGCGGAATGTTTTTTCGCGCAAATGACCTAAGATTTGGGTATTTAGTATTCTTTTGGTATCCTCCGTCGTGTAGGACTATGTAAATTTGATTCTAAAATTTAGTCATATGCCTTATGGACACCCAGAAAAAGGGTAATAATAATCATACCTGTTAAGTTGCCATTAGAATTACTAATCAATTAAATTATTTTTGGAAAATAGTCGTAGTGATTATATAGTTGGCTGGTGGAAAATTTATGATTATTTAATGATTACGAATACAAATAATCAAAAATAATGGAAAATTACCATAAATTATTAAAAATATATGAAAATAATAGAAAATAATGGAAAATAATCGTTTTAATATTTTCCATTATTTTCCATTATTTCGACTATTTGAGACTATTTTGAGAGAAACAAATTATTTTCAACATCACATTTAATAACAACAATGTTTCTTTACAAACACCCGCGCACTTTATGAAAAACAGCACACGCACGTTATGCAAAACACAACAAGTCGCACAAATTGCACAAGTAAAAATACCCTGTGTCCAAATATTCAGCTGTAGTCCATGAAATCACAAATATATAGTTTCATGAAAAAGATAATGTACTATGTATGTATGTGAAGGTTTTGCACAAACTGAACCCGGAGTGTAATGAAGAAAAAGTTCGGGATATTGTTTTGGACGCAATAGCCAATTTTTTTTCTTTAATTAGCCATCAGCTCTTCAGCTATTTGAGTGATAATGCTAGCTCGGAAGATGTATGGCTAAAATATGGCAATTTAAAAGAAGCGTCTATTGCTTTCAACACGCCTTTAACATCTTCGGCTCCTGTAGAGCGTCTGTTTTCATTTGCTGGTATTATAAACAGCCCTAGGCGCCAATCATTGTCTGATTTTTCATTCGAAAAATTAGTTTTAATGAAGGCAATTCCTGAATATGTTTAATGTTTGTGTTTAATATAATGTGAAAAGATGTAATATTTAATACGCTCTTGTTAATATGTTGTAAGCCAATCTCGTACATAAACATTGTTGTTATTAAATGTGATGTTGAAAATAATTGGTTTCTCCCAAAATAGTCTCTCGAAATAATGGAAATAATGGAAAATATTAAAACGATTATTTTCCATTATTTTCCATTATATTCAATTTTTTTTTTAATAATTTATGCTAATTTTCCATTATTTTTGGTTATTTGTAATCGTAATCATCAAATAATTGTGTGAAACCGAAAATAATCACAATTTAATCATTAATTCAACTTTTAAACAAAAATAATCTAATTAATAATGACTACAATTAATAATCATTATTTAACAGGTATGATAATAAAAGTTGAGACTGAATTTATTTTTGCGGAACGTTTTTTCGCGTAAATGACCTCAGATTCGGGTATTTAGTATTTTTTTGGTTTCCCACGTCGTGTAAGTAAAAGTAAAGTAAAATCGGCTTGTCAAGATGACAACAGCCCCAAGGGGCCAAAGCCGAGCCTCTCTCAATCTCTTGGCTTGTGCGCTTCTAATTTTAGCACAAGAGAAAGGAACCTACAGTTTAACGCCGAATCTGAACGGCAGTTTTTGAGAGGCTTTTCATGGCTAATTACTGCAATGCTGGCGCCAACAGCAAGAGGTGTGGCCGGGTGTAAAGTTTTATTCAAAGAAAAAATCTTTTCATTAGATGTTCAGAGGCGGGATCGAACCCACGACCTCATGCTCAGCAGTCGCGCACACTAACCGCTGAGCCACTCCGGCCACCACGTCGTGTAGGACCATGTAAATTTGATTCTAAAATTTAGTCATATGCCTAGTGTCCATATTATCACTTCAGTGATACACATATAGTCAGATCGAAAGCCACATTTTTTACTCATAAAATTCTCTAAAATTTTTGTTAAAATATTTTTGATGAACTATTATGGAAAGGGTGCATGCGTTGTAGCGTGCGTGACGAAAAATAAGGTATTTTTCATATTCCATGAACTCACCGAATGGAATATAGACTTGTAGAAGTTTAGTTTTCTAATTTTTCGGTCGTTATTCTAGTAGGCCTTGATTCGCCATAATTTGCCTTACTTTTGAATTGAATTAGAAAAGGTTTCATTGTTGCTTTGGCTCTCGCAGGGACTGGTCGCCTTCGACTATGTCATGTTTTTTCTTTTAATTTTTAAACTCAAATTTCATTCGCCACGATGTCCCGTGGCTTTGTCATGCATTTCGCAACAAAAATGTAAACTTAAATACCTTTCACCATAATGGAAAAAATAAAATAGTTTTGGAAAGACCGAATATTTTATATATTTAAGTCGGAAAACGCGTACGAATGTGTCGTGCGTGAAAACTCGTTTCAAAGAAAGCTCATAATTATATTACTTTTGAATTGAATTAGAAAAGGTTTCATTATTGCTTTGGCTCTCGCAGGGACTGGTCGCCTTTTTTCTATTCCATGAACTCACCGAATGGAAGTTTAGTTTTCTAATTTGTCGGTCGTTATTCTAGTAGGCCTTGATTCGCCATAATTTGCCTTACTTTTGAATTGAATTAGAAAAGGTGTTGCTCTCGCAGGGACTGGTCGCCTTCGACTATGTCTTGTTTTTCTTTTTTCTTTTAATTTTTAAACTCAAATTTCATTCACTGTATTCGGTGTCCAGTGGCTTTGTCATGCATTTCGCTACTAAATGTACTTTTAAATACCTTTGGCCACAATGAAAAGTTGAAGGTAACTCTTTGGAAAGACCGAATACATATTTTATATATTTAAGTCTGAAAAAGCGTACGAATGCGGCGTGTGTGAAAGCTAGTTTCAAAGAAAGCTCATAATCAAATAAGATAATTGAAATCTGAAACCAAACCTGAGGTTTTTCTATCGTTTAGAAAAATTTCTCAATATTTTTAGCAATCGGCGCGTGTAGCTTGATTTTGCGAAAAGCGTGCTTAGATAGTTCGGATTCAAGTGTTTTCTTTAGGGTTTGACTAAATGTATGGCAATTGTTTCTTTGTTGGGGTCTGCATGGTCTTGAATCCACTCGATTTGTTGTCATATTATTGCTCGACGTCTTCGATAGGTGCAAGGGCCAAATATCTGCTTACAGTCGCTGACTCCTCGACCTCGACCTTTTTTGGTTTTCTTTTTTTTTGTTGAGTTCGAACCAGAGCCTCTTTAAATATTAATTTTTTGCCAGGGTTCGGTGAATGGAACGAATTCCGGCATGGTTCTAGTGTCGGCTATTGGTGGAAGGGGTTTATCAGTGCTTTCAGTTGACTGTGTAAAATCCATATCCATAGGCTTTGCAGGATCTTTAGCTTTGCCTGTATTGGCAAAATTCATGTTTTCTTATAACTTTTCATGTGCCTCTGCACTGGTTTGACTGCCTCCACTGCCGCCACTGGTGCCATATATGTACCACTTATAAGGGCTGTGGTAGTCGTAGTTATTACTGTGGTTGTTGTTGAGGGGGGAGTGTTGATGGATTCATAAAACCTATAGCATCAACGCCCAAAGTAGTCTCACGTCTCTTTGGTAGAACGTATGGGGCAGATGATTTCCTGCGATTCAAAGATTCTCTCATGGAGAGTGCTTCCGTCATGGAACGTGCAATTGGCCAGTTGGAGAACCCAGCTGTACCATTAAATGCCGATAATGGGTCTTACTTAGTATCCGACCATTTGGTATAACGATTTGAATGAGATAGACTCTTTGTCCTCCTTGGCTATGGACATTCCGTG
This sequence comes from Lordiphosa collinella, assembly GCA_018904265.1. Lineage (NCBI taxonomy): Eukaryota > Metazoa > Arthropoda > Insecta > Diptera > Drosophilidae > Lordiphosa > Lordiphosa collinella. The sequence goes on from JAEIFV010000049.1 coordinate 271,846, forward strand.
TCGGACCCACTCATATGGCTTTATAGGGATTAAGGTTGAGCTTAATTCACTATAAATTATTTATTGTTTCACTTATCTAGCTTAATACCAATTGTAGTCTGTTGGTTGTGGCCAGCTCCGAGGCATTGCAAGGCAAGGTAGCTTAAGTTCAGTCAGTCACTCAGGTCAGAAAAACTCTGCTGAGCGATCAGGTCGTGTAAATTGAGCTTTACAAACGATTTTCTCTGTGTGATGTAGTGCAAAGTTCCAATATGAATGAAAAACCCATCTTAAAGGCTATTTAAGCTAGGACTGCGTTATGCGTTAATAGCTAACAGTTAGCTTTTTTCCCCATCCAAAAATAGCCAAATGTTGTATTAAAGTCAGTAATGTTTATCATTTCTAGTGGCAAGTTATTAAAGCAATCGAAGTTTTAGCCACAGCTTCTTCACGAATATTAATGATCTGCGGTGTAAATAATTTGTGTACTCACCAAAATCTCTCTCTTTCCCTTCGTCAACCACAAAACCGTTTTATTAACATCTATTAATAGAATTCAGAGACCCTAGAACTATCTTCAACTCTGGCAAACAATTTATGCAAACTGCACTTCCGCGTTGCATTTTATTTGCGCTGGCAATTGCAACCCTTGCCCCTGCCCTGCTCTCCCCCACCGCACTAGCATATATGAATGCACAATTCTATCTCTTTCTAGACTAGACGAGGCCTAGGCTTTGACTTTGGCTTTGATTAATGATTGCTTAGCATATTCGCGCTGACACATTTTGTCTTTTATTGTGCGCACTTTCCCAGACCCGCGACTCGATTCTCATAGATCAACAAAAATACGTACGCTTATTGGGTTTCATATTGCATAGGTCAAATATTTCGATATTATTTTTTGGCATAGCGCGACTATGGCGCTACTCATATAACTTTGTCCGTCGGCTTGTCTACAATTTCATTTAGGTTATTTCGCATTGCAGTTTTTTGCAAAAAAAAAAATTAAAAAGAAAAAAAGCAAAAAGAAAGAAAGAAGAGTTATATGCGCGACTCGTATGCAAATTTCGTAATAGGCTTTGCAACCCGCACGTGTCTTTGGTGTGATAAGTTTTTTGTTTGTTTCCCGTTGGCCAACAGTGCGTATGCTTAATTGATTGTGACTTAAGTGGGTCTAAATAATTGAAATATAAATAATAGAGGTAGGCTGTAGATAAGCTTGTTATCCGTTTCCAAGTTGGTTGTTTAAGTTTTAGAATGCTAAGATCTAAAATTTACTATTGTAGCAGGTTTTTTCCAATTTGGCTCTCAGGTTTTCGAAAAGAGATATTAGCTGAAAAAACACAAAGCTGAAGTACTGAAGTTCATGATCATTATGTTTTAAGCGAAGACCAAAAACTTTCGGCTGTCTTTATTGGAGCCATCTTCCAGCTATGCCATAGCAAACTCATCCTTTCAAGTGAGTTTCCAGTTTCTCTAAGTTGCTGTGCCAAGGTATATTGTTATTTTACTTCTTACGTCAATTCTCGGTCACTCCAAAGTACTACATGAATATCCTACAGAAGGCACTGAAGCTAAGTTTTGCTTAACATCACACCGAGACTTCATAAAACATAACTGGACACATTACTGAAATGTAGATCCAATGCATAAAGCGTGTTTTTTGCCCGTTTTACTGTTTGGTGTTCATTGGGCCTCCAACTTAGCATGCTGGACGGGAGTAGTTTCAGGTATTTGACCTGTTGCTTTTGGCTTTTAGCAGAATATTCAGGCATGTTCTCAATTCCACTTCCAATGCAACTTTTTGAAAATTCCTTAAGTTTCTCGCAACAGAAAAACGAAAGCGTTTTTCGTTCTAAAAAGTTATGCCTGTTGGCCGGTGAAATGAAAAGTAACTGGCAAATGACGCGTTCTTACAGTTGCTAAATGTACATTAAGGCCCGATTTCTCAATGTGCGGTTAGTCAACTTGACAGGCAGTTTACACGAATTTGCGTGAGTCATGCTGTGTGTGGCGCAACCGGAGGAACAGACTTAACCGCTGCTCGAGAACTGGTTAAAGTTAACCCCGAGTTCAGTGCCGATGGAATTTTCGATATATTTAATCGTTGTACAAACAGCTGACTCCAACATTTGATTTGTTTATTTAATTATTTGCTGCCACTAAGTGTTAATGATTAAACGAATTTTCCAACTCCACGCAATGGAAATGGAATTTGAAGAGGCAGAGCAAGGAATAAACAATGCAAGAGAATACAGAGAGTACTGATCTGGATGATGCCACATTTGAGGATCAAAGCTTAAGTTAAAGCCTTGACTTCAGTTGCGATTCAATTTGTTGTGACTAGGATTGTTAGCAGGACTTGGCGGCGCTGCGTTCTTATGCATGTGGCAACTTCCTTATCACTGCAGCTGACTTCTGTGTAGTCAGCGTCCCCAGATATTGCTTTTGATTCATCGCAATCAATTTTAATACATTTTTCGCAAAAATATTACCAGCAGCATTCAATAACATTAAAAAATCCCTAACAAAAATACCTAATTTGTTGACCGTGTTTGGTCACCCTAATGCAGCGTTAGGAATTTATCGATATCAGATAAAACTGCTGTTGAGAAAACCAAATGACTTGACCGCTTGTCAACTGGAGGAACAAATTTGACCGGCGGTTGGCCAACCGGAACCTTTGAGAAATCGGGCCTAAGTTAATTTTCCTTAATTTTGTGATCAATTTAGAACTCATTTGTGTAATTTCTCTCATTTCCAAAGGTTCCATTTTTGATCGTTTTGCTTGACTCTCTCTGGCCGATTGCGTTTGGCCCGAGGTTTGCCATTGAGAATTGAGAACAGCAAATCCATACCAAAACGGAATTGCGTTCGGCTTACTTTAGCCGAGTACAAAGCAACGCAAAATAAAAAAATTCCTGCCAAAGTTCATTTGAAAAAAATTGTTCCAGGAATTTTCTGATTTCGATTTCGTTTGTTGTGCAACTTTGATCCAGCAACTTGAACAAAATCCACACTTTGTATAGATAGCGGAGTATCGATAGCGGCGTTTCTAAAGTGTGTGTGGAACGAAAATCAGCTATTGCACAGCTCAGGTACAAGGTGGGCCAAAAGAAGTCACCCTATTGGAAGATGCTCTTATTTTTACTAGACAGATGTAGAATACAAGTGAACAAGCCATGGATCGATATACTCCCCAAGAACGCGGAATAATCGTGAATAATCGATTTTTCGACCAAAATCATAATGAGCGATGAGGCTCATTGCTTTTGGGGCACCGAAAATCTACGAGTGATGCACGAGGAGCCATTACACTCGCTCAAAGTGACTGCATGGTGCGCTGTTCACGCTGGAGGAGTCATCGGGCCATTTTTTTCGAGAACGCCGCTGGTCAAACGACAACAGTGGACGGTGCGCGTTATAGGGTCATGTTAACCGGGTTTTTTCTGCCGCAATTGGACGAATTAGGACTGGAGGACATGTGGTTCCAACAGGACGGAGCAACGGCACACACTGCGCGAGCCACCACCGACATTCTGAAGGCGGCGTTCCCGGGTCGCCTTATCTCTCGTTTTGGCGATTTGCACTGGCCTGCAAGTTCGCCCGATTTAACCGTTCCAGACTTTTTTTGTGGGGTTTTTTGAAATCCCGTGTTTACGTAACCAAGCCCGAGACCTTGGAAGCCCTCAAGGACAACATTCGACACGAGTGCGAGAATCTGCAGCCCGAAGTTCTTGCCGAAGTGATGAAAAAATGCCATAAAACGATCCCGTATGGCAATCAATTGTAACGGCGCCCATTTGGCCGATATCATCTTCTCGAAATGACCAATAAAATTCTAAAGGTTCAAATAAATATAATCAAAAAACAGAATATACGTTTTTTATTTAGAAAAAAAGCAAGCCAAACAACATCGGATGACTTCTTTTGGCCCACCTTGAATATATTCTAGACAATTATTTTTGATGTGATGAGCGCATAGATGGAAACAAATGGGGGTGGAAAACAAAGCAAACGCCAGATAATGTTTATAAAAATATAAAAGCGGTTTCTGTTTTGTAATAGTTTCATACTCCCTTATTGCTACACAACCAGTAGTTACATTTTGAGAAGGTACTGATCCGTCTGCTGAGCTCATGTTCTTATCTTGTACTCAAATATAACAGACTTTATTTAATTGGCTACCAACCATTGAGTCTTATTTCTCCTTGGGCCACACTGCAGTGTGTGCAGTGCTCAGCCATTGGCCCAATAATTTAGAACGAATTATGAGACCAATGTGGCTGATGTCAAGGTGTGATGTCGTCACACCCAACCGCTCAATCAATAATAAACTAGTAGACTCGTCGTACTAAAATTAAATCTACAATGGTAGACCACAGTTGGTTTAGCATTATTTTGTTAAAATTTATTTAAATTCAAACTTGGCCATAATATTTTACTTGGGATCCACGCACTCAAAATAAATAGCAAATTCCTGGCAAGAATTTTCTGCAGTGCTGGATACAGGCCTTTTACAAAAAATTTAGAACATGCCTGATTAACGTAGAGGCATACATGTTGGCTCATCCGTAACCGAACTGAGCACAAAGATCAGTGTGTTGGCCAGCTAAGAGTTCGTAATTTAGTAAGTAGAATGAGTCGTCTGGGCTACACACTCACCGTTTCAATGCCAGCGGCTATAAAGTCTATAATAGCTGACTTATCTATGACTACATTATCTATGATCTCAGGAATGACACTGGAATTTAAGATAAGGAATTGGGAATAGCCCTCGGGTTTCTTACAGAGATTTTTAAGGGCGAACAAGGGCTACAAAAAGTCTTCCAGTTGAAAAAATGAATTTTATATCACTCGAATTGAATGTGAGTATATTTTAAAATATTTTTATCAAAAGTTTTTGGTCAGAAAACACAAAATGTAGAATATTATCAGCCTTCACTCAAAAATATAGGGGAAAGTTAACTTCGGCTCGGCCGAAGTTTTGTATACCCTTGCAGCTTCCATTGAAAACAAAAAAGTTTTTCTAGCTAAGACTTCTTTTTGGACCTTACTTTTCTATGGGATCTATACTATATAGATGTCTGATTTCGACCAAACTTGGTGAAATCATAGAAAAGCATAGTACACTGTTAATTACGAAATTTGGACGCGATCCCATTTAAAACAAAAAAGTTTTTCTCACTAGAACTTCTTTTTCAACCGATCATTCATACTGCAGCTATATGCTATAGTTATCCGATATTGATAAATCTTTGTAGAAGAGTGGTAAAGTATGTAAAATAAGAATATGCCAATAAAAAGGACGATTTCATTAGAAACAAAAAAGTTTTCTTCACTCGAACTAGTTTTTCGACCGATCGTTCCTATGGGAGCTATATGCTACAGTCATCCGATTTCGACCAAACTTTGTAGAATTGTGTAAAAGTATATAAAATAAGTGTATGCCAATGATAAGGACGTTTTCATTAAAAACAAAAAAGTGTTTTCTCACTAAGAACTAGTTTTTCGACCGATCGTTCATATGGCAGCTATATGCTATAGTCATCCGATTTCGACCAAACTTAGTGAAATTATGGGAAAGGATAGTAAACTAAGAAATACGTACTTTGGAGGCGTTTCCATTAAAAAACAAAAAAGTTTTTCTCACTAAAACTAGTTTTTTGACCGATCGTTCCTATGGCAGCTATATGCTATAGTCATCCGATCCGGCCGGTTCCGACAAATGTGCAGCGTATATGTACCAGAAGACTTCGTGCAAAGTTGGGTGAGGATAGCTTTAAAACTGACGGAGGAGATAGCCGGATCGGATGACTATATCATATTGCTGCCATAGAAACGATCGGTCGAAAAACTAGTCCTAGTGAGAAAAACTTTTTTGTTTTTAATGCAAACGTCCTTCTTATTGGCATATTTTTATTTCATATGCTTAAACAAATTTCTACAAAGTTTTATAAAATTCGGGTGACTATAGCATATAGCTGCAGTATGAATGACCGGTCGAATAAGAAGTTCTAGTGAAAAAAACTATTTTGTTTTAAATGGGATTGCCTCCAAATTTCCTTTTTAACAGTGTATTAAGCTTTTCCATGATTTCACCGAGTTCGGTCGAAATCAGACATCTATATAGTATATAGTATAGTACAATGACCAAAAAGTAGTCATAGTTTGGAAAACTTTTTTGTTTTCAATGGAATGCGAAGGTGTATACAAAACTTCGGCCGAGGCCGAAGTTAACTTTACCCCTATTTTTTTGTTAATTTAGGGAATTTTTTTCTAGATGTTTTTTTAAAGCTTTCTTAAATTAAGGGTGAATTCGCCCATGAATTAAAATAATTGGGGAAAGTTAACTTCGGCTCGGCCGAAGATTTGCATACCCTTGCAGTATGTTGTTCTAAATAAGACTACTTTTTGGACCTTACTCTTCTATGGTAGCTATACTATATTGATGTCCGATTTCGACCAAATTTAGTGGAATCTTGAAAAAGCGTAACAAACTAACATGTTCATTTTTGAAGACGATTTCATTTAAAACAAACAAGTTTTGACACTCGAACTTCTTTATCGACCGATCTTTCATACTGCAGCTACGAGGACCGTCCCAGAAATGGCCGACCTAGCACAGTAGTGTTGGAAAATGTTCACAAGAAATATTAAAAAGGGGAAGTACCGACTATTAAAAGCTTAAGTTTGAAGTTTGGTGCCTTTACCTTGCACAGCTTTTTTTTGGTCGATTTTAATAGAGAACGCTTGTTATTGATTTGCAAACATGGACAAAATTGGTCATCGTTATGTGATACAATACTTTCATATAAAAGGTCTTAGTCCTTACGTAATTCTGCTCCCTCGTTTTCAACAATAAAATACTGGGTGGCTGAGTTTAAGCGAGGTCGTTTGAGCTGCGAAGATGAACATCGTAATGGGCGTCCAAATGAGGTGACCACTTCAGAAATGGTGGCCAAAATTAAAAAATGTGTATTGAGTGACCGGCGATTGAAATTTCGTGAGTTAGCTGAATGTGTAGGCATTTCAAAAAGTGCTGTACATCGCATTTTGATCGAAAAATTGGACATGAAAAGGTTATGCGCAAGATGGGTGCAGCGTTTGTTTGTTCCATCATGACAATGCACCGGTTCACACCTCTGCCGTTGCAATGGCTAAAATTAAAGAATTAAAATTTGAATTGCTACACTTCACGCCCTTATTCGCCAGACTTAGCTCCCTCTGATTATTTCTTATTTCCAAACTTGAAAAATGGCTCGGAGGAAAAAGTTTGGCAACTGAAGAGGTGGAGTCCGAGGTTAAGTTTATTTTGAAGAGCTTCACAGTTCTTATTATATCGAAGCTATTGAACATCCTATGTTGAAAAATAAAAAATAAAAAAATGATAAATTTTTGTGATTTAGTAGTTAGGTCGGCTATTTTTGGGACCGCCCTCGTATATGCTATAAACAGAAAAAAAAACGGCGAGATAAATTCAATCTTTTTTTTCTTAGAGTAATCCTGGTACGATCTTAAAAATTCAATCTCGATTTACGGGATATTCTACTCAATTCAATCTTTTAAGGCTGTTTCATTCCATATGTGCTTACTTCAATCCCTTTCGAGATCACAATTTTCATAAATTAGGAACAATAGCAGAAAAGTATAAATAGCACTTTAGACATGCGGCAACAATCATGTTATAGTGTAAAGCTGAAAGGTTGTGAGTTCGAGTCCCAGACAAGACAACAATAATTTGTATATTTCAGATGCTTTAGATATACCAAAACTGGTGTCGGTGGGTGTGTCCTATGGAAAATGGAGGAAGAAAGGAAAGGTAGAGGAATCTTTCTGGGAGCAAATTAATCTCAATAAAGCTTTAAAAAGGAGACCCTGCGGTTTGCGCCAATTACCGCGGAATCAGTCTCCTTCCCATTGCATATAAGGTTCTATCATGCATCCTATGTGAACGCCTAAGGCCGAGAATAAGTGAACTGATTGAACCTTATCAGAGTGGCTTTAGACCTGGCAAATCCACCACGGACCAGATATTCACATTGCGACAAATCCTGGAGAAGACCCAAGAAAGAAATATCGACACCCACCACCTTTTTGTTGACTACATAGCCGCCCTTGACACGCCGATAAGGTCAAAGTTCTTTGAAGCCCTGTCTACCTTTGGTATTCCAGCAAAGTACGTTCGATTTTGCATGATGACGTTGAGAAGCACACAAAGCTCCGTCAAAATAGGAAAAGACCGATCCGAGCCTTTCGATACCAAAAGAGGTTTTAGGCAGGGTGACACCTTATCGTGCGACTTCCTTAATCTGCTGATGGAGTACATTCTGCGCCAGTGCCCAAATGCTAACAGAACGGGCACCATCTTTACCAGAGATAACATGCTACTTGCATATGCCGATGATATTGATATCATCACTCATTCTACGATGATGAGTGCCGCCGCGCAACAGCATACGAAACGGATCCGAATGAATCAGGAACTGTATGAGCTCTATGGGGACACTAATCTGGTTAAAACAACAGCAGCTGGATAGGACACGTTACCCGTATGGATGATCAAGCTCCAGCAAAGGAAGTGTACAAGCGGAGTACGAAAGACTTTGGAAGATAATCAAGGAAGCGAGCTACAAAACTAAGATGGGTAGAACAGGTACGGGAAAAGCTTGGTGGGACCAACCAACTAAATACCAGCTAACACAAGACAGAAGCGAGTGGCTGGCATTAATAGCAACGGCTGAGATTCTGAGCCGTGTCCATCTACAATTAGTTTGATTCGAAAATTAAACATTACATTTTAAGGAGTCTCACTCACTTGAATATATACCCATTAATTAGCGCTTCCATTCGATATTTACGTTCATTATTGGAACTAACCATTTATGGCCATGCCTAAAAGTAGGCAACAAACGATTAAATTATCTGCAAAGCCAAGCACATATAAACAGGGTGTTCCCCTATTTATAATATAAACAAATGATCAATTTAAATTAATGGCACATTTCATTTTGGTTGCTACCACTTGATTTTTACAAACGTAATTAAACACAATAACCGACAATAAAAACAACAACAATTATTTCGTACAACCGCGACACCAACAGCTGCGACACTTTGCGACAGTTCGCGCACACCCTTTTTTCCCTCCCACACAGAGGTTTTGCCCAAAAGCCGCAAAATGCGTGTTTATTAATTAAGCGCATTTGTTTTCATTAAACAAACGTTTTAATTGAGCATGAAAGTTGGCGCCACGACATGGCAATAGACGCCATAAAAACCGTTTCCCGGGCGTCACAACCCTTTCTACCACCACCCACCACCTGCACCCAAGCGAATCCCAAACTGCCAAGCTGCCTTTTACATATTTATACATAATAATTAATTTTGTGTATTTTAATGGATTTACATTTGGCAGACATAAGGAAAATCGTAGGAAATCCCATTGTGATTTTTTTTCTGGGTTAAGTTAATGATTGATGAAAATGTTGTTTGGAAAATGATTTAATGAAGGACGGAAAGTGAAATGTAGTTTTTAACTAAGAGTTATAATTATAATAGGGAATTGAAATAGTTGACGTCTTAGTGCAAAAGTTTCCTCATTTCAGTCCTTCGCAATTTTTAAAGGATTATTTAATCTTGTTCTTCTTGCTCACAAACAACACCTGATTAAAGAAGAACCCACTTTTTACACATTCAACCACATTTCCCTTTCAACTCTTCGCTTAATTTTCTAGCTCATTTCTCATCCATCTTAAACTCCTTTGCCCTCATATTTTTTCAATGTGCCCGTTGGGTGCAATTAAAATTCGGCCTCGAAATTATTATTATTGCTTATGAAAAACACTTTTCCTCACTTCCCAACCCCGACGGTAGCCCCATCTGCAATCCCCAGTTGATGCCAAAAAGTTTGCCCAACACATCAACTCGTTTTGTGCTCGCTGCTTGTTTTTAAAAGCACTTTATACGCCAGCCACACGCGACTATCTATATATCTCAAGTTTCCCCTGACCCCCCTGCCCATTTCTATGATTATTTTTCATAAACTTGGCAAATGTTTTGGGAAATCCATTTAGCAGCCAAAAGGCAGCCGCATTACTTTATCTTTATCTAGGGCCATCAGAATTATGATTTGTGTGTCGACCAACTAAGTAAGTTATGTAGAGGAACATAAGACTAGTAACCAAGGAATTTGGTGAACAATGCCAAGTCAAACATAAAAGGCTAATGAAAGCAATTCAAGAATGATATATGGGTTCATATAAAACTAGTAAATAACAGAACGAAATTGGAAACTAAGCATCGAACTGAAAGCGACTTAATAAGTTAAAGGATTGTAAAGATTTTTAAAATTTTCAATCTTCAGTTTGACAGGCAAAATCAAAGCTTCTGATTTTGATTTTTTTAAACGTTTTTGTCGAAACTTTTATAGTTATAGAATTGTTTAAAAGTGATGACCATGATGAACCCTAAAGTACATAAAACTAGACATAATTATCATTGGGCCCTGTTCCGGTTTTCGGGTCGATTTTCGTGTAAACGTTAACATTTTGCATCCATTTTGAATAACGTTGTATAGAAGGTAAAAAATATGCCTACGGTTACTAGATCTGGTATAAAAAAACTCGAATTCGTTTGAGCAACTGAAATCGATTGCTCAATGCCAAGTGAATTCAATTCGAGAGAAAATTACTACGAGATCTAGTAACCACAGATTGTCTTGTTACTTACATACAAATTAATTCAAGTTAAACGCGAAACATTAACGTTTACACGAAAATCGAGTCGAAAACCGGAACAGGGCCCATTGTCTTTATTTATTACCTGTTAGCTTTTAACAAAGATTATTTAATCCAATTACGTAACATTGACCCAATAGGTGTTTTAGGTGACACATGGTCAAATCTCAATGGATCAACTTACCAGCATCAAAGCATGATGGCCTTTCTATGAATAAATTAATTCAGTACTAAACAAGTTGAACAAATTGCTATCTCTTGTCTTTGCCACTGACAACTCGAATGCTGCAGTCTCTTAGTCTGCCACCCATCAAAGAAAACTTTACTTTGCTTAATCAACTCACTTGTGCAACAAAGAGGTTGATTTCGACATTTCACAGAGAAAAAAAAATATGTAAAAAACTACATTAAAATGTAGTTTTCCTACGCGATTGACAGGGATATTCCACCCACTACGTTTATGCCGCGTTTTATTTACTCATTTCTACATGCGGCATGTAGCCTTTCTACACGCCACGTTTAGGGACTAGTCCATATAAAAACAAGAAAGAAAGTCGGTCAAGCTCGACTATAATATACTCTGTACCTGTGAAGTGTCTGGGACTCGAACTCACAGCTCACTTACCTTGTCTCGAGAATTTAGACACAATTGCCAGCAACCACTCGCGCGGCAATGCCGAAAATCACAGTTATAAAGAGAAGCTACAAGCGACGGCTAGCGATTGGGATCAACAACACGTTTCGTGTAGATTTTCTAAATGTAGCATTCAGCATTTGAAATCCTTAACGTCACATGTGAAGAACAGTTTACCAAATGAAAAATAAAACTTTTCTGTACTGAAAATTAAAATCTTGTTTAGAATTTTCACTCTCTCATGTAGTCTTTCCTTATCTAAACGTTAATGTAGAAAACCTAAATTTCCGAATTAAGATTGTTGAATGAAAAATCTAAAATTCTTTTGGAAAAAAGCTTTTTTCTCTAGTCATGTATCCTTTGCATTTGTCCACGCAACTTTTAACTTTTCTATATGCCTCGTTTACTTTTTTATTTCTACATGTAGAGTTTCAAGCGTGTAACTTTTAGTTTAGCAGGGCAAACTACGTTTCGATTAGGATTGTCGTTTCTAAACGCGGCGTGTAGATAGTTTGGCTTTCTTTGTGTATAAACTAAATGATTTTGCTATTATCCTTTCTAATTACTCAATCGAATTCGAAAACGAGGACAGGCCTGAATGTGTGCTCCCACAATTACTGAAACCTATCTACTTTCATATTTGAAATGACAAAAGCCTTTACACATCCCCTTGGCCTGACAAGATTTCTAATTGCTTAAGGAGTTTTGTATTTCTTGACTGAAGCTTTTTAACGAATCACATAATTTTTTAGTTTATTCAACTCTTTAAAAAACATCTGATACTGTTCCTGTCCATAACATGGGTGAGAAATCTTTTATTTCCAATTACAGAGGCATAGCAAGCTATCCGATATTCATAAATTAGTTGATCAGATTAAAATCTCCACCTTCCAGTTCAAGAAGTAGCAGCTTTATACCTGCAGGCTTATCACTTTTCCAGCACGGATTTATAAAACGTCGGTCAACTTCAATCAAATTGATTGAACTTACTTGGTGAATGGTGAATAGATTCCTTAGGAAAAACAAACTGATTTTATTTACATCGACTTTAGTAAAGCTTATGACTTTGCGAACCATGATCTTTTCCTCTTTAAGCTTGTCAAATCACTCCCAAATGAGGCAATTTCCTTATTATGTCGGCTGTTTAACGCTGTTTTGGAAGTTAGTCATTTTCCAAGCCCTTGGTTTTTTTTTTTTTAATAAAATAATATGTTTATTTATTTAGTTACCTTAAGCTAAATTTTACAACTTGCTGTTATTTTTATAATAACTTATATTGTAGGGGGAGGGTTTTTCTAAGTTTTATTATGTTCATGTTTGGCGGGTTTTTTTTGTGTGCTTAGTTGTAAGGTCTTTAACATCTATTTGTATTTTGCATAGGATTATGTTTTGCTTACTTGTATCAGTTGTTATTTTTGTCGTTAACTGTTAACTTTAAGAAATTTGCTTAAGTTGTATAAGGTTGGTAAAGGGTTGAGTGAGTATGTGTTTCTAGTCGGTAAGATATGGTCATAGTCAGGTTGTGTTTATTCTGGTTGTTGTGAAGTGTTTATACTAGATCCTGCGATTATCCAGGTCACCTGGGTGAATCCTTTGGAGCCTGCGTCTTGCCCTTATTCCATTTATCCTACGCGTGCGGAGTAGGCGCCTGGCGAAGTTGTTTGGGTGGGCAGCTACCTTGTCCAGGTACCTCGCTGCCCGGTCATTGATGGTATCTCCTACCATCGGAACGCCACATTCCCGTTCGATGTCTCAGGTTCTGATGAACCACTCGGCTCCAGTGATTCTACGCAGGCTTTTGGCCTGGAAGACCCTAATTCTGTTTAGGTGGGTCTTTGCGGCGATGCCATAAACCTGGACCCCGTATCTCCATGTGGGTGCCAGGATCACCGTATAAATGAGGACTTTGTCTCGCAGGGAGAGTTTGTTGTTGGGGTGTAGCAACCAACTCATCCTCTTCGCCTGGCTGTAAAGCATACTAGCAACTTTGGCGGCATGCTGTTTAAATGTGAGCCACTAGGCCAGTACTAGTCCTAACCTTTGGTCGAAATCAGACAACTTTATAGATAGATCCCATAAGAAAAGTAAGGATCCAAGAAGGAATCCAACATCAAAAAAGCATAAAACCAAACCCCAAAAACCCCAAACCAAACCAACCAAAACCCCCCCCACCCCCCCCACCCCCCCCCCACCACCCACCCCCCCCCCCCCACCCCCCCCCCCCCCCACATCCACCCCCCCCCCCCACCCCCCCCACCCTTGCCAAATGCTGGGAGGAGGCTTATACGAGGGAAAAACCCTTTCCCCCCCCCCCCCCCCCCCCCCCCCCCCCAAAAAAAAAACGGGGGGGGGGGGGGGGGGGGGGGGGGGGGGCCCCCCCCACCCCAGGGGGGGCGGGGACCCCCCCCCCGGCCCCACCCCCCCCCCCCCCCCCCCCCCCCCCCCACCCCCCCCCCCCCCCCCCCCCTTCCTGCCGCGGGGGGGGGGGGGGGGGGGGGGGGACCAACCCACCCCACCCTCCCCCCCCCCCCCCCCCCCCCCACTAGGCCTGTACTAGTCCAAGTTTGGTCGAAATCAGACATCTTTATAGTATAGATCCCATAGAAAAGTAAGGTCCAAAAAGGAATCTTAGTTAGAAAAACTTTTTTGTTTTCAATGGAAGCTGCAAGGGTAAACAAAACTTCGGCCGAGCCGAAGTTAACTCTCCCCTATTTTTAACTATAAAATTGGTTGAATTTACGAACCAGTTTTTTCTGTTTACTGGTGCTTTGTTAATCTTATCCTCCCATCACTCCATTTATACCTTAATTGCTCCAAGTGAATGACTTTCCATCGTTGAAAACCTCCGATGGTTTCTAATGGGATTGGCAGTATATCCTTCCAACGAATATCGACTGTCGTTGATCTTGGAATTCTTTTTCTCGGATTCATTAATTCATTGGATTCATTAAACGTTGACCGAAACGTTGATTTCGTCTTTTGTGGATTAAATTGCGACCACAATCCTCTTATTGACTTTCCTTCTTTATCTTTATTTTCAAGTGTATAATAATTTTGCCCAGAAGTTTGGAACGCATAAAAGGAATCATCTCCGACCACATAAAGTATAAATATTTTGGATCAGCATGACGAGCTGAATCGATTAAGCCTTACCGATCCGTTTGTCCGTCCGCCGGTCTGTCTGTTTCTACGCAAACTATTCCCTCAGTTTTGAAGCTATCGAGCTGGAATTTTGCACAGAGATATCTTTTAGCTGCAAACTGCATATATGTCGGAACCGCGAAAATCGTATGGTTTTTTTTTGAAGCTGTCATACAAATTTTTAATAAACATTTTTTTTAATGTTCCAATCACACAAGACATAAAGCTTATAAATTAAGTCAGTGGTCACAAAAGTTTCAAGTGTATTTAAACTTTGGCAAAAACGAAGCTAGTATTGCTTTCTCGTTAAAGTTAATTTTGAACGAATTTCATAATACTATTAAAACAAGCGGTAATTGCCTGACAGACCGTAGCATTTAAAAGTAAGATTCTTTTATATAACTGGAGTGATAAAATAACTGGCACTGACAAATTTTGTATTCAGTAAAATGTTAGGGTTTGGGTAAGAACGAAATTAGATAAATATAAAGAAAAAAGAAATAAATTTGTACACACAATTCCATAAAGTTGGTTGTTACAAGACACTTCTAGGTCTATTTTCTGTTGATTACTTATACAAGTTAAGACCAATTATTATTTCTACCATTAATTTACTATATATTTGCAGCTTTTTGCTTTTAGTCTGCAGCTTTATTTTGGCATCTGATGCAGGATTTTCAGCCTTACCCGGCAAATGTCCTCGACTAAAACAGACTGTGGATAAAGTAATTTTTTTAATACTTACTTTACATTTGCAATTAATTGACTAGCCTTTTCGTCTTAGAGCATCATCAAAGGCAAGCTAATCCATCGCAGTATTTCCATGAATGTTGTCAAAGGTAGCTCTCCCTTCACACCCATGAATCTATGTCTGGAAGTATCTTGGCCACCTAAATACTTGAAACAATATACCATTTTGGGCACCGATAATCAAAATTGGATTGTTATCTATAAGTGTAACTATTTTAGTAAGACAAAAACTCATATGGGTAAGTTGGGATATATATCTTGTAGGGTCTTGCACTAAAATTGTTCTCTTTTCAGAACTTACATCTACCTATACCAAACAGGCAAGCCCCGATAAGGCAACTTTAGATGGCATTGAACGAGCCCTTAAAAAAAATGGTTTAAACCCTAAATCTCAATCGATGTTATGTGATTAAATAAGATGCAGCCAGCTCTTTTATTTAGCATGCAAAACTAATTTGATTTTCCTTGTTCCGTCAACGGCAAAGTAAAAGTCACGAATTTTTTATTTGATTTTTTTTTTTGCATTCGGTTTACGAATTCAATTTGCGCCAATGTCACCCCTCCACACCCTCGAGCGGCAAATGTCATACAAATATATCGCTTTTGAAAAACTTTTTACTTGGTGCCCTTTGCAGCCCTGATCTTAATGAAACTTTGCGCGAAATCTTTTAGCACAAATACGCTGCACATTTGTCAGAACCAGCCGGATCGGATGACTATAGCATATAGCTGTCATAGGAACGATCGGTCGAAAAGCTAGTTTTGGTGAGAAAAACTTTTTTGTTTTCAAAGGATACGCCTTCAAACTTCCTACTTATTAGTTTGCTATCCTTTCTCACGATTCCGTTAAGTTTGGACGAAAATGGTCATCTACATAGTATAGCTCCATAGAAAAGTAAGGTCTGAAAAGTCTTTCTTAATTCCTGCCAGGAATTTGCAATTTATTTTCGTTGTGAGGAACTCATTCTTAAAGTCATTCGCTAACATATACAACATTAAATATTAATAACTTTGAACGCAATAGCATGTATCTTACCATCTTTACTTATTTCTGCAGCAACACTTTCCCAGGAAATGTTGTCAAAATGCTTTTTCTCTGTGATTCGCCAACGACATGGTCTTGCCTCAACTGCTTTTATTAAAGCAATCTTTTCCTCACGTTAAAAATGTTCAATTATCTTCAATCTTTTTACCAATCACTTCCAAAATAATTGTAGACAATATATTCCTGAGCTGTGTTTCAGCTGATTTTCGATCCACACACGCTTTCAATGGGACGCTATCGATGTGCCGCTTTCTATACAAAGCGTGGATATCGTTAATGCTGCTGAACTCACAAGAAACGAAAAGGCAAATAAAAAAATTCCTGGCACAGTCTATTTAATATGAAGTTTGGCAGGAATTTTTTGTTTCCGCGGTGCTGGATACCCAGCTTTAGTAAAAAAACATTTTGGTTTCAAAAAACGCTTTCGTTTTTGTGTTGCGAGAAGCGGAATCAATTCCGTTTCCGAAAAGTTGCAGTGGAAGTGGAATTAAGAACATTCCTGTGTGTTTAAAAAAAAAAATATTAAAAGATCCTTCGAGCCTGATATTGTGGAATTGTGCCCATTCATCAGATAAATCCGATTTACGATTACTGATTTACGACTTGCAATTTCTGATGATTTTCTGTTGAATGACACTGAATGCTTAGTTTAGGTTATTCTCTAGCTTATTACATTTGGTCAAAAATACATTGTCACAATTTTTGAGGGCTTTGAACGCTGTAAGATCGGCAGTTCATTCTCAAATTTGGCGTTAACAGTTGGCCGTACATTCGATAAACTGACTGACCAATCATGAATACCAAATTTATCAGTCGCAATCGCGAATCACTGTATTCACCGCTAAAAATCCGCATTCATAAATCAGTAATCGAAAATCGGATTTATCTGCTGAATACGCCCAATGTTTTTTCATAAGCTTATGAAGTCTGAGTGCCTCTGGTAGACACAAACACTTTTGCTTACTTTTATTAACATATTGAACATTTTTGCCTTTGCGGTCTGCTCAATAAAAAAACCGAAAAAAACCATGCACGCTTGCTCCCGCTCTGAGCAGAATACTTCGTTTCTCCTTGTTTTTGTTTTCAGTTCTCTGTTCTCATTCAATAACAATTTATAGACAGCGCTCGCACATTAAGAGTCAGTAGATGAGCAAAAAGCCGAACGACTCACCTCAAAGGGGGTTTTTTTTTTATTTGTTATGTGTGTGTGTGGCTTGTGTGAGTCGCAAGCACATCAGACACCTCACTCACACATACGCACACACAAACGCAAATGACTTTTATCTTCTTCGCTCGCGACGATTTGCTCAGTGAATGAGCAGAGCAAAATGTAAATAAATTCATTGGTTGTTCATGAGCCGATGTGAACGGCTCATCTCTAACTTTTTGCTCAAAGGGTCCGTAAATAACTGTTATTTTTGGACAACGAAAAACGGTCAATTGTTACTTGCTAGCTCTGCTTAAAACTGACTTTTGGAGCGCAGATCCAGCATGCCAAGACCTGGGCCGCCGAGACTACAAAGTCACTTAGCAGGCTAATGGCAAACACCGGAGGACCGATCCAATTCAGACGGAAACTTTTGACGGAGGTAAATATTGCAATCCTGCTGTATGGCAGCGAGGTGTGGGCAGATACTCTGGAGGCAAAATGCAGACTGAACTCATTGCTTTTAGTCCAAAGGACAACTGCGCTGAGGATAATTAGTGCATACCGAACGGTCTCAAGAGCGGCTGCCCAAGTCATTGCTGGAGTAATTTCGATCGACCTACTAGCGGAGTGAAGGTCTACGGAAAGTTGAGCCAGCTTCGGACCCTCGGAGAAAGCGCAGTGGCGAAAGATGGGCTCGACTACACTGAAGGTGGACGCCAGGCTCTTACCAGATGTTAGAGAATGGGTCCAAAGGAAGCACGGTGATGTGAACTACTACATTACACAAATGCTAATAGGACACGGATACTTCAGCACCTAATTGCACAAGATAGGGAAAAGCACGATGCCTAGCTGCGTATATGGCGACGTCGAATTGGACAGCGTAGAAAATAAAATTTTCCACTGTGAACGTTTTGCCTTAAAATGTAATAGTCTATTGAGGCGATCGGACATATTATACCAGAGAACGTTGTTGCCAAAATGAATGTGAGTGAAGAGAACTGGACAGAAGTAGGAAACTTCGTTGGCGAGATCCTGCGATTTGAGAAGAAAGCCTTGGATGAAAGGACATTAGGCAGGAGGGTCTGGACGCAGACAAAAGGTTTAAGCGCATGGCGCGTAAATGAGCCCACTTTGCAATAAAGCAAAAGCTTTTCCAAAGTGGATTAAGGCTCGATCTGAGGAGGGGGAGGTGGGAGGGAGTCCCACAACACGAGATAAATACAAAAAAAGCCCTAATTTTGAAAATCCCCTTTTTAGTTTGAAAAATTTTCTATAAAAGTTTTGAAAATGAAATATGCCATAAAAACTTTTTAGAAAAAACTTTTCTAAAAAAAAAAGGCGATTTTTCTGATATTAGGGCGCATTTTTCTAAAGTCTTTTCTAAATAGGGCAAATTACCTTTTTTGAAAATGTACCCTAAAGAGACTACTGTATTTCTTAAAACAAATTCTGAACTCTTGAAAATATGGCGATTAGCTTGCTTTTGAAAAAAGCGTTGTTTCTTTGCGTGCAAAATATGTAGCCCTTTATAAAAATTAATCAAAGCAGCTGGGGTGTTGTTCGAACGAAGCGGACCTGGAGCTGGACCCGGTGGGTGGACTTGGACCTGGACCGGTGAAGGTGAACTGGATCTGGACCCGGTGGTGGATCCTGGACCACCTCACCTGGTGGTGGATCTGGACCTCCCGGTGGTGGATCTGGACCCTCCCGGTGGTAGATCTGGACCACCCATCCGGTGGAGGATCTGGACCACCCGGTGGATCTGAGCCGGTGGTGGATCTGGACCCACTCGGTAGTGGATCTGCAACTCCCGGTGGTGGATCTGGACCACCCACCCGGTGGAGAATCTGGAACACCCGGTGGTGGACCTGAACCGGTGGTGGACGTGGGCCCCCGTAGGTGGCCACTGTGGTGGACCCAGGACCTGTGGTGGACCTGAACGTTGGTCTTAAACAATTTTTTCTGCTTGTGAAAATACCTTTCTTTATTAGAAAAACTTGTCTCTATATTAAAAAAAATTTGTTTTTTAGAAAATAGTTTCTATGATTCAAAAGAGGTTCTAGTTCTAGAAAAGTAGCCCTTTGTTGAAAAGCTTCCCATAATATTTGGAAATTTTTTTCTTTTAGGGTGGGTGGCCTTGGGGGGGGAATTCTATTTTAGGGTTAATTTGGCTTTTTTTTATGGTGTGGGCATTTTCCCCTCCTCAACCCAAAAAAAAAATCGACTGTCATTGATCTTGGAATTCTTTTTCTCGGATTCATTAATTTTTGGATTCATTAAACGTTGATTGAATTATTTGAATAATAACTATGCCACAAAGCTTCTTAGCGCTACTCTAGCTCGCCCTGTGCTTAAATTCTACTGGTCTGGTGCCCGCTGTATAAAAAACATATATTTAGAAGCAATTCTTGCATTTCGTCTTTTGTGGATTAAATTGCGACCACAATCTTCTTATTGACTTTCCTTCTTTATCTTTATTTTCAAGTGTATAATAATTTTGCCCAGAAGTTTAGAACGCATAGAAGGAATCATCTCCGACCACATAAAGTATAAATATTTTCGATCAGCATGACGAGCTGAGTCGATTAAGCTTTGCCGGTCCGTCTGTCCGACTGTCAGTCAGTCCGTCCGTCCGTCTGTCTGTTACTAGTCCCTCAGTTTTGAAGCTATCGAGCTGGAATTTTGCACAGAGATATCTTTTAGATGCATACTGCACATATGTCGGAACAGCGAAAATCGAAAAATCGAATAAAAATTTATTTTTTAATGTTCCAATCACACAAGACATAATCCTTATAAATTAAATCATTGGTCATAAAATTAAGTCAGTGGTCACAAAAGTTTCAAGTGTATTTAAACTTCGGCAAAGACGAAGCTAGCATTGCTTTCTCGTTAATATTAATTTTGAACGAATTTCAAGCATCGTATAAAACAAGCGGTAATTGCCTAACAGACCGTAGCATTTAAAAGTATGATTCTTTTATATAACTGGGGTGATAAAATAACTGGCACTGACAAATTTTGTATTCAGTAAAATGTTAGGGTTTGGGTAAGAACGAAATTAGATAAATATAAAGAAAAAAGAAATAAATTTGTACACACAATTCCATAAAGTTGGTTGTTACAAGACACTTCTGGGTCTATTTTCTGTTGATTACTTCTACAAGTTAAGACCAATTATTATTTCTACCATTAATTTACTATATATTTGCAGCTTTTTGCTTTTAGTCTGCAGCTTTATTTTGGCATCTGATGCAGGATTTTCATCCGTGCCAGGCAAATGTCCTCGACTACAACAGACTGTGGATAAAGTAATTTTTTTAATACTTACTTTACATTTGCAAATAATTGATAAGCCTTTTCGTCTTAGAGCATCATCAAAGGCCAGCTAATCCATCGCAGTATTTCCGTGAATGTTGTCAAACGTAGCCGTCCCTTGGAACGTAAGAAAGAATGTCGGGAAGTATTTTGGCCACCTAAATACTTAAATCAATATACCATTTTGGGCACCGATAATCAAAATTGGATTGTTATCTATAAGTGTTTCTATTTTAATAAGACAAAAACTCATTCGGGTAAGTTGGGAATATATATCTTGTAGTGTTTTTGCACTAAAATTGTTCTCTTCTCAGAACTTACATCTACCTATACCAAACAGGCACGACCCGATAAGGCAACTTTAGATAGCATTGAACGAGCCCTTATCGAAAATCGTTTAAAACCTTCATCTCAAGAGATGATATGTGATTAAATAAGATGCAGCCAGCTCTTTTATTTAGCATGCAAAACTAATTTGATTTTCCTTGTTCCGTCAACGGCAAAGTAAAAGTCACGAATTTTTTTTTTTATTTTTTTTTTTTTGCATTCGGTTTACGAATTCAATTTGCGCCAATGTCACCCCTCCACACCCTCGAGCGGCAAATGTCATAAAAATATGCGACATTTCGTTTTTATCGCTTTTGAAAAACTTTTTACTTGGTGCTTTTTGTGTTCAATTTCTCTCTTGCTCTTTGCTCTCTTCCCACCGGTTTTCTTTTGTTTTTGGATTTTTATTTTCATTTTTATATTATTTACAATGGCAATTTCTTTGTTTTAAACAAGCAGCGCATTGCTTTTTATTTGTTGTGGCCCACGATTGGCGATTGGAAAGCGCCCGATTGGCTGCGATTTTTCGGACATTTTCAACACAGTGGAATGCAAGGTAAGAAAATGTATGAAAATATGAGAATGGGACAAAAAGACAAAACTGAATTCATGAAGAACAAAAAAGAGCCTTAAGATTTCTTAAAGTATGCAATCAATGCAGAGATTACTTAGCAATCGCAAATCATTAGCAATTTCCGCCGTACCGATATCAATTATTCTTCTAAAAACGGTATTAAATACCAGCAAATGTTTCTATAACAGCGATGGTCACGCCTGGCCCGCAGATTCCGAACAAATTTCGATATTCACTAAGAAACGAGCCGAACGCATGCCAAGGCTTGTGCAAAGAGAGCAAAAAGCTTTTCAATCGTTGTTCAGCGATCGTTGGAGAAGGGCAGAGCTGGTTTGCATTGCTTTATCTTAGCACACCAATACACTCAAAATTTTTGTCCTCGCTTTTCTTGAAAAAGCCCACTGAAAACATTTTGTCGTGTTAGTTATCTCTCTCGTCAAAAAAAGAACTTGGCAATAGTTTGAGGGAAGAATTTAGTGAGAGCTTGGCTATTTATACTAACGAATTACAATAGGTATCGCATTTATATACTAGGGGGGAAATTGTCGTAAATCGCTTAACAAGCAGACTAAGCAGACATGATTTTCAGTTCCCCTTTTTATATTGAGAGTGCACGGAACTCAAACTTGAGAATTACAAGTGGTCTAATCTATACGATACCCAAGAAATATATTGTAGCGACTTTTGGAAAATGAACCTCGCCTTGGTGACGTTGGTCGAGCGTAAGGGGGGAAAAGGTTATCCCGCCGTTCGCCAGGCAAGCCGAGCAAATCAGTTATCCCGAGTTCTTTATTACGTACAATCAACTATACGAGATTTAGAAGTAAGTTTATTCTGCGATCTTCAATGGAAAATTTTCAAAGCTTGAGACGGAACATAAGATTAAAAAGGTAGACAGTTATCGACAGCTGTTGAGGTTTGTTACATGGCTCGTTATATGAGAATCGATAGCGGTCATTAGGACTAGTTCGCCGTCGTAGCCTAGTTTCGGTACAGTATTGTTGAATACTATTAGGCAGATTGTAGATTCAATACAATATAAGTAGTATGTTGACGTGTAGTAGCCCAGAGTAAGTATAAAGTTTAAAATTTCTTGATTTAAAGAAATTCGTTTCTTATCTCCAGGAAGAAACACTATTTTGGTCCTCAGAAGAGACTTTTTCCAATCTCCCAGAAGTAAAGCTTTCTTAGATTTAGATTTATTGAGTTTATTTCTAGTGCTAGATAAACTTATAATTTAATGACTGTCCAAACTTCAACTTGGTTTCAAATTAAACTTGCTTTTTTTTTATAATATAATATTTAAATTGGGTTTTATATGCATTATGCTTCTTTCTCTATATCTAAAGTTTTGTCTTTGTTAACATATAATTTTTGTTAATTTTATTTCCTATCTATTCCCTATCTTCCCTTATTTTCCCTAACTTTCCCTAACTTTTTTACTTTCGTTTTGGTTAAAGAGCGTGTTTTGAAGGTGTGTTTTTAGATTTTTGTAAAATTGCGTTGCGCCGCTTGTACCTTTTGAGCGTTGGGTGTTCTCAATCGAACGCTGTGCCAAATTGTCTTCGTTCGCTTTGTCTTAAGATTTGGTTATTTGTTCGTCTATTTGAACTAAGCTTTCAAAAGGTTTGGTTCTTTTTGTATATATTTTTGTGTATATAAAATTAAAGTTTGTCCAAGTTTCGGGTTAAATATTTGTTGAAAAACTGGATTATGTCTCTCGTCTTAATCTAATTTTTTGGCCTGCACTTTTTTTATATCTGCTTTGTTTCTAAAGTGTTTTTATATATGACTTTAGTTTGTTGGTTTGACAGCGACCTTATGTTTTGCCGTTGATTTTTGTAGCTCTTGTTACTATATCTACACACTCATCTGTTGTCTGCGCTTACTATAATTGGACATCATCGCGTCTTACAATCACTATTACCAAAATATAGGGTAAGTCATTAACTTGGTACGTAGGACCAAGGACGATCCTTGGGACACCCGTTTCATTGTAAAGAGGACTGGGATACGATACAACAACGGATTGACACCTATTTAAGTGGACTTCTTAGTTTAATGCCGGTTTAAAATTGTACTTTTTTAAGTTTTTGCTATTGTCTGGTTCACTGTGTCGAGGCTTTACTGTAATCCAACAAAGTGAAAAAGTCACTTCGTCATCCTCTCCTTCGGATTCCTCAACGCTTCTAATAGCGTGGTGCAGCTTCTATTCTTCCTGAAACCAGTTGCTTATCGTTATATAATAAGTTCTTGGTCATAAAATGCCGGTTTGGTTTGCCATTGGTGCTCAAGGATCTTTGACAGATAAGGTAGTATTGCAATCGGTCGAAATTTGTTTCGGTTTTGAATGGGACTTTTTAGCGGTTTCCACATTCGAAGACTGAGTTGTAATGGCGGTTTATTTTAGTGTGCCAAAATTGTGGAAAAATTTTTATCTTATCGCCCAGAAGTGTCACAGAGTGGCGCACTTTTTTCCGAAGGAATAAGAGAATGCGATAGTTATGCGATATCGAGAGTCAAGCGATAGCTACTGGAAGAATCGTTCTACAAACTTAAAAACGATCCAACTTGCTATGTTGGATTATACGTGAAGTCTAGTTTTGCGTGTTTTTGCTTTGGTTTTCAGGAAATCGCATTTAAAATGTTTTACCACTTAACAAAAAGGGTGCCAAATTTTAAGATTTTCCCAAAAACAAAAGAAAAACTTTGTTGAAACTGCTCAGAGGGCATAATGCTGTTTCTTCTTCTTTGGCGATCACAACCGATTAAGGGTCTCGGCCGCTGCGACTAATGTCAGATACTCGCCGCTGTCCCGAGCGACATCCCACCAGAAGGGCACACCCAGCTTCGAAATATCGTGCCTCTTAGCTCGTTCGCATGCCGACTGTACATCCGTTTTGCAGGAGCGTTTCATCAGCGCAGTCGCTGCTGTTTAATGCGCTGGACAAGCTTAGTGTCCCCATAGAGCTCGTACAGTTCGTGATTCATTCGGATGCGAAATTCGCCGCCAACGTTTAGAGGTCCATAAATCCTCCGAAGAACTCTTCTCTCGAACACGCCAATTGCCGCCTCATCCTTTGATGACATTGTCCATACTTCTGCGCCGTATAGCAGGACTGGGATGATAAGCGACTTGTATAGCGCAATTTTCGTTTATCGAGAGTGGGCTCTGCTCTTGAACACCTTACTGAACCCGTAGTAACATCGGTTTGCATGAGTGATTCTTCTTCGGATTTCCAGACTGGTGTGGTTATCGCTGGTTATCGACGTTCCAAGGTAGACAGAGTCCTTAACAACCTTGAAGTTGTATTCTCCCATTGCAACAGATTGTCCAAGCGTAGACTCACTGCGAGTTGATAGAAGGTACTTCATCTTATCCTCATTTACCACTAAGCCTATAAGTTTTGACTGCTTTTCTATCTCTAAGAACGCCTGTCTTACCACAGATTCGCTATTGCCGATGATATCAATATCATTGGCATATGCAAGTAGCATATGGTGCCCGTTCTGTTAGCATTTGGGCACTGGCGCAGTATGTACTTCATCAGCAGATTAGAGAAGTCACACGATAAGGTGTCACCCTGCCTAAAACCTCTTTTGGTATCGAAAGTTTTTTGCGCTTCTCAAAGTCACCATGCAAAGTCGAATATACTTTGCTGGTATACCAAAAGTAGACAGGGCTTCAAAGAACTTTGACCTTGTCGGCGAGTCAAAGGCGGCTTTATAGTCTACAAAAAGGTTGTGGGTGTCGATCTGTCTATCTTGGGTCTTCTCCAGGATTTGTCGCAGTGTGAATATCTCGTCTGTGGTGGACTTGCCAGGTCTAAAGCCACACTGATAAGGTTCAATCAGTTCGCTCATTCTCGGCTTCAGACGTTCACATAGAATGCATGATAGAACCTTATTTGCAATGGGAAGGAGACTGATCCCGCGGTAATTGGCGCAAACCGCAGAGTCTCCTTTTTTAAACCCTGTTCCCATTGAAAATGGGAAAAGGGGGATCATGAAGTTGTGCAAAAGTATGTAACAGGTAGAAGGAAACATTTGCGACCCTATAAAGTATATATATTCTTGATCAGCATTAACAGCCGAGTCGATTTAGCCCTGTCTGTCTGTCCGTCCGTCTGTCCGTATGAACGCGTGTTTCTCAGAGACTATAAGAGCTAGAGCCACAAATTTTTGCATGTAGATAGGTGTATACCCGATTCAAAACGAGTTTGTTTCAGATTTGGAAAATTCCTCCCCCTCCCCCTTTAAGCGCAAAAAACTGTCAGAGCCACAATTATTAAGATACTTTACATATATCAAGTAAGGCCCCATATCTATCTCTTCTGAAAAAATCACTAAGATCGGACAATAAACACCGAAGTTATATACGAATCAATTTTGCTTGTGGGAGAGAGGGGGGGTCTTGCATTGTCAGTTATCGCGCGCGGCCGCATGCCATGCGTTTGTGTGTATGTTGGAGTGTGTGTATGTGTGAGTGTGTGTTTATGTAAATCAAATCAAGGGAATAGGGTATTTTGTAGTCGGGGCACTCGACTGCAGCTCCCTTACTTGTTTAAATATTGGACAGAGGACACTGCATAGGAGCTGGTGCACGCACCTTAACAGCTCCTCACCGCCAGCCTTGAACAATTCAGCGGGCAGCTTTTTATGGCTAACCAGACTTCATTTTGGTCCGGCGGGTCTATCTCTATGTTATCGATTGGAGGTTTCACTACTTCCCCAGAGGCGGCATTGTGTTCGTCATCACCTCCCAGCAGGTTGGAGAAATAGTTTCTCCATTTGTCTAGTGCCACATGCGGATCTGTGACCAGATTTAGGTACTCGTCCTTGCATAGTTTGACTCTGGGCTTAAAACCTTTGGTTAGTTGCCTAATCTATTGGTAGAATTTTCGAGTTTCAATTCTTCCGAACAGCACTTCGACTTCCTCCCTCATGCGCCTTTCCTGCTCATTTTTCTTCCTCCTGAAAAGGTGCTTCTCCTCTCTCCTTTTCTCCCGGTATCGCTCCTTAACAGCCCGCGTTGCTCCAGACTGCAGAGTTCACATGTAGGCAACGTCTTTCTCTGCAGTAGCGTGGCGGCACTCATCATCGTACCATGACTGTTTTCGGGTGTTTTCGGCAAATCCCAGAATCTCCTTGGCAGTCGTATTCATAGAGTGTAAAATATGCTTCCACTGTTCGCCTACACCAGAAGGACCAGGTGGGGTTTCCCTGAGCAACTGGGCGAGTTTTGCTGAGTAGGCTTCGGATGTCCGTTGTGATTGCAGCTTCTCAACGTTGAGCTTTCGGCGTGTGTTAGACTGTGCGGCATGTGCCACACTGAGCCGTGTGCGTACTTAGGCTGCAACAAGGTAGTGATCCGAGTCAATATTGGCTCCTCGGAGCGCACGTACGTCTAGAACACTCGATGAGTACCTTCCGTCTATCTCAACGTGATCAATCTGGTTTTGCGTTGATTGATTAGGGGACTTCCAGGTCGCCTTGAGGATGTCGCGGTGTTCTAATCTGGTTCTACTAACGACCATGTTCCGGTCCGAAGCGAAGTCTATTAGCCTCTCTCTATTTTTGGTGGTTTCTTTGTGTAGGCTAAATCGGCCGATAGACTTCTTCTCTCCCGATTTTTTCATCGCCTAGCACGGTCTTGATGTCGTGATCGGGTCAGCGCTCATATAGGTCTTGTAGGCGCTCATAGAAATCCTCAATTTCCGATTCGTTCTTGTTTTCTGACGGGGCGTGCGCACAGATAAGACTAATATTAGAATAATTTGGTTTAAGTCTGAGAGCGGCAAGTCGCTTGTCAACTGGTGTAAAGCTGATGACAGAGCGACACAGTCTTTCGTTGACTACAAAACCACAGCCAAACTCGTGCTTTTAAACATGTCCACTGTAGTAGATCTCCCTTGGGGCTTTTTATTACGATGTTATCACCTTACGCCCCTGTCCAGTCCATCGCATTTCCTGAAGTGCGGTAACGTCCGAAGAATATTTCTCGAGGACATCCACCAGCTTGGAATCCGCAAGCTCTTTATTTAGGGTACGAAAATTCCAGGTGCATATCCTCAAATGGCGGTCCTTAAAGCGTTTGCGTAGGTTGTCGTCGAGGGTCCGTATCCGAGGCATTGTTGTCGCAGTTTTCATTGGCGGATGTAATAGTAGTTTTGCGGGTGCATCGCTCTGTTACCAGGGGCAACCACGGGGAGGTGTGAGTCGACTTGAGACGCAGTAAGCCAGTATCGCGCTGGGCTTGCCATGTCAAACCGATCAGCAACTTTACCTCACTACATACGCCCCATAGCCACAGGAGAGTTCCTGCCTTCCAAAGAATAAAACTTTCTCAAAAATATTGAGTACACATGATTTAAAAGTGCTTGAAATAAATACGACTCACATCCGCGCATGCACCACACAGAGAAGTAAAAGTGTCTACATAAGTGTGCGATAGTGTCTTGTGTTAGGACGCATTCATTTGTGTCTGTTCAGTGAAAAATGATCTGGACTCGATTCTGAGAGAAAGTAAGGCTGAGAATACAAAATTTTCCTTGGTTTTATTGATGACACTTAAATAAACGAAGTCATTTGGTGTGGGTATTCGAATTTGTTGTGTAGTTATGTCGTCTCTGATCCTACGGTCCTATCCAGCGTATGTAAATATTATTCCCAATCCAAAGAGATATTTTCCCATTAGGGTTTTTCAGAATGTCGATTCAATTCCTAAATCGTTAAATCAAGAACTGTTCGAGAATTATTTTTAAATATACCCGTTAATGATCAAATTTATATAAACTGTACAAAAAAAAAGACCCTAAAACGAGTATGTTTGATTTTAAAATATGTTTATTTTTAGATAAAAATGTAGTACTCTTGAGTTCAGATACTGTTATCATCGAGAGCGGGATGATCGTGGTGAAAAGTCTAATTTAAGTATGAATCGCTGAAATACAGTTGTAAACTTTTCAAACATTCATCACGCCTCTTACCCCGAATAATTTAAATTTTCAATTAATGATATATATGTATTACACTAGAGCTTATTGTTACAGGTTGGATGATAAAACTATCTACAAAAACATATAGCCGATATCTAATTCAATTGTTCAATATTTTTCTTGTAAATAGATCTTATAAAGTAAAAAATGATCCTGAACTAGAGCAAGCAAGATTATTAAATAAACGATTAACTCACCAAGAGACCCCGAATGGAGAACTTGAGACAAATTCGTTAATAACATACGATGGAATGATTAAATTTACTTAGTTTTTGTAACCTATTCATTTTTTTACTTTTATAAAAATAAATGTATTGATAAATATTTTTATAAAAGATTAATTCATACGTTTTTGTTTTTTTTCATCATTGTTATTCATATTAATTGGTTAAAATTCAAATATATTTTTTTCTTAAATCATTAGGGTTGATGTTAATAATTAATACTGAATAAAATTGATGAAAAATGATAAAATCCAATTAATATTGGCCGGGGGCCGGGTGCCCTGGGGGCCCCCGACCCCCCCCCCCCCCCCCCCCCCCCGGTTTTCCAGTTGAAGAATGTTTTAAACAAAATTTGTGAAATTTTGTAACAATATAAAAGATATTTCAAAAAATCGAAATTAAGATATATCACCTGGGTGTTTATCCGCTCAAATCAAGTTGAACCATTTACTTTAGTTTTCTTAATTCCAATGACTTTTACCATTGCTTTCAGCTTTTACCATTTCCCACTGTACCCAATCTCATTGCCTGCCTTAGCCCCACCCTATCCAATGCCAAAAACTTAACATCATCAACAACATGGCTGGCCCCCCAAACCTCAAGTAAAAACACTCGAGGAAAACAGCTTTTTCGCGTCGCCATAAAATGCAAGTGGTCAAGAGAGGAGAAGATGGAGCAAACAGAAATAAAAAGTCAAAAAGAAAATCACAAAATGAAAAACGAAGAAAAACAATTAAATGGCAAGTAGCAGCAGCAGCAGCAGTCGACAAAAAGAAAACAAGCAAATAAACTTGGGGAGGGCGAAAACGGGAAAGCTGCATTTTGCGACACGTCGAAAAGCGTCCGCGCCAATGCCAACTCAGTTTAATTGAAATCATGACGATTTGGTGTGGGGCAGCGGGGTGGATTGCAAATCGAATCCGAAAATCGACAGTAAACGTAATTGAAATTGCATGAGCAACAATGTAGACAGGCCAAGGTGCGGGAGAAGAGGGGGCTCGTGCAGAAGACCCAACGAGTGGACAACCCCCTTGTGGAATTCTTTACACATAAATTGGTAAAAAAAAAAAAAACAGGAAGGGGCTGCAGCAAAAGGCAAATAAGAGAGTTGAAAAATTATAAGAAAGAAAGAATTTTAAATGCCCTTTCAAAGATTCACTGTTTTCAATTAAAGAAAAAATCTGATCTGTCGGTTTCAAAGTATCTTAACCAAGGAGTATTTTCCAAACACAATTTTTAAGTCTTACAAATCGCAACACAAACACCACATACCCAAATCCTATCATTAAGAAAAAGTTTTCAATTATATTTTTGTTATTGGAAGAAATTTATGCACTCTATTAAGGAAATTAAAAAAGAATCTGATTATGAAAAATATCTGTTTAATTAATGCGACAAAAAATATTTTGCCAAAATCCTTCCACCCGCTTGAAAATGATATTTTTGATTTGGCTTGACAAGGACTTGCAGGCAATTTGCAAATTGTTTTCTAAGCACACACACACACACAACGACATCAAGTCGAGGCGAGGAAAAAAGTGTCAGCAGAATAAATGCTGACAATAAATAAAAATGGAAAATGATTGAAACATGTGTCGTTGGATTTGGATTTTTGATATGCCATGCACGTTCCACCTTCCCCTTCTATCGCACTCTCTTTCCCTCTCTCTCTCTCTCTCTCTTTCTCTGTCAATAGCTTGGAAAATGTAAACAAATAAGAAAGCAATCAGAGGCGACATTTTGTCATAACCTAACGTGTGAGCGCACAAAAGTATGCGATAAAAAATTTATGATGAGAATTGCAATTGTTTTGGTAAACGAAATAAACATAAAAATTGTTGTTAAATAAGTGTTTTTGATAGATACAACTAAAAGGCAGAAGATGTTGGCTAAGACAGCTTTACTCCGAGGGGGCTTGAAATTATAGAGAGGAGAGCTGCCAGTTTTTATAAAGTAAGAGTCTGGGGATCTTAAAAAAAAACTTTTTTTTTATTGGAACGCCTTTTTTTTATTTACTATCTTGCTAGTTTGGTCGAATCAAATATAAGTCGTAAACTGTTCTAGTGAGAAACTTTTTTGGAACGTCCTATCTTTACACTTTTTTATACTTTACACAATCTACAAAGTGGTCGAAATCGGATGACTATGCATATAGCTCCCCTCGATCGGTCGAAAAACTAGTTCTCTGAAAAACTTTTTGTTTTTATGAAAACGTCCTTTCATTGACTTACACTTATTTTATATACTTTTACACAATTTACATTAATCTATTATATAGCTCCCTAAACGATCGGTCGAAAACTATTCTATAAAAATTTTTTGTTTTATGAAACGTCCTTATCATTATACACTTAATCTATATTTTTTACAATTCTACAGTTGGTCAAATCGATACTATAATATACCAGAATGTCGTTGTCGAAACAAGTTCTTAAAAAACTTTTTTTTAATATCTTCGCAATTAACATTATTATGCTTTTCCTATTTTACCAACCTTAATACGAATCAATCTCTTAA
Organism: Lordiphosa collinella; assembly: GCA_018904265.1. Classification (NCBI taxonomy): domain Eukaryota; kingdom Metazoa; phylum Arthropoda; class Insecta; order Diptera; family Drosophilidae; genus Lordiphosa; species Lordiphosa collinella. Next base: position 303,245 of record JAEIFV010000049.1, read on the forward strand.
AATATTCCCCAGAAAATTTACAATATGATCAGTAAAACACGAGAGCGTAAGCTTTAGTCGGTCCTGCCCGACTTCGATATACCCTTTACTCAGGGAAATTAATGTTGTATAGCCTTCCCTTATGTTAGTTAACAGAGCATTAACATTAATGAGAACATTTCCACAATTTGTAAGCAAATAGCGCATGCGGCGCCTAAAAGTATGCAACGTAAAGTATGCAACGACAAAATGTTAGCAGGGAATGGCTTCTTTGGTATCAATTCTTTAATATGTACATATGTCAAAATTTCACACCTATCGGGCCACCTTTAAAAAACCCTTTTTAAGCTTTTAAAAGTAGCAACCGTTCCTCACCGGCATTTTCTTTGTTGGCACACGAAAGTTCATTTTCAAAAACCTTGATTAATTTGCCATCCTTTGGCGATTATCAAATTTAATGCTTTTTTAAAAAATCACTTTCAACGATATCTTAATTACATTGCGTTAAGTTGGTCAAAATTAGGCATATATCAGTTAATTTTAAAAAGTCGTATTAAACTAAAAAAAATAGGGGAAAGTTAACTTCGGCTCGGCCTAAGTTTTGTATACCCTTGCAGCTTCCATTGAAAACAAAAAACTTTTTCTAGCTAATAGGCTATTTACACTTGGACTGCGTTATGCGTTTTGCGTTAAGCGGCAACAAGCAGCTTTTTCCCCATACAAAAAGTATAGGGCCCTAGTGGTGACAAAAAGTTGAGTTTCGTTTGAATGCATGTGCGCTTATTCGTATTCGATAAGAGCTGTCGTTATACTCGATAAGTGTTGCTCATTTCTGCCTTTCGTGCTGAACTATCGTCACTAGCACCACAATAAACATCTGTATATCTTTTGCGGCTAATTATAAATAAAAAGCTAGCCCTTTTCATCAGCTATAACTCATGAATTCGGATCAAAATAAAGGTAAGAAAGTGTCTTGAAGTATTTGTAAATCTAAATTGCAAACCATGTAGTATTAGCCAAGAGATTTGTGAAGACATCTGGTGCCACATACACACTCTTGGAGCTGTGGGAGGAAAACATGGATGGACTTAGGGGACCAAGGAAAAACAGTCACATCTACAAGGAAATGTCTGATAAAATGAAGAACTTTGGACCGTCTCACCAAGAGATTAATTTGTCTAAAAAGTACAAGTCGTTTACAAAACAAGAGAGCGTGCCTTCTCTCTTCTTGATCTCGAGCAGCGAACACGTTACTAATTAAACATTAGAAAGGTCGCCAGGTAAATTGGAGAAAAATTATATGAGAGAAGGCACGCTCTCTCTTTTTTGTAAACGAAACTAACAAAAGTTTCATGTAACAACACATGCTATTTGAATGTTTGACATTCAAATTTAACGGGCAGTTCTAAGCTCGCTAGAAAGCTTCAAGCTTTCTCACGTAGAAACTTAAGCTCGAAGCTATGCAACGACAGCCATTAAGAATGGCTTTCTGTAAGTGAGTCCAATTTTGCTTTCATTACGCTTTGCAGTTCCCAACTGTTTAAAGTTCTGATTGCATGGAATTGTCGCAACGAGCAGGAGTCATTAAAGCGAATCGCCTTCTGATGATTGGATTGGATATCCATGAAACAGCTGTAAAGGTTTGTCCACGCTCTTTTAGTTTTGTCAATGCATAAGTTGTTTATAGTTGTGAACAAATGCAACTTCTTGACCTCGAGCCAGCGAACTCGTTACTAATTAAACATTAGAAAGGTCTCCAGATAAATTGGTAAAAATTAAATAATTAACACAGTAAATAAACCCTGTATGTTTTTCTGTGCAATGGGCTGCTGAAATTAAACTATCAGGCAACCGGTTCTTCAGCTCAGAGGTAGACAGCTAAGAGGTAACCATCGGCCCGGCCGATCAGCGCACACACATAAACAGCAGAATCTCGGACAGGGTCTGCCATCCTCCTCCCAAAAAGATCCATACTGTGGCTGGAGTCATTATAAAACAATCGAATATATGTTAGTAAGCAACTCTTAGGATAAATCAACCAGTTTATTCTTAAATGTGTCTTAATGCTTCGAGGACGTCGCGGATTACCTTGTACAAAATCAAAGGTTTCTGCAGACGTCCATGCCAAATCCGTAATCTGCATCATCGTAGCATCATTTCGTTCATCGTAGATAATAATATTGATAAATCGCTTTATTTTTTGCCCAAATTTCTAGCTGCTGTCAAATTCGTTGCATAACGCAGCATTGTGCTAATATACATAAACACCTATTCTGCGTTATTGCGGCGAGTTTAAATGTTGTATAAGACTACTTTTGGACCTTACTCTATAGATGTCCGATTACGACCAAACTTAGTGAAATCATGGAAAAGCCTAACAAACTAACAATTACGAAATTTGTAGGCGATTCCATTTAAATCAGTGGCGGGCGCGAGCCAGACTCGCGAGTCTGGGAGTTATTCTGCCGGCGCTCTGCCGCGACACCGACAGTGTAAACGGTCGTGTGGCGTCGGCAAGCGTCTCGGTTTAACTCGTGCGCGGTGTTTTCCCGCTTCGCGGAATTTCGACAACGAAGCGCAAACGAAAATTAAATCAGTTTATGTTCAGTCGCCAACGAAGCAAGGTCTCGCTGCGCAATTTAGTATATGCACTGACAAAAATGTTTTTGGAAGAGTGGGAAAATGAAATTTTCTTTATTGAAAATATTGATGGGGATGCAAAATGTTTAATTTGTTCCTTTATTATTTATCTTTGTAAACTTTTTAATATTAAGAGACATTATAATACTCAACATTCTAGTTTTAAAAATATATTAAATAAGGATAGAATAGAAAAATTGTTAGAGCTTTAGGCAAAATATTTCTCGATTTAATATCCCTACCAACTTGCGCCTGTCGGCGACCAGATATCTTTAAAAAAAGCATCTTATGTAGTGGCTTTGGCTTTAGCTAAGCAATGTCGGCCGTTTGAAGATGGAATATTTTTAAAAAATTTAATGGTTGATGTGGTAAAATGTTTTGGAAAAATTGGTATGAAAAATATATTATATAAAACAAGAAACCTATTGACTGATACACATTTAGCGTGCCTTTTACGATTTAAGGAATTTAGGGGGGAAATTAATTTAGATAAACTTTTAAAAGGTGAATAGTTTTTTCTTCTGTTTTTTCATATTTCCGACTTTTTTATTATTATCGTTTTGTATTTTTATGTTATTTATTTCAGTATTTAATCATTTCAGCTTTAAAATATTTTTCAAGAAGCATATTATTTTGTTAAATCTGATGTTTTCTTTTTTTTTTTTCTTGTTATTTAATAAATAATTATTATTTGTGGTTTAAATTGTTGTTATTTAGTATCTAATTATCAATTTGTAACATCTGATGCTTGAATTTGCTTTCTTATTTATGTAATTAGTTTTAAGTAACTAATTATTTCATCATTAATATGTTTAGCAAGACGCAAATAATTTTGTTAAGTTTGAAGTTTGCTTTTTTTGCGCAGTTCAAAAGCATTAAAACGTCACGCACGAAGCCAACTTCGTTTTTTTCTTACGCACACAAATGCAAGTCTTACATGTCATTGTGTTTGTGGTTTGGGGTTAATCCCCCATAACACAACTTTGAAGAATAGTGTCAATGTACTATATATAAAATAAATATGAGCCAACGTAAGGGACGTTTCCATTGAATTTGATTGATTTTTCACAAGAACTAGAATTTCTTCCGAGCGTTCTTATGGCACCAACATATATGCTATTGTCATCCGATTTTGACAAAACTTTGTAGAATTGCGTGAAAGCTTACCAAAAAGCAAATGCCGATTTTAAGGACATTTCTTTTAAAAACGAAAAAGTTTTTCTAACTAAAGGGCGGTGTCTACTGGACGCGGAATATTACGCGCGAAATAGACGATGTTTCGAAGATTCTTAACAGAGTCTGCTAAGCTGCTGCTATTAACACGATAATCGATTTTTTTATATCTTTTATCGCGCTTTTCAAAAATAATAAAAAAAATTTGCTGTTTGTGTCTGAAGATGGAAGCGTTCCCTGGCAAGACAATGCTGTATACGCATAAACTTTAAGAAATGTTGTCTATATTTTTATTATTAAATTAAATAAAATAAAATTCATGAAAAAAAAATTAAAATTAAGTGAAATGAAATTAGACAATTTTAATCTCTCTTTTCACTATGCTTTTTGGCGATCTGCAAAATAAGAGTAGTGACCTCCAATTGCACGTCGGTAATTGCCTCCTCCGACATTTTTCTTAGGATGGAGTCCCAAAAGGTCAGCATTTCTATGTGCTTCAGACCCTGCTGCATAGATTGACCTTCGGCTATGCGGTTTGTTTGGCTCACCAAGCTCTCGATGACAGACGCCATCTTCTAGGCAACTGGTGTGCTTTGGAAGTCTGATTTTTTCAAGAAACAAGGTAAACCATGTCACAAAACCACACAACAATTATCTGTTTAACTTACATATTAGTATATCGAGTCCGTCCCAATCTCCACATCATTCGAGCACGACGTCGAAACAGCCCCATCGTCATCAAAGTTGAACACTTCAACCTATAACATGGAGTCTGGAAGCGATAGATCGCCAATTGACACGGGTCTGCTCGGCTCACTTGGCTCGTGTTCCGAATATAACGTCCTGCCAGGAAAAGAACATACAGTTAATGTTTAATTTAGTTAAGCTCATTTATTTAACTTACTTCCGTATTGTTGATGTGTTCGGCAGAAAAGACATTGCATTAGCGAAGTCCCTATCAATTGCACTGGATTCCGCCAAAGCAGGTGTCTCCCCGTCTTGAAGCGTTTGGAAGAGGATATTTTAATGTGGTAGCAGTTGCTGTCCTTCAGCGCTACCCAAGCATCTTTTGCGATAGTATGCATTGATATATATATATATTTAATTATAAATAATGTATGAATATGTAGTGGCGTGACTTACCGCTTTTGGCAAGCTTCCCACTGATCCACATCCAGGCCGCGCTGTCTGCGTTGGTGTCCGAGTGTCTCTTGTCTGCCAAGTCCCACAACTCGATCTTCACTTTGACAGCGTTTATTAAATTCATTTTATCAGCATTTGAAAATGCCTGCAATCGTCGCTTTCTGGCAGAATCTTTTTTTAGTGCGCTCATTGGCATGTTTGTGGTTCTTCTTACTTACAATTCCGTGCGAAATATCGATTCGATTCGTTCTCTCATAATTTCGCGCGAAATGAGGCTCTAACAGCACTTTACTCGCTACGTAATTGGTAACAGAACGTAGTGGCAATACGTAATCTTTTTCGTGTCGAGTGAAAACTGCTTACGGAATCGCGACACGGAAAATTTAAGCAGCAGATGGTTTTATATGCAGTTTTTCATTTCGCGGGCATTTCGTGCCGAGCGGACACCGCCCTAGGCCTCCATAAATTCTAGAGTGACAAAACTTCGACGAAATGGTTTTTCCGACATATCTTTAAACCAAAAGCTGATGGAGCCAAACCGAGACCTGTTTTGGAATCAGTGAGTACAAATGTATCACCTCACAAAGTTGGTCATTTTGTCGGCCTGTGTAATCTGCCATTTATTATATTATAGAAGTTATAAAAACTGTTGCAAACTTTTGCTTGCTAAATTGAATCTTGCCTAATGTTAGCGCTCTGTTAATTAACATAAGGGAAGACTGTTAAACATTAATTCCCCTAAGTCACGGGTATTGTCGACTTTGCCTTATGCTCTCGCTTTTTTTTTTCATTTTCAATGAACAAACTTAAAAAAACACCCATTACTATGAATTTATCGCTGCTCCCGCGAGACACCGATGTCCATGTGTTCTTTCTCTCCTATGCCTCTTGCAGATTTGAACCCAAATATATATTGGCATGCGTTTGTGTGTGTCAAATTTGTTGTATGCATCTGAGAGGCACACACAGCGCCAGGCATAAAGAATGTATATAGCTGAGTTGATTGATCTTTGTCGTTATGTCTGTTTCTACGCAAAACTACTCTATCAGTTTCATCTTTAAGTGAGTCATCTTTCAACTGCTATCAAATCAAAAAACCAACTGCTCTGTAATAAGTATATCAAATTTAAATTTAAAGATTTTCATAAAATGTAACTATGCGTGTTTTTTCAATACTTCTGGGACTTGTTCAGGTCGTCATTTCTGGTACTTTGCAAAATTTCCATGTTCTTTTATCGTTTAGTTTTTCTGTTCATTCTCTTTTAACTTCTTTTGGTGCCTTTCTCCTTAACTTGCTCAATTTTCTTAATTTTACATTTTTGCCTCAGTTCCCCCCCTTCAAGGTGGACACACCCATTGTTGTCCCTGCGTATCAATATCAATAACCCATATTGATGTCACTGCATGACAAGCCCAACTAATACCATATTGATTGCTTATCAAAGCGAAGGTCTCCCTTCTACCCACCCAAAAGACATTTACACCACATAACTCGGCATCAGGTTGCTCGTCCTGTTGAAGTATAAAAGGGTTTATGGTCTGTTTGCCAAAGAGAAGTGAAAAAAATACAACAACAATGGCAAATCCCGAACAAACATTAATTTGTAACGCACGTTTGGCCAATTTCGGTTTTACAATTTGCTTTCGTTTTGACCAAAAATATACCCCAATGACCGCATAACGAGCCGAAATCAATTTACCACGTTGATAAGGTTAGGAGAGCAACCCTTTTTTGTCCTGTCATGTTACCCCTTTTTGGGATTTATAGATATTAAATTAGAGGCAGATTTTTAACGCGCACGTAACTTTGACATACATCAAACCCGACTTAACTTTCGGGAAAACAAAAAATGCAAATTGCTTGCCAAATGTTGAGATTTTCTTTATCTGTTTTTTTTTTTTGTGCTGACCAACCAAAAATTATGTGGGACACATGTGAACCAGCTGCTGTGAGTTGGCCCAAATTTCATTTTGAAAACGCATTATTATAAGACACAATCATAATAATAATAATAATCCATAATAACGTAAGCAAAAATGGAAGCGAGAGATGAAAGCAAATTTCAAATAGGTGTGAAATCAAAACTTTGGTGTGGTCAACGGACAATGGGTGGGCGGGTGGTGGGTCACAGCTGTTTGTGGCCAACAAGGAAATTCAAATTTTGTCAAAGGATTATTGACCAAATATTGATTGAACAAATGCATGTGGGGGCGAGTAAAAGAAGAGGGTCTTAGTTTTTAGTTGTTATTTTAGAACATGCCTGAAAATAAGCACACACACACATCTTACTTTCATAAATACCAAATGTCGAAAACCTCTGGCCTGGCCCTGTCTTTTCTCCATTTACAGTTTAATGAACTGAGCGCTGCTTACAATTTCCCCCCTTTTCAGTCCATACTTAGATTTTAGGCCCAACATGTGAAGAAAACCAAAATCTCACAAATTATTTATTAATTACCCCTGCTCAAACAGAGATGGCCAAGAGCTGGCAATGAGGTTAAAGAAAATAGAAGAGAATGCTCCCGCACTTTTATGAAGGCAAAAATATCTCTGCTTATCGCTTTTTGTAGTTCTTTTGGTTTTTTTTTAGCGCAATAAAACAATAAATCAATCACAGTTAGGGTTCGTGTTTGGCTTCTTTTTGTTATCTTTAACCAAGTTTTTAGTAGCTTGTTAGATTTTGAAAGGCAGTTTTTCTTTATATGCCTGCTGCTGCGGAATTAAAGATTTTACACTGAAAAAAACTTAGCCAAATTTCAAAATTTACACTATTAATGTAATGAAACTAATCAGAACAAAAATATTTTGGAAAAATTAATTAAGAACTTGATATCTTTCGAAAAATTTAAGCACTTTGAATAATGGTAGTTCAAGCTCCTTAATTTTGTCAGCACCTGCTTTTGCACTAAGTTCTCACTCTTTTAACCAACAACATCATCATGACATTTTTATAACTTTTAAGGGGCAAATATGTATTATTCCAATTTTCAGATATAGATTATTTGAAATCTCAATGTTGCATTTTTGCTATTTATCTTCCCTAGTAGATGCGCTTTGACAAGATATGCTGAAATTAAAATATACGTAGTTGTAGTGACTTAGCACATTTGTGATTTTGCCGTTTTTGTGCCTCTTGTTTAGAGGTGGAAAACTTCGATAGTCGTCACCATCGATAGTCAGCGACAGCTTTTTCCAAACCATCGATGTCCATCGATAATTTTCGATAGTATATTATTATCTTCGTTTGTTGTCGACCTTTCTAATTCTTATAATGTTGACTTTTAACCGGCTATAGACATTTGCCTAAAAAAGTAAAACTGTATACGGCTTTAAATTAAATAAAACAAAACTTTTAGTCCACAAAAACTTTATATTGAATTTACAAGGGATTTGTAATGACAAACATTCATTTTTTTAAACAATACATTTAGGGTATTCACGACCCCTTGTAGAGCTGCGGAAAAGTCCAATTGAGGAATTTTAAACATTTTTAATTGTGAGCAACAATTTTTGTGAAAATTTTAGTTGAGTTGTTAATTTTTATACTCTGTACCAAAGGTACATAGAGTATAATAAGTTTGTGCAAAAGCCATGTCCGTCTGTCTGTCAGTATGAACGAACAGATTTCAGAGATGGTAAAAGATAGAGGTTTGACATGTATGGGACTTATGCTTCTTATACTAGCAGGCAGATCAAGTTTATTTTTAATTTTTGCCACGCCCCCTCCCCCCCGCAAATTGGAAAAAACCTCATATCTCCCACATTTTTATAGATAGAAGGTTCGTTCCTTCTGGACACATTTAGTAATTAGGATTAATAATCGATGGTAGAGATCGGATGAACGGTTGTCGAGTTATAATGAAAACAAACAATTATGGGCATCACCGGTCGCAACGGTGATGGGCAGCACTTCACAGGAACAGAGTATGTTATAGTCGGGCTTGACCGACTTTCTATCTTGTTTTTTTTTTTTTTTAAAATTAAAAGCTAGGAAATCGGCTGCAAATACGATCAAATTAGTATTAAAACAGCAAAACAAAGCGATAAAGACCAATTGACCGAATTTTAAAAATAAGTTTCCATGTAAACCAATAAAAATGTTGGTGCTACTACGGAGACTGTCGAAATACCTCCTCTGGCATGAAACTTCCGGACTAGAACGTCCGAACCAAACCTGTTGCAGATTTTGAAAGGCTTACAGCCTTTGTTCAAAAAATTTCAATATTTTGAATCAGTCTTAGAAGAACATCGATAACAATAATACCTCTGAAATTTGGGTCTGTCTATTTGGTGAAATTCAATTAAATAGATTAGCATGACGAGCTGCGTTGATTTATTCATGTCCGTCCGTTCGTTTTTATGCAATATACTCTGTCAGTTTTTAAGCAACCTTGACTAAAGCTTTGCAGAAAATCTTCTGCTACAGATACGGTGCACATTTGACGGAACCAGCGGCCTCGGATGATTATTGCATATAGCTTTCATATGAACTCTTTTACTGAGAACGCCTCCAAATTGCGAATTTCTTAGTTTGATATGCTTTTCAATCATTCCACAAGGCTTGGTCAAAATCGGACATCTTTATAGTATAGCTCCCATAGAAAAGTAGAGTCTGAAATCAATTCTTAGAGTGAAAAATAGTGGAAAGTTAACTTCGGCTCGGCCGAAGTTTTGTATACCCTTGCAGCATTGAAAACAAAAAAGTTTTTCTAACTACGACTACTTTTTTGACCTTACTTTTCTATTGAATCTATACTATATAGATGTCTGATTTAGATCAATTTTGGTGAAATCATGGAAAAGCATAATACACTGTTAATTACGAAATTTGGAGGCGATCCCATTTAAAACTAAACAGTTTTTTCTCACTAGATTCTTTTTTCGACCGTCGATCGTTCCTATGGGAGCAATATGTTATAGTCATCCGATTTCGACCAAACTTTGTTCTAATCTGTAAAAGTATATAAAATGAGTGTATGCCAATGATAAGGATGTTTTCATTAAAAACAAAAAGTTTTTCTCACTGAACTAGTTTTTCACCGTCGTTCCTATGACAGATAGTTTAGTCACCGATCCGCGGTTCAAAGTTTGGTGAGGATACGAGACAGACAACGACGGACGGACACGGCAGGCTAAATCAACTCATTCGTCTGTATCAGATATATATTTGGAGATGCTTCCTTCATGCGTTACAAACATCCCATTTTATAAACCCTTTGAGGGTATAAAAATAGGTTAATTTTTTATACTTTTACACAATTCTTCAAGTTTTTTAGCTTAGAACTCGTCGAAAAACTAATGAAAACTTTTTTTTTTTTTGAAAAAGTCTTTTTTTTTTAGCTGTACTATATATGTCCGATTTCTACCAAATTTAATGGAATCTTGGAAAAGCATAACAAACTAACATGTAAATTTTTGAAGGCGATTCCATTTAAAAAGAAAAGTTTTTCACACTACACCCAGAGAAATAATCCGTTCAAAATGTACCAAAAATGTGTCTTTTCGTTCTCAATAGTAGGGTAATACCGTTTTTTCTTGAACTGAGAACGACGGTCTTAATAATAGAACGCTTTTTTGAGACCGATTTTCTAATTTTAAGAACGCTCCGTTCTTGCTTTAAGAACGAATGGGACTGTTCTCGTAAATCCAGAAAAAAAACAAATTTTAGAACACACTTTTTTTACTATAGGAGTAAATTGCGAGTGGCAGAAGCAGAAGAAACACAGCGGCCATATTGTCTCAATTTTATTAAAATCATTAAAAATGTCTGTTTCCTTGTCTGGGACTAGAATCATTCATACTGCAGCTATAGTCATCCTATTTTGACAAAACTTTGTTGAATTGTGTAAAAGTATATAAAATAAATATATGCCAACGTAAGGGACGTTTCTATTGAAAACAAAAAAGTTTTTCTCACTAGAACTAGTTTTTCGTCCGATCGTTCCTATAAGCATATAGCTATGCTATAGTCATCCAATCTTGTGTGGGAGCATATAAAACAAATACATGCTAGTTTCGAGGACATTTCCTTTGAAAAAAAAAGTTTTTCTAACTAAGACTAATTTTCAGACTCTACTTTCCTATGACATAGACATAGATATGACATGTCCTATTTCGACCAAATTTGGTGGAATCACGGAAAAGCTTAGTAAACTAAGAAATACAAAATTTTGAGGAGTTTCCATTGAAAACACAAAAAAGTTTTTCTCACTAAAACTAATTTTTCGATCGATCGTTCCTATGACAGCTATATGCTATAGTATTTCCTCCCCCCCCCCCCCCAAATGTGCAGCGTATATGTACCAAAAGACTTAGTGCAAAGTTTGGTAAAGTTAGCTTTCAAACTGACGGAGGAGATAGCATAGAAACAGACGGACGGACGGACGTGCTGATCAAGAATATATATAATTTTTGTGGTCGGAGATGCTTCCTTCAATGCGTTACAAACATCCAGAAAATTTTATAATACCCTCTGCAAGGGTATAAGATCTTTTTGTTTTCAATGAAAATGTCCTAAACATTGGCATATATTTATTTTATATGCTTTTACACAATTCTAGAAAGTTTTGTCAAATTCGGATGACTTTAGCATATACACTAGTCGGCATAATTATTTTTACAAAAATAATTTTCATAAATAAACCATTTTATCTTTTAAACAAAAAATCCTAAAATTTTGAAATTGAAATCAAATACTGGTATGAAAGTCCGCTTTCAATAATTCATAAGTAGTCCATAATCAGCTGCTGGGGTTAGAAAATATTAATCGAATTGTAAGTATTTTGACAAGATTTCAAAATTGATATATTCTCAGCACAGGATCTTTAAAGCTAAAAGAATGATGGATTCTTTTTCACGCTGAATCGGAATCTAGCTTTAGAAGCTCCATATCTCTAATAGATTACCTGTAAATGAAAATGCAGAAAATGGCTTTTTTGGCTGTTTTGCTTGGATCCAATGTGCTAGAAAAAAGATTGTTTTTAAAAATTTGATTTGTTCATGATACAGTACTTAGTTTTATCTGTTAAGTATGATTAAAACCTTAATCATTTCATAAGATTTAATTTCATAAGATTAATATTTTCTAACCCAAGCAGCTGATTGTGGACTACTCATGATTTATTGAGAGCTTACTTACATACCGGTATTCGATAAAACTTTTTAAATTTTAGGATTTTTTGTTCCAAAGATATTATGGTTTTTTAATGAAAATTTTTTTGTCAAAATAATTATGCCGACTAGTGTAGCTGCAGTACAAGCGATCGGTCGAAAAAAAGATTTAGTGAGAAAAACTTTTTTGGTTGCAATGGTACCGTCTTTAAACTTGCCACATATTATTTATTGCTTAAGAATATTTCATACGTGCTGCAATAAATAGTTTTATAATAAACAAAAATCCTTTTGAAATGTTAAGAACAAGTCGGTCTAAATTCAATTTCGTTTAGACTTCAATTAGTAAATTTTTTTCTGAGTGTACGTTTTAACCGAAGTTAAGTTAAGAAAGCTTGATTATTGAAAACTTCAAAGGATGACAAAGAACGAGATAAATTGAAAACTTCTACCCTATTTATTTTAGTGTATTTACCATATTGATAAAAATGGTGCCAGTTTTGTTTGCCTTTGTTGTCGAGATCTGTTAAATGCGATAAAATAAAAAACTCCCCATGACATGTTTTTACTCTCTGTCCATGCATAAATTTGATATTCAATTGTAAAGATCAAAGCAAAAGATGCTGGGCTGTATAAATTTCTCAATATTTCCCTAGATGGGGTGGGTGTTTAGTGGATTTAAAGTTTTAGTAGACGACACTTTTATGGTCACCCAAAAGTCAATTAAATTGTGAGAGTAGCAGAGTCGAAAATCAACAAGCTGTGGTGAAATTGGTAGGAAAAACTCACTCAAGCGCAAGAGCAAGAGCTCAACTCGTTTGGCCATTACAACAAATAACCTGAACAATGGCGTCGGCAAATAACGGTGTCTCTCTCTCGCTCCCAGTAGGTGTGGCTTGGCCAATGTTCCAGTTCCATTTCGTTTCCATGAGTTGGTCGCTGTGGCAAGTAAATTAAAATTGTGTAGTTTATTATTAAATGAAGCGCACTTTTTGCATTTGTATGTGTGGCAGCCGGCAGCAGCAGCAAACACCAACAACAACAACAACATGGCTTGTATATTTTTATATAGAGATAAATATAAATATAAATCGCTTTGGGCCGTCGGCCAGACAGACCACATAATAATATTGGAATGTTAATTTGCGTATTAATTAAGTTTTTTTTTTTGCGAACAGAGGAGACACTTCGCTTAAATTATAGTTTAAAGTTGATTTTTTTATAAGCAAACAACTATTGGAATGGTGGTTTTAATATAGTTTTAAGATTTAAACTTGTAATTGCATTGCAATGGGCGGCCGCGGTTCAGGTTTGAGTTAAGAATCTTGGTAAGACGAGATTGAAGTAGAAAATTGGCTTCAACACGACACGAATAGTCATCGAATTTTTTTTCCGCTTCATTAGAAGTTCAATTTGAAAAACACATCCTTAAGTATCTTATTCCTACCACTTCAATTAAACAATCTGTTTACTTTACCGACTGAAAATCATGATTATATTATTAAATTATTTAAGCCCCAATGATCAGAATAGATAACAATTTTCGGAAGCAATCAAAACTGGACTGGACTTTTTACACTAGTGTTTATTCCTGAGCTGATCCTTGCAAAGAAATATATTCAAGATACAAGGAAATCCATTTCAAAAAAATATATAAACTATAACCAATTTGATGATCGATGGATCCTAAGGCAGCTATACCAAATGATCAACCGATGTTAATCCAACTTGGTATATTTCTTTGCAGTTTTCATAGTCTTCTAGGAACCCCACTCCGCTAAAGGTCGTTTTAGCTCAAAGGGATAGGTTTTAAGTAGAGTGGGAGAAGTTTATGGGACCTCTTTATAGAAAACTGACTACGCCCCTGATGTGTATGGCCAAGGTAAGCGACACATTTTCTTGGCAAAATTCAATCGTCTAGCCCTCTCAGTAATGTAAAATGGCTTGACACAGCCCAGAGGGCCAAAGCCGAGCTCCTCTCAATGTCTTGGCTCCTTAAAAATAATATATCACCAAATGCCTTTTTTTTCGTAGTCTCCTCTTGATTTTGATTGCAGATTTTCTTAAATTTTTTATTCTTGAAATACAAATAAGCAAATTGAAATGCAATTTTTCAATATCGAATAAAAACGAATGAAATATCAATATTTCATTTCAATAGTCGAGTACATTTAAGCTTAAATTAGGTAGGAATCATATCCGGCAATCCTAACGTAAAGTGTCAACCATGAGAGCATGCAGCTTGACACTCGAACTTTGATTTACAATTGCAAACGAAGCATCTAATCAGCTTCATTCTTCAGTCGAACCTGAAATCAACACATTTCTTAAATGATGTTGAACGTTTACCAGTGGAATAGTCGTATTAGTTATTTTAAAACATTTCTTTACTTCTGTATACACAGAGAAAACAAAATTGTAGAAACGACAATCCTAAACGAAACGTAGTTAACCCTGCTAAACTTTACTCAAAAAATGTAGAAAACATAAAGTTACACGAGGTATGTGGAAAAACTACACGAACATGTAGAAATAAAAATAGTAAACGAGGCATGCAGAAAAGTTAAGTGCTGCGTGGACAAAATGCAAAGGGTACATGACAAGAGAAAATCAGTGATTTTTCAAAGAATTTCGACATTTTTCATTGAACAATCTGAATACCACACGGAAATTTAGGTTTTCTACATTGAAGCTTAGATATTGAAACCCTTCATGCGCTTCTCGAAATTCTAAGTGAAAAATGTTGCTCAAAGTTAATACAGAAAAATTATATTTTTCATTTAGAAAACTGTTTTCCACACGTAACATGCAGGTTTTCTAAATAAACGTTAAGGATTTCAAATGCTGAATGCTACATTTGGAAAATCTACACGAAACGTGTAGCTCGTCGTCGCTTGTCGTTTCCCTTTATAACCGGATATGCGGCATTGTCGCGCGAGTGGTTAATAGTCGTATGGGCTAAGATGCCGGCAATTGTATTTAAATTCCCCAGACAAGGTAAGTGAACAAAAAAATTAGGTTTTACCATGCTTTCTTTATGCCAAATATTAAGCGTGCAAATACATGTTCTGTCGTTAACCACTAATTTGTATTGTATTCCGAATTTCACGATCCAAGTGTTTTAAAAGCTATAATCTTTCATTTGGCTTGGGTTTCTCTGATTAGATACGTCAACTCACTCCCTTTACCTATTACATCCAAATTACTAATGGGTTTCTCTCGATTTTAATTACTAAGTTCTTAAAAATAGGGGATGATGGGGTGTTGTCATCATAGTAAGGGTTTTCAAACATAACTTCGCCAAAAATCAATATTTTTTAATCTGTTAATTTTGTATTTTAATTAAAATATGCATAAGTCTTTGCCCATCATTAGTTTTGTTTTTGGTGGTTTTTTCATATCATTTTGAAAAAAAAATTTATTGACATTTCAAAAATTTGTGGGGAGTTGTGAGCACCCCGTTTTAAGTTAAAAATTCGTGTTTTTTATATGTTATTCTTTATTAAATCAACAAAATAATAATTTTTCTCAAATTCTGAACTAAAAAATATCAATGAAAAGTCGGCAGCCGCCTTGTTTTCTTATATTTACGGGCACATTATGCTGGTGGCTGTTTTTTGCTTGCCCTTCTTTTTTAATGTTTTTTTTTGTCCTCTTTGGAGCGTTTTGCATCTGCCTCTTAGCGTAACATTTCAACATTCTATTCGGATGTCGAAATCGACTTTTTGGCAAGGTGGCTCACTACACCCCATACATCACTTTTTTTATTGACGCCTCAAACCCAAACTAACATTTTTTCATAAAAAACTCATACTTCGAGCAAAAGGGCAAGTGATCAAAAATATTTTTGTCATACCTACTTTTTGCATTCCGAATAAAATGTTGAGCAAAACTCACAAGTCAAAAAAAAAATGTTCTTTTAAATTTGGAAAAAAATCGACATCTGGTTCACCAACTTAAAGCCCGTATTGACTGATCGGTTGCTGATCAAAAGTTAGGTAATAAGAAGAGAGAAACTTAACATAAACAAAAAGCTGTAATTTATTTTTTTTTGGGGCCAATATTCGGGTGGCTCACAACACCCCATGGCTCAAAACAGCCCATCTTGCCCTACTAAAAATATACATTTTTTAGTGGCGTAGTCAGGAATTTTTCAAGGGGAGGTTATAAAAAAAGTTTTTTATGGCAACTTTTTTAGAACAATATTTAGGGCCGACTTCTCATTTTCTATATACTTAGACCTCTATAAAGTTACAAATAGCAGAGTAAATTAAACGTCTACGTGATGCATAGCAGCTATTTAAGAGATGAGAATTCTAATTATTTTTTGACTAAAGTTGTATCAACTTATTTAATAGTAATCTCCAATGTCATTTTTCCAAAGAGTTTTTGTTTAAAATAATTTGGGAACGATTTTTCTCGATTTCAAATACTAAATTCTTAGTTACTCAAAAACGAATCAATTTTTTTAAGATTTTTTTTCTCT
This sequence comes from Lordiphosa collinella, assembly GCA_018904265.1. Classification (NCBI taxonomy): domain Eukaryota; kingdom Metazoa; phylum Arthropoda; class Insecta; order Diptera; family Drosophilidae; genus Lordiphosa; species Lordiphosa collinella. The sequence goes on from JAEIFV010000049.1 coordinate 319,777, forward strand.
ATATTATATGCAATACTTTTCCTGAGTATATTTTCTATACCAACTATATAAATAAAAATTTCGAATCTATTAATTTTTTCAAGACAGTTTTTAAAAATTGATCTTATATTTTTTCCTAGTTAAAGTACGACCAAAAAAAAAAATACTTAAGGAATTTAAAAAATGTACTAAATAGAGCAGCCGTACTTAAAATTAGAATATCCCATCAATTATTATATTTATATTTACAAATTACTGGACTGTACTGAAAACTAAAACGTTGATCAGAAAGAAGTTGTAGAAACAGAAAATTGTTTTCTTAAATTTCAGAAAATCTAGCCATAAAATGGTTTTGCCCTAAATTTAAGAAATTTTTCCTAAATTGGTGAAATTTTTGACCTGAATTTTAAAAAAACTAACCATTAAAATATAAAGCCCTACTGAAAAATAAGTGAAAAAACGATGCACTCGTCTTTACATAAAAAAAAATTTAATATTTTCTACCTAAAAAACAAAATTTTCAATTTTGGAGATCTCAGCAGCCTATTGGTGTTCCGTTTCTTATTTTTTTGAACTGAATTTAGTTGTGCGTTGACTTTGGCAATGAGGCTTCGAGATGGGAAAATAAATTAATGTCCATTCTTGATACTTGGTTCAATAATGGTCGTTGTCAGAAATATGGAAAAATTGAAAAGGGAATGAATTAATAAAGCTTACCAAGTTAATTTTAACTTTTTAGGTACTTTCCATATTATAAACTGCCATGTTACCCTTACTACTTTCCCACAATTTACTACATTTATTCGCTCATTTGCCATTTCCCATTTCTCACAATTGTTTTCCTGCACCTTTCAATTTACATTTATTGCTCTCATTTAACGCACATGTAGAATGCAATTTTTTAATTATTTAAATGAATAAGCCCAACAAAAAACCAGAGATTTCTACACTGCCCCACAAACTGTCTCTCTCCTCGATATTTATAGCTTTTTAAACAAATAAACAGCATTCGTGCACCACCCACACAGCCAGGAAAATGCACTCATCCACAACCAGTACCAATACCCACACAATGGCGCGCAAGCCACACACACACACAGACAGACATACACACGGACACACAAATACACTCAAAAACGCAACCAGTCAGTCAGGTCCCCTGTTTCAGTCCCAGGCTCCAATCCGAATCCGAAATAGTTGATTTTAATGATGTACATAATAAAATTCCCATTCGTTTTGTGCCAATGCCAATGCGTTCCAAGTTCTTCATTTCATGTTTACACTGATTTCGTTGTGCGAGTTGGAGTGAAATGGCTGGAAGGTTATGGCCTGCTCTTTCACACACCCAGATGCTGTGTGTGGAACGATGCCAGAGGGTTGTAACTGAAACTGAAACTGAGACTGAGATTGTGCGTGGCCCAAAACACGGGACTGAAGTCAATTTCGAAATCATTCGTTAGTCTTAGGCCTAAACAAGCGGACACGCGCGCGGTAAAACGATAAACGGCGGCGGCCAAACGAATAAAATTCAGTGAATCTTTATCCAAATGAGTGGCAAAAAGTTGGAAAATAATACGACCAAAATTTCAATTGAAAACCAATCATAATTCCTGTTTTAGTAATGTTTCTGTTTTAAAAATCAAACGTGAAGTTGTTAAAAACTGCAGTCAACTTAGTTGGAAAGTTAGGAAAAGATCAGACTGTAAATCTTTTGAAATCTTCAATCATAACTGGAATCCTTGAGCTGATCAAAGATCTATTATGAAATTTCCCACAATTTCAGACAATATTTCTTACAACTCAGCATAACTAAAGACATAATATAAGAATCTATGCCAAGTACATAAAAGAAACAATCTAATCCAACAAAATCCTTAACAAAAAACAGAAAGAATCGATGTCAAAAACTGGTGCGCTGTCAACACAATTACTAACAGATCTGAGATTTCGGATGATCGGTGACGACTTAACAAATGAAAATTTCAGATACCAGAAAGTTGGATAACTGAAAATCATTAAGTGTCTAGGCTAGTCTCAACTGACAAACTCAAAGAGAAAAAAAAACTTATTAATACAAGCTTAAAAAATGTCGGAAACTTAAAATTGAACATTTTCTATAATCGACAACAAACGACAACTTTCCTAGTTCAGCGATTCCCTCAAAGATCCCGGAATTTACTTCAAAATCTCAAAAATTTCGTGTGTGCCTCTGAAGTTTCCCAAATAACTCCCAAGCTGGGTAGTCCATTTCTAAACACAACGCCTGCGGGTGGTGGCAGCAGCAGCAGCGGCCATCCCTCACCCACAACTCCCACGGCCTCCTCCTCCTCGGCTTCATCATCATTCTCCTCCTCAGCGACCGCAAAACTGGCTCAAAGCTTTCAACTGTCCACCAATTCGGCTTTCAATTTGGCTCTGCCACCTAGTTTTTGCTCCGCCATTAACACAGTTCCAGACTATTCGCACAGTGAAACGGAAATGGACTTAATCAATCCCTATATGAGACATCATAGTTTTGCTGCCGCCGCTCAGGGTAGTCCACCATTGGCGGCACAACGTCACCATTTGGCAGCGGCAGCGGCTGCCGGCTTGAGCAATGGCTTTGCCGATGTTCATGCCCATGCCATGGCCGCGGCGGATTATCAGCAACAGTTGGCGGACTATCATAGTGCTGCAGCAGCGGCAGCCGCGTATAACAATAATAACAGTAGTCCCTTAATGCTACTCAAAGCGGCTCAATCGCAGGGCAGTGTCAAGCCTTCGTCTGCTGAGGATTCACCATCCACCACTCCACCACCAGCTTCTTCGCGTCTACATTCGGAATCTTCACCCTCGCCACGATACGAACACAACTCTAGTCCCGGTGTGGATAGTGCCAAGTCCTTTGCTTTGAGTCAAAGAAGTAGTGGAGGCGAGGAGCCTTGCCAGAATAGTGAATCCAGTCCACCACCTCCCGATTATAGTCCCGAGAACTTAACCAGTCGCAGCAAGTATCATCATCATTCTCATGCTCTGCCCACTCTGCATCATCACAACAACAACAACAACAATAATAGCAACAATAACAACAACAATATGGAACATAAGTTACCGCTGAGTTTTCTGGGTCCACCTTTGGCTGCCTTGCACTCGATGACCACAGAAATGAAGACTGGTCAAGTTGGTGGCGGTGTGGGAAATGGAGGAGTTGGTGTAGGTTCCGCTTCGGGCAATAGCATGTCCTATGCTCATAGTCCCAACTCACATTTGATCAGTGAACGCGGTGCGAATGGAAATTCCTCAACAACCAACACAACAAATAGCCAAGGTGCCGCCAATCCGCATGGCATTGATACGATACTATCGAAACCACCGCCGGTCACATCGGCGGGACTAAGTGCTTTAACGGGAGGTAAGTTACAAACCTAAGACACCAAAATGACTTTAAAGACTATCAGATACAAAATTTGTACCCGAAACTTATATAAACTGAAATGAGTATCTATTTTCCCGGAAGACGTTACGTTTGATATTTAACACCGGTTCCGCCAGCAACTTTTTCAGAACCTGTCTCGAGGTACTTCCAACCACCACATCCAAAAAAACTTTTAGAAAAATTTCAAATTTGTTTAAGATTTTCGAGCTTTTATCTTTTGTCACTTGTTTTTCAAACAAGAAACCCAATTCTCCAGTATTTGTAAATGATATACCAGAAGACACCATTCAAACCACAATAATTCACTTCCATAATACGACATTCATTGGACTCATCGTCTCCTTCTTTACGTTAAACTTCGGAAATAAAACATGAACCGACGTCATTCCGTCGTAAGCACACGCTCTTACGATTATATACCCATCACCATAACGCGGTACCAGTCTTCCCGATCGGTACGTTTTCCGGACATTCCAATAAAAAATTCGTTAGACAAATACTAGGCTGGCGGTTGGTCTGGTGGCGAGTGCTCACTACGAAGAGCTAGTGGATTCGTTAATGCCGCACCGGTTCAGCCGAACTACAGGGTACTTTGTACCCTTGAACATGCGCCCTAGCTGATGGCTTGTTGGCGCGAGAGACAGCCGCTGTTATAAAAAGTTGTATGATCGAACGATATTCAAACAAAACTTATTCGATCTTTAGTATTTCAGAATTTGGTTCTAGAAATTGTTCTCATTCCGGTTTTTATAGAACAAGTGTTACTTAACTACTTAGCGTTCAAAACGCATTGACCAGAAATACTCGATCTGGATCATGAGTTTTCTTTCATACCGTACTTGACATGATTCAAGTAAGAAAGACGATGAAGGCTGGAAAAAATAAAGGGTTTTCCATTACACTCAGAAAGAAATCCGTTCAAAATCTATCGAAATCAAGACCATTCGTTGACAAAAGTAGAGTAATCCCGCTTTTTCGTGAACTATGAACGTCGGTGTCATTTCATGTACACAATTTTAAACCCCGTTGCTCGATCATCAATAACGTTTAGATGTTGTGTTAGCACTCATTTTGCGCTCAATTTGGAAACATTTTGGGTTCATTCTAAGAACTTTCGGGCTTCTTTTAGAATCAATTTGGTAACGTTTTGAGACCACTTTGTGCACATTTTGGTAGTATTTTGGGAACAATTGTGGAACATCTCGGGCTCATTTTAAGAACATCGCGATCTCCTTTTGGGAACACAGTGAGTTCAATTTTCGAGCATTTTTGTGCCAATTTTGGGTACATTCTGGTTATACTATGTGACTGATTTTAAGACTTTTATGATATTCAAACTAGCAAGTTTTAGCCGGCTTGAGGTCAGGTTATGTTTTCACATAACTTTCAATATTCAAACACAACACCTCAAAGGAGGCAGGTCAACTGAACAGGAGGCTTAAAAACCTCCCGGTTCTATCATCAGAGCCGATGCAGAGGGTTTTTTATGCCAGCATTGCTATAACTGCCTCAGAATTTCAAAGCAGCATAAGTGTAAATCCAACACAAAAATACAAATTGTTCAAGACTTCCAAACAAAAGTGCGCTCTTTGAACGGACGCCCTTGTTTGTTGTAATGTGGTGTGACCAGAGCGTGGAGATGTTTTGTGAACAAAAATTCAAAGACGAGTCCGCTTGTGCCGCGTTTTGGACCGCAGTGTTTTTCTTAGACATAACAATTTGGTATCTTTATATGAACGCACCCTTATACTTTTATAATGAACTGTCAATGTTAAAACGTTAGTTAAAGTCAATATTTCCCATCACGGTAAAGTTCACGAACCAGCAACGTTTGGAAATAATTATAAATTCTGATCGGTGTTCGGTGGTCTATCGTGAATGAATTCGAGTCCACATTTTCACTATTGAACGTTCCGGTGCCAAAAAGACGTCGTTCCGCTCGAACCGAATAAAGTATCGTAGCCGTAAATGCATCGATTCAAAATGAGCCGAATCAGACGATTCTACGTTGGCTCAATGCAATGTAGTTAAGCTGGTGTCAAGCCAACGCCAGACCTAACGACCTGATGCATCACTGAGCGTCAGTCGCGTCGTTAACGACAGGTAATGCATCACAGCGCTAGTCTAGTACGTGAACTGGTAATGCAGGGTCGTACCGATCAGTAGGTTTTCCGGACATTCCCATACAAAATTCGTTAGGCTAATACTTCGCTGGTGGTTGGCCAGGTGGCGTGTGCTCACTACGTAGAGTTAGAAGAGTTAGAGAATTTGTTAATGCCGCACCGGTGCAGTTGAACTACAGGGTGGCTTTGTTGCTGACCAATAACGTTTATTTTGCTTACCTTATTGGTCAGCATCGAATCCAAATTGCTTCTTGACACATCGTTGCATTCGCAAAAAGTTACTGTTTGGTGCGGGTTTCATGCCGGAGGTGCGATTGGGCCATATTTTTTTCGTGCTATGTTGGAAGATTTTTCGTGGCCAGAATTGGATGAACTTGACATCAACAATATGTGGTTTCTACAAGACGGTGCCACTAGCCACACAGCACGCGTCACAATCGATTTATTGCAAGGCAAATTCGGTGAAAGTGTTGTCTCGAGATATGGACCGGTCGAATGGCCGCCTCGTTCATGCGATCTAACGCCATTGGATTCCTTTTTAAGGGGCTTTATAAAGTCACTGGACATAAAAAAAAGCCAGCAACTTTAGACGAGATCAAAGACAACATCCAACGCGAAATTGTCAACGTTCCGGTTGAAATGTGTGGGTCCAGAGAATCGACCGCTCTAAACGAGCTCGTGGTGGACTTAGCAACTTATTCTTTTTTTACAATTTTAGATCAATGTCCTGTTGATCAATTACCAAAACCATTGCATATATCGCTCACTTACTTCAGGAATGCCATAACTCAAAATAAGCCATTTTGTGAAAATTGCTCAAGGAAGCGTTCCTTGAAAGTGTAAAAACAGGAAGTGATTGTCTGAAATCACCCGAAAGAAATAATAAAGTACCGCCAAATGGTATGTCGTTGTTTTTTATGTCTTAAGAGGATGTTTGTGTGCAATAGTGCATTCATCCCATATGATAATATTGTAGCTCTAAAGAATGATTGTTTTTTATGCTGCATATAGCTTCTGGGTTATTTTGAATATTCAGCATCAGTTTAAATGCTTGCAAGGGCCAATGCGTATAATTTGATCGTATTTTGGCCAAATATGTATACACAAAAAATATCATAAAAACAGGTGGAACCGTTTCGAAGGAGTGCGACGACAAACACCGGGACACGAGATTTTTTATATCTAGACTATAACTATCAATTTACTCGGCTTTGCTTGGGTCCTTAAAATTGTGTTATTTCTGTTTTAGAAAGCGGTCTTAATGTAGTAAAAGCTAAATTCTAACTCAATTAGTTTCCGAGTTCCAAGCGTTTTCAAAAAGTAAAAACGAAAACGAATGTTTTACTATTTGCTTCAAACTCAGTTTCGAAAACAGCTGGCTGGCTGGCCTGCGTACGTGTTTGTGTATATCGACAGCAGCCACAACTCCATCTTTATAATTTAAGTTTTCAAACCTCTTATTTACGCTTTAAATTCATTTACTTTCATTTAAACCAGTATTTAAATATTACATTTGAATATGTCAAATCAAATATGGTTAAACATAGCTTAATAGAATAGAAAAAGTGCTGTCCGATTACATAAATTCCAATGAAGCAACCCTAGCAGCCATCGATTGAAGATCAAAATCGACTAAAAATAAAGTGGAATTCAGAACAGCTCGGTTTGGTCACGGCCGTTCGGTTTTGTTAAAATTCGTTAAAATAATACTTTAACTTTAAGCAGTTTAAGTAGTGATGTAAAACGACTTTAAAAATGTTCAACTAATTTCGAATTTTAGTTAATCATATTGGGAAAGCAATTACTTTTAATTCCGCTGACTCTGCAGTGCACGTTTTGAAAACGACAATTCTTGTCGATTTGCGGAATTCGAAACAGCAATAAACTCGATCTGCGGCAATTCCACTTTTTTCCGGAGTTCGGAACAGGCCCGATAAATCACTATTCAAATGACTCAAACTAGATCGGATAATTAACTATTTTTATATATTCAACCCTATTTAACCCTTTTCAAACGGCTGTGAACCCGCTGCTGAGACAAAGTCTATGATTCCTTCCTGACCGACATGCATATACAAGGGATGCAAACCGATTCTGAACCGAGCCGGTTTTGAACTGAACCGTTTATTCCAGCTGGTGAACCGAACCTTCTTTCGAAAACCACAAAGAAAAACGGATCGGTTCAGTTCTCTGACGAGATTTAAGACATGAATCGCTTTCCTCTAGCCAATGATACTTATTCATTTGGGAATTTAAATCGTTTGCCTAAGATAATTTTTATAGGACATTTTGTTCGTCCCTCTACAAGAGAGGTCACTGAAAGACCGAATTGATACTTAGGGATGACTTGAGAAATATTTTACAACATGTAATCCTGTAAGTCTTCTGCAACTGTTCGCCGATCTCTTAATATACCTGTCTTCAATCTGCATTCTTATCTTGAAAGTTGATAGTAATATGATAAAAAGGGCGTGTAAGCTACATGGTACGTATTCTTTTTTAGCCTACATTCTCTGTTTTCGAAGGACATTCGCCTAGAAACTTATAGACGAATCCTGCAAATGCGACATCACAAATTGTTGGACATTCTTTTAAGGTTTTTAAAGATATTCAATTGGTTTATATGAATTCAATTTCCAAAGTGTACGAAAAGTCACATAACGACAGAAATCATAATATTTCATAATGTGCCTTTATAAGCCACTGAACCGAGCCGAAACTGCGGTTCAGTTAGCTCAAAAAACCATGTAATGAACCAAACCGGCGGTTCAGAAACTGTGAGAAACACTGAACCGAACCAGTACTTATATTCGAGTTGTTTGCATCCCTGGAATAAACTGCGAAAATTTCGTAAGAACTAGTCGGATCCGAATGTCTTTTCATACATATAAGGTGCAGCCCAAAGTAAAAAAGACCCAACCGCTAATTCGTTCTCCGAACGACGAAACAAACCATCATCTGTTTAAAAATACTAAGCTGAGCCGAAAACCGCAAGATTAGATGGCTCTATCCTTGAAAGAACATTCTTCAGTTGGGAGTGTTTCTCCCTTAAAAAATAAAAAAATTTTTTTTTTTTTAAAAAAAAAATTTTTTTTTTTATAAATAAAAAAGAACCAACAAAATAAAAAAACACTCGGTGTTTACGATTCCCTCTCTCCAAGAAAATCCTGAGTCGTGATCTCAAGCCCCATACAATTTTGAACATAAATATGATTTTCGAAAATTTATAATTGTATAATGCTCGAATACTGAAAGTAACCCCCTGAACCGAATTGAGGCCACGGTTTGGTTTGATTCAAAATCCATGTTGTAAGCCGAACCATGATCTTAAAATCTCCATGAATTACTGAAAGAAATCAGTTTTAATTCAAAAGGCTTGTATTATCTTTCTGAAAATCCTTATGGTCGACGGCCTTAAACATTTGTGTTAATGTTTCTTGGCCTTGCAAAATGTTGAATTAAGTGAGAAGGTGATTATTTTGAAAAAGAAATGAGCGATTCTCAAAAGACTTTACTAACTAAATATAAAAATTTAAATACACAATTTTCTGAAATATTTCTATAACCACTAGCTTAATCAAACTATCTCCAAATACTCATACAACATGAACATCTCAACCAATCAGACGTCATTCAGACCTAATTTAAACTGTCGTTTACCCATCATTATGCAAGGCCTAATGCACAAACCATTGAATAGGCATTATGTGTGCCCTCAAAAATGAAATATTTTAAATGCTTTAGAAACTCGTTTCGTAAACAAAACCCACAAAAAGAAAACAACATATCGAGCATAACTAAAAATGTGTGTGTTTTGTATACACAAAATCCGGTTTGACATGATTCCATGATTTCGCATTTCCGCCTCCCTACCCCAGTCCCAACCATTTTTATTGGGCACAATTTCCAAAATAATCGTAATAATATCAAAAAATTGCAAAATTTTGCCACAAAACGTAATGAGATACGCTTTTGTATTTAAACGTTGGAGCAATTAGTTGTCAAATTGTTTGTAATTAAATCAAAAATGACACATGAAAAAAGGGGGGAGAGGTGTGGAGGTGTATAGGGGTATGACGTGGCCGTTTCACTGAAATGATTTGGTTTTTTTTTGACAATTAAATGTAGACCAATCGCAGAGCATGACAGCGGGGCAGCGGTGGGTTCAACAGGGTGCTGACAATTTGCCATAACATTTTTAATTATTTTTAACGAGGGCGTTTATGTGATTTGATTTTCGAAGCTGATTCGTTTTGTTGTTTGGTTAAATGGCTTTTTGGGGCAACAAAATGGTTTTTCATTCTTTTTTATGACAAATTATTTAATGGCATTTAATTAATTCGACAAATTCGGAATGGAGAATGAGTGGGCAGATGTGGGCCAGTTGAGGAATGATAAGGTTAAATATGATTTACTCACAGTTCTTGTCTCTTGTTTCAGCTGGCATTCCCCGCTTCTCCATAGCCGCGGCTGCTGCGGGCATGGCCCAATATCTATCCCAAAGTCAAGGAGCGCCCCTCAAAACACATGCCGGACACATTGTGGATCGTACGCATTTGTACTGGCCGGGCTTGCAGGGCCTGGTGGCAAATCCCATAGCGTGGCGTGAACGTCTCTCCAATACAAGTAAGTTTGACAGCAATTTAACGACCTCACTAATTTGCAAATTGATCAGCAATCAATGATCATCGAGTGTACATTCACTGCGCGTAATTTGGCTACGATTGTTTGTCAACCATTGTCAGAGCGAAAGCCACACCTGGTTGGGTTCAGTGAGGCGCAACGACAACTTCCTGTTTTTGGCTACCTCATCGATACCGTTAACAAAGCGCAGCGAATGAAGCTCTGCCCCTAATGATCGGTGATCATGATCGCCTTCTCAAGTGATTACCAATATGAATTACAAACGAGCCACAACCAATATGCTTAACCACACACACACACAGAGTTGCAGTCCCATTTTCATTGTCCAACTCATTAAAAGAGTCGAGGAATCACTTTAACACGATCAGCGCGCAAAGATCGTCCAAAGTTCAGAGGAGGAGCGAGAGGCACTTACCATGACTTCACATAAAACTTGCGGTGCTGTTGCGCGCGATGATGATGATGATGCCTCTGAACTTTTGGACAGATGAAAAATTAATTTACTTGCAGTAGATTGGGATGAGGGCACGAGTTAGCACGCTCACGAAATTGCACGAAAAATATTGTTTGTTATACTGGTACATATCTGTGGCAAGTGGCAATAATTAATAACAGCATTAGACGAGCAATTTCATACCAATGGCTTCCTCGGTATGAATTGTGTCATATTGTGTCAAAATCTCACACCAATAGGATGAGTGTATACAATGATTAGCGGTAAATCAAAGCTACATGATTCATGAGAAGTCTAAATTAGTTTTGGTCTATAAGTCAAAATACTAGAATAAGCACTTGATTATTCAAAAAGACTTATATACTTAAAGCCGTATCGCTTTCTTTGTGGCCAAACACGTTTTTCACGAGTTCATCTAAAGTTATTAATTGCTTTCCTGTAAAAAAGTCAGCAAGCCTCTAAAAATCTACAGGAGGTACGGGGGTTCTAATCCATTTTAAAGTCTAAGGATCTGTTCGAAAACCGGTTCCTAAGCTTGTCGAACCCAAGGACTTGTTTTGAGTCTTGATTCTAACAGTATTAAGCGAATTTGAACGAATTGGTAAAAATGATCGATGTTATTTGAGATGAGTAGGACGCTTCTAAGAAGAGCTGAAGAAACATCGATGTCTTGCGACATGTTTCGGAAGTAAAACATCGTGCAACATGTTTTTCAAATTTTAAGAGTCTGCCAATTTACCTTCCCAAAGCACTTTCTTGCTTGAGATTAATTAAAAATAATGTATAAGGGTTTTAGCGACTTATTATGATTTTTGTCAAAATGCTTGTTAGCCGCCTCAAAGTCTAGGATTGATTATAATCAACGGAATCAACAAAGATTTTGTTCATATGGGCAGCTTTCGATACTCAGACAGACTGTTTTGATGGACTTTGAATCTCATCAGTGAGTTTCAAGCGCTGATACCAACAAGACGTTTGCAAATACGTATTTGCGAATTAAAACTTGAGAATTCTAAAAACGTAAAGATCCAATTGATTCTATTTTTACAGTAAGGGACAATAGACTCGAAGGAATGTGTGCTGTACAAGCCTTCACGGTTTCTTTATTAAGCAAACAATAAATACCTTGGTATTTATAAAATGGAGCAAACCCCTTAAAAAATGCTTACAAAAAATTTAGGCATGTACATATGTTTACTCAGGACGACGCGTCGTTCAGAAAACTTAACAGTGGTCAACCAAGACAAAGATTTAACATATCGAAAACCTTCAAACACATTTGCTGGGCTAAAATAAAAAACTAAATATTTTATTCAATTGAACGCAATATATTTTAAGTCTTTAAATTAAAAGAAATATTATACTAAAAGATTTAAGAGACTTAAATTGGCCATCTGACCTTTCTTAAAGACGCCAAGTAAATTTAGTAAGAAAATAGTGTGACCGAGGCATCGATTGTGAGAAAAAAACCATCGATGTTTTCAGCTTCAATTAAAACATCGATGCATCGATTTTACCATCGATGTTTCTCCAGCTCTACTTCTAAGTCATTATATCCTTCACTCTATAGTCTTTAGACCACGTTCATTAGTGTTATATTTTCCCACTTACTCTTTCATGGCTTGCATGTCTTTGAAAATGGAAGATAGCTTCTACGTTCTCTACCCTTAAATGTATTTCAGTTTCACTATTTTACTTTTGCTATATTTTCCTTTTCAAACTCATATTATTTAGAACTAAAATATGGATTTAAATCGGTAACTTTGCTAAATAATGCATAGAAAATAATATACGTTCTTATAAAAGTGACTTAAGTAAGCTTATGAACCGAAACTTTCTCCAAACTGAAGTCGAAAGTTGAAAAAGGTACGAGAGCGGAAGGTTATGACGGCCCTGAAATAAAACGGAGCTTTTATTTGTAAATGGCAAATATTCGGTTTAAAAAGAAAAAAAAACATTTTGGTTCAAAGTCCGGGTCGAAACGTTTTTAAAAGTAAAACGACTCCATACAAATGCTTAAATGTTATTTTCTCAAGGTATAGCTCTGCCATTTATTATCCGATCTTTATAGAAATTTTTAAGATTACTGATATTGGGCACATACAATATAGTGCAAAAAAGAGATCGATATCTTCGATTATATTCATTAACACGAATTTAATGTACCCTTTTTACTCTACAAGTAACGGGTATAGTCATTGACATACAAATTTTATAAAAACTTTTGATTGAGGGTTCAATTACCAAGCTCGAAAAAGCTCAAAAATTACACCGAGTTGAGAAGTAAAAGCTGCAACTTTAACAAGTAAGAAAGTCGGTCATGCTGCCCATAATTGTTTGTTTTCCTTCTAACTCGACTATCGTTCATCCGATCTTTACGATTCCTTTGGCGGATCGATAAATAATCTTGATTACTAAATATGTCCTGTAGGCACAAACCTTCTATCTTCTATTCTATGAAACTGTGGGAGATATGTCAATGTTTTCAATTTGTGAGGGAAATAAATAAAAATAAACTTGATCTGCCTGCAAGTATAGGAAGCATATGTCCCATCCTCCATCTCGTACCATCTCTGAGATCTGTTTGTTCAAACGGACGGACTGACGTACATGGCTAAATCAACACTGCTTTTTGCTGCTCAAGAACATATTTACTTTATAGGGTCGGAGATGCTTCCTTCTGCCTGTTACTTACTTTTGAACAAACTATAGATACTCTGTGTACCTTTTGTACAGAGTATAAAAATTATAATAGTTTTCGTGAAAAATCAATTGTGTCCCAGAAATCTCTAGAGATTTTAATTTTGAACTAGGAGAACTTTATGGGGAGTGTCCCAGAAATCTTAAGAGATTTTCGTAGAAAACGAAGAGATTTTTAATTTTACTAGGAGGGCTTTAAATGTAAAGTGACAAGAATAATGTCGGCTACTAGATTTTAGGAAAGGAAAACCGTACGCATCAAGTCTAATTTGCCTTGAGCATTCGGTTTCAAATCTCTGAACTTTTGTCATCTAAACTAGTAGATTATCAATTTGAAGACACTTCACATATAAAAGCAAGCACTTTTATTTCGAAATTAAACCGTTTTTACGAAAGTCTCTTGAGATTACTGCGACACACCCGTATTTAAAAGATTAGATGAAAGATGATAAGATTACATCAGTCGGTTTCAAGTCTCTCAAATTTTTTCATCTATAAATGCAAATAGTTTTAATTCGAAACTTTCATGTCTCTCAAATTTTGTCATCTATAAAGGCACGTTTTTTGTATGTGAACCACGAACCAAACCCAACTACTTTTTTATAAGGATATAGACAAAATTTGTTAAGGTACGGTCCCACACGCAAATAATTTGCCCAAACATTTCTAAAAATTTTCCCTTTATATTTGCCTTATGTGGGAACACCAAATATACTTTTCGCAAACATTTCCAATTCAAGGCAAACTTTGTTTGCTCAATGTGTCCAAATTTTATTGGCGTGAGGGACCGTAGCTTTAGTATTGAATATTTTGAAAATTTATATAAATAAATTTCTTGAATTAATTTCACTTTGTTTTTCATTAATAAATAAATTTCTTGAATTAATGTTCACTTTGTTTTTTCATAGTTAAGTATGCTAACTTGATTAGTGTGACCATACATGTGTGTGCTTGAAACCCCGAAATTGTCTTAAAAGCGTTGCCATATATAACGAGAAAGCAAAGCAACTTTCGTCTGTGCCGAAGTTTAAATACATTTGAAACTTTTGTGACCAATGACTTAATTTATAAGCTTTATGTCTTGTGTCATTGGGATATTAAAAAAAAAACTTTAAACAAAACTTTATGGCAACTACAAGTAGTGTTCATCCGATTTTCGCGGCATTGACATATGTGCAGTGTGCAGCTAAAAGATATCTCTGTGGAAAATTTCAGCTCGATAGCTTTAAAACTGAGGGACTATTTTGCGTAGAAACAGTCAGACGAACAGATGGACGAACTAACGGACAAAGCTCAATCGACTCAGCTCGTAATGCTGATCAAGAATATATATACTTTATGTGGTCGGAGATGATATTTTCTATGCTTTCCAAACTTCTGGACAAAATTATAATACACTTTTCAAGTGTATAAAAATAAAAGTAGGAACTTTGGAGTCGTTCGTAACTCTCAGGACTTTCTTGCGATCATCGGGAATAGAGTACACATCTGTGAACGTCTTATAAATTAATCCATGCACCACTGCAGAGGCATGAAATAAATGTCGTGCCTAAGTTTTGGAATATCATTCATATCAAAAAATATCATAAAAGTATGGTCTCATGCTTTCCCTCACGCTCTCATCTCCAGCACTCATACGTTTCGAGCCTCATTCTTTTGGGTCTCTGATTTCTGATCTGGTTACTTCATTATTACATCTATTTATAACTCCTCCTCTTCGCTTCACACTCGCTGGCTCTTAAGCTCATTAAGTAATCGCTGATGTTGAACTGCGACTCCAAAACTCGTTCTTCATTCGAAATGTTTATTTATTTAAACGCTCCCTCTCACCCCCTCAACCCAACTTTGCTTCAATTTTGATCATCAGCATCATTATCGTCAGCTGGTTCGTATTGGCAATTGATTTGATTTAGTGCTGTGGGCTACTGCCAGGGAGCAGCAGCAGCTGCTGCTGCTGTTTGCCTTTTAATTGCGGCCATGACTGGACAAAAAATGATTTGGTAGCCCAAGTCGGAAATCGTACATAATTTTCTTGTATTGATCGAGGCGAAGAGTGAAATGCTTATGTTTGTCTTGTGTATGATTTGATTTCTGAAGTGTGTCGTTAGGCAGTGGAATTTTCATGTTTGGTAGCTGGCTGCAAATTAAATCAATATTGATTCAATTGATTTGCTAAACAGAGCAGAGAAAAACAGCGTGAAAACTGCTGGACAGCTGTTGGCTGGCCAGAAGATGTAAAAAGTGGGAAGAGATTTATTTTGGAATAACATTTATTTATTTTTTATAAAGATTTAGATAAGATGTTTAGCGCAATAAAATAACAAGAAAAAATATTATTACGCAAACACTGACTTTTTTACCAATTCTTAAAAAAAGAAAACTATGTTCCAAGAACAATACACATCAATTGCTAAATAGAACTTTGAAAATAAAATTGCTTTTTATGAATAGTTAGATATAATACCGAAGTTAAGATATATGAGATATTTTTGTTGATTTTGGTAATATTGTTTTTTCCTTTACCAGTAATATTCGGCAATGTCTCAGAACCAAATTCCAACCCAAAACCAATTCTCGGTGTCCTAGAAATCTCTTTCGGTTGGTTTCAAACCTCTCGTGTTTTGTTGAGAGATTTGGGCAAACCAACCAATACACAAACCAGCCAATACATTAACCAACCAATAGCGACTTCACGAACCCACGAATTATATATCACTGTTTTAGTAGTAGGAGCATATTCTTATACACACACATTTCGAACTCGAGTTTTGAAGAAAACGAAATCTCTCGAAGTTCTGGGACACCGACGGTGATTTTCAAACCAACCGAAGCCAAAATCTCTAGAGATTTCCAGGACACCCCCGATTAAGTTTTCTTAAAGATCTATTCGTACTTAAAACTAGTTGGGCAGTTTATCCAAAAACAATATAGAACTGCATTCAGTGGTTTGTTCCTCCTAAATGTCAAGTTATGAACATTGACATTTCACTCGTGTAAATTTTTTTTAAGATGGCCGGATTTCTTGTAGAATTTCTTTGAGAGGGTATATTAAAATTATCCAATTGATTGGATACGTTGTGTCCAACCAAAGGGCCAGGTATTCATAGGTCAATCGATAACTTGTTCTTTACAAATTAAAACTTCACTTCAGCTCAGTTTCGAAAGTTTTTAGGGAAGTAAAGTTTTAATAAGAAAAGAACAAGCTGTCGAGTGACCTGTGAAGAATTCACGTTTCGAGATCCAGCGCCAGAGTCCTGGCACTTTGGTTGGACATTTTTTGGCGCCTCCGGGTGGACTTGCCAACTTTTGAGATATAGAGCGCCCTGAAGATGCTTCCTTAGTTGAGAGGTGCTGATAGCTTTTGATCAAAGCAGCTTCACACATTGCATAAAAAAGCATCTCCGACCACATAAAGTAGATATATTCCTGACTAGCTGAGTTGATTTTGCCATGTCCGTTTATCTGTTCGTAAGTCCATTTGTGTATATTTGCTCCGTATATTTTAATGCTATCTTGAAAAAAGTTTGCACGAAGTCATGAAATTCTTTTAGGTACCTGTCGGGCAGGATCGGCCAAAAAACCTGTTCTAGTAAGAAAAACTTTTCTGCTTTTATTGGTTGCGTCCCAAACCTACGTATTTAATAGAAAAGTTTGAGTATAGTATAGTTGCAATATTAAAGATTGGTCTGATTGAAACTCTTAAGAAAATTTTTAAAAATCGTAAAAATGTTACTTTATTAGTGCATTACGCACAGAGAATAAACTTAAATTTGCATGCTTCGATCAAGAATGTTCGATGTCAAAAGTACGGTATCAATGAAAATACTTAATCGAAATGCGAATTTCTCATTCAAAACATTAACTTTTGGATCCCAATTTATTGATTCATGCGCTTTCAACTCTATTCTATTGAACTTTGTTTGCTTTTTCCCTTCAATTACTATAAAATAAACTCCGGAATGAGATCGAATTTAGCTCGATTATAAGAACAGATTTCGTAAATCTTCAAGAACGAATTATTCCTTAGTGATTATAACTTCATGTACATTTCAATTATAAAACAATAGAACATTTGCTATGGTACACCATTGTTCTTCAATCCTCGCTTCAATTATTGCCGTCGCTCTCATGAAATTGTGCAGCTTCCAAAATGTCTCAACTGTATTCTTGGAAGGTTGCTTTGGAATCAAACCCTCTAGATTCTGAATTTCTAGAAATAGTCCTCTGAATCTCAATCTCAGAAAAGAAATAATGAAATCCAATAAATGATACATAATTATGGCACTGTAAAAATCGAAGGGGTACATTTTGAGAATAACACTCATTAACAGCCAAAAAGACCCAATTCTACCAAAACTTTTTTAAGGTAGTTTGGAATGCTGAACTCCAATATCGATTTCAAAATTGTTTGATGGGAAAAATTAATTTTTTTTTTGAAAAATTGTATAAATCAAAAATTATGAATTTTTGAGATTTTATAGAAAAGCTTTTTTATTCTCTTCGACTTTTCTTGATTATTTTCTCTGCGCTCATTTTTTTTATCGATCAAAAGAAGAAGAAAATGACTGTTTTCTTTTACTATTCAAACATCTATATAACGAGCCATCTAGCGATAACCTATCACAGCCAATGAACTGTCATGACGAGCCTCATCGGTGTAAAACATGTCAATCAATGTATGAATGTACGTTAAGCTCCCTTTATAAGCTGAGAGAGTTTCGTGCAAGTCTCATTGTACGGAGGGGTACTTATGATTCCTTCTTTACTTTACAAACTTCTGACCAAAATTAAGACGTGCCCCCATAGCCCCCCTCAATTACGCCCTACATGAACCTTTTCATTTTGATTCATTTAAAATGTAATTTATCTTTTTGAATATGTAAGTTCTTGTAAATTTAGATTAAGTAAGCAGACCCAAATACATAAGTAAAATTGTCCTTTTTTTTCTTAATAATAAATTATTTATTTATTTATTTATAAGGCTAAATTTTACAATTTACTGTTACTATTTGAAGTAACTTATATTGTTGGGGGATAAATTGTGCTAAAAAAATAGCAAATATTTAAATGGTACTGAGAAATAGGACCTGGTCTAGAAGTAGCTAGAGCTTTCTTTAAATCAGAAATTCTCACTATAAAAATCACTTCCTTTCCTACTAGCTTAAAGCCCACTTATCTGCTACTCATAAAAATCAATATGGCTCCATTTCATATTCTCCACAAAAATAAAAACCAGATTCTATAAATTCCATTTTTCCCACAACATGTTGTCAGTTTTTCAAATGTTTAGCCTGGCTCATCGTTTCCACATAATTTTGAATTCAAACATTGTCATACTTGCTTGTATCACACACACAAAAATGTGAGCATTTACATAAATCTACATACATATATTCGTAGCTGTATTTATTTATTTATTATTTCATGGCTGAAAGATGGCGACGCTGAAGAAAGCGACAGCTGCTGTGCCAGACAAAAAAAAATCAACTTTACCGGAAAAAGTTAAAGCAGTGCTCCAACTGGGCTTGTTTTGTTATATATATTAAATGTGTGGTACATAGGAAGATAAAGGCAGACACAGACACTCTGTGAGAATATGTTGCCACATTATTATCTAGACGAAGAGGGTGAAATGCTGAAATGGGGCAAGTGTTTTGGGTGTTTTTGTGTGCTTGTAGGCTGTCATGTTAACAAGGCAAGGGAAAGCTTTGTGCCTGCGCACACACACACACACACACGCAGACACACAAAATGGCGGTCGATGCTGGGCTGCTCCATTTGAATTTTTTATGTATTGCATGTAGCAGAAAAGTATGCTACTGTTTTTTGGCACACATTTTTATTTGTTATTAATAATGCCATTGCATTTTATTAAGCCGAATCCTGGTGTGGGTCTATACACTTATTGATTATGAATGAAATTTAATTTAATTTAATTGTGTGCCACGTTTATCCCCTTTGGTTTTGTTATCTTTATCGATTCTTTCTGTTATTAATATTTATTTAGCAATTCATTCAATGGCAAATTGTTTGGCAAGTTCATTGCGCATTTTTTTATATGATTTGTTTGAATAGTTATTGATACGATTTATGGTCTACATATATTTGTTTAGTTTATCATTTGATATTGATGGGGTAGGTTAGGTTTTATCAACAAGCGAAATTTTATTGATAAAGTTTGCGATAAAGTTTCGTCATACTTTGGTTTGTACAACCACTGTCTGCTACTGAAATAATTAACTTTAATATAAAAAGTAAATACCAACAGAAACCGCATTCTACATTTGACACAATTCATTAAGCTTAATGAAGACCCACCAAACAGCATGTACAAAAAGAGACAGCACGATGTTGTCTAGCTGTTGCGTTTAATTAAAATTCAAGTGGCATTTTGTGTGTCGTCGTTGGAGTCGGAGTCTCCCCTGGAAAACTTGCGCTTTAAGCATATAATCGGGCATAAAACAGGCCATAAAACAATGCAATGAAGATACCCCAGGGTGAGCAAGCGAGACAGCCGAACAGACACTTAATGAGCAACTGCTACCTATGGTGAGGTTTATCAAAGGTTTTTTGTTTAGTGTCTGTTTGCTTGGGGTTGTAGTTATGTTTACGTTTTTTTATGTCTTTATGGCACAAACAGAAAACCAGCTTGGCTTCATTTCTCTGGAGATGGGTATATGGGAGAAGTTTTCCATACACATCCCTAACAAATGACTTTTTAATATTTTCAATAACGCCGCCCACCTCGCTTTATTAATATCATCAATACCCATAAAAGCTGGAGAAAAAATATTGGTAAAAAAGTGCAAATGCTGCATTGCCAACAGGGTGACTTATGCGATTATAGACAACTGCCATTCTGGCGGGGCGCGCAGCCATTCCGTTTCATTGCCCTGCCTTTGAGGGCCGTGACATGAGCAAATAAACGCTTCATATTTGTCGGTTATTTATGAGGGTCCTTGGGACGCAGCTGCCAGACCGCCAGCGAGCGGGCGAAAAAAAATTATCACTGCTACAATTTTTCTTGCAAGGGATTATGCTTGTTACAGCCCGGCCCCCTGTCCACTCTCCCCTCCTTTCCTCTATTGACAAGTGTTTGTAGCCGCTGGCTTGTTAAGCTTCTGAATTGTCTGCGAAACGCAAAAATATCATAAATTTTATGGCACATATTTATTTTGATGCTTTCTGTTGCAATCAAATTGTGCAAATGCAGCTGGGAGCTGAAAGGAAAGAGAATGTGTTGACCCACAAATGGAGTTCAAGCTTGCTGAAAGAAAGTTCATGAGCACAATTTGAAAAATATATTTCTTTATGTGCAGATTTGGAAAAAAGAGCTTGACCCACAATCGAATATTCATCTAAAGAAGTTCACTATATCTTAAAGAGCTAAAATTTACTGCCATGTTTGAAAAGCGGCAAAGATTTGATACGTATCGATCATAATGGAAGCTCAATCAACAATCCAGAATGAAAATCTTTTTTCAAAGTGTTTGCAATCAGGAAAAATCAGATTGAAATAAATAGAAATGAGAGTAAAAATCTTAGAATCAATGTATACCATCTTTAAACTTATCAATCCAATTACAGTTCTCTGAAAAGCTCCAGCTAAAAAATCTTTTGCTATGTAGTCTCAGGAAAAATGTAAACAAAGTCGATTCCCCCATTGCTAAACTGACTGTTCTACTAATATAGGCGCTTATCTAATGTTTTTTTATATGATAAAGTCGATTTTGGGACCAATGTGTATTGTTAAGAAACAAACACAATGTTAAAATACCACAATATTTAGTGTACTCAATTCCATTTCCACTGCAACTTTTTGGGAACGCAATTGATTCAGATTCTCGCAACACAAAAACGAAAGCGTTTTTCGTTTAAAAAGTTATGTTTGTTGGCCGGTGTATTGAAAAGTAATTAGCAAATAACGTTCTCGTATAGATGCCCAATGTACATTAGATTCATTTTTCTTAATTCTGTGATCAATTAAGATTTTATTTATGTAATTTGAATTGCAATTAAGTCATTAGCTGAATTAAATATATTTTTTTTTCCAACTTTTTTTTGCTTAACACTTGCCTTTGAGCCGGCTAACAACCATCTAATTATTTTTTCTATAGCTATGTACTTAGACAAGCTAATCCGATTTAGCTTGGGTCGAGTTCATATAAAAATGGTAGCTAAACGCTTGCTAAAACTTTTAACTGGCCTCTTAGCTTGAGTTGTTCTCAGACAAGCTAAATGCCTTAGCTCATACCCAGCTAAAAACGCGTGGCGCCGCAACCTTGACTGACTAAAAGCTGATAGGGTTTAGCTAAGTAGAAGCAAAAAAATGGTTTGCAATTATTTAGCAAGTTACCCTTGCTAAATGAATTGGACATTCGCTGCAGCCTGCAGCAGAAAACCAAATAAAACACAACTAAGGGTTTGCCCGTGACTTCTGCTTTCCAAATATCATCCAAATACTCCTGCGTTTGCACTTTTATTTCTTAAGCCGGTATCCAGCAACGCAAAATCAAAACATTCCTGGCAAAGTTCAAATGAAAAAAATTGTGACAGGAATTTTCTGATTACGATTTCGTTTGTTTTGTATCCAGCAACTTGAACCAAATCCACACTTTGTATAGACAGCGGCGTATCGATAGCGGCGTGTGTGGAACGAAAAAGAGCTATTGCAGAGCTCAGTAATATATTGTTGACAATTATTTTGGATGTGATGAGCGCTTAGATGGAGGTCAAAGCAAACGCCAGATAATGTTTTTATAAATATAATATTAATAATAGCGGTTTCTGTTTTGTAATAGATTCATTCTTCCGTATTGCTACACATGCAGCAGATTCATTTTGCCAAGGTATTGACCCAGCTGCTGAGCTCTTGTTCTTATCTTGTATTCAAATATAACAGACTTTATTTAATTGGCTAACAACCATTGAGTCTTATTTCTTTTCGGGCCACACTGCGAATTGTGAGACCAATGTGGCTGATGTCGAGGTGTGATGTCTTTAAAGAAATTTAATGGTTATTAAATCACACAAGTTAATCAAACACAGTGCAGTAAGACCGTTTGACATTTGGTGGTATTTTTCTGTTGAAGGGTATTATTGCCTTGAGCAGTCACACTGTATCCTGAGCTGGCACCCCAGCGAAAAAGTCGTTTTTTTAGCAAGGTCTAGATTTAGTTTGAGTATATAACTTATATATAAAAAAAAAGTAAAACATAAAAGTCAGCCTCTCATCTCCGAATGTTTCATTTTTGATCGTTTCGCTGGATTCTCTCATGCCGATTTCTTTGGCCCGTGGTTTACCAAAAGTAAAACGTAAGCAATTTCATTCGGAATTGAGAAAAGCAAAACCAAACCGAAACGGAATTGCGTTCGATTTAATTTTCAAAACGGTGCGGAATTGAGTTAATGCCTGAAAAACAAACCAATAAAATCCAATGCTGGAAAAGGGATTGAACGCATGATCCCGTCGTTCTAAGACAACGAGCTTACCATCTGCACCACCGGGATTTTTGCATGCTAAAAGCTTAACTTTCTTTCTTGTAATTTGCCACATCATCACACGTGTGGTCGATGATGGACATGGCCAGTGTGTCTGAGCGTACCCTAAAGTTTTCGTTACATTAGTGTGACAATTATTTACCGTTATTTTGGGGGTGTATCCTAGAATTACTGTAAGATTGCGCTGCACCGTTCATAGCTTTTAAAAAATTTGGTCTCTGATTCCAAATACAAACATGAATGCCAAATTGTCTTTTCGATATTAGAAGCTTATGTCATAAGCAAACTAAATTATTTGTTCGACTAGATGTTGAAAACTGAAGCTTGTCAAAGAGATTGTGTGGTTTATTTGAAAAAATATTTTTGGGTAAGAGAATTAATGCTTGGGCTTTGCGAGTGAGTGAATTATCTATCACGTCACGAAATATTCACGAAATAAATAACTCCTTACGCACGAATCACGCACATAATTTTTGGACCGTTTTGCGTCACTCACGATTCATGTGCGATTCAAAGACCCCTCACCAATTCTCACGCACGATAAAAATGCATGTTTACAAAAATAGTTAATAATTTGCTAGCTGCAGAAAAATCGAGCCCAATAGTTTCTAAACTTGGTGGAATATTTGTTGTGAACATTTTTAAATTTGTTTCTGTAAGTCTTATTTCTCATGGTCCTTGTTGGATGTAGCGGTGTCGCAATAACCCAACAGTGCCACGCTAACAGGAATATGACGACACTTCTTTGCATGAATTGCAAAATGTAAAATGTTGGGCCTAGACGTCCATTTCTTCCTTTTGTTTGTGCTTTCACTAATTCAAAATTTTTATTTCCTTTCCAAAGGCTTCGTTTTATTTCGTCTTTTGTTCTGAAACACATAATTAAAACTTAAAGCAGATTTGCTGCAATTGGCAAACGCAAAACTGTTCAAGGTTCTTGGACTTCCTGCAAAAGCTTTTTTCATTTCATTTGAGTGTGCCCGTGCCATTTTGTACTATAAAATATTATACACATTTTGATATTTGATGATACTTGTTAATCAAACATAAATTGAAAAATTTTTGTTATTGCTGCATAACTTATATTCACGATGATTGCCCTTAATTCACTCACGAAACTGTGTATTTGTTCACTTTCACGTCGTGACACACCTTGACACGTTTAAATTCACATTACGAGTGATTTTCTAGTCTCTGTTGACTTTTATTAAGGTTTCGTCTTGGTTCCGAGACCATATTCTTGGTTTTAGATTGATTTTTTCTTAAAATTAAAATTTAAGCCAACTGCAGTTTTACAGACTTTTTCAATGAAGCTGACTGCGAAACTTTATTTCATTTATGTTCATAGTCAATTTTTCTAAATGAAAGTCAGGCTATTTTTCGCTTAGTACTCATCTGCTGGGGTAAGGCTACCTATTAAAGAAGTGTCCACAACTGGTCTGGAGCTATACCCTCTAGTACGGCTAGGGTCAGTCACAGTATTTTCGTCAACCCAGCGTTGCTCTTTGAACGGTGATGCGTCGTGACGACAACGATTGAGGCTTATGTCGCTTCTCTGCATGGCATTGCGTCTATCGAGCGGCGCTCATGTCGGTTTCTGCATGGCATTGCGTCGACCTAGCGTGCCTGGAGATTCGTTAACGTATTCAGCGGACATCGCCTTGCAAAATACGTCAGTCGAACACGTTGTGAAGGGTATAAGGGTGGGTCGACGATTGTCACAAAATCGTCGACGGAACGTTGATGCAGCTTTGGTCGGCCGTACTAGAGGGTACTTACTCACTCCATCGACAGAATCATTTTTCAAGTGTGAAGTCGATACAAAACAAGGCCTTCTGGGAATTTACCCAGGATTCAGGGATTCAATTCACAAAGGTATGGGCACAAATAATGTTTGTCAAAGTTTCAAGATCTTAAACTGCGTTCATGACTTCTGCTCTTAACATATTTGTAAGCTCGAAGAAATGCTAAGCTATCCTGTAGGAACCCTTTCAGCTTGCTTACATAATCTCCCATCTCTTTAATAGCCACATTTGACGTTGCCTTATCTATATGAAAACGTTAGCCATAACAATTTAAATTAATAATTTCTGCACCAATTGCACCAAAGTATCATAAAGGGACACACACAAAGTTTTCAAAAAAAGGAGTCAAACTCACCCCCACTTTCAGTAAAGGAATAACGGCTGCCTGTGGCTTTACCTTTTTGCCTCCTCCACTCCCCTGTTTTCCCTTCTGTCCTGCATATTTAGTTAAATCATTTCACATAATTAGGGATCATTTAATAATGGGGTGACATTAATTGAAAGCACACACCGAGAGCGAGAGAGAGAGAGACGGCCTGCCAGCCCTGCTACCGTTTAATTTTATGACCACCCTCTATGACCAAGTCCACTTGAGTGACTTTACGACCATCCAGGGCACGTACCACTCCCACTCTTGGGATATGCGGGGGGAATGGCTGGGAAGGGCGTGGCAATTTTTGTGGGCGTTTTGCTTTTATTGGCCTCTCTCGTCGTTGTCGTTGCTAATTGATTTTAATGAAAGCCTCGGGGTCTTATGCAAAAGTTTAGTCCTCGTCGTCGACGTCCATAAATTTCTGTGGTCAATTTGGGTTTGTTAATTGTAGCTACGTGTGTTTAAGGTACCTTTTTTGGGTGGGGCATTTGCTTATACAGTTTGGTTCCACCCACAATTGTAATTAGTGAGAAATTACGTTAAGGGGCCTATATTAACAAATGAGGAAAATACGTTATATCACTCAAGCAAGTAAAAAAAATAGTAATTTTATATTACTTATTTAAGCATCCTAAAATCTCCAATTAAACTTTGATGAATGCTCAAGAACCGCAAGGACGAAACATTTAAAGAAGCGATAAATGATTTTTGCATCAAAAGTTTTCCCAAATAGAGGTGGTTCGATGTGAGCTTAAGATTGCTCAGTGGTTTTATTTGCCTTTTTTGCCACAGTTGTTGAGATAATGACCCCAAATTTAATTTATAAGCATTTTTTAGGCCCCAAGAATAACTTAGAAAGATTTACTCAATTTAGAACAATATTTCATATAGCTGCCATATAACCGATCTGACCGAATTGCTACATCATTGTTGTTTTTGAAGCTTTCGGACAGAAATTTTGTTTGTGCTCGTATTTAAAGTACCTAGCTTGATTTGCAAAATCTGGTTCGGCTTGGAACACTATTTTATAAAGCTGACTTATAACCGACCAGACCGATTTGCTCCAACTTTGTTGTTTTTGTCGCTATCGGACTGAAATTTAATAAATACTCGTATTTTAAGCTCCTTATACGACATTCAATATCTGTATATGGGCCAACACAAAACAACACACATTAATGAAATATATTGAACATTGTCAAAAATGTTTTCATTTATACATTCTAAATACCCTGGCCTCCAATATCCATTAATTACAATAACTTTCTGTGCAAATTTAGATGATGTGGAAGTCCGCAAAGCTACCAAATAGTTGACGCCAATTTTATGGCAACAATAAGTTAACTCAACAGCTGACTTTGATAATCGATAACAAGTTCAGGGTTGCCAAACATTAAAAAACTTTATTCGATTCTTTGTAAATAGACTGTGAAGATTAAAGGTGAATTATCAAAAATGTGTTTGTTTTCATGAAATTTTCGACTTTATGCAAATTTGGATTTGGTTAAAAAACTCAATAAAAATCTGACCCTTAAATAATTTGATATATAATAATAGTCCAGTCAAGTTTGGTTTAAAAAATGGCATATTTTTGGTAAATATTCAGCCAGATTTTTGATATGTGGTAGGGGACTGTCTAAAAGGTTCAAGTTTAAATTTGTGTCAATTTGCGTCATTGTGAACGACCGCCATATTGGAAAACGCGAGTTGGTCTGTATTTTGAAAACGATTGACTTTTAAGAAAAATTGTCTAAGACAAGGTTATAGATAAAAACATTACCTTTCTTTTTTGTTCTCACAAATTTTATGTATTTAAATTTGACCCTCTACAAAGGGGAACACTGATAGACCGAATTGATCCTTAGGAGAAATATAACTTAGGGATGACTTGAGACAAACTACAGTACTTAACACGATGAACCGGTCTCTTAACTATACGGTCATCCGTCGCATTCTTCTTAAAAGTTGATAATTGTTTATCGTCCTCTACTGGACATATTCTCAATTCTCAAAATACTCAACATAATCTGCCATTTTTTCCTTGAAGAATGTCTTAGGAGCATCTCCGACCCCAAAAGATATATTTCTGATCAGCATCAACACCGACGATATGCATGTCCGTCAGTCTGTACCAACACCTAGATCTCGGAGAATAGAAGTGCTAGAGCCACCAAATTTTGACTCCTATTGTCCCTGCGCAGATCAAGTTTATTTTAAATTTTGTCCACGCCCCCTCCCGCCCTCACAATTAAAAATGTTGAATAAATCCTACAATTTTGAAGATATCAAGCTCATATTTTTCAGTGTAGTGCAGAGGGAGGCAAAATACTTTCTTTGTTGTTGTGTGAGCAGCTCAAATTGCTCTCAATCAGAGCAACGACTGCGTCGCGGCGTAGGAAAGCGACGCAGCGTGACAGCTAACTATGTGTGAGCAGCGCGGTGAGAATTTTCGTATGCACGCCAGATAGCAAGCTGCCGGCCCCTGGTGTAGTGTGACAGAGTTAAGTATACAAGTTATAAAAAACTTTGCATACTTTTTGGCGCCGCATGCGCTATTTGCTTACATAATGTTGAAATGTTCTCATTAATGTTAATGCTCTGTAAACTAACATAAGCGAAGGCTATACAACATTAGTTTCCCTGAGTAACGGGTATATCAAAGTCGGGCAGGACCGACTTGAGCTTACGCTCTCGTAAGAAATTATAGACTAATCCTGCAAATACGAGCTCATAAATTTTTGACATTCTTATAAGGATCTTAATATGTTCAAATGGTTAATTGAAATTCAATTTCTATTTCTTAGAAGTCATAGTCCGGGGTGTCCTGGAAATCTCTAGAGATTTTGGCTTCGGTTGGTTTGCAAATCGCCCGAGAAATCCTTCGGTATCCCAGAGCTTCGAGAGATTTAATTTTCTTATTCGATAGTCTAGTAAGAAGGTGTGTGTATAAGATTATGGTCCAATTACAAAAACAGGGCAACGCCTCTCGCAAATAATTTAACGGGTGACAACTAAAAATCTTATGTGGCCGGGTGCCTCAGCGGCTAGTGTGCGCGACCGCTGTGCAAGAGGTCGAGGGTTCGATCCCGCCTCGGAACATCTAATGAAAAGTTTTTTCTTTGAATAAACTTCACCCGGTCACCCTCTCTGTTGCAGGAAAATCTTCTAAACCTGCCGTTCGGTCGGCGTTCTTGTCCCTTCCTCTTGTGCGAAAATTAGAAGCCCCCAGCGGGGGGTTGAAGGCTCGGTTTTTGGCTCTTTGGGGCTGTGTTAAGCCATTTTACTTTACTAAAAATCCACAATTCTCAACGGATCTTTATGCCAATTTTACAGTTTATTTATGACTACACATACATTTTTTTGGTCGATTTGGTCGAATGGACCGTTATCAGCCACTTGACGTAGCTTCCGAAAATTCTCGCAGGCTGCGACCTTGGGATCGTATTTCCGGATACATAAGCGAATCTTGTTGGTCATTTTTGGCCTTCCAGTTGTTTTTGTAAACTGCTGCACTCATACTTCCAAAAAACTCTTCAATTGGACGACACTGCGGAAAGTTTGTTGGGTTCCGTTCCTTTGGTACAAAAGGGATATTGGTAAAAAGGCGATATTGGTTGCACATCCACCGACATTGCGATTTGACAGTTTGTATTTGGTCAGGTGTGTAACTTGGTGCTCTTTACCTACGTCTGGCAACAATATTATTCTTTTTCAGCACTTTACTGAAGTGTTGTTGGCTGCAATTAAATTTTCTGGCTGCATCTCGTTGACTTATGTTGTCTTTGTTGTTAAAAAATTGGGTAAGCTTTCTGACTGTTGCTTGGCCGGTCATAATGTTTGCTTTCCGACCACTTCCAACCTCTCTTTTTATTATTTTTCGTTGCAAAATACTATAAATAGTGCGTTTGGACTTGCCCTCCTGGATAAAATGGTTTACTGTAAACACTTTACCTTTGTCAGAGTGCATTTCTCTGCTCGGACGACATGATGGCGACTACTTGTGAAAATTTTTGTCAGGGGGCATGAATACGTGTTGACAGGAGAACAAAGAGAAAGAAATGTCATCCCGAAAGCTTTTATGTCAAGCTCAGCTAAGGGCGCGCTCTCTCAAAGTTTGTGCAGATTTTTAGTTTTCACCCGGTTTAGCCGCTTTTATTCATAGCTATTTTGGTGTTTCCTACATTGAGTAAGTCTTGCCAGCCCTGGTAACATTTGTTGGTGTCTAGCGAAGACAGGCGTTGGTTCGCCAATTCGGTTTGGTTGGTTTGCAAAATCTCTTAACAAAATTCGAGAGGTTTGAAACGAACTGAAACATATTTCTAAGACACCGAGAGGAAGTCTTGGGTTAGAATTTGGTTGGAAGAGATTTCTGGGTCACCTCCGAATATTTCATAAAATGCCTTTATGAACCACTGAACCGAACCGAAACCGCGGTTCAGTTAGCTCCAAAAACCACCAAACTAGTACTTATTTTCAAGTGGTTTGCATCCCTGCTTTAATATCCTTTTAATCATCCGGACGAGCTGAAAATCATACATAGGATATAATATAGGATCATCCTTTGCATAATTTTCAGCTCCGCTGGATGATGAAAACTGATATTAAAAACGTATCCAGTCCAAATGGATCTTATTTGGATAATTTTTTATTCTGTGTGGTATACAGTAATCAATATTTGACGGTATACCCGTTTCGTCAATGAGCATGGAGGAGTGTCCCGTCTTACCCCCGTTCCAGGCATCGGATTCTCCTAGTTTAAGGGCTGTTGTTATAGCAAGTTGCTTTGATATAAGCTATAGTGGTAGGAGGTGCAAAATAGCTTACGTAGGTGTTAGTTCCCAGAGCACCGCTAATATAGATTTCCGCACTTCTCAGGATAATAATGTGGGTTAACAGTTCCGGTTCTGGTTCAATGTATGCTCTTCAATACTATTCTACTGCTAAATAAATATCTCCAAATTAGTCATATTTCAACCCCTAACACCTTGCCCCCGTATGGTCCTTTCTTCTCAAATTAGCAGCTGTCGCGCTGTTATAAACAATTAATAAATGTCAAAAAACTTTTGCCGCAAATTCCCTTTTCAACTTCTTTCGGGGTGGTGCGGGCGACATTATTTTACGACAACGCTTATTGTTTCATAATTATATTATGCCAAGTGCTTGTAAACAAGATTATTAAATGTTAAATTTTATAGATTTGAAAAGTTTTTTAAGCGACAAAATAATAGGTCGAAGGCCGATGATTACTTAAAATTTGTGAAAGGGAATCTGCAATTTTTTATTAACATTTAAAATAACCTACTTAAGTAGGCGCATCTCTTTAATACTTCCTCCACAACGATTGTGTTTATTATTTTGCTTTTCTCTTCCACTTTCAGTGTCCGCCAATCTCTCACAGTCACATCAGCATCATCCTTCCAACGACAAGGATGGTAAGAAGAAACACACCCGCCCAACATTCAGTGGACAGCAGATTTTTGCACTGGAAAAGACTTTCGAACAAACCAAATATCTGGCTGGACCAGAACGGGCCAAGCTCGCGTATGCCTTAGGAATGTCCGAATCGCAGGTTAAGGTAAGCACACACACACACACGCCAATCCCTTCTTGTATGCAAATTAAAATCACATAAAATGGCGGACGAAGGTAGCACAACAAAGACATATATAAAACTTCCCCTTCACCAATGACTTTTTCCGAAAAAATTTACATTTTTATTGAAACGCAAAGCTGGTGGATTTTTGCTTTACTTTTTCCAAAATGGCGCCAATGGGTCTCAATGGATATTTCGGTCTCTGTGGGTTATGCCCCAAAGGCTTAGTGACCCCGCCCCCTGTCCCCATTCCATTGGCCGTCATTTTAAAGTTTCATTTTTTTGTTGTGTCCCCCAACCCGAAATGTTATCAACAAATAAATCCTTTGTGTCGTCAAATTTGTAGCCCTCAACTTTGCTGTAATCCGAGCGCCGACGCGGAAGAGCAGGGGCAAGGAATTGGTGGTAGACACGCACGTGTCATTGTCTGAAGTCGCGTGTGGGATTTGTGTGTTGTATATTTTTTTGTGGTGTTTGTCATTTAAATTAGTTGGTAAGCCGGGGACAGTTAATTGGTTGGCGGTGATATTAGCAAATGCTTGCAGAATGTAAACAAAAATCATTAGAAGAGGGACTATGACTTACCTAATTTCGTACACTCCAGTGTGCGAAAAACTGAGCGCTTTGTTGATGTAGTTCTGTCGTAATTCCCTCGCTTACTTTTGAGCAAAATGTCGAAACAAGTTTGCGCATTTATTCTCATTTTTCTCGAAAATATTGCAAAATTGTAGTTCTTTCTGATTGTGTCCACTTTTCATTCTTAAATATTCGCCAATCATCCAGGAACTTTCTCACTTAAACAGATTTCATTAGTAGATACTTGATTGGCTCATTTGTAGACACATTTGTCAGACAATTTAGTAACCCTCCTCGCCCACACTTTTCTCACCACACACACACACACCCTGCCGACTGTGCGCAATCAGGATTCTGGCAAAGAAATCACGTTTATGATGAGGAAAAATGATTAATTACCAAAAAATGAGGCCGTTGGCATAGGAGGAATTCCGCCGAGGCAGAAGATACCAACGTACATAGAGAGAGAGATAGAGGATTGATGGCTTGAATTGCAGGCTAAATATGCGTCATTTTGTGCAAAGGCAAAGGCAGAAGGAAGGGTCGGACGACTGCTGACGCGTACAAATGGACAGAGAGATGGATTGTGGAACTGCAGCAGCAAGGCAGCCTCCTCCTGATAGACATGCCAAATGACTGCATGACTTTTGGGTGGAGTGTAAATTAAATTCTAGGACAACGACAACGATGAGCAAGGATATTCAGCTTCATACATATTCAATTAGTGTGCGTGCATGTGGGGGTCTCAGATGAAAAACAGCCATGACGATGATAGTATGCAAATTGACAAACAAAAACAGAAATGGACACAGCCAAGGATATGCCCAGAATATGACAGACAGAGCACCCTGTATGTGTGTGTGTGTGTCTTTGTGTGGGCGGCCAAATGATCTTGACAAGAATAATTGCGCTGTTATCATAATTAAAACCGTTTTTGGACACAGACTGGAGTCCTTTTGGTCCTTGTTTTAGCAATCATTTAATGCAAATGGTCGCCATTTTGAACGTTCTTATGAACGAGCGGAGGGGGGGAGAGGCACAAGTGAGTTATGGCGTCTGTGGCCATTATTAATGACAGAGAGAGAAGGAACACTTCCCATACATAGTTGGTCCCTTGCAATAATATTATTGCATGTTTTGTTGTTATAGCTTTTTCGTGATTTTGTGGCCCCGTTTTTGCATAAATGTAATGACAATTTCGGTTCTCCTGATTGTTTAGTCAATGTATGTAAACACATTTTGGGCTGGCGTGGGTTTTTACGTAGATTGTTAACCATGTCATTTGCATGAAATGGAAAATAATTGGAAGAGTTTATTTCATTTTAGAAGAATTATCTTAAGTACATAAGAACATTGATACAATTGTACTTACTAAATTACCCTTAATTACCCTCGGAATAGAAGCGCACGTTTTTACTAGTGGTCTTCATACCGAAGGGTGGTAAGCCCTCACAAGTTAAACCAAGCGGCTATAGGTGAATCAGTCTATCCTCGTTTCTTCTTAAAACCCTAGGGAGACTTATAACTAAACGCCTACCTAAGGCAAACTATAAACCCCTCTCAATTAGTACAATCGCAAAGGACGGTCCATTGAAACCGCCCTGCACTCCCTAGTCTCAAGGATTGAAGTGGGGGACTTCTCTCTACTAGCATTTCTCGAAATAGAGGGTGCCTTCAATAACGTCCAACCTAATGCCATCAATTCCGGCTTGGCAAATGTGGTTATGTCTCTGATTGGTTACTCGGACCAATTGCTAACTAGCAGGTCGGCGTATTCACCACTCGGAGTTGTTACGACGCACAGAGCAAAGGCACTCCGCAAGGAGGTGTTCTCTCTCCGCTTCTATCTATCGTGACTCCTACTGCTCATTGAGGCGGAGGGACTCGTGGTGGTGGTCTACGCGGGAGATATCGTAATTTTCAAACAAACTCTGTGTGACCTCATGCAGACAGCACTGGCAACACTAGCTCAGTGGACGACATCTTGCGGACTAGGCGTAAACCCAGCCAAAACAGAACTTGTGCTCTTCACCAGAAAGTACAAAATTCCAAACCTGATCCCTCCCAGGATCAATGGAGTAAGCCCTGCG
This sequence comes from Lordiphosa collinella, assembly GCA_018904265.1. Taxonomy (NCBI): domain Eukaryota; kingdom Metazoa; phylum Arthropoda; class Insecta; order Diptera; family Drosophilidae; genus Lordiphosa; species Lordiphosa collinella. The sequence continues at coordinate 353,030 of JAEIFV010000049.1, forward strand.
TTTGGTGACATTACCAAATACTTGGTAGTCATTCTGGACAGGAAACTACTCTGGAATGACAACATAAATGACCGCATTAGAAAGGCAACCATTGTTCTTTTCTCATGCAAAAAAGCTAAAGGCCGAAAATGGGGTTTCTCCCAGACAATGGGCCCTGTTCCGGATGTTCCGGATCGTGTAAACGTTAACATTTTGCATCCAAATTGAACATCGTTGTATAGAAGGTGAAAAATATGCCTACGGTTACTAGATCTGGTATAAAAAGACTCGAATTCGTTTGAGCTACTGAAATCGATTGCTCAATGCCAAGTGAATTCAATTCGAGAGATAATTACGACGAGATCTAGTTATTACATACTAATTAACACGAAAACGACACCGAACTTGTGCCGGGAAACTCGGGAAACAATTTGTCCTGAACAACATGAACAAAGTGCAGAGAAGCGCTGAAATGTGCTTAGCGCTTAACACCATACTTCATCTCGTACCACTAGACCTAGTAGTGAGACAGATGGCTGTCATAACAGCCTTAAGACTACGATAATCCGATACCTGGAACTGGGGTAGTTCGGGGCACTCCAATATACTCAATAACCAAACGGGTATACCGTTAAATATACGGAAAGGAGTCTGCAGACACGCTAGCCAGACTAGGCACAACCACCGAGCTCTTTTTAGAGAGGAGCACGTTAGGGATGCCTATGGCTACCTAAAAGCTTCACAAATAAGCTGAAAAACTGCGCCCCGCTACGGACCGGTGGAGAATCCTTTTCTCCTGTGCTGTAGCAAGACTTACATGGCCAGCATTCGACCATTAATCGTACTAATACACTTTTACGTTACAGAAAGAAACAGATACCACTTCTGGTAGGGGCCCTGACGGGTCGTAGTCTTATAGGCAGGTACGCAGCACGCCAAGGCGTATAACACATAACCAGCCATTGCAACCTAACCTAACTTTCGTTTAAACCAGGGGTGCGCATAAATCGCGCTCATGAGGCGCATTTGTTGTTGGTTTGCGCGAAGGCTCAAGGCATGCGCATAGGACTAACGCAAACCGAAATTGTAGCAACAACTTCGAATGTGTCTCTCTTCTCTTTCTCTTCTATGCTCTTGCGAAACTGAATGCAACAACAATACGTGCAGACAGCGCTGGATCGTCGATTTTGTTTTTGTAGTCGAGCCACAAGCAATCACACACACAACCAGTTTTCTCTTTTGTTTTCTTGTGGTTTTTGTTGTTTCTGATTCTGGATTTTTTATCTGTGTGTGTAAAAAGGCACGCATAAGAGATATTTGGGCACCTCTGGTTTAATCCAAAAACTAACGTTCTTCTAATCTATTTTTGGGCGACCACATTTCTACGCACAAAACAAAAGCAATACAAAAGAAAAAACACTTTTCGCAAACACACATTGTGTTCTAATCATTTGCAGACAGTTGTTTGATGAGCGCTGGCTCCAAAGTGTTTTGCTCAACCGAATATTCGAAACAGAGAACACAAGAGGAGTGAAAAAATAGAGTTCCGCTCAGTGAGAGACCTTGTGTGCAGCGTTTGTTTCCTTTTTTAAAGAGGCTGGCATTAAAAAAGTGTTAAAATTGCTAAGAAGTGTTTGCGGGCTAGGGCTATACTTTACTTAAGTAAAATTAATCAATTTAAAGACCGTTTTCCAGATGATATTTAAATGTAATTCGGGACAATACTTCGTTTAACTAAGTCTGCTGCTCAAAAGCATTCAGATTTTAAAACATTTTTCTAAAGTTCGACATTAAGATTTATTTTCGTACAGTCCGGAAATCAGCCAAAAACACGACCCACGCCTTACTCTACTCTCAACAACCGCAGCCTACACAGCCCATTATTGCTTCTCCTCCTCAGGCTCACGTTCTGCCCTCACCAGTGACGATAGCTTTCTTTGCTCTCGACACCTCTGTTGTGACGGTTCCCTTATTTACACCAGCCGCCGCCTATAAATCCGCCTCTGGTTTAATGTGCATCCCGGCTAATACTAATCTTCTGTTGCGTTTATTGGTGGTCAAACTAGCAAAATGTTTCAGTGGTGAAGCAGTGTTGCTGCAGCGCAAATTAAGGGAATCTGCCTCTTTCTGCACCAGCGATCACCAAATGTCCCATGAGAGAGGCCTTGATATTGGCATTAACCATTTTATAAACTCTTATAATTTGAAACATTTTATACTACATTCTCTGAGGTCTCTCAGAGAACAATTCTCGCTATGAGAATATTCTCAGTGTCTGAGTACTAGGCTTAAAAGCATAAAAATGCTTCCACTGCCACATTTTATGCAAACTCAATCTTATTTAATTAAAATAAAATATGTACTCAACAGTATTCCAACCAAACGCCGTGTTAACCAAACCCAAAGGTGCCATTAAACCAGATACAGCATAATTTACAACTTCATTTGCACATTTGTGTAATTATTATTTGCTACATTATGTGAAATAAAATTACAATTAATATTTCTCGTGTGTTACATGCCGCAGACACAGACCGAGAGTCTTCCCACTGGCTTGGCCTCCAACGTACAAAAAGAATAAAAAAAAAACAACAGACAGGACTCCACAGAAGCAACAACAACGGCAGCAACAATATTAGTTGGGCATCATTAAGGCTGCTTTTCATGGTCATTATATTTTGGTAACAGCTGTGTCCATGTTGTTACGGGATTTGCCACTAAGGTCTGAGGTTGTTGCTGGGTTGGCAACGGGCGCATGGGTGGTGGTATGGGGCGGTGAGGCTGCCAACATTATCAGAAATGTTAGATGCGTCATCTAGCACCCACTAAAGAATAGTGAAGGAAACGCAACCAGGCGACAGACTGTTGAATTTGCTAAGGGAACAGTTTAATATGTAAGTCGTTTTTTGAATGATCGAAATTAAGAGAGGTCAAAGGAAACGGTTCAAACGAATAAAAAAATCTAGTTTTTGAGTGGAAATATGCTTTAAAAATTGGTATTTAGTTAAGCTAAAATGAATTCATTTGAATACATCAAGCTTTATAAAAACCGGTTCGTAAAAGTTTATGCCAAATGCTGGCATCAAACAACCATATCACTAACACCATGACACTTTCCCTAAAGAAGAACTAGAGGCAAATCAAATATTGAAAATCATGGAGCTGCCACAAAATATCATTTAAACAATGCGGCTAAGTGCTATTTTTTATTGTTAAATGCTTTTTAAAAACTTCTCCATTTTTTATGACCTGCCTTGTATAATTAGCACCAGAATAATGAAAGCTTATAGACATCAGTTTGTAGCCCCGAATGCTGTCATAAATGACAGTTGGCACTGACAATGGGGTACACGAGACTGACAAGATGACAAACCTGACAATAGATGAGTTCATAAAAACTTATGACAGAAATGTCTAATTGAATTTTGGTAGAAGAATTCCTGCAGCTATTGTTTGCCTGGCTAATGGATTTGATTGTGTGTTAATGAATGGAAACGATTTCAAAGTCTTTTTAAGTTTCGTCGATTGCTCAACACTTTTTTCCATCACCCAAAAAAATTACTTTTTATGGTTGGTTCTGGGCATTTGCCCTTAAGTTTATGGCTACAAAAATCTAATAAATCACAAACTCACATAAATATATATAGTATAAAACGGAGAGGGCGAGTCTGCTGTTCGAATTAAAATTTACGAGCCAGAAATAAAATGTTTGGCCAACCAATAGGAGAGTAACAGCGAGAACAACGGCAACAACTTGTCAGAAAGGTATTCCCGTGTGCTGCCATGTTGTAAATTTTCATGACTTTTAGGTCCCCAAACAGGACGCGCGCGTAAACAAATAAATTTCCAATTTGGCCAGGAGTCATATATTTAACAGAAAAAGGTTTGATTTTGACATTCTGTTTGGTTCCTACGAAAATTTACATAACCCGCTTTTATCCTTATCTTGCCCACCTGACGGACGACGAACGGACGGACGACGTCCGAAAGAACGGATGCCCCCCTGTGGTGGTGCCAAAAAGGAACAACGTATACTATGTTTTATAACTTTTTCTGTTTTGTTGTGGGTCCTCCCGACGCCTGTCGCAATAAATATAAATCCCCAATAGCAATTCCAACCAATCGAAGCGTAACGTGACCACGTCAAATTGATTGCCACAATATTTGATTGACTTTGACATGTTGTGTTGGCTGTCATAAATTCCTTTTCGGCTTCTTCTTTTCACTTCTGGCTAAGTTTTCTTGGCCAAGAGCCCTCCCAAGACGGCTTAGACTGCCCTCGATGTGGTGTGGCCATAAAAGTGGTTGCGGAAATTCGTTTGAAAAAAAAATGAATAAGTAAGGGGAGAGAAACCAAAAAGTTAAAAACTACTTATCCAATAGGCAAAAAAATTTTGTACAAATTTCTAAACGCACTATTAGGGTTGCCAGATTTTTTTTTAAATATTTTTTAATATTGATTTTTTTTATTCTTTTTTCTAGTTTTTAGCCGGCTCGAGGTCATGTTACGCATTCGCAAAACCTTAAACAGAGTCACACAACACCACAATTAACAACTGTTTAATGAGCAGTCCCTATATGCCTGCGATGCTATAACTGTTTGGGTTGAAACGACGCACCAATAGACTTTTTTTTGTGCCCCTATGGCCTTATCGAATTAGTGTGAGAGATATTCTCCTCTTTTTTTTTTTTATATTTTTATATTTTTTTAAAAAGGGCATCTATCAACATTCGATTTAAACTAAACTACAAGCAATACATAAAAAAGCAACTTATTCAAGTTAATTAGAGATATGTATGTTTTTAAACCACACTTTTTATAACCAAAGATTCCGAAGATTCGCCGCTAAATATCTGAAAAAAATTTTCGATAAGCGTAATTTTGCACTGGTAAAACATCTCGATAATAATATACCGGGCTATAAGCAATTATATCGATATTTCCATTTATCAACTTCATAATTTTATGTTTTGCTTGTTGTTTATTACGATATACGATTACATCAAATTTATTCACATCTGGATACAGGCCTATTCTCAGATCAAGTACTTCATATGAATAGAACATCATAGCACAGCTGTTAAAACTAAAAACCTTTGAGCAACTGTCTTATTTATACGATATAAAATAAATAAAATTTGTTGTTTCTGAAAACAGGACTTAAGGAGGAAGAGGGGAAATTTTCGAAATCTGAAACAAACATGATCAGGGTATGATACACAGTGTGTGCTGTACCACAGAGTATAAAATTCGATTTTTTTCGGTTTGATCAGAAAGTACGTATTCTCAGCAGAAAATAAGGATTTTCTTACTTTGATCAAGAATGTTTGGTGTTCGATAAGAATGAAAATTCTTGATCCAAAAGGCAAATTCTTGATCAGAGTATGAATTTTTGAACCCGCTTTTCTTGGATCTAAGAGTTTTAAAACTTGAAGAAAGTACAAAGCATTCTCAAATCAAGTAGAAAAATTTTTGAACCAAGTGCTTATCGAACTCTAGTTCTAGATTGCTTATTCTTGAATCAAGAGCATAGTGCATTGTCAAAGTCCAAGAATGTTTGTTCTTGTATTAAGAGCTTATCAGTTTTCCTTTTTATTCCCGTTACTCGTAGAGTAGGGTATACTAGGGTATACTAAAGTCGTGCAAGTGTATGTAACAGGCAGAAGAAAGCTTCTCCGACACCATAAAGAATATATATTCTTGATCAGCATCAACAGCCGAGTTGATATAGCCATGTCCGTCTGTCTGTACGAACACCTAGATCTCGGAGACTAGAAGAACTAGAGCCAAATTTTGTATGTAGACTCTTATTGTCCCTAGGCAGATCAAGTTTATTTCAAATTTTGGCCACGCCCCCTCCCGCCCACAATAAAAAATGTTGAATATCTCCAACAATTTTAAAGATATCAAGCTCATATTTTGCAGTGTGGTGTAAGGGCCAATATCTACAATCTCTGAAACTTTCATAAAGAACAGATAATAAATGGCAGAGTAATTTTTGTATGTTGGTAGGTGTATATCAGAATCAAATCGAGTTTGTTTCAGATTTGGAAAATTCCTCCCCCTCCCCCCTTTAAGCGCAAAAAAATGTCAGAGCCTCAATTCTTAAGTTAAACCCTGGAGACTTTATATACATATATCAAGTAAGGCCCAATATCTTTATATTCTGAAAAGATCAATAGGATCGGACAAAAACACCGATGTTATATACGAATCAATTTTGCTTGTGAGAAGTGGGGGGTCTTGCATTGTCAGTTACCGCGCGCAGCCGAATGCGCGCATGCGTTTATATGTATGTGGAGTGTGTGTGTATGTGTGACAGTCTGTTTATGTGAATGAAAACACAAGATGTCAAGGGAACAGGGTTTTTTGTAGTCGGGCACTCGACAACAGCTCCCATACTTGTTTGTTTTAATTTGTTTCATGGAAAATTAATTCTCAAACTATGTAGTAAGTTTTAGCCGGTTCGAGGAATTCACAACACCACAAAGCGGCAGCAGTCTTTGCCTGTCAACTCTCAGTCCAGCAGACTTCACGCCATGCCAACAATGCCATAACTGTTTGGGAATGCAACTTGAGTGCAAAAAACTCCCCCATAAAAAACTATGAGAGCGGTCTCAACGCTATTCTCTCAAATGAGCTTGCTCTCCTCTCTTAGTTTCTTTACCTCACTGCCCTCGCATTAAACAAATTAAACTAAGAACGAATTAAGGTAGATTTTATGGGCAAAATTCTTGAAAATTTAAGAGCGATTAGTTTTTATTTTAAGAGCGTTCGTACTTAAATTATTCATTCTGCTTTTTCTGGGTGTAGTAGACTTTTTTCCTGAATCTTTAATTATAAATTTACCTCTTACTTAAACCGCCTATCGTCCTTGAACATTTGGTTATTATTTTAGAATGTCATAATTTTAAGTGTGCACTATGTTCGAACTGTGTTTATATTTTGCGCCTTTTTTAGTACCAAAGGTTAGTTTTTAAGAACAGTGGGCTTGTTTTGTGAATGAAAATTCACGAACGAAATCGTTAGTAATCGGTAGTGTGTGTGCCTGCTGTGCAAGAAGTTGTGGGTTTGATCCTACCTCTGGACATCTAATGAATAAGTTTTTCTTTAAGAAAACCTTACTCACTCGGTCACCTTCACTAGCTACTTGCGCCAGCTTTGAAGCTTCAGATTTGGCGTAAAAATGTAGGTCCCTTAAGCTTTTGCGAAAATTAAAATCATTCAGACCAAGATATTGGAGAAGCTTGGCTTTGGCCCTTTGGGCTGCTCTTTAAGGCCAAATATTACTTTTTCCATCTTCCCATTGTAACTTTAAATGCAACCCTGTTCATGTTATCTATTAACTCTTAACTACAGTCAAATTTAATTTTGTGTCTGACAACATCGTGAATTGTGACAAAATAATAAATAAAAAAATAAAAAAAAAAATAAAAAACAACTTTTGGGGGGGGGATTATTTTTAAATCTGCACTGAGAAAAGTTAAATCTTCTTCCTAAACAACAATTTATTTTTTAAACATCTCTCATCCTAAAAAAATCTTACCAAGTAATCACAAAGCATCACTGCTTATGATTTTAAAGCTGCCTTATCATTAAACAAATGTAGAAATTATGCCAAAAAAGTAAGCTACAGGGGGGAATTCCCTTTTCTTATTTTTTGTTGTTTTGTTTTAAAGAGGGTGATTCCATACAGTGGTAACATATGTTGCCCGAAAACGAGTCCGAAGCGCAGCCAAAGACGTTAGTCATGGTTTTTGCATAGTTTTTGCTGCTGATGCTCCCGTTGTAACAGGCTGCTCTGTGCCTTTCTCTCTCTCCCCTCTCTCTCTCGCTGTTTCTCTCGCTCTGTCCAGTGCTTAATATTGTCTTAATTGAGGGTTAACCGGCGTTGATGATGCGACTTATGGGCTGTGAGCCCGTCCCCGTTTTGTGACTTAATGACTTTGACAATGTGCCTCGTGTTCGCCTAATTACACATGAAAAACTTTGAGATTATTTAAACCTTCAATTAAAGTTATGGTTTTTATTTTTCATTTTCAGGTTTGGTTCCAGAATCGTCGCACCAAATGGCGCAAACGTCATGCGGCTGAAATGGCCACGGCCAAACGGAAACAGGACGACATGGGTGGGGATAACGATGGGGATTGCAGTGAGACCATGGATAGCGATAACGAGAGTCTGGACATGGGTGAGACTCCGGCCCAAAGCAAGCGCTGTCGCAGCAGCGGCAGCAGTTCCACGCAACAGGATAATTATCGTCATTAAAACGAATTTACAATGGTAAAAAGTTTAAACACAGCTCATAAAAATATAGCAGCTAAAGCAAAATTCTCAATTGGGTTTTTGAGTAATTTTAGTTTATTTTTTACTAGAAGGTTTTGCCACTTTACCGTCTTTTGAAGACACCCAAACATACATTTTCGCCCCCATTCTCTGTACTGCTCTCATTTTCATTTTGATTGTCTTTAGTTTAAATAGTTGTGTAAATATTTATGTTAATTTACAACACAAAACAAAAAATCAGAATAACTACTAAATATTACTACAAAAGTTAAGGCACACAAAAATTTAACTGAATTTATTACATATTGTATGTTTAGTTTATAATCTTAAAGTGTAATTTCGTGCATTAGAACAGACTTTAGTTTAAACATTATGGAATATATTAACAATCGAACAAAATATGCAACATAAAAATATTAATATTAAATGATGATTAACTACTGCAGTAAATTATGTAAAATGTATTTAAATTAAATTGTAATTTTAATTATTTCAAATTGATAAAGAATAAAACGCAAAAGAAATATGAAACATGCATTTTTATAAGAACTTATTTTAGAGGGGAAATTCGTTTAGGCCAACGTCGAATCAAAGTTAATGGTATCTTTAACCGATTGAGATTAGTGACGGGGACGGGGTAGGCCTTAGATAAAAACTTCAAGTTTGAATTCCAATTCACGAATTGTGGAGTTGCAGCCAGTTTAATTTCGTACTGAAACGGACACAGAAACTCCGATCGTTTCAGTTGCTTGCTTACCAACATATCGAGGGCATATACCAAGGACCTTTAAGAAATGTCTAATTTATAAATACCCATCAACCACGTATTCCTAAGCAATGCTCAGCTGCTCTGGAGTGCCGTGTAACTCCCAACTCTCAGAAAATAGATCGAGAATTGTGTACTTAAAAAATCGATATATGTATAAAAAAAATACTTGATTAAAGTACTAAATTCTTAATTTAAGTACGATAAAACCGATTGGGTTACGATAATAAGGCCAGCAGGCCTTTACGTATGAAGTTTCACCAAAGTGCAAAGCTACTAGATTAGACGACAAAAGTTTACCGATTTGAAACCGACTGCTCAGCGCCAAGTAGATTTAAGGCATACGGATTTCCTACCCTATAATCTAGTAGGCGACATTATTCTTGAAACTTAACATATGAAGTCCTCCTAGTTAAGTTAAAAATCCATTCGTTTATACAAAAAATATTGTGCTATACTTCCATTAACACATTGTTCAGTGACAATTTAAGTATTTTGATGAATTTTTGTACCATAAAATGTCGAGAAACAATGGAGTTGCAGTCATTTCAGGTAGTTAGTTGATTTCAAAAAAAAAATGTTTCACTTTTTTATACTCTGCAGAGTCATCGGGAGATTTTTTCTATAATATGTATGTGGACATTCTTTACATGAAAAAAAATAAATTATAAAAATATCGGTGGGCCCTCTTTAAGAAAACGGTAAAAAACCATGCATTTTCGCTAAGACCACGTCAAACAATGGACTCATGGGAATCGCGTATTTTTTCTTGGATAATGTATATAAATTCTTGATCAGCATCAACAGCCAAGTGGATATAGCCATATCCGTCTGTCCGTCCGTCTGACCGTCCGTATGAGCGAACAGATCTCAGAGATGGTGAGTGATAGCGGATTGACATGAATGGGAAAAAACTTCATATACTTGCAGACAGATTAAATGTATTTTCAATTTTGACCACGCTTCTCCCGCCGCCGCAATTTAGAAAAAACGTCATATCTCTGAAAGTCTTATAGATAGAAGGTTCGCACCTTCTGGACATATTTAGTAATCAGGTTTGTTTGTAGATCCGCCAAAGGATTGGCAAAGACCAGGTGAACGATATTAAAGTTATGAGCAAAAGAATGTTCGCAGCTTCAGCGCAATAGATGCACTACTTTCAGTTGCTACTGCTGCATCAAAATTCATTCTGTGCATACATTTTCATTGATACAGATTATTTTAAAGTCGGGCTTGACCGACTTTTTTCTGGTTTTCTTGTTCTTGAAGCGAGGTCCCTGTAGTGAATCAAATAAGTCTGCAAAGATTCCAAGGCCAAGAATTAACCAAAAATCAAGAATGAATTACTGTAGGTCAGGATTCTACCATTATTTTAAAAGCAAAGTGTTCGACACAAATTTAAGGATATTAGAATCAGGGCTGCAAACTCGTTTTGAACCGAACCTGGTTGAACCCGGAATTCCGACTTTTATTTTGCTGTGAACCGAACCTTGAACCGAACATCTTTAAAAATTAAAGCTTAACCTGAACCCGTTCCGAACCTAAAAGTTCGGTTCGGTTCAACAAAAATTATAGAATTAAAAAATTTGACCTACGGTCTAGCGACTTCTTCGTTTATCTGATATGTTTTGGGCGACTGACTTTTATAATCGGCATGAAAGCTCAATAAAAACGTTGAGAATAACTTTTGGAATCTCCACCCATATTAGCCTTTGTTTTTAAAGATCCTCGACTCCAAAGTTTATGAAATGATTCACAAAACTAGAACTTAACATTACTTTAGTAGTATTTCTCTTATATAGACTACGAAATGTAATTTTACTTTACAGTAAATTATATTTTGAATATTCCCTCCCATGCGTTCTACAATTCGCTTCCGAACCAAAAACACCAAATTTCCACACGATTGGGTCGTTTTTAGGTCACTTTAGGTCAATAGCAAAACGCTTTTACTTGGAATTAGATTGATAAACAAATTTCCTTGATTTTTAATTATTGTGTAAAACTTGGGCTGAACCAAGGTTCCAAACCAAAACCTTCGTCTAAAAACCTTGAACCTTAAATTTCCGAACCTTAACCATTGTTAAATTTTGGTTCGAACCCGCAAATCGGAATTCCGAAAAATTTGTTGGGTTTGCAGCCCTGATTAGAATATCTGGTTCTTAATTTAAGTTCACCCAAGAACCAAACATTCTTGAACAAAACATTCTTCATAAATAAAGTAATTTAAGTTTAGTTCGAAAATTCAAATTTCGATATATCTGTTATACGATGTGTGTTCAAAGAAAAAGGTGAATTTTGAATTTTCGAGGGCTGTGTACATTCGATTGTCGATATTTTGTTTTTGTTATATTCGGACACAAATGTTTATCATATGTTTGCATTAGCGGCCAATTTCGATTAGTAGTTTGTTTTTGGCAACTGAAAAGGTTAGTCACGTTTTTGTGTGCTCTTTGATTTTTGCTAAATTTTGAGCAAAAGCAACGTCGCATTAGAATCGCTCAGGAGTTGTTGAATGACGTCAACGACGATCACGGGTTTGCTCAAACGAGTCATAGCTGGGTGTATCAATCTTCCCAGTGAAAGCGGCCAGATGAGCCAAGACCGGAAAAACCACGCCAAGTTCGATCAAATGTGAAGGTTTTGCTCACTGTTTTATTTGATTACAACGGTGAGGTGCATCATGAGTTCCTGTCTAGAGGTCGTACAGTTAATAAGGAATACTACAAGGAAGTTATGCAACGTTTGCATGAAGCAATACGGCACAAACAATCGGTATTGTGGAAAAACAGATCGTGAATTCTGCATTGTTGTTCGTAATTGTTGGCCAAAAACAACACCGTTTCCATGCCTCAACCACCGTATTCACCAGATGATTCCCAACTGGACCATAAGGAAGCCTTTTGCCACAATTGATGAGATGAAGTCAGAATCGAAGCGAGCTGATGGCCATACCGAAAAGCGCATTTCAGAAGTGCTTAAAGGTTTGGAAGAAGCGTTGGCGATTACTTTGAAGGGGACAAAATGGATATTGATGAATAAATAAGTACTTGTCGAAAAAATTAAAAACTCACCTTTTCCTTTGAACACACCTCGTATGTCAATTTTATTGTAGCACTGAGATATAAACCAATATATGTATATTTTGTATTTTTGCAGGGCACACAATATTTCTTAAAACATTCATTTTTAAAGAATATTTAATACTATTTTGTAGTCTAAGGGCAGAACAGTCTACCGAGTGATTAGAACAGTTTCTCTATACTTTTATCCTATTAAATTTTAAACAAAAATCAACATCTATGCCCAATCCGCTCAACAGCAACACCCACAAGTGTGCATTGTGTAAACTATCTAGGCGGCTTAGAACTCATAACAATTACAAACCGGAAATCTGCTTATGCACACACTCCCGCAGTCACTAAGTCACATCACGACAATCCGTCAAGAAATATTCAAGTCAAAAGGATTAACTCTTAGCTGAAATTCTGGCCCAGCAAGGTGCAGACAAATGAAAGAAAACGTCACAAGCAAAGTGAATGAGAATGTGTGAAAAGAATCAACTGAAACCATAAGATTGATTAACTGTCAATCAAAAAATACTCCTTTTGAGAAGCAATGAATGAAATCGAAACAGGTTGGGTGGGGTAGAGGCGAGGAGCAGGCCAACAATAACTATCATCAAATTATTAATGCTTTGCCAAAGAGAGGAAAGGAAATGAACACTTGTGAATTGAATTGAATGCAACAAGTTGAGATTGAAAAGATATCAACTAGAGATGGAAGCGTGAGAGGACTGGGTATATATGTAGTGAAAAAACTAACAGACGGATTTAATGACAATTAAAAGGCCGATTTCTCATCTCCACTTGTCATCCCCTTGCAATTTATAACATTTTTATTTGTAAGTTTGTGTTACCGATAAATCTATTAAAAGCTAGGTTTTTATTTCTACTTTGGAAGCACCTGACTTGAATTCAACTTTGGCAACAAAATCTGGAAAATCTTTATAGAAAATGCTCCACAATTCAGATTTCGCTCACATAGCTGATTCAGATAATCAATTCTTACAGTTCTAGGGCAGTAAGCCCTATTAAAGGGATTAATATAGAAGGCCCCTTAGTTTCCAGACCCTTTGCCGCACTCATCTCTATCTCACACACAAGACGTTCATCTCCACCGCTATGTTGTACAATTTTCTCCGCGCAGCTAATGACATCAGTCTGTTGCAACTACCGAATGCCATTGTTGACTCGTATCTAATGGAGCACCCACATTAATCATACTTTAACTTGCAATGCCAACAATAAACATATAATAGTTTGGTTTACTTTTGCTTTACCCCACTGGAATCTCCATTCAAAACTCCATTAGCATATGGATGATAATTACCAAAAGAGAAAGAGAGGGGTAGAGGTAAGCGGTAACCATTAGCACTAAAGTAAACAGCCGCTGGTATTACGTTGTGAAATTCCCGAACGAACGAACCAGATCAAAGATCAATTAAAATTCTGCAATCTCATGCCCTGAGCACGTATTTTCCACAAAAATGCTAAAAGGAACACTTCCGCACACTTCCTGGCCATTCCAGGCATTTCCTTTCATCTTTGTTTTAGTACGCGCCTAAAGTCAACTTCCAGCAATTGACGGCCGAGTGTGAATTGCCATTGAATTTGCTTCTTTTTGTATTGTTTTGGCATTTGCCAGCTGCGCAGGCGCAGAGCTACGTGCCGTGTTCATGTTTTTCTGATCGGTTTTCTCAGGTAAATCCCGCTTAAGCGGCTTATTGAGGAGGACTGAGGTTAATAGAAACTCACAAAATAACAATAAACTGGTATGGTTGAACGTGTCCCTGGTGTATAATTTGACTTGGAACCTTTTTTTTTGGCAAAGTCGATAATCTGCTTGCTGAAAAATTTGTAGGATTTGAGGGATATTGCGAAATTTGGGTTTGGTTTTGTTTGTGTCTGGCGTGTCAAATATAATTGATTAATTGCTTTATTGTTTATTTTTGAGGCATGCGAATTGCATAAGAGGCGGTTTAGGGCATCTTTAAAGGGTATATAGAAAATCGAAATGAAAAGTTGAATTTTTAGTGAAGGAAAAGATCTTTAATTTTGGTTGGGAATTTTTGGGGGGTTTTTTTTTTTGGAAAATAAAATTTTTTTTGCCGTTCAAGTTTCGGCCTCGGAGATAAAAAGGTGCCCCTGTACATGGTTAGACTTGGATGATCTGAAAAAAAAAATTTTTGTTTAGAACTAATGTGGCTATCTTCGCCCTCCGAAATTTTTTGAAAGCGACACTTGAAACATTTTTTTTTTTTGGGGCGACGATAGCCGCGTCGTAAAGCCCTTCGAGCAAAATCGGTCGGCCCAGTTTGAAAAACGTCAGTAACGGTTTAAGTTTAGTTCGTAAATTGGGTCACCTGGGTCATTAAAAGCGCTGTTCTTCTAAACTATTTCGATTTAATCGAAAATTTTTTTCCAGTTTTTCCCCCCCTTGGTGGGTTTTTTTTTTTTTTTTTTTTTTGTATAGGGGGAAAGCATTAAAAGCCAAGAAGTGTGGGACTCCCTCACCCACTAAAACCACCCCTACTCTCCGTTTCCCTCTTGCGAAACTACCGCTAAGTATTACTTCACAAGGGGGGAGATGGCACGAAGGCCTCCACCAGATTCCTATCTAGGGTTTGACCTCGAATTGCGCTGTCGTTCAGCGCGACGCAAGGATTTGAGAATCTCGGCAGCCATGGTGCAAATAGCATTCCAATTGTTTTGCGAGCTAAGTAGAATGTCCATAAAGTCAGGGACTGTAAATGGCCTCCCAATACCTAGGCATAGCTCTTCCCGTTCGGCAGCGAATCTCGGACAGACAAAGAAAATATGTTCTGCGTCTTCTATGGTGCGCGCACAGTGTGTGCAAAACGGATCTGTCTCATGCTTAAACCTATTGAGATAGGATTTGAAGCATCTATGCCCAGTCAGTAGCTGTGTTAGGTAAAAGTCGATTTGTCCCTGCTGTCTACCCACCCACGGCCTTATGTCCGCAATCAGTGTTCTTGTCCAGCTGCCGTTGGTGGTAGTACTCCACCTCGGCTGCCATTGCGTCACCGTTCTCTCTCGTCGATGGTCATCTGCATTCCTGCTTTCCATTGCCCATTCCAGCCAGTACCAGGGCCGCGTCTTCTGACACTGTCCGGAAGCTGCAGATAACTCGGAGAGCGCACCTCCGGTACGCACTCTTGCATCCTCGACTATATGATGGCACGGTCATTGCAGGGGCTCATATTGGTGCTGCGTACATGATGATCGACCTTACCACGTTGCAGATCAGCCATCTACTATGTTGCCAAGGTCCACCGATATTCGCCATTATTCCTGATAAAGCAGTCGTTGCTTTGATGTCCTTTTCCTCCATGTACGCTAGGTGGCTTTTAAAGTTTAGCCTATGGTCCAGCATAACCCCGGGTACTTTATAGCCTCCTTCGACATAATGTGCAGGCCTGATAAGGACCGATGATAAGTGGTGTTGTCGTAAAGCGTTTGAAAGGTTGGGGGGAGGGGACTGAGTATTTAATACATAGTATTGACTTCTAATATGAGCTAAGTTCGTTCTAACTTTAGTGTTTTAAAGCGAGGGAAGTAAGGAAAATGAAACTGAGAAAGAAAGGCAAGCACATTTGAGAATATAGCGTTGACTCCGATCTCACAGTTTCGTTTTTATGGAGATCGCCATCGATTTTCGCACTCATGTTGCTTTGGAATTCCCAAGCAGCTATGACATTGCTGGCATGAAGAGACAGCTGTGGGACTGACACAGGCAAAAACTGTTGCTGCTTTGTGGTGTTGTGTGTTCCTCGAGCCTGCTAAATTTTGCTACATATGTAGTTTGACAATTCATATTCTATGCAGTGTTGACAATTCAGTTATTTTCCCACAAAATCTAGCTATTTTTAAGGTAGAAAGCCGGAAAACTTATCAGTTTTGCGGGAACCTGCAAATCCAGCTATATAAAAAAAACTACTGGCCAAAATGCAGCTATTTTGGAGGTGCAATACTTCTGATAAAACGTACTGAAAATCAAACTGTTTTTTAAATGAATTGGCCATTTCTAAGCAATTTTGAAGGAGTAGCTATGTTCTACTTGAAAAATATCACCAGCATTTATCTGAAATCAATATATCATCACTTTATACTTGAATTTAAAATTGTTCAGATCAGTGTTTGAGCTCGAATTCGATCGATAAGAATTTCTAAAACATTTCACAAAAAAGGCAGTAGTTGAAAGATGAAGAAATATTGATTTGGGTTCTTCGAAAAGGGCACATTTAACAATTTCGATTTCTCTTGATTTGAATGGTCACGAAAACTGAATAGTCCTGAATGTGAGTTTTATTATAATAAAGCCTCGTACTCTGAATTACAAGAAATTCGTCCAGATGCTTCCAAAAAAAAAACCAGGTTCAAACCACACATGAGCATCGAAGCAGAGTCAACGTGACTCTATTTAAATGAAGTACTGTGAGATATTAATTTTTAGTCGATTTGAGAACTGGGCATAAAAGCATAAAGCAAATGTAGGACCTCGCTTCCATAACAGGACAATTTTCAGTAGATACAGCGACAACTAGCCCTGTAAAAATTAACCATTTTCTAGCTATTTTTGAAGCTATTTCAAAAAATACTTTGACATTTTTCGCCATTTTTATACCCTTGCAGAGGGTATTATAAAATTGTCCGGATGTTTGTACCGCATAGAAGGAAGCATCTCCGACCACATAAAGTATATATATTCTTGATCAGCATGACGAGCTGAGTTGATTTAGCCTTGTCCGTCTGTCCGTCCGTTTCTATGCTGTCTCCTCCGTCAGTCTTAAAGCTATCCTCACCAAACTTTGCCCGAAGTCTTTTGGTACAAATACGATGCACATTTGTCGGAACCGGCCGGATCGGTTGACTAGCATATAGCTGCCATAGGAACGATCGGTCGAAAAACTAGTTTTAGTGAGAAAAACTTTTTTGTTTTCAATTGAAACGCCTCCAAACCTCGAATTTCTTAGTTTACTATGCCTTTATATGATTTCACCAAATTTGGTCGAAATCGGACTTCTATATAGTATAGCTGTCATAGAAGAGTTGAGTCTAAAAAGTAGTCTTAGTTAGAAAAACTTTTTTGGATTCAATGGAAATGTTCTCAAAATTGGTAGAAAAAAAAGTTCTAGAGAGAAAACATTTATTTTAATTGGGATCGCCTATAAATTTCGTAATTAACAGTTTGTTATGCTTTTCCACGGTTGCACTAAGTTTGGTCGAGATCGGACATCTTTATAGTGTAGCCCCCATTGAAAAGTAAGGTCCGAAAAGTAGTTTTATACAGGATAACGAACTGCAAAACTTCGGCCGAGCCCAAGTTAACTTCCTCTATTTTTAACTGTTAATTTAGATACTTTTGCGCTTCAATAGTTGGCAACACTGATTTTATGAACTTAATTTAAACAAAGAAGGAAAAAAACCACCGATTATAAATTTTTGCTTGATAGAAATATGTGCGCCCTTTTGAATCCGTGGAGCTCTTGATTCATGAGTAAAGAATCTTACACTTGTAACGACCTCTTTTAGTGGCACGGATGTAGCTCGCCGATGCCAGGGTTTGTCACAGATATTATTTGATTCTGGGACACTTGGCTCTTCTGTTTGCTGGAATCGTTCACCCGCCCAATGAGTAGACAATGAGAATCTAGGTTATATTCTCATTTATTGTTATTTTCTATTCTTGGTTATGGCCCTTCACGTTCGGGCTGTCTCGCTTACATGCCTTGGGCTTCTGTGCCGCATGCAGGGCGTCGTTCTTGGGGGGATCGGGCCGGGGGCCGATCTGAATCGTCTGGGTCCCTGCCGTGGGAGCCAACCTAGTGACGGGGAGTCGTTCCAAGTATTGGTTGGAGCGCGCGTGCCCGCAATTCGAGCCGATTCGCAAATCGCACAAGATCCCTTAATCGGGGAGGGGTAGTACTTACTTGTTATTCTTCTTATTCGCGCACTAAGTGAAGTGCTAATGCGCTCAGGCAGTCTTTTATAGCCCGCTGGGCGCTGTCGGCGTCGACTGCGCTGTCGATGATAATCATCGATAAGCTGTTGGTAATCGGTAGTGAAGGCTGCCTGTCTCAGCTGTTTGTGGCGCGCGGTTTGGATAAGCGCGCGTCTTTTAAATCTTTATTTATAGAGTTAAACTTAATTTAATTACAAAATTATTATACTAATTAATTTAATGGGGTTAGGTATAGGTTGCGAGCTCCTGGGGCGTCGAACACTTGAACCTGATGAACTCTTGATAAGTACAAGAAGGAAGATGCTTGGTTTTTGCACTATTTTCTTCAGGGATCGCAAATAAGAGTTATGAGTTGATAAAAATCAAACCTTAAAAACATAATTTAGATGAATGGAAATATCTTAGATAAACTAATTCAGGATGCAGGATTCGAGAATGAGCAATCTTTGATTTGAGTACGTTTAGCACTTGATGCAAGAAGTTTTCTACTTGATATGAGAATGTTTCGTACTTGGTTCAAGTATAGAAGCTCGTGGATCAAGAAAAACGGGATTAAAATTCATACTTGGATCAAGAATTTCGCTCTTGGATCAAGAATTTTCATTCTTATCGAACTTCTGACATCAAACATTCTTGATCCAAGTATAAAACTCTATATTTTTTCTCTAAGTTTACATATATTTAAATTTTAAGTTGAACCAAATATAATTGATTAAACAGATTACTCCATGAAGTTCTAATTTCAACCAACAGTATTCTTCAAATTTATTACAACCCTGTTAATTTGTACTTTTCACTTCTTCCATCAACAAAACTAACATCCAGTCAAATTACGAGATAGAAAGTTGAAACCAAGCTGGGCCATAAATAGCCTAGTATCGCCTACACAGGACAGTAGAGAGGCGGCTGGCCAAAATGTACTCCAACGACAGTCCACAGAGCATTTAGCTTTGACAATGACGAGTGCCTCCCCACACAATCCCTTCCCAATTTCAAATGACACCTCATGAATGTTCGCCTCTCCCTCTCACCCGTCTCCCCATCCATTTCCCCCCAGAAAAAATCACCAGACACTTTGGATGGAGGAGGCTACTAAATTGTCCCTCGACACAAATTCGAAATCGATAAATGATAAAAATCAACACGAAACTTCATAGGGATGCTGTGGCGCTCTCCCTCTCTCTTTCACTCTCCGATGGCGGCCAGGAGATGTCGCTTCATGAAGCTTTCATTGTCTGTCTATTTCTAAGCTTTGTACATGGACTCCCCAACACACAAAATGCATTGCTATCTCGCTCATTGGATTAGGCTGATTCATGCTCGTTCTCTCTCCCTCTGTTGCTCTATCTCTTTCTCACTCGCACATGCATAAGCTTGTGCAGCAAATTTTCGAAAACTTACCAAATTGTTTTCGTTGTTAGGGGTTTGCCGGGTGGATTCCAATGCTGATATACGAGCTTGGTAGCCGCTTTTGTCCATTTTTTTTGGGGATGTCTATGTCTCTATGTTTGAGTGTGTGTTTGTTTGTGATATACGAGTGTAGTGGGCGGGTGGTACTCTGGCAGTATTTGTAGGCAGACATACGACATTGATTATGCTGTGTTTCCTTATTTTTTTGTTTTGTAAGTTTTCCTTTATTTTTTGTCTCCTCAATTAAATTGAATTATTGCTGATGTTTATAGCAAAACAATGTTACCGGATATGGGCTTTTAATGAGGATATGTGCGTAAAGGATTTACATACATATTAACGAAAGAGTTTTGGAGGTGGAAGTTTTATGTAGATGGAAAGAAGATGCTCTATTTATCTTAAACCACGGTTTGTAAGTTAAGTATTAACTACACAGAGAAAAAAAGGATAGTTGTTGATGCCTATTAAATTAATAAATATACATATGTATATAAAAAAGTATGTTGTTCAAACCTTTTCCACATCCACATAAAAATCGCTTTTTAAAATTAACTGTTGCAAATCAGTTGGCGATTCCAAACAAATTTTTTGTGCGATGTTTGGGACTCTCCCCCTATTAAGCGCCTTTTCCTCGTGCTTGTTGAAGGCAGGAAGTCTGGATCTTCCAAAGCATCATCTGCTGAAAAATCACAATCGTTCTCGAAAATGGACTGAGACATTTTTACCGAAATTAAAAATTTTTTTGTACCTCAGACTACTGGAAATGCAATACAACGTGTTCACTTGTTATTAATAGGCATTAATTTAGCTTATATGTTTTTTGAAACTGTTTCACTTTCAATACTTACCAAATATTGTATTATATTCACAATTGATAATATACAAAAACTTCAATTACACAGAAAATTCAACAAAATTCAATTAAACGAAAACCACATCAAACTTAAACTCAATGATAAGTTGTCACAGATTTTCCATATTTTGTATAAAGTGCTAGTGTTCTTTCAGATGAACAGATAGATCAAGAATATATATAAATTATGGGGCCAGAGATGCTTACTTTCCTTTTGTACACAACCATTATACTCTTTTTTCATAAAGTGCGCGGGTGGATGCAAAAGCTTTGCTCTTTTGTAAAGAAACATTGTTGTTATTAAATGTGATGTTGAAAATAATTTGTTTCTCTCAACATAGTCTCAAATAGTCGAAATAATGAAAATAATGGAAAATAATGGAAACGATTATTTTCCATTATTTTCCATTATTTTCAATTATTTTTAATAATTTATGGTAATTTTCCATTATTTTTGATTATTTCTAATCAACTTTTAAAAAAATAAAACTTCTAATTAATAATGACTACAATTAATAATCATTATTTAACAGGTATGCCTTAATCATACATTTTAGCATTTAATAATTGAATAAATATGCTTCCGATATGAAATGAGAAACATTCTTCTAAACAATGTCGATAAAATTAATATATGAATGAAACCGAGAGTTTTCTGTGCAAAAAAAGAATTTTTCAAAATGTATATTAACGGATATTTTTTTTGTGTAGATGCGAATGCTATAAATTCCCCTAGCGACCAATTAACAATTTTGCTTTGTAACTATTTTAAAATAGAGGAATTCTGGGATACTCGCACTTGCTGAAGTGCGGCTTTATGCAAGTTATTCGGCTTAAAAAAGGTTTTCTGTAGGTGCTGCAATTAGAGACAACAAGCGCTTGGGGCTAGTTGAACTTGCTTAACTCAGGGAAACCATATTGATTTATTCTATCATATTTTATTAAAAAGCATTTGGAATTGACTAAAAACATATTTTGACGGCGAATTTCAGTTACCCTTTTATATTTCCAATGCGGGAAATTCCAACTTGAGAATTACAAGCTGCAAAATGTCAGAAACATATTGTTGAATTCTTTAAAGCAATTCAATATAATTAGAGTTTACGCCGTACGACAACCAACTTGTGCGATATTGCAACTGGTTGAGTCGCCATCCCATTCGTGTTCAAGTCCAAAGGCCCCGAGTTCGAGTCCCCCACAGAGTAAGTAAAACATTTATAAACATTCATTTAATTTAAATAATTCTTATTTTTTCAGAACCAAATCTAAAGGGATTCTTTCTGCTCTTGGATAAATAAATTTAGTCTAGATTGGCTGGAAAAATTTTTAAATAAAAAAAAAATTTACTATTTCCATTATTAAATTTAAAGTGTTCAGTCTCTAGATCAGAGACAGGCAAGAAATACACTCACATTTTTGCATTGGTGTGTGTGAGAGCAGCGCAAAAATTGCTCTCAATTTTAGTAGCAACGACTGCGTCAAGGCGCAAGCCGAATACGCAACGCGGCGGCGCTTGTACTGCTTATTCTGTGTGTGGAAGCAGCGCTGCTTTGAAATTTTTCCTATGCACACTAGATAGGATTGTGCCTCCCCCTGCTATAGATATACAAATTTCATATTTAACTCTAAATCAAAGTGTAAATATTAAAATATCAGTGTATTTTTCCCTGAGTGTAAGGTAAAAAATTTTAATCAGCATTCCCAGCTCTGACTACAACTGATAAGGACAAACGGTTTTTTATATTGGATAGATATCAGATGATATAAAATAAAATTGTTCTTGTTGTTCTTGTTGTAATTGAGGCTTATGTTGTAGCAAGCAGAAAAGTGGAACCAAACAAAAAAAAATTGGTCCCGTGGTTCCGTAAATTCAGGTTAATGTGCGTAAGGACATGGGAAAACATTCTACAAAAAAGTCGGTAACAAACTCTGTACCTGTGAAGTGCTGCCCATCACCACTGCGACCGGTACAGCCCATAATTGGTTGTTTTCCTTATAACTCGACAACCGTTTATCCCATCTTTTCCATTGCTTTGGCGGATCGATAAATAATCTTGATTTCAATATGCCCAGAAGGTTCGAACCTTCAATCTATAAAACTGACGGATAAGTTTTTGTCCCATACACGTCGAATCTCTATCACTTAACATTTCTGAGATCTGTGCGTTCATGCGGATAGTCAGACAGACAGGCGGACATGGCTAACGACTTGGCTTGATGCTGATCAAGAATATATATACTTTATAGGGTCGGAGATGCCTCCTTCTGACTGTTACATACTTTTGCACAAACTATAGCATATAGCTGCCATAGGAACGAACGGTCGAAAAAGTAGTTCTAGTGAGAAAAACTTATTTGTTTTTAATGAAAACGTCCTTATCATTGGCATACACTTATTTTATATATTTTTACGCAATTCTACAAAGTTTGGTCGAAATCGGATGACAATAGCATATAGCTCCCATAGGAACGATCGGTCGAAAAACTAGTTCGAGTGAAGAAAACTTTTTTGTTTTTAATGAAAACGTCCTTTTTATTGGCATACACTTATTTTATATACTTTGGACACATTTCAACAAAGTTTTATCAAAATCGGATGACTATAGCATATAGCTGCAGTATGAATGATCGGTCGAAAAAGAAGTTCTAGTGAGAAAAACTTTTTGTTTTAAATGGGATCGCCTCCAATTTTCGCAATTAACAGTGTATTATGCTTTTCCATGGTTTCACCAAGTTTAATCGAAATCAGATATCTTTATAGTATGGATCCCCTAGAAAAGTAATGTCCAAAAAGTAGTCTTAGAAAAACTTTTTTGTTTTCAACGGAAGCTGCAAGGGTATACAAAACTTCGGCCGAGCCGAAGTTAACTTTCCCCTATTTTTTTTTTTTTAATTAGTTAACCCAAGACCTTATTAGGCCACCCTCGTAAATAGAATTTCCGGTTCATATTTACAAAAGAAGTTCTTTCATTTATTAATTTTCATAAATGCATAAATGCATAATGTTCCTCGAAGCTTTAATAGTTCGTTGAATCTATCTAACACATTACTTCATATATAATAATAAATATTTTCAAACAAAGTTCGCTTATTCTTTTCCGCCTTCTATAAAAGTTCCATAAAAAATTTCTTTCGAACTTGTTAAACATTTTTATTGAGTCCTACAATATTCCTCTCATACGCTACAAAAACTTTGAACAAATTTTTTAATTAAAAACCCAAAAGCAAAACGAAATCAACTCAGACTGTTAATGAGCTACCCATTCGGTTCGGTAGCCTATCAAAAATGCAACAAACACGTAGCAACATTGAAAGAAACAGAATAAAAAATTAAATAACAGAAAAAAATCCCCGCACCGAGAGAAGGTCAAAATGTAATCAAGCCATGGCAGAGAATGAGCTCAAAAATAGCCTAAGAAGAAGCTCATTAACTTCACCACACAGAGTACAAATATGAGATGAGTGAGTGTGAGTGAGGACAAAGGCCACGCCCACATGCCCAAAGGCCAGCGCCATGCGCAAAATGGCTAGTGTGTCGATTCCATTCTGTTTCTTATACTGCGCATGAGGCATGTGCAGCATGAGAGAGAGAGCGAGTGTTGGAGGAAGAGATGAGGGGGGAGCTTGGCGTTTTTAACGCGCTCGACATGAAAATGAGCATGAAACGTGCGACAAGCGACGGAGTCCATTTTGAGTTTATTGTTTGATGATTTGAACATTTTATATATGTATGTGTGTGTGTGTATGAAGTAGTTGTATCTCTTTCTGGCTCTGCCGCTAGTTACTTGGCTTAAACTTATTTTGTTGTTGTTTTTTTTTTTGGGAAAGTCTATAAAAAGAAGTCATTTTAGTCGCAATCATTGCACTTGCTCTGTTTCATTCCCACTATTTCGATTTTTTACCCATGTTTATTTACAACTTTCTCTTTTCGGCTTGACTCGGCTCGATAATATTTATTGCTCTTTGATTGACAATTTGGCATCGGCCAAATGCAATTAATTTGCCATATAATACAGACGTTACGGATATCTCATCAATTTCTATTGTTTAAACGTTTGTCACCTCTCACACACACACACACACACAGAAGAGAGACTCTGAATCGGAATTGGAAGTTTATTAATTAACCATTTTTACTATGGCAAATCAGGGATTCAGGCGACATCTATTGTTGTTAATAGGCATTAAGTTTTTTTAAATATGACTGCAACGAATTGACCATTTTCCCTTTATGACGAGTCTACTGTGCAGAAGGGACAGAGGGGTAGTTAGGTAAATGAAGGTGAATTGGATCGATGAAAGTGAAAGAATGTGTTTCAGCCATAAAACTGTCATCATGTTTAGTTTTGTGCTGCGTTTTGGATTTCTGGAGAACTATATCAACGTTAAATAGGTGCGATCAGTATTTAGCTTCTGTCCCACCCACACAAAATTTTTAGTTATTATATACATTTTACCCAAAGGAGGAACCATAAAGATGCGTAAATAAGTCCTCAATCCCAAGCTTTAAGCATATCGATAGCAATATCGATCAAGTTAAATATAAAAACTTTTTAACATTGATTTTTGAAATAATAACAATTCGTTAAAAATATCGATAAATCTGGGTTTTCTAATCCCCTTAAAAACCATTTAAATCTTTAAAAGAACATCTTGTAACCATTGCACTATGTTGAATTTAACCCGTTTCCGTGGCCAAAATTAAAATTTTTGAAATTAACAAGACTTTTCACTGCAGGTTTCTTGTATAATGATGGTAATGACTATAGGAAGGTATTTTAGAAAAGTGGGCGTGTCAACGCCCCCCTCCGCCCACAGAAATCGGAAAAAAAACGAAAATTTTAAAGCAATTATAAAGTTAGAGACCCCAATTTTGAAACACAGGATGAATATCCTATTTCAAATGTGTCCTGCAAATTTGGTCCAGATCGCATAATAAATATAGAAGTTATTCAATAAGAAAACATTTTTTTTTGTTGTATTATTTTATGTATTCATTTTCAACTTCATTAATGTCATCAATTTCATTATTATTATAAAAAAAATATGTATTGTCGTCTTCCCTTGCGTCGATTTGCAGACTCATCTGCAGATTCAACTTCACAAGCCAACAGCTGCACAGTGGTTCCGTCCATAGGCCAAAAATCAACAAAATCGATCATAAAATATTTAGACAAAATTTAAACAAATTGCCTCTTAAATGTCCAATCTTCTTAATGGCAAACCGGTTTTTGTTAGAAATCTAACAGGACTTTCTAAAAACAGAATTTAAAGCATGAGCACGAGTTCATTTGCAAAGCGCAGCTGAACGCTGGCTAAGCAAAGTGCACTTCAAAACGGTCTGGTAATTGCTTAAATCTACAAAACTAAATTATGTTCAATGTAGTTTGAAGTTAAAGGTATTTATTTTATCTCCAGAAAATAGTAAAAACTAATTGGTGTTGTAGTTCTTGTGAAATTAATGTTTTAGTTAACCTACTTGTTTGTTCCTTTTTGTGCCTCTTTAATATGTTTACTTAAAGTTTTAGTCGTGTTCCCCCAAGATTCCCCCTGAGGTTTCTTTTCCATTGTATTAATCGGATTCTTAAGGTAATAAAAGTGCTGAAGTTAGTTGCGGAAATTTGCGAATGTGCGTGTAGTCTTTGATATACTAGTCCGCTGACATATTTTTTCAATGTCAAATTTTTCCAACGAAGCCTCCGTTTAGCATTTTTATTGTGCTGTGTAGTTGTTTTCGTCTTTCGTGTTTGCGTACAATTTTCAATGCTCAATTAATCAATTATTTTTGCATTTTTTGTTTTCGATTTGGTTTTGGAAGGCGTTTCGTATCCCAACAGAAATTAATAATTTGGCCAAATGTTTAAACAAAGTCGTAAACAAAAAATTTCAAATTTGCTCTATCTCAACCTTATACAAAAACAAGTAAGGGAGCTGCAGTCGAGTGCCCCGACTACAAAATACCCTGTTCCTTTGATTTCGTGTGTTTTTTTCTTTACATGCACACACACTCACACATACACACAACACATGGCACGCCCGCGGTGCCTGACAATGCAAGACCCCCCCTCTCTCCCACAAGCAAAATTGATTCGTATATAACTTCGGTTTTTTTCCTTTATCAAATAGATAGATATTGAGCCTTACTTGATATATGTAAATTTTGGAGGTTATCTAAAAATTTGGGGCTTTTGTTTTTTTTTGGGGGGGGGGGAGGAATTTTCCAAATCTTGAAACAAACTCGTTTTGAATCGGGTAAACACCTATCTACATGCAAAAATTTGTGGCTTATCAATCGAAAAAAAAAAAACTAAATCGACTCGGCTGTTGATGCTGATCAAGAATATATATACTTTATAGGGTCGCAAATGTTTCCTTCTACCTGTTACATACTTTTGCACAACTTCATGATCCCCCTTTTCCCATTTTCAATGGGAACAGGGTATAAATATGGTTCCTTGAATACTTTTTAAAACTTTCTTATAAGTCAGCCAGCAAAATGTGGCAGGTTAGAGGTCCTGAACAAAAACTAAAAGTATTGAAGAGAAAACACAATATTTAAAAGGAATTTCGTTAAAAATGGGTTAAATGGTAAACAATGTTCGATTGAGAACAAAAGTTGTGTGGAATAGAAGACAAGCCCATAGGTGGATGTAGAGGATCATCCATCGACGGATATATTGCTAAAAATTATTTTCTGATCCAAGATTGGCTTCAGAAATTACAGGAGTTAATGAAAATCTGATCTATCGTTGTGCCACTTTTTTTCAAGCTATGGCATCGGGCTTCAAAATTTAATGAATATGCACTAGATACTGCCAATAAACTAATTAAAGAGTTTTTGCCGACTACAGTCCATAAGGTTTTAATTCATGGATCTGCAGTGATAGAGCATGTAAAACTATCAATTGGAGAGTTTTTAGAGGAAACTGCAGAGTCGAACAACAAAGACAGAAAAAAATTTAGACTTCATCACAGCCGGAAAATGTCACGCATTATAACAAACATTCACTTCTTTTATGGTCCGACCCTTTTTTAACTAGACAGATGGAGCTTGGAAAAAAAGGATAAGTCAACGTTATTTGAATCTGAATATGGCTTGCTAGAGGAGACATTATACATTTTTGTAATAATAGAGTATTAAAATGGTTTCAAATTTATTTATTGGTTATGGTTATAGATGGGGTTTGGGTGGGGGCGGTGTGGAACGACAAATCATGTCCATATTTTCACCACAATTTTTAAATATTTTTAAAGAGGATTGGTGAAAGTTTCATCACTCTACTACCATTAGAAGTATTTTTGGCCGCGCCTCCATACAAGCGGATCCACTGTGAGCTGGATGACTTCTACTGGCAAAGCAAGTCTCTTATGTTTTTGGATCCGCCTTTTTTAATTCAAGGATGACAGTATGGGGTCGGAAGTATCCATTGCTTTGTGAAAAACGACTGTAAGGTTGTTAATTCGGCTGTTTTTCCTTGCATGGTGTAGTCTGTCGGATTAATATATTTTATTTCTGGATTCAGCTGCTTCTTCACCAAAATAACCGACTGGAAGAACAGTGTTTTCCAATATAACTCTTGAGTGGACAAGAATCTTGTGGACCGTCGCTGTCATTGGTAGCCATGGATATTTGTCAATTATTAGGTGACCAGTTTGATGGCAAAGTTTTTCAAATTTTTTGGCATTTATTGGCAGCTGACAGGATAATGATATAAGTATATTCCTCATGTTTAAAATAAGCTGTGTATCGACGCCAGTTATTTCTGCGAAAGCTTCATATTCGCTGAATGCACGGCGTGCTGTATTCCCAACATTTGTGCTTCCGAATCCTCCTTGTTTTGGTTGGTCAACTTTCAGGGACAGCTTTTCCCAAAACATTCGCTGAATATTTTTTTTTTTTTGCAACACAATGCTTTTATCGTCTTGGCTTGAAATTCACCATTTCTTCACATCCATTTTATTCCCAGCATGAAGTACGAATTCAAAAAACCTAATCCAACAATGTAATGGACTTAAACCGTATTTTAGATTGTGGAGAATGGGAACAAATTTAATGCACTTAAAATTTTTGTTACCAAAAAAATCTTTAGGTGTCGCAGTGCAGATTGGGCAAGCTTGGTAAGATTTCGTATTTGTTAGGGCATTAAGCACTTTGCCATCAATTACAGTCAAATACAAGCTAAACCTTACATATATACATTGCCTTTCATTGAGATCTACTTTAATAGAATTTAATGCACTGATTTCGCTTTCCATACGTTTGTTCTCATCTTTAATAACTTTTATGGATTCTTTAAGAAACTCCAATTTTAACGATCTGCAAAAACGTATACTCTGCGGAGTTTGATTGTTCCACAATATATTGCCGGACGAATCGATCAGACGAAGAGGCATAACTGTCGTGGCAAACAGTGAAGAGTCTGCATCTTGGGACTGGCCGTTAGTGTAAGCCTGATTATAGTTAGCTTGTCCCGTGCTGCCATCAAAGCCATAACTCAATATCAATTCGGCAGATAAAAAGTCAGACTGCTGGATGTTCAGTGCCGTTGCAATAGCCTCTTTTTGATAATCCACTATTCGACTTGTTGTGTGATTCAATAGGTCTTGCAAAGAAACTTTTGCTACGGTGTCCGTTACAATAATATTGGCTGGTCGGCAGTCCTTTTTCTTTTTACTTACATCATGATAATAGGGATATATATCAGCTTTCCTGCATTTTGCATCCTCTCGAATTGCGCAATATTGTTCAGTTGTGAAACCTTGATCCAGAATCAAAGCCAACGCCTCTTCAGCGGAAGATCGCAAAGGCTGTACCACGGGCTTGTTTATCATTTTGCGAATAGTGACGGCTTTTCCAGGGTTTAATGCAAGTAATCTTAATAGGACAGCAAGATCAACTAGCCCGCGCCTACGAGCAGCTATGCTTGCCGCTTGAGTCAGTAATCTTGCGTTATGTTTTGGTCCGCGGAGAGGTCAGCTGCTTGCCTTCTTTGAGCTCTTCTACCTTTTATATTGAATATCATTTTTGGACGTCCAACTGGTTTTTTTTATTTCCTCTCCTTTGGCTTCTTCTCTAGTTAAATTAAGGCTCATATAACCTTCCATCCAATTTGAATATGTCTTTTTGAACCTTTCCACCTTCCTACAGCATTTTTGCCAATTTCGCCATAAATTTGCAGAAAAATTTCGGACTTTATCTTTTAAATAACGATGATTTTCTTCCAAAACGCTGCCATCAATTTTGTCACTAATAAAAGTGTATATAGCATTTTGTTTCTCACAAAAGCTCCTTTGTTTACGCCACACTTCTAGCAGATCTGCATTGCTGATTAAGATGTTGCTTCCTAATAAATCAAATAACGCAAAAAGGCGCAAAAAGCGCACAATGTGCTTACTAGTTCTGAATTCAGAATTGACAACTCTACAACATGTATATAGACACTCACTGAAATAATTTGAAATTTGTTTTTAAACTCTTTGGAAAGTTCAACATTCTTTCCAAAAGTGACAAGGGGACACCACTTGCTAAATATACAAATTGTTAGAAAAATACGAACGAAACACGCAACATATTAGTATCAACACATAGTACTAACCTGAAGAATTAATATTCATTTTGAATTTGATTATTTAATGATTTTTTGTCAGAGATATGCCAATTTGAAATTGCACCGCAAAGTTAACCTTTAAGACAGCACGTGTTGTTCGCTTGCAACAGCTGACTTTAACAGCTGTTATTTTAACACTAAACTGTTAAGTTAACATTTTAGGTATGTAACATAGCATTTTGATCATTTCTTAACATGGTAACATTGAAAAAACGGAAATTTTGCATACTCGCGAAAAATGAGTTTTGGCCACGGAAACGGGTCAAATTCAACATAGTGCATTGGTAGCAAGGCTGCAAGCCAATACGGAACCGAAGCCCTGAGAACCGATTCGGTTCGGTTTTTTTGGGCTTCGGGAACCGAAATATTGGGAAGGGGTGGAGATTTTAGTTTTAACCAGGGATCAATACCGAAACGATTTTCGGTTCCGGTACAGGTACCGGTACGAACCGAAATGAATGTTTCGGTAAAAGGTTCTATTTCGTTTTTTAATTTATTTCTGTTTTCGGTTTCGATACGGTACCCATTTAATTATTTCGGTGTACCGGTAAGTACCGGTACAAACCGGTATACATACAATTTTTTAAATATTGTAAAATGCAAATTCTGAGATAAGTCCAAATCATTTTATTCCTTTGTAATATAAAGAAACAATATTTAACATAAAAGTTTCAGTCGTTTGACATTTAAAGTAAAATTAAAACCGATTTTCACATTTCGTATTATTTTACAGAAAGTACCTATTTTAGAAATTTCATACAATTCTGGGAACTCATAAAGTGTTTCTTTAGATCGTATGGCTGGAAAAAGGCCTTAGAGCAGTGAGAACATTGGAAAGGTCGCTCTCCAGTATGGTCTTGCCTCTTCAGAGTCTTTTTGGAGGAAGGATTTCGAGCACTGAGGGCGTTGAAGGTTGCTGGCCGGTATAGTAAGTAGGTGTTTATTTAGAATGCCTTTCTGCCAAAAGACTTTGAGCCTGGAATGATGAGTCGCCGCAGTATTGAAAGTTGGTGTCGCTTGCGTTTTTGCGAAAGGTCTTCGAGCGAAGTGTTTCTGTCTCTCGCGAGTATGAGTACGTAGGTGTTGATTTAGATTGCTTCTTGTGTAAAAGGTCTTCGAGCACTGCGAACATTGGAAGCGCCGCTCACCAGTATGAGTAGGCAGGTTTGCCTTTAGAGAGCTCCTCAGGGCATAAGACTGTGGGCACTGGATACATTTAAAAGGGCGTTCGCCAGTATGCGTGTGCAGGTGCTCCTCCATATAGCACTTTACGGCAAAGGTCTTCGAGCAGTGAAGACATTCGAAGGGTCGCTCGCCAGTATACCTGCGTTGGTGTCGCTCCAGGTTGTGCTTAGTGGAAAAGCCTTATATGAAAGGAGGCAAGAAAATCTTACATCGTGTAATGGACGGAGATCGGCTTTGGCACTTTGGGGCTGTGTCAAGCCATTTTACATTTACTACAAGAGCGTAAATTAAAGTCGGTCCTGCCCGACTTCGATATACCCGTTACTCAGCGAAATTAATGTTGTATAGCCTTCCCTAATGTTAATTAACAGAGCATTAACATTAATGAAAACATTTCAACATAATGTAAGCAAATAGCGCATGCGTCGCCAAAAAGTATGTAAATTTTTAAAAACTTGTATAGCTCTGTCATATTTTATCTGATCTGTATGAAATTTTCAGAGATTGTAGATAGTGGGCACATAAACAAAATTGCAAAGCTTGATATCTTTAAAATTGTAGGAGTTATTCAACATTTTTGATTGTATGAAATAAACTTGATCTGCGTAGGGGCAATAGGAGTCTACATACAAAATTTGGTGGCTCTAGCTCTTCTAGTCTCCGAGATCTATGTGTTCATACAGACAGACGGACATGGCTATATCGACTCGGCTGTTGATGCTGATCAAGAATATATATATTTTATGGAGTCGAAGATGCTTATTTATTCTATTTTGATATGCCCTTTTGTAATAAAATTAATTCAAAAATACTTTGATTTGACCAAAATCATATTTAAACACCGAACTTTATATTCCCAATGCAGGGAATTCTAACTTAAGAAAGAAGCATACTTTTAGGCAGATGATAGATTCAGTTCAATACAAGAATATACGTTTTTTAGCCATTTACTAAACAGCGGGTGCGATGGCGCAACTGGTTGAGACGGCATTCCAATCGTGTTTAGCCCAAAGGCTATATATAATTCGAATTCAAAACAAAATCTAAAAGAATTTTGCTCTGGATTCACAACGAAATAGTTTGAGTTTTGGTTGGCTGAAGAAAGATTTAAATTTTTTATTGAGCTGTACGCACTTTAGATTAGGATAGCTATAAAAATTCTGTAACGGTGTGAGTATAGCTCTAGGCAAACAGATTATTCAGACGCACGAACAACAAATGTTACATTCACAAACGCATGAGAATTTTTAGATGTGTTCAATTCTGAAAATATTAAGATCAAAGTGTTCGAAGATTAACATCCTTCAATTTTGCGTTACAAATATCCGCACAATTTTATAAGGGTATAAAATTGCAAGGGTATAAAGAATAGGGGAAAGTTAACTTCGGCTCGGCCGAAGTTTTGTATACCCTTGCAGCTTCCATTGAAAACAAAATTGTTTTTATACCCCTTGCAGAGGGTATTATAAAATTGTGCGGATGTTTGTAACGCATTGAAGGAAGCATCTCCGACCACATAAAGTATATATATTCTTGATCAGCATGACGAGCTGAGTTGATTTAGCCCTGTCCGTCTGTCCGTCTGTCTGTTTCTATGCTATCTCCTCCATCAGTTTTAAAGCCATCCTCACCAAACTTTGCACAAAGTCTTCTGGTACATATACGCTGCACATTTGTCGGAACCGGCCGGAACGGATGACTATAGCATATAGCTGCCATAGGAACGATCGGTCAAAAAACTAGTTTTAGTGAGAAAAACTTTTTTGTTTTTAATGGAAACGCCTCCAAAGTACGTATTTCTTAGTAAACTATCCTTTCCCATGATTTCACTAAGTTTGGTCGAAATCGGATAACTATAGCATATAGCTGCCATAGGAACGATCGGTCGAAAAACTAGTTCTAGTGAGAAAAACTTTTTTGTTTTTAATGAAAAGTGCTTTTAATTGGCATATTCTTATTTTATATACTTAAACACATTTCTACAAAGTTTTATAAAAATCGGATATCAATAGCATATAGCTGCAGTTTGAATGATCGGTCGAAAAAGAAGATCTTGTGAGAAAAACTTTTTAGATTTAAATGGGATCGCCTCCAAATTTGGTAATTAACATTATTCTTTTATGCTTTTCCATGATTTCACCAAGTTTGGTCGAAATCAGACATCTATTGTATATAGTATAGATCCCATAGAAAGTAAGGTCCAAAAAGTAGTCTTAGTTAGAAAAACTTTTTTGTTTTCAATGGAAGCTGCAAGGGTATACAAAACTTCGGCCGAGCCGAAGTTAACTTTCCCCTATTTTTGCTATTTTTTTTTTTTTTTGCAGTTCTCATAGTACTTTTAAAATATGGCATTTTTTTCTACTTGTTCTATAACGAAACGTACATTATATTTTAAATGGCCCAGAACTAATGCAATTTAACTCATAAAATTGATTCTATACCTTTAAATAGAAATGTATGAGCTATAAGTTGTGTTCACAATTCTCCCAAACAAGAACTATTGACGTCAACACAAAAACTTATAGTTATATCATCATGCATAACTAACGTAATTATTTCCACTTTTATAACGCCCTTAAAAACTTGACTCGGTTTGTAAACTGTTTCAGTCTATCAAAAAATGTTGAAGTAAGTTCCTGGGGAAAACTCTTGAGAAATCGGTTACCCATTAATAAAATATTCCATCAGGTATCTGCCACTCATTCTAGTGTTTTCTCCTCTTATTCTGGGCCAACAACTTTCCCAGAAACTAGAGGGTGACGATGATCTGACTTCCTCAGTGGATGGTCCTTGTCCTCACTTAAACTACAGCATTGACTCGGTTGGTTTCAGTGTAAAAATATATTTTTGAGTTATCTTTAATATTCGTTTGCACAGACAACTCTCAAAGGACCTCTATATGAATATGGAATAACCGTTGGTCAACATACAATGTTTAAGCCACCATCCATTACAGCACGTTCAACCATACCCTGCCGTGAAGTTGAATATCCCAATGCAATCGATTCATCGAAACAAGTGCAGATTTTAAGTACAGATCATACGAATTTTCTGATTGAGTATGTGTGTCGTTATTACAAAGAAACGGATAAACATATACGTAAGTTGCTCCTCTCGATAGTTTTTTTCAATTTCAATAATTTTCTGATTTTTTTTCAGAGGCTTCTTTCATTTATACTAAATCAGAAAGACCCTCTGAAGATGTAATTAAAGCCATTGAGGAAGCATATACCAAAAACGGCATGAGTCCTGACTCTATATTAAAACTTTGTTAAAAGTATAACCCCAATGGCTTTATAATAAAGGATTGTTTGAGTATTTAATGCTTTGGATTAGGTACAAACTTACATTACGATACAGTGGCTATAAATCAAACACAAAATTAATACAATCAAAGTATCGTTTTAAGTAAAAACGAAGCTAACAAGTGAGAAAGTCAATCAAGCCCGATTATAATGTACTCTGATCCCACCAAAGTTTTTATATATCTGTTAAGCAACTTTAATTTAGTTGCCACACAAAACGTTAAGTGTGTGAAGTGCTACCCATTGCCGTTGCAACCAATCCTACCCAACATTACATGCAGTTTGTTTTCTATATAACTCGACTATCGTTCAGCCGATCTTCAACAAACCTTTATCGGATCAATAAAGAATCCTGACTGTTACATACATATGTCCAGTATTCAAACCATCTATCAATAAAACTGTGTGAGTTTTGACGTTTTGTTGCAAAGTGTGGGGACGGGAGGGAAGCTGGTACGATTTGATAAATATTGTCTTTGAGAACTTAAGTCTCATTTAAAGGTACTTCAATTTTTTTTTTGATGTGAAACATCTTTAATTTCTGTACGGAGGATTCTAGTCGGGGTAAAATTTGATTTCAGCGTCACACGTGGCGCGTCACGATGGGCGGAGAGGGGGTGTGCAATGTCAGTTGGCTGGCCACGCACACCCACCCACACCCAAACTGAGTAACAAAGACAAAAACAAACACAATAACAAACATAAAAACAAAGACAATAACAAAGACAAAAAACAAACATTAAAACAAAGACAAAAACAAACAAAAAACAAATACAATAACAAACTCTAAGATAAACACAAAACCAAACACAAAACTAAACATAAAAATAGGGGAAAGTTAACTTCGGCTCGGCCGAAGTTTTGTATACCCTTGCAGCATCGATTGAAAACAAAAACGTTTTTCTAACTAAGACTACTTTTTGGACCTTACTTTTCTATGGGATCTATACTATATAGATGTCTGATTTCGACCAAACTTGGTGAAATCATGGAAAAGCATAATACACTTTTAATTACGAAATTTGGAGGCGATCCCATTTAAAACTAAAAAGTTTTTCACACTAGAACTTCTTTTTCGATCGATCATTTATACTGCAGATATATGCTATAGTCATCTGTTTTTTATAAAACTTTGTAGAAACGTGTTTAAGTATATAAAATAAGAATATGCCAATTAAAAGTACTTTTCATTAAAAACAAAAAGTTTTTCTCACTAGAACTAGTTTTTCGACCGATCATTCCTATGGGAGCTATATGCTATAGTCACCCGATTTCGACCAACCTTTAAAGAATTGTGTAAAAGTATATGAAATAAGTGTATGCCAATGATAAGGACGTTTTCATTAAAAACAAAAAAGTTTTTCTCACTAGAACTAGTTTTTCGACCGTTCGTTCCTTTGGCAGCTATATGCTATAGTCACCCGATTTCGACCAACATTTGACGAATTGTGTAAAAGTATATGAAATAAGTGTATGCCAATGATAAGGACGTTTTCATTAAAAACAAAAAAGTTTTTCTCACTAGAACAAGTTTTTCGACCGATCGTTCCTATGGCAGCTATATGCTATAGTCATCCGATTTCGACCAAACTTAGTGAAATTATGGGAAAGTATTGTAAACTAAAAAATACGTATTTTGGAGGCTTTTCCATTAAAAACAAAAAAGTTTTTCGTTCCTATGGCAGCTATATGCTATAGTCATCCGATCCGGCGGGTTCCGACAAATGAGCAGCCTATATGTAACAAAAGCCTTCGAGCAAAGTTTGGTGAGGATAGCTTTAAAACTGACGGAGGAGATAGCATAGAAACAGACAGACGGACGGACAGACGGACAAAGCTAAATCAACTCAGCTCGTCATGCTGATCAAGAATATATATACTTTATGTGGTCGGAGATGCTTCCTTCAATGCGTTACAAACATCCGCACAATTTTATAATATAATTTGCAAGGGTATAATAATAGGGGAAAGTTAACTTCGGCTTGGCCGAAGCTTCCATTGAAAAAAAAAGTTTTTCAAACTAAGACTACTTTTTGGACCTTACTTTTCTATGGGATATATACTATATAGATATCTGATTTCGACCAAACTTTTTAAAATCATGGAAAAGCATAATACACTGTTAATTACGAAATTTGGAGGCGATCCCATTTAAAACAAAAAAGTTTTTCTCACTAGAACTTATTATAGTCATCCGATTTTTATAAAACTTTGTAGAAATGTGTTTAAGTATATAAAATAAGAATATGCCAATTAAAAGCACTTTTCATTAGAAACAAAAAAGTTTTTCTCACTAGAACTAGTTTTTCGACCGATCGTTCCTATGGGAGCTGTATGCTATAGTCATCCGATTTCGACCAAACTTTGTAGAATTGTGTAAAAGTATATAAAATAAGTGTATGCCAATGATAAGGACGTTTTCATTAAAAGCAAAAATGTTTTTCTCACTAGAACTAGTTTTTCGACCGATCGTTCCTTTGGCATCTAAATGCTATAGTCATCCGATTTCGACCAAACTTAGCGAAATCATGGGAAAGGATAGTAAACTTAAGAAATACGTACTTTGGAGGCGTTTCCATTAAAAACAAAAAAGTTTTTCTCACTAAGACTAGTTTTTCGACCGATCGTTCCTATGACAGCTATATGCTATAGTCATCCGATCCGGCCGGTTCCGACAAATGTGCAGCGTATATGTACCAAAAGACTTCGTGCAAAGTTTGGTGAGGATAGCTATAAAACTGACGGAGGAGATAGCAAGAAACAGACAGACGGACGGACGGACAGACGGACTAAGCTAAATCAACTTAGCTCGTCATGCTGATCAAGAATATATATACTTTATGTGGTCGGAGATGCTTCCTTCTATGCGTTACAAACATCCGGACAATTTTATAATACCCTCTGCAAGGGTAGAAAAAGCATTGAAAAGCAATAAATACGGAGTTTGGAGACGTTTCCATTAAAAACAAAAAAGTTTTTTTTACAAAAACTAATTTTTTGACCGACCGTTTCTACGGGAGCTAAGATATAGTCATCTGATCCGGTCGGTTCCGACACATTAGCTGCGTGCAGTAGAACGAAGACTTGTGCAAAAAGTCTAAAAACTAAAGGACAAGATTGCGAACAAACAGACAGTTGAACGGACAAAGGTCAATCGACTCAGCTCGTCGCCCTGGTCAAGAATATATATTTCTAAGCGTTGCATACTTCTGGTAAAAATTATAGTACCCTTTGCAAGGGTATAAAATAGTGTTTGCGTTGTTAATGTACCAAAGTTTTACCCAAAATCCTCAAACATAAATTTTGGCAAATTTTGGTTCGAGCCCTCGAAACAGACCCAACAATTATTGAGCTTGCCGGCCTAAGTAGGAATATTTAAGTTTTTGTTGAGAAAAGAAAACTTTAATCAATTTTCATCTCCAGACCATTTGGCTTCAAACTCCTGAGTGATATTCTTTCAAATATTAAGGGGTTTACAGCCCTACAATTACGCTAAGAGTATCAGCCTTGCTCTCATTTTCACCTTACTCTTGCGATTTCAGCACGCGAACACTCGAATTTACAACAAATACGCACTGCTTTATATGGAAAATGGCACTTATTTCTGTGCCTACTAGATGTAGACTACAAAATTTGAAAATATTTTACGAATAAAAAACGGCAACTGTAATTGCCGTGACTTAAATTTGTACAATTTTATTTGACTTTATCTCGTTACCATAGAACTTCATGTCACACACATATATGCTTAAGCAATTTGAATGTGAAATTCATGCCAAATCGTAAAAGTAAGGTGAAGATGACAGCATGGCAGTATATAAAGCTTTTAATTTCCTTTGCTAGCCATAATCCCTGTCGTAATCTCTTACCACCAAACTCAATAATCAAATTTAATAGTTCCGCATATTTCCAACTCCACCTAAGTGGCAACAAAAGAACTAAGCTATAGACAATCAATAGAATACAATTCACACTGCTTGCTAAAATCTTCAATTGACATTAAAGCCAAAAACTCCATAATTTATGGCCTTTTAATTTAATGGGTTGGGTTTTCAGCAAAAGTGGAACCCTCATTTAGCAGGGCAAGTAACTCAATTCCGGGTGGAGGAACTCATAAAATGTGCTGTCTGCTGTGTTGGCTACTGTTACAATTTCAAGTTCATAATCTATCACATACTCGCACTCATATGAGGGTTGCAAAAAACCAAAAAAAAAAAAGGAATACATTTATCCAGCAAATGTTCTTTTTTGCTGTTCCGTTTTCTGGGTGCTTATGTGGAAAATTTTTAATCTATAAATATCAATAAAAATCAATTTTGTGTTCACGCGACAGTTTTGGACCTTAAATGACATTTTGGGTTCGGGATTAATTGCAGATGTTATGATTTTTTTTGCGAAATTTTTTCCACACGATTTGATTTGCTCACATGAGAAGTCAAATGGGATGAGCACTTTTTTTGGCAAAATGGTGGAAATATTTATTAACATTTTGGATTTCATTCTCACTCAACTCAACTCAGAAATCATATAATCCGCCCTTAAGTTACGCACATTGGTTGCAAAAGTTACCTCCTTTCTTCCTTTCCCCTGATAAAAATCAACATATCACATCCAATTAATAATCAACAAACAAGACGAAAAACTAATTATTCCAAAAAAGACACTTTTACCCGAAGGATATTCTCTGACACAAAATTTCAATTTCATATTCTCTTCCTCTTTCGGGGCCTTTTCAAAAACGCATTTATCACACTTTAAGCGGGTTCGTTTTGCTTGTAATGCCGCTTGCCAAGCTGCGCAATTAAAGATCAGACTACAAAAAAAATTATTTCTAAAGACTCATTGAGCTGCAAAATTAGCAAGGATAATGGCAGCGGTGACAACACACGACGAGACGACGACGAGTTTCTGCCATCTATACACATAGGGACTGGGTCGTTCGTGCCAAAAGTCGACATCAGCTGCAACATTTTGCTTCCGTTTTTACGAGGGGTTGATGATATGACTTCGAGAACGGGCAAATGGACAATTTGGTTCAGGTATTTTCTATGCACAACCGGAAATCGGATCATTGAGTTCACGCTCACCCATTCATTCAGGTTTGCTACACGAGTACGGGGCGACTGTTGCTTTGACAATGCCCAAAGAGAGAGAAAAAAATTACTGAACTCAGAGTCTATTTGGTTGCAGTTTTTCTTCTGTTCTTTTTGATTGATCACCATCACCCAATTAGTGTAAATGCGATTATGTATAATGAGAAGGGGGAAAGTAGGGAAATGTTGCACTGAAAGAAATTATTTGAGTAATGGAAAACTTTTTAAAGACGAGATACAAGAACAGAGCATAGCTGATCTAAAAGATACAAGAACAATTCTAAGATAGATTCCGTATCTGAGAGCTCAACATGATGGATTTAAGTGCATAAAAATACATCAATAAACATATTGGTATTAGTTGCAGTTATTAGATCAGACATCTGCAAGAGTGGCTGTTTTTTGACTATAAATGCACTCGCTGAAAAGAGTTACTGACACCCAAAATTTACTGTCAAATCAAACACACTCTCATGAGATCAGGTGTAACGAGAGCGTAAGTTAAAGTTGGTTCTGCCCGACTTCGATATACCCGTAACTCAGGGAAATTGATGTTTATAGCCTTCCCTTATGTTATGTAACAGAGCATTAACATTAATGTGACTAGTTCAACATTATGTAAGCAAATAGCGCATGCGGCGCCAAAAAGTATGCAACGCTTTTATAACTTTTATAACTCTAGACATCCGATCTTTATGAAACTTTCAGAGATTGTAGATATTGGGCACATACACTACACTGCAAAATATGAGCTTGATATCTTCAAAATTGAAGGAGTTATTCATATTTTTAATTGTGGGGTGGGAGGGGGCGTGACCAAAATCTGAAATAAACTTGATCTGCGTGGGGACAATAGAAGTCTACATACTAAATTTGGTGGATCTAGCTCTTCTAGTCTCCGAGATTTAGGTGTTCATACAGACAGACGGCCAAGGCTGTATCGACTCGGCTGTTGATGCTGATCAAGAATATATATACTTTATGGGGTCGGAGATGCTTCCTTCTGCCTGTTACATACATTTGCACGACTTTAGTATACCCTTTTTACTCTACGAGTGACGGGTATAAAAATTGCTTTGACTGCGGTGTCAGTTGATGTTTTTGTCTTGCCAGAAGCAAGCTCTTATCACACAATCTACAAAGTTTGTAGTACAAATACCTTTGAAAGTATGTATAATTTTTATGCTCTCGCTCTCTTTGTTTTTAAAAAAGTAACTGTAAACGCCGTAGAGTTGGTCCTGCCATGTCAAAGAGAGAGAGACCGATAAGCCCAATCAACACTCAAATTGTTACGCTCTCTGTTAGCATGAGTATTAGAAATGAGCTACACGAGAGGCTTGGGTATTATTAGCACTGAATGTGCGAAGCACAAACATGCCTCGGGTAGAGTGTATACATCCAGAAAAAAGCTGCTAACTTCGTCTGTGGCGGAGTTTTAATACACTTGAAACGGAAAATTCCTACGGCAGCTATCAGTGTGCAGCTAAAAGATGACTCTGTGCAAAATTTCAGCTCGATGACTTCAAAACTGAGGGACTAGTTTACGTAGAAACAGACAGACAGAAATATACCCTGCAGTTCTACGTTTTAGTACTGAATTTTTCAGGGCTGAAGTCAGACCTGAGTAGTAGGAATAACTGAGTTTCATGCCTGATTTCAGGCATGATTTCGTATTTACCAAGAAACTTACCCATGAACTCAGTACTGAAATCAAGCCTAAAATCAGCTAAGGTCATGACGTATTAAGACATGTCTGTGTTAAATTCATGACTGAAACACATAAAGGGTGATTTTTTAAGAGCTATAGGAAAGTTTTAAAAAAAAAAACACTTAAAATTCAGAAAAATGCATGAAATCTTTATTTGAATCGATAGTACGGTCCATATAATTTAATGTTTGAAGATTATTTCATGCAAATGTTGACCGTGACTGCGCCTCAAATGGTCCATCCGCTTAGTCCAATTTTGGCATACTCTTTCCAACATTTCGGCCGGTATCTCACAAATAAATGCTTCAATGTTGTCTTCCAATGCGTCAATTGAAGCGGGCTGGTCTGTATAAACATGAGCTTCAACATAGCCCCACTAAAAATAGTCTAAAGGCGTTAAATCGCACGATCTAGGCGGCCAATTGACCGGTACCGAACGTGAAATAAAATGTTCACCGAACTCGCCTCTCAATAAGTCCATTGTTGCGCGTGCTGTGTGGCATGTGGCACCGTCTTGTTGAAACCACATGTCATGCAAGTCAAGCTCTTGCATTTTGGGCAAAAAAAAGTTGGATATCATCTCACGGTAGCGCTCACCATTCACAGTTACGTTACGATTCGCATCATCTTTGAAGAAGTACGGTCCAATGATGCCACCAGCCCATAAACCGCACCAAACTGTGACTGTTTCTGGATGCATTGGTAGCTCTTGCAATGCTTCTGGCTGATATTCACTCCAAAATCGACAATTCTGCTTATTTACGTACCCATTGAGCCAAAAATGAGCTTCGTTGCTGAACACAATTTTTCGGTAAAAAAGTGGATCTTCGGCCAACTTTCGTTCGGATTCAATTCTTGCACCAGCTGTATTTTGAAGGGCTTCACACCTAAATCCTTCCGCAAAATTTTCCACGTTGTTGAGTAACAGAGGCCCAATTGCTGCGAACGGCGACGAATCGATAATTGATGGTCATCATTAACACTGGCCGATACAGCTGCGATATTTTCTTCAGTTCGCACTCTACGTAAGAGAGTTGGTGGTTTAATGTCCAACAATGTAAATTTGGTACGAAATTTAGTCACAATAGCCCGAATAG
The DNA here is from genome assembly GCA_018904265.1 of Lordiphosa collinella. NCBI lineage: Eukaryota > Metazoa > Arthropoda > Insecta > Diptera > Drosophilidae > Lordiphosa > Lordiphosa collinella. The sequence continues at coordinate 395,366 of JAEIFV010000049.1, forward strand.
CCGCTTCAGTGGGTCGATTAAACTGACCATAAAATGGAAGAAGCGCGCGATGAACTTTCTTAACAGAGCACGCATTTTGATAATAAAATTCAATAATTTGCAAGCGTTGCTCGCTTGTAAGACGATTCATGGTTAAATTATAGACCAAACTGAAGATGTTTGACAGTGAAACAAAACACGAAACGTGCGTGAGCTGTTAAAAACCAGTGTTGCCAAAAATATAATAGCTAAAAAATCACCCTTTATAAGGGATGCCATGAATTCAGTACCAGCCCTTCCATTTCAGGGCGTATTCAGCAATTGTTCAGTATTGAGCCGAACTGAAGGGTGTATACTCAGACAAAAATATATCTCTGGCAATAAGGCATAATGACATAACTCGAGTTATGTCAAAATTGAGATATTAATACCAATGTATCGGATGACTGGTTACAAAGATATGACGGAAAAACAAATCAACATAAGTTTTGAAAAGTCCAAATAAGTAACGGTCTGTAAGTCCAAATAATAAACTGACAGCTTGCTTCGTTCAAAAAAAAAACATATACACTTTAAGCCAAGCCGCTTTCAATCTGTAAAACGTTTCCACTTTACCTCCAATCACATTTTTTACAAAATCATTAAAAGTTAAGAATTGCTCCCCTGAAAAAACCTAAAAAACACACTAGTGCTGTTTTGCCTTATTGCCAGAGATATATACTCTATGTGGTCAGAGATGATAAATGCTGCGTGGACAAAGGCAAATGGTACACGACTTGAGAAAACCAACTTAGTTTCAAATAACTTCCGCATTTTTCATACAACAATATAAATACCACACGAACATTAAGGTTTTCTACATTATCATTTAGATATTGAAAGCCTACATGCGCCTGTGAAAATTCTAAACGAAAGTTGTAGGCAAGAACTTATAGCTTAAAATCAGAATAGAATAGTTATATTTTTCACATAAAAAGCTGTGATTCACACGTGACATGTAAACGATAAGGATTTCAGATGCTGAATGCGTCTTTTAGAAAATCAACACGAAACGATTTGTAAGGAAAATTAGTTTGTGAGTTCGAGTCCCAGACAAGGTAAATGAAAAAAAAAAATTAAGCTTTACGTTTTTTACAATGAAGACCTTGCCCCTTGTGTAAATAGCATAGTGTAAGCAGGGCAGCAAACCTAAAAATTTTTTCGGATTTACGGTTTACGGGTTCGAACCAGAAATTGCCAATGCTTAAGGTTCGGAAATTTGAGGTTCAAGGCTTTTGGACGAAGATTTTGGTTTGAACCTTGGTTCAGCATATATTTTACACAATGTTAATAGCAAAAACAAAAAAATGTATTAATTTAGAAATCAATTTAATCTCTACAAATCGCTTTCGTTCTAAAAACAACACAAATCGTATGGGAATTGGGTCGTTTTTGGATCGGAAGCGATTTGAACAGCACATGGAAATATTCAAAATATAATTTACTGTGTCATTAAATTCCATTTCGTAGTCTACAAATGGAAAATACTACCATTATAATGTTAAGCTCTGGTTTTGTGTATCATTTATAAGGCTTTGGATTCAAGGATCTTTCAAAACAAAGGCTATTATGGGCGGAGATTCCATTCAGTTATTCTGACATTTTTTTTGGACTTTCTGCCGGTTGTCTCCCACAGTCGATCAAAAAACAGAAGAAGTCGCTAGACCGTAAGTGAAATTTTGTAAATGTCCATAATATTTGTTGGACCGAACCGAAATTTTCGGTTCGGAACAGGTTCAGGCTCACCTTTTATTTTTAAAGTGGTTCGGTTCAAGGTTCGGTTCAAAGCAAAATAAAAGTCGGAATTCCGGGTTCGAACCCTGAGAGTTTGTAGCATTTGTTTTTTGCTATGGGCCCTAGTAAAAAAGCTACATGCCGAATGTAGAAATAGGAAAAGTAACCGCAGCATGTAGTATAGCTACATATAGTGGGTTGAAAGTCGCTGTCAAACGTGTAGGGAAACTAAATTATCATTTAGTTTTTACATATTTTGATTACTCTGTGTATGTACGTACGCTCATGAAAGAAATCTATTCGTTCTTGAATTTTGAAGAATTTCGCTCTTGAAATCGTTCTCAGTTTAGTGCTTTTAGGCGAGGGGAGTGAGGTAGAGAAACTGGGAGAGGAGAGCAAGCACATTTGAGAGATGCGTTGAGTCCGCTCTCACAGTTTCGTATTTTATGGGAAAGTGATGTGTTCGGAAACGCCATCGATTTTGCACTCATGTTGCTTCGGAATTCCCAAGCAGTTATGGCATTGCTGGCATGGAGAGACGGCTGTCAGATTGACAGTTGACAAACAAACACTGCTGTCGCTTTGTGGTATTGTGTTTCTCGAGCCGGCTAAAACTTGCTACATAGTTTGACAATTAATTTTCTATGAAATAAATTTAATCAAAAATGGAAAAAACAATTGATGTTAAATTGTTGTAAAATGGCTTGACACAGCCCCAAAAGGCGCTTCTAATTTTTCGCACAAGGAAAGGGACCTACAGCTTAACGCCGAATCCGAACGGCAGTTTGAGAAGCTTTTGCATGGCTTATTACTACAAAGCTGGCGCCAACAGCAGAGAGGGGTGACCGGTGTAAAGTTTATTCAAAGAAAAAACTTTTCATTAGATGTTCCGAGGCGGGATCGAACCCACAACCTCTTGCACAGCGGTCGCGCACACTAGCCGCTGAGCCACCCGTTTGTTTGATTGGAGTATGGGCGCCCTTTTTTGGAATCTGTGGAGATAATGATTCAAGAGAGAACGATCTTTCTCTTGAGCTTTCTTTTGATACAAGAACGATCATTTTTGGTTTTGACGATGAACTTGGCTCTGGAATCAAAAATGAGCAATCTAGAATTTGAGTAAGGTTAGCACTTGATTCAAGAAGTTGTCTTCTTGATTGAAGAATGTTCAATACTTGGTTCAAGTATTAAAACTCTTGCATCAAGAAAAACGGGATAAAAAATTCATACTTGAATTTCGCTCTTGGATCAAGAATTTTCATTCTTATCGAACCTCTGACATCAAATATTCTTGATCCAAGTATGAGTTCTCTGAGTGTACGTTTTGTTGCAGTGGTTCGGACACTCGGGTGTGAAAAATATCAAGTACTTTTGCAGTGCACTGGTGCAGATCTTTGTTCAGATTTAAGAAGACTTAAATCTTAACTTTATAGACAAAAGTTAGGTATGTTTGTTTCTTAGTAATTTCAGAATCAAATATGTTTATCCGAGCATTATTCGTTCTTAAACAAAACATATAAAGGACTAAATTTACCCTAATACAGGCCCTAGAAGTTCTTAAGACAGTCCCAAATCTTGCTCAACATATCCAAACCGTTCCTTAAACCAAAAATTTGAGGTCTTACAGAAAAATCAAGATTTTCCTCCATCACACTTTCAGACTAAAAATTATTGAAATTAATTTTTCTCTTAATTTGCTTATCGTTACCAAGACTTCAAAAGGGTTCTTTTATTTGCAACCGAATTTTAGTAAATTTCTCAAGAAAAGTTTTTGAGAAAAATATTTCAAACCGACAACTCAAAGGCAAATTCTTAGCCCTGCTCACTTAAACCAATGATTTTCTTCCAGTGTATTTTCCCTCCCTATCATGGGTGCATTATTAGTGCACAAATTACTTTTCACTGCCACACTGTCAGTCCCTCATCAAAACGTGGCAAAACACTTTGTCTCCAGATATATAGAGAGTCGCATACAATGAGATTTTTGCTAAATTAATTTTTCCCAATTGACTTTTCGCCGGACAGACAACACACACTCACACACACACACACAAAAAGTCAAACCAAAGAGGAGGGTTGAACCTAATCAGCCTACCTATCATACTATCTCTTTCATGGTATCATTAGCCGATCATATTTAGGGTAAGGATAACCGTATAATTAGGGGGTTGCTATTCTCAATTTTTCGTTTTCAGTGATGTTGAAAACTCTGCGAAAGAGAATCATTATCGCTGATACACTTAAATCAATCGAGTGATTTATGCCAGGGGACAAGATGGCGACAAAATTTGCATTTAAATTGTAATTATAATAAGTTCCAGTTGCTTCAAGGAAGCTAATGTGTAAGCTCTAATTAAATTCCGCCCGTTGTCCTCCCACACCTCCTTAACCCCATGTGGGGAGTAAAAGTAATTAGCAAAATCCTCGCTCTCCTTTGTCGTAATCTACAGAAACGAAATCATAAAAATATGTTCAACGACGACACAAGTTATTATTATTACACCTAAAAACATTTAACCAAATTAGCTGGAAATGCAAATGTAAAAATGACGACAAAATCTGCTTGGGAGCCAGTTGGGTACCAGTTAAATTTTACTACCCTCAGACACATGTGTGTATGTGCGTAATCCACACAAAAACCATCTTGAGAAATAATTAAGATGTATGTAAATGGAGAAAATGCTAAAATTGTTAAAAGCATAATATTTCTTAAGAGGAGCCCGAACTCAACCCCTAAATGACATGGCACATGTGTTGTATTTTTTGGTCCTAGCAAAGTTATAGCTTTGTTTGTGTGCGTGTGTGTGAGACGCCATATTCTAATTCAATTATCACTTGGTCTGCACTGGGCTTAGAGCCAGGGGAGAGGACACTAAAAGCTTTGTCAACCTCGTTCTCGCAACTTTTGTGGTAATGCTCACACCCTGGTGGGGCGGGGGCAGGGGGGCACGTCAAGTTTTGCACCCGTTGATATATGAGGCTACTTAAGATTCGCTCAAAATGTAACGTAATTTAGTAGTTGAGTGTGAAAAATATTGAAGTGCTTATAAATCAAGTAAATTGGGGTTTGGAAAGTATTCAAAATGCTGCGAGAGATTAATCAAAGGGCAAGAGAAAAAGTAGCAAGTTCCAAAAGAAGAAATAAATATCAATTAAAAAGCATTTTTAAATAAAAGTTTTCTTAATTTTTTAAGTCATTTTAGGTTAAACTTTTAGTTTATTAGAATTTTTTAAAATTCATCGGTTGATTAGACTAGAGAAATGTTAATCTGGTGCATTTTTGAATATGAAAGTTGAGCCAGCAACAGTGCAGATACCGAAAAGTATGATTTTTAAGTAATCGACATATAGCTCCTTAAGACCCAATGATATTTTTGAAAAGAACAAGAACTGAGTACAGAAACTCATCCCCAATATTATTCTTAGCGATCATTCCTAAAAATGTCTCGGAATCTTTTCCTTAATAATAGTAACAGGAACGAAAAAAAGATCTTTAACGTAGATTTTGTACTTGGAAACGAATAATTTTGTTTTAACTTTTTAAAAGAATGCAATTCTTCAGCTGAACGCTGGCTCTCGGAAAAAGGTCGTTAGGGCAATGGAAAAGCGATTAATGGCAGAGTATTTAATGATTGCTTTGTTAAAATAAATATTCTTTCATCATTGACACACACAGAATATAGAGATTTAAACGGCTGAGGGTTTCAAGAAAGTAATAAATTATGCTGAATTTATAAGGCAGAAGACGTTAAAAGTTTTTTTTTAATAGTCTCAAATTGAAACTAAAACTAGTACCAGTTATTTGGTATCAAAATTATACTATAAATTGTCAAACTGATATTCAGGTTATCACTTTCATCCATAGCCTCTTAATTTGATCCGAAAAGAATTAATTTGAAACTTATCATTTAAAATGTCAGCAAATGTTTGTTTGAAAACTCGAAATGTCACAATCGTCGACGATTGGAATGTAACAATAAGAGTTAAGTTTATAGACTGAAAACATCAGTAACTTGAACATGAACAAACTATGGTAAACAAGAAAGAAAGTCGGTCAAGCCCGACCATAGCATACGCGGTACCTGTGAAGTGCTGCCCATCACCGTTGCGACCGGTGCTGCCCATAACTGTTTGTTTTCGTTATAACAACCGTTCATCTGATCGTTACCATTCCTTTGGCGGATCGATAAGTAATCTTGATGACTAAATATGTCCAGAAAGAACGAACCTTCTATCTTTAAAAATGTGGGAATTATAACGTTTTTTTCAATTTGCGGGGGCGGGAGGGGGCGTGGCAAAAATTGAATTGAGAAATTGATCTGCCTGCAAGTATAAGAAACATATGTCCCATACATGTCAAACCTCTATCTTTTACCATCTCCGAGTTCTGTTTGTTCATACGGACGGACAGACGGACATGGCTATATCGACTCGGCAGTTGATGCTGATCAAGAATATATATAGGGTATTCACGACCCCCAGTTGAGCTGTGGAGTTGTGGAATTGAAGAAACTTTAACCTTCTATCTATAAAACTGTGGGAGATATGAGTTTTTTTCGACTTTCCACTTTTGCGCCAACTTAATATACTTAATATACTCAGAGTATAAAAATTGCGGGGGACGACCATGGTTCTTTTTTAATGGAATTTTAAAGTTGATATATTTGCCCAAAACAAACATATGCTTTTCGAATTCCATTTGTTTTTGCAAATAGATATTTTTTTTGCGAAACATTTGCCTGAATTTTATTGCGAATGTGAGGAAACCTTGACACCTATTGCATCTATTGAGTTAAAATTCAAGGCGCGTTTTTTTAACGTGGTTTCCCCTGGAGGCCTAATCCACCTAAGGGCTTTTTATACCCTGCTCCCATTAAAAATGGGAAAAGGGGGATCATGAAGTTGTGCAAAAGTATGTAACAGGTAGAAAGAAACATTTGCGACCATATAAAGTATATACAGGGTGTCCAGAAACTTTTCGTCAGAACTTTAAGACATGATAGCTGTTATCAATAGAAATACTTTTTTCTTTTAGATCATGGGTCTAAGTCGCCCCGCTTTCGATTTACGCGTATTGCACTACAGACTTTCCCTAAATTTGGAAAATGTCAATTAAATTCCATAAAATAATTTTTTTGAAAACTATTTCACAGAAATTTTCATTTAGAATAATAAACTGCATCAAAACTGCATTTTATTTTGAGACTTAATAACTTGGAAACGAAGCCACTTTGACCCATGGTGTAGAAGAAAAAATATTTATATTGATAACAGCTATCATGTTTTAAAGTTCTGACGAAAAGTTTCTGGTCACCCTGTATATTCTTGATGAGGATCAACAGTCGAGTCGATTTAGAAATGTCCGTCTGTCCGTCCGTCTGTCCGTATGAGCGCGTCGATCTCAGAGACTATAAGAGATAGAGCCACAAATTTTTGCATGTAGGTAGGTGTATACCAGATTCAAATCGAGTTTGTTTCAGATTTGGAAAATTCCTCCCTCTTCCCCCCTTTAAAAAACTGTCAGACCCTCGAGACTTTATATATATCAAGTAAGGCCCAATATCTATCTATTCTGAAAAGTACAATACGATCGGACAAAAAACACCGAAGTTATATACGAATCAATTTTGCTTGTAGGAGAGAGGGGGGGGTCTTGCGTTGTCAGTTCCCAGCAAACCAAACGCTCGCAAACGATATCGCAAGCGAGCGAATTGCGTGAGTAAACACGGCAAAACTCTCGCACGCGGTTCGGGAAATGATAGTAAAATGATTTATGTGTCGTTCAGTTTGTGGCAGTGAAAGTATCATTTACGATAGTCGCAAGCGGTATCTTTTGCGAGACTTTTTTGATATTACTTGCGAGTCATTTAAAATATTTGCTGTGATACGTTTTTGGTTAAAAATAAAAAAAAAATTATTTGTTTGTGAGACCCGTAGTAGTAAGTCGCCACTCGGCCCGACTCACCTTGCCTGGGACTCGAATTCAAAGGAACGAAATTCTACACGAATAAGGCCGAACCTTAAACACTTAAGTCACAACAAAACAAATGAAATCAAGGTTTAACTTAATCTCAAAATCGAAATTCTTTTCCTTTGCTAAAGATTCCATTTTCTGCAGAGTGGTTTCAGTAGCAACAGCTGTTGACTTGTAAGCGAAAAAAATATCGATTTTTATTTTACCAAAAATTTAAAGAATTTTAGCCGATCCAAAAATTACGTACTTCCTTACCCAATCGAAGTTGTCCATTCCACCAAATGTAATAAAAGATCGAAATGGGTTGAGAAACTTAAGGTCTTCAAAATTATGCTCCTTTGCTGTGAAGTTCAGTAGCAACTTCCTAAAGTGTCTTTCCCAGATCCTGGGTGAGTAAGCGCGGCTCCCATCTTGCCCACAACTTTTTTAAGCTGGCGTTTAATCCACACAAATGGATGGTCTTCAACATGTTCGTCATATTTTTTCTCTACTTTCGTAAAATAGAAGAGTTTCCTATGTCCATAAATACTCTTGAGTCAGGCTGCTGTGTCCTGACTGCAATCAATCTCAGTCTCGCAGCTTTCAAATGATTGTGTACAATATGCGCAGATTAATTAATTTGAATTAACAAACGCACACGCACACACTCTTCCGGCAATAACCGATGTTGTACTATAATTAATCAAATCAAAATACATGAGACCCTCCACTAACAATAATCATATGCGTTTCTGCGGAACAACAACAGCAAAAGCAACGGCATCAGCAACATGGAAAATCAAATCAGGGAAGCAGAGAAAATGCGTTTGCATGTCAATTACAGCTGCTATGCCACAATCCCCCACCCACCCCCTGCATCACCCACAGCTAATATTCAAAGTCAATCGGCGGCCTCATGAACTTGATGGGCTCATCATTTGTTGGGGGAATGGGGGAGGGCAGAGAAAATGGCAATAAGAGATTTGTATTTGCAGGGAATTCCCCAATTATTCATGCCCGAATATGCAAATCGAATGCGAATTCATAATAAGTATGGCCGGGGGGTAGATGAGGCAGAGTTCAATATGATTTCCGCCAAATTTCATGCTAAATATGTCGCCATTTGCTTTTAATAGTTGATAAGCTCAAGGGACAATTCGAAAAACACTGAGGAAAATAAAGTCCGAATAAGCAGGGAAATAATGAAAATGCAAGGCTTGCTAGGCATTGGATTTCTCTCGGTGTACCAAATTGGCAAATTGAATTTTTTGTTGGGCTTCTGCCTAAATCGCAACGAATTGAATTTTGAATGGGTTGGAAGATAGGTTTTATACGTATTTTTTTTTTTAATTTTTCTAAAAATGCATTGGCAGTTCTCTCCAGTTTTTTATACTTTTTGTTCTTCTTTTTTTAGAGAGAGATTTATGCACACGCAGCTGTGTGTTGTAATTTTAAGCAGAGCAGAGATTCTTTTTTTCGATTTTTTACATTTTTTTTTGGCTTCTCTACTCGCGCGATTTATTGTGTGCAATTTTTTTCTATCTTTGCCCGCCGCTGGACGCCGCCGCGCACATTGAAAACGAATCACGTGGAAATCTAAATAGCATCATAAATCAGAAAATGGCGGCAGGTTGGTTTCGCCTCAGTTTTTTGGGGTATTCGGTTTGCACTGGCCAGACAATGATATATGTGGGCCCTCCCAATGGAGAAAAATGGCGAACGCGTCGCTTCGAGACTCGCATGTGTATGAAAATTGCAAATCGCTAGACGGCGTTTGATTGCGCGAGTTCTCTTCCCCACCCCAAAAAAAAAGAAGAAAATCCAATAGCAAAGGTATCCCTGGGTCATCTGCTCGGCCTGTTTCCATGCAAATGCAAATTTTCCCTCAATGGCTCTGGCCCATAAATAAACGAAGGGAGTGGATTGGAGAGATAGTTTTGTCCTTGGAGAATCCATAAAAAAAAATGGTAATGCCTTATATGCCTTTTGTTTATTTATTGACGCCGGATACCTTGCCAATTCTTGTAACTTATGAGAGAGTCTTTCACTATATGCACATGATTTATGACTTTTGTGAGGGCTGCCAAAGCAATGGAAATGGTTGACCGGTTTAAATATAAAGGAACATTCCAGTTTAATCCATTATTACCAAATTCAATTAGCTAATTCTGCTAAAACTCAAATCTTTCTACCAATCCAACCGCAAATGTCTAAAGTTTGCAGCAAAAATATGCCAAAATAACCCACATCCATAAATTCTTAGCTTGGCCAGCATTTCTACTTTTTTTTTGGGTTCGCTCCAGCAAACGACAAACTACACCGCTGTGTAAACAAATTAACTAAATCAGTTTCTAATTGCAATTAGTTTTCTTTTTGGGTTTGGTAACTTCATGAGCTCTAAAGAGCTTGTTTGCACTCTTGTGGTTGGGACGAAGAAACTTTGCGCTTGGTGTGAGAGGTAAATAGATAAATAAATGGGCTGAGGTTGGTAATTTATGGTTAAAAATATATTTGGCTTGTGTTAATGGAAAGAAAATAGTTAAGCACTAGGGCTTCTTCCACAACTGTTTGACACAACCATTTCGGGCACATCACTTCAAAATGGCATATCTTCGCTTAATAATTTCGTTTGGAATAACTTCAATTAATAAAATTCCATGGATAAGGAATATTGTAATAATTCGAACGCGACTGACGAATTATTAGATCGCAAAAAAATAACAAAATCGACCAATCCTAGTAATAATTCAAGAAAAGTACCATCAAAAAGGGAATGCTAATCCATTAGCCCTAGTGTTCGGAAAGTGTAAGTCTTGGTCCAGATATCGTGAAACTTTGGACCTCTGCTCTTCAACTTATTTGTAAATGATATTCCGACTGCATTATCCCACTCTCATGTGCTAATGTATGCGGATGACCTCAAGCTTTGCCTGTCGTATAATGATCCAGTATCACCTCTTCTCCTACAAAGGGAACAAAGGGAGATCAATAGTCTGCCTCTCAACAATGAAAAGTGTAAATATTTAACTTTTCATCGTAGTACACCCTATCTTTTTGACTATATGATTGATGATAAGCCTTTGGAACGCATCTACAAAGTTAATGATTTGGGAATACAATTTATGCCCAAAATGTGTTTCAACGGTCATATATCGGTCATTGCCAATAAAGCTATGGGAGTTCTTGGTTTTATCAAAAGATGCTCTAAAGAATTTATCTGGTCTCCATACTACCAACAATTTCAGGATCAAATCGAATCTGTACAGAAACAGTTTTTAATTTTCGCCCTCCGTGGCCTAAATTGGGATTCTAATAGGCACCTTCCACCGTACGAGCATAGACTACGCTTGTTGGATCTTCCATCCCTCAATAGTCGTAGAACTTACCTTAGTGCGCTTTTCATTCATAAGCTCCTGTCGGGTGAGATTGACTCAAGCGCTCTGCTTAGCCTATTAAGTTTTGCGGTTCCGGCCCGTGTTACAAGGATTTATGTCCCGATTTATTTACATCCTTGTCTCACGAACTATGCTCATCACGAACCCTTTCGAAACCTTTGCCTTAATTACAATAATTTTTACTATCTCTTCTCTGTAAACTCTCCTCTTCTAGATGTAAGAAACATTCTATTGTCTAATTTAAATTCTTAATGTTCACTAATCAGTTTGACTGAACTTTGTTAAACTATAAACAACAATAAACAAAAATATACGTAAATATATATTTGTTTTTTTAGTCTTGTGAAAAAATGCTATTTAAATTTCGCATCAAACAGTCGGAAAGTATACTTTTAGGGGCACTTATGTCAACTCAAAAGTTATTCTGTAAGCACATTAAATAAGGAATACTAGATACCTGATATTTGATCAGAAATACGAGCGAATATCATTGGCTGAAAGGGTCGCCAAATTCATCTAAGGAACATTCGTCCAATTACTAATCTAAATGGGCTCATATAATAAATTCTAAGAAAAAATAGTTTGAGTAATTTTTGTAAAAATTTTTAATGTGCCCAGCCAAAGCGAGACAAACGTTTTGTTGCTGTAGCCCGCATACATTTAGCGGTGCATAAGGCAGCAAAACTAAAAACAAATCTTATGCTGAATGTCTTGTTGTTGGCGCGCTCTGTCCTTAAATTTCTTATGAGTGCGACTATTCTCTCTCAAGCTAGTGTCTGCTCGCGAAGTCGAACACAAAAACAAAATTTTGCGACCGTTCGTTCTTTTGCCGCATTTACACACATCATCACAAAAATCTAAACTCATTTGTTGATATTTTGCAATATATTTCGTGTACTTTTTTGACCGTTCTGGTTTATACCTCCAATTTACCCGTCTACAATTACCGTCCATCAAATCTTCACAATAATCCAGGCTCAAATCAAAAACTTGCAAAATTCGCAATATTTTGGACTGTGTAATCTTCAGCTTCCATTTACTAACGCCTGCATTGTAATATAAGCACTAAGCGCTTTCATAAATACTCTTGAGGTTATTTTTCAAATTTCGCGATTTTTGGACCTTAGAAACCTTCGCGGCCAAGCGTCCAACCATTGACCAAAATTTCATCGCAATCAAATGAACGGTTTTTGAATTTTCGTGGTTTTTGGACTATTTTCCACACATTTCTTCAAATCAACATTCTCCAAAGTTTCATAACAATCGAACACTTTGCAAATTTCGCGGTTTCTTCTACTTGAAAATCTTCTCGGGCAAGAGTCGATCAATCTCCCAAAGTGTTAGCGAAAACGTAAATTTTGCAACTTTCGCGGTTTTAGAACCTTCCCGGGCAATCGTTCAACCACTTCCAAATTTTCTTTGCAATCGGATGAACGGTGTAATTTTGCAAATTTCGCGGTTTTTGGGCCATTTTCCGACCATTTCTTCTACTTGGAAACCTTTCCGGGCAAGCGTTGAACCATCCCCCAAACTTTTACCAAAACCGTAAAATTTGAAATTTTCGCGGTTTTTGGACCATTTTCCGCAAATTTCTTCTACTTAGAAACCCTCCTGGGCAAGCGTTCAATTCATTCCCCAAAGTTTCATTGCAATCTTATGAACTGTATATTTTTCAAATTTCGCGGTCTTTGGACCGTTACACAGACATGAGACATAGCCTATGACACTTTCCTGATCGCCATGAACATACTGTGAAAAATTCGTGAAGATCGGTTCAGCGGTTTAGACGCCCATAAGGGACAAACATACAAACATACTTTCACTTTTATATAGATGTATAGATATCACAACGTTCTACAGAACTTCGTTTTCCACTCCCATACTATATTGCAATCCAAAATGATCAACATGATTATAATCTTCACTCAAGCCGTGCTCTTTTAAAAGGGTACCTTCGCTCAATAACATATCCACTGGATTCTGCACTGTTTTGCGAATTAATTTAGCCTTTTCTGAGCATAAACATTACAGTTTCTAAACATAAGCGAGATCGTCTTTGTGTTGTTTTCGGGCGGCCATGCTTGAAGCAATAAATTAAGATATGCTCACTCGGATACGACAAGATCTGTAGCTTGCCATCTTTATGCTTTTCGACTTTTTTTTGGGATACGCCAATGCAGGGCGTCCTACTGACTTAACGGTTTTTGGAACGATTACACATGTTTGTGTATTTAGCCAATCTGCATGCTTTCGTTTAACTGATTTTCATATGACCTGCACATCCACCATTTTTCAGCCAAACGGTAACCAAATCTTATAGAAGCCTCTGCTACAGCTTTATTCATTTCATCTGAAATTTCACCACAAAGTTTCGTTTTCGTAAATTCGAGCGCAGCATTTTCCTTGGATGCTTTGCTCCTCTCTGAATTCCACAAGCCAAACAACTCCGCGTTGTTGAATTCGAGGTTATGATCTATTTATGCAAATTACAAGAGATGTGGAGTAAAGTGGATTAACTTAGAAAATGCATTACAACAGGAATTATTAAATCTTCGACACACAATTAGTTTCAGGGCCGGAATAGGCCGGAATCATTTTATATACCTTTTCAAAAATTAGCTTTCATCACAAATCGAAACTTGTTGAACGACTCACTTTAACATAAAGTTACGAAAACAGCACAACTCATACAAACAGTTCACATTACAAAACACGTGGTACAAACCCCACTTATTAGAATTCATCACAAAACTTTGTTTAAAGAGGTTTTTTATCACTTTACAAAGATTTTAAATTGTAATCAAATTGGCACTTTTTCAATGCACGTGCTGTTTAATAGAAACCACTAGGGTTAATAGCTGATTTATAGCGATTAAGGTCGTGCTTAATCGGCTAATAATATTTATTGTTTATTAACTTAACAAGTTTAACATAAGTTGTTGGTTGCGAGCTGGCCCGTGGCCGCCAGCCAGCGCCAAGTGCGACACACACTCACTTCCACTGGAGATGCTGGAGCTTGCGTCATAGTGTGACCATAGTCGCCAGAGTAATCGATAGTTGTTCCTGGCTAGTGATGGCAGAGTCGACACAGTACTCCCCCTCCAGTGACCGTGTGGTAGCGAATGAATAAGATGGGTAGAAACTATCGATTTGCGTAGTAGTTTTGATGGCCGGTGGTTGCTTCGAGTGGGGGTCGATAAACAAGATCGTTTGAGCCGGAATGATTTTGCCTCTTGTTGAGGTTGATGGTTGTTTCGATGGCCGGTGGTTGCTTTGAGCCGGAATGATGTCGCCTCTCGTTGAGGTGCCTCGATTGAGGACCCTAAGTTGAGGTTAAAGTCGCCTCTTGTCGAGGACTTCGTGTTTCTTCAGTGGAGGCAGAAGTTACCTCACGTGGACAACATCGAGGTGCCTTAGCTGAAGACTTTGCTGTTCAGGTGCACATAGGAGACGACTGAACCAGAATCGAAGTGCCTCGGATGAGGACTTTTTCGCTGCCCCGGATGAGAACTTTGTTGCTTCGCGTTGAAGGTTTTGTCGCTCCCTCGGATGAGGACTTTGTTGATTCGCGTTGAAGGCTTTGTCGCTGCCTCAGATGAGGATTTTGTCGCTGTCTTAGATGAGGACTTTGTCAATCAGGTTCACAGGCGTGTGAGTAGTAGACACGACTGGACCAAAATCGGTTGTGTTTAGGTCGATGTTGCAGCCATCGAAGTTAAACAGGGCCGTGGACGCTGAACGAGGAATATAGTATGCTGATCAATGGTGTTCAATGGCATAGTTGTCCCGAAGTGAGAAGTGTGTTCTGTTGGGGATGTGGCCGTGGACCGTTGCAAGAAACTGCGTGCATACCTTGGCAAACACATATGTGTAAGTGTGAGCGTGCGTTGATTTTTTTTGAGCGCCACGCGCGTGTGTCTTCACGCCAATTTCATAACAGATCGAAATTCGTTTGTTGCACTGCGAGTACGTATGTGTGTGCTGGTCCTCGCTGCGAGTAGGTACATATCTGTGTATGTGGGCAAAAACGTTGCCTGTTGGTTACAGTGGAATGGCGGCTACTGCTAGGATGAAGATGTCCATGTCCATGCAGTCATCTGTGGAGCCGTTGTCGATCGTTGGCCGAATTTCGCTGTTTTTTTTGTACTAAAAGTTCGCCGACACAAGCTGCGCGTGTGTGTGTAAGCGCGGGCTTTATGTTTTTGTACGCCATCACTAGCCAGGAACGACTATCGATTACTCTGGGGACTATGGTCACATTATGACGCAGCTATCATCTCCATTGTTAGTCAGTAAATGTGTATCGAACTTGGTGCTGGCTGACAGCCTCGGGCCAGCTCGCAATCAACAAATCAAGTTAAACTATTTAAAATAAGTGAAACAATAAAATATTATAGCAGATTAAGCACAACCTTAATCCCTATAGATTTCGCGAAAGTGGCGCCATCTATGGGAATTTATGGTACGCAACTGAGATGGTCACTCTTTTTCTGATGCAGAGCGTTCCAAAGTACGTTATTTTTATACTCTGTACCAAAGGTACACAGAGTATATTAAGTTTGTGCAAAAGTATGTAAAAGCCAGAAGGAATCATCTTCGACCCTATAAAAAATATATATTCTTGATCAGCATCAAGAGCCGAGTCGATCTAGCCATGTCCGTCTACCCGTCTGTCCATCCGTCCGTCTGTCCGAATGAACAAACAGATTTCAGAGATGGAAAGAGATAGAGGTTTGACATGTTTGGGACAAAAACTTGCAGGCAGATCAAGTTTATTTTCAATTTTTTCCCCGACACCGCAAATAGGAGTAATCGCTATATCTCCAACAGTTTTATAGATAGAAGGTGCGTACCTTCGGGACATATTTAGTAATCAGGATTATTAATCGATCCGCCAAAGAAATGGTAAACATGGGATGATATCGTTCATCCAAACTTTACCATTTCTTTGGCGGATCGATAAATAGTCCTGATTACTCGAGTTATAAAAAAAAAACCAAACCATTTTATGGGCAGCACTGGCCGCAATGACGATTGTCAGCACTTCGCACACCTTTGAAGCAGTGGCGTACGCAGGGGAGGCGGGTTTTTGGGAGATTAACCACCCCCACCCCCCTTTAAGCTACATTTACAAGCTAAATACTAGATACTAGGAAGAACTAGGAATCAAAATTTTGTAAAATCCCCCTTTCAAAAGATCCTGCGTATTCTCTTCGTGCTCGTTTATCTAAATCTTAGATTATTTGTATGTTTTGTTATTAATTATGAAATGTTCAATTTTTCTGATGATACTAAGAAGAATAGACTAAAGAAAAGTTTTGTAAAATCCCCCTTTCAAAAGATCCTGCTTACGCCACTGCCTCGAAGCATCAGCTAACAACCAGAATATTCTCTTCGTGCTCGTTTATCTAAATCTTAGATTATTTGTATGTATTTCTTAGTAATTATGAAATGGTCCCATTTTTCGCCATCCAATTTCTAATTTCTAGAATGAATTTGTTTCATACATAAACCATTTTAATGTCCCGCACATAAGGCACAAAACGGTTGTGCAAGTCAAACAAAATAATACTCAATATTAGCCATTATTCCTTCTAGCTCTGTTTAATTTTGTGATTATTTTTACCCACACACATGTGTTCGGAAACCGTCAACGTATACACAAAATTTCTAATTCTAATTACCAACAATAAACGCAATGGTTACTCCCTATGTCAGAGTTCATAATCCAATTTCAGAAATTCCCCCAAAATTAATATTCAGATTTATGTATTAATACCATGAGTGGGGAGGTCAACTTGTGTTTATCGTATAATTAGAGAGCACCATATCAAGATGGCGACCACATGCGACCACCGGGCACACACCCGCCCGGCCCACTTGCACATTTCAAAATCTGTGTGCCAGGCAAATATGTAGAGCAAAAGTCGCATAATTAATCTGCTTATGAAGCGGATATTGAGCCAACCGTACGGGTCTGGGTGTGACTAAGTAATTGCGAGTAATTCTCGTAATAAAACCATTCAGTTTTATGTGTGGCCCCAAGAAATTGTTGCAATTGTTGGCCAGCAGTTGCTAGTGGTGTAAATCATTCGTTTTGCTGCGAATGGTTTTAATTGAAGCGGTAGAAGTTGTTGTAGTTTGAGGGGATGGCTTGGAAAGTGGAATTGAACAATTTAGAGAAATTGAAACGGGGCTTTCAAGAAGAATTTAAGTTCAATTTGACCATTTTCAGTTTGTAGAATGATTGGAGGGATGGTGATTCTCACCATAAGTTGGTGTTTTTTGAACACATGTAATCCCAAATGGTATATCCCCGCTTAAAAAATAATGAAATTTTTTGAGGTTATAGATTTTAAAACTTCTAAAAAGTACAATGGGCGTATTCAGCAGATAAATCCGATTTACGATTTCTTATTTATTTTTTTGTGATTGCCGTTTGCGATTGATAAATTTGACGAACATGATTGTTGAGATGGAATCATACCAAAATAAATGATTGGTGAGACCGTTTACCGATTGCACGGCCACTGTTGACCCCAAATCTAAAAAAAATTACAGCTATCAAAAATTGTGCATAAAATGAGAAACATGAATTTATTTGGGACAGTCTTTGTGAAGATGAATTTAATATGGGTATAATTGCTGATCTGGTCAATGAGCAACCCATTCGTAGCCGCTATTTGGGGCAATCGAAAAATCAAAAGGAATCGCATTCGCTCTAAATCATTCTACGAGGACACAGTTCCCAGGTACAGAATGGACCAATTCAAAGCACATTTTAGGATGTCACGCACAACTTTTGAGGTTCATATATGAAATATGTTATATGCATGATAATAGCATTCTGTTTACTTTGCGTTTTTCAGGAACTTCTTAGTGTAACAGCAAGTATGTTTTTCAAAGAAGATGCTATTTTCAATTTGGCTGCTAATAATGAAAAAATTGCTCACACTGTTTTTGGGAGCAATGTTAAAAAGAGTTTACTAAAGTCTGTAATGTATGTAACTGGCAGAAGGAAACATCTCCGACCCCATAAAGTATATATATTCTTGATCAGCATCAAGCAGCCGTCGATATATTCCAGTCCGTTTGTCTGTCTATGAAAACATCTAAAATCTAAGACTAAGGAGCAGAGCAAACAAATTTTTATGTAGACTCCTATTGAATGTTTGTTTCAAGTTTTGCCACGCCCCCTCCCGACCAATTAAAAAATTTTGAAAACTCCCACAATTTTAAAGATATCGAGCTTATCTTCTGCAGTGTATTATCTTCTTCTTCTTTGGCCTGATGATAGCATCACAGCCGTTTTACGGTCTCGACCACTGCGACTTATGCCAGCCACTCGCCTCTGTCCCGAGCGACCAGAAGGGCACACCTAGCTTCTCAAGTCCCTCTACCTGGTCGCCCCATATCAGCTTCGGTCGACCCGCCGGGGGGCCCCAATCGTTTATTCCGACTGTACACACGTTTTGCTGGAGCGTTATCATCTATACCGGTAACATCGTCCTACCCAGCGCTGTTGTTTTATGCGCTGACAAGCTTAAAAAAATGAGATCAAATCAATCTTTTTTATACTCTGTACCAGAGGTACACAGAGTTCTAAGTCTGTGCAAAAAAGTATGTAACAGGCAGAAGGAAGCTTCTCGACCCTATAAAGTATCATATATTCTTGATCAGCGTCAACAGCCGAGTCGATCTAGTCCGTCTGTCTGTCTGTCTGTCCGTCTGTCTGTATG
Organism: Lordiphosa collinella; assembly: GCA_018904265.1. NCBI lineage: Eukaryota > Metazoa > Arthropoda > Insecta > Diptera > Drosophilidae > Lordiphosa > Lordiphosa collinella. The sequence continues at coordinate 414,205 of JAEIFV010000049.1, forward strand.
AACAAATAGATCTCAAAGATGGTAAGAAACAGCGGTTTGACATGTATGGGACATATGCTTCTTATAATTGCAGGCAGATCAAGTTTATTTTCAATTTTTTCCACGCCCCCGCAATATGAAAAACGTCATATCTCCCACAGTTTTATAGATAGAAGGTTCGTTTCTTCTGGACATATTTAGTAATTAGGATTGTTTATCACCAAATATTTTACAACATAACAGGTATTCTACCAAGGCTAATGCCTACATATGTGAATTGGCCAAATAACTCCCAGCAAGCTTTTACTGCACATATTTAAACAAAAATCTCGTGGAATCCCAGGAGTGATTGGGGCAATTGATGGATGCCATATATCTATTAAGCAATCTGTAGGAAACGCCGCAGATTACTACAACAGAAAGCAAGGTCAATCGGTTATTCTTCAAGGCGTATGTGACAGTAAGTGCCGATTTCTGGACGTTAACATCGGCCAGCCCGGAAGAATACACGATGCTAGAGTATATCGGTTAAGCACCATTTGTTCAAAAATTGAAATCGAAACTTACCCGCTCACACCAAGGCAAATGCATTTGTTGGGAGATTCCGCGTACCCCTTGAGCATTAATTTGTTAACCCCATATCGTGATAATGGACATCTAACGAGGGCACAAATTAGATAAAACTTAAAATTTTCTTCAATACGGTCTGTTATTGAACGGGCGTTTGCTTTGCTTAAAGGGAAATTTCATAGATTGAAGTATCTAGATGTGCAATCGCCAGAAGTTGCAACATCGATAATAAGTGCTTGTTGCATGCTGCACAATTTCATCATAATGAATAACGATACAGCTGACCCAAGTGATGAAGATTAAACCGCCCAAGAATCAGATGCATATGCTTATCCAGAGCAGGAGCTTAGAAGATCATCTGAAGCCTCTCGCAAAAGAGATGCTATTAAAGAAATGCTATAAAGCTAAGAAAATATTTAAATAAAAAAAAATGAATGCATTATTTCTTAAATACTTTTTTCCAATTTATCTGGCGACCTTTCTAATGTTTATTTGGTAACGAGTTTGCTAACTCGAGGTCAAGAAGTTGCGTTTGTTCGCAACTATAAACAACTTATGCATTGACAAACCAAAAAGAGCGTGGACAAACCTTTACAGCTGTTTCATGGATATCCAATCCAATCATCATCAAGCTTTCTCAATTAGAAACTTAAGCTCGAAGCTATGCAACGACAGCCATTAAGAATGGCTTTCTGTATGTGAGTCCAGTTTTGCTTTCATTTTGCAGTTCCCAACTGTTTAAAGTTCTGATTGCATGGAATTGGCTCAACGTGCAGGAGTCATTTAGCGAAACGCCTTCTGATGATTGGATTGAATCCGGTGCTTCTATTTTTTAAGCAAATGGTGAAATTTTCGCTCCACCTTATCCGTGTTAAAGCCTTTTACCCCAAATCGTTTTCTTTTTTATTTTGCTGCTCCGAAAGTTTTGCCTGTTGTCCTTATATGAGTCCAAGAGGAGCCTTACAGCGCTAGGACTCCACTTGATATCCTCTGCTAAAAGGATTACTCATTGATTTAAAACCCATTAAATTTTTAATTAACAATGCTTACTTACTCTCAACGCGTGCATCCATTTTCAAATGTCAAATGTATTTAATAATAAAGCCTAAATTTTATATGGTGTGAATGTATTTTTGACCAATTATACTAAAGCCAGAAAATAACCTAAACTTAGCAATCATTGTCATTCAGCAGAGAATTATAAGAAATCGCAAATCGTAAATCAGAAATCGTAAATCGGATTTATCTGCTGAATACGCCCAATGATTGAAAGAAGAGTCCAAAACAAATTCCCAAAAGTATGCGTAAAGTATGCGTAGAAGTAAATAAGGTTTCTTAGAGTAAATCAGTGAAGTGTGTCTGCCGAATGCGCCCATTTTGTCAGTTTAAATAAATTTCCCATCAATTCATTTGGTCTCTGACTTTGCTTTCAAGCATTATACATCAAACTTCCAAATCCAACGAGTTTTTCTATTTTCATTCATATTCCTAATGTAAGTATTTCCCCACTACCAACTCTCCGCAGGAGATCTAACTATTTTCAATTTTCTGCAAGGTGGATTATCTCAGCATTAGCCGTATGAGCTGAACATAGACTATCCCGTTGGACCGTATGCCTTCTTGTGTGGTGGGATTGTGATATGTCCAGGAAATGCGAAACTATTGCAATAAACACACACACGGTTCGACGCAATTGCTGTAGACCATGTGTAAGAGGGTTTGTCGCTTTGGATGTGGCGTAAGTTGCTGCCGATCATGTGGGCCGTGCTCATCTGGCTGTGGGACATGTTGTACCTCTTGCTGTGGGTTATACCCCGAGACCTGTTTCGGTCCATGGTGTGAATCCAGTTTTGATCCAGCCTGGTTCTCATGGCTGGCTCCCAGATTATGCGGCTCCTGTTGCTGTTCCTGCAGAATGCCATGCAGTCCCAGATGTTGCTAAGCCAAATCCCCCTTCCCCCTTGGAGTTTATAAAGAAATCAAGATATTTCCACCCACCGCACAAGGTTTTTGCGATCAAATGCAATTTTGATGGCCCGCAACTGGGTCGCCATATTGTAAAACTATAAAAATAAATATATAATTCGTGCAAAATCGCAAATCGTAAAAATTTGCGCAACATCACCGCAACAAATGGGACTAAATGGCAAATTAGAGGCGGCAGCATACAAACATACATAAATGCCATCCACTCCGGTAGCTAATAAAAAATTATAGGATTTCATCTTTGCATATTTAACTTTTACCGCTCGTGTGTCGTATAGATGTTCTATATATCGCCAACGCCCCTTCCGCCGCCTTCTGTTGCGGTTTTTATGCGACCGCAGCCTGAAGTAGGCATAAAACCAATGTCATACTTAGAGGGTAAAGAAGAAATCATGTGTGCGCGCTCTCGGCCCATAAAGGTGTTGTTGTTTGCATTTTTGCATAATCGTCATTTTTTGATTTTAAACAATTTCTGTACAAGGGTCAACCATAAAAGTTCACTTTTATAATCTCTACATGTGTTACCCACAGAAGCAACAATAGACTTTTGGACATAAATATTTATTACGATTTTACGTTTGATTTTAGTTTAGGAGTTTCGGCGAAGACAACGTTCTTGGCTGTGGCAAATGATGCCATTAAAGGTAAAGAAAATTGAATTTTCATTTGAAATGGCGTTGAATTGTAAAATAAAATGAGAAAGGATTGCATTTTTTCCTTAATATGATTAAAAGTAGGCAACGGAATCGCTCGGAGCTGCGCCTCGTCGGGAATTGGCTCTACGCAAAGAGCTGATAACCGAAAACTTTTTTGGTACATTACTAAGCATTAAATATTTTGGTATTTTAAATATTTATAGCAGGGCCGCAAACCTCTTAAAAATCGGGTGGGGTTCACTCCGGAGTTCGAAGCCGCAAAACTTTTTGGGTTCGGGTTCACGGAGCGTTTTCAGAAGGTCGCTGAACCCAGGTTCAGGTATTAAACGTTTTATTTATATAAGTCTGCAGTCTTGTGTTGCAGGACCAGCAAATTCAACAGTGCGAAAAAACCTGGAAATGACCCAGCGTACGCTGTAGAGCAGGTGGCGTATAGCATTTCCTCATACTTGGTTTTCCTCAGGGACCCCCAAAATCTGAAAATATGGCTCACTTAACTTGAAATAACTCTCGAATGGATTATCTGATTTCTATAAACTTCATTCCGATAGCGACGAGAAGATTCTAGTATATTCAGGCATGTTCTCAATTCCACTACCACTGCAACTTTTCGAAAACCGAATTGATTCAGTTTCTCGCAACACGAAAACGAAAGGTTTTTCGTTTTTAAAAAGTAACGCTTGCTGGCCGGTGAAATGAAAAGTAATTGGGCGTATTCAGCAGATAAATCTGATTTTGTTATAGTCAAATGCGCGTGGCATCTAAAAATTGGAGTACACCAGGTGCTCAAATAGAAAAAAGCAAAGGCAGAGACTCAACGAGCACGTTACTATCAAACTAAAGAAGTGTTGAACGTTGAAAGAGAGCGTAACGAGCATTTGCGAGGTATCAAAGAGGCATTGGAGAAGTCTATCGAAATCCTAGCTCGCAGAAATGAGCTGTTTGAGCTTTACATTCAAGAATTTGCTAAGGTAAATGATAAAAATAAAAATCAGTTAAAGAGTATTTAAGAAATAATGCAGCTAAATTTTTTTATCTCGAAATCTCTTAACAATTGCATTTGCCTTGGTATGAGCGTATCAGTTTCGCTTTCAATTTTTGAACAAATGGGGCTTAACCGATATATTTTAGCATCGTGCATTCTTCCGGGCTGGCCGATGTTAACGCCCCAAAATCGGCATTTACTGTCACATACACCTTGAAGAATAACCGATTAACCTTGCTTTCTGGTGTAGTAATCTGCGGCGTTTCCTACAGGTTGCTTAATAGATATATGGCACCCATCAATTGCACCAATCGCTCAGGAGATTCCACTCGATTTTTGTTTAAATATTTGTGCGGTAAAAGCTGGCTGGGAGTCATATGGCCAATTCACATATGTAGGCATTAGCCTCGATAGAGTCCCTGTTGGTGTTGTAAAATATGGTGGCCTCAACTTGTTGGAATGTCGAATCGATCGCCAACAGACGAAGATTTACTTAGAAATTGAAAATAGCATCTTCTTTAAAAAAAACATACATTTGCAATTGTTTCATTCTCTGTTAGTGCCGTTGCATTTGCTGTTACACCAAGAAGTTCCCTGAAAACGCTAAGTTAACAGAACTCTATTATAATGCATATCCTAAAATGCGGCTTGATTGGTCCATTCTGTACCTGGGAACTGCATCCTCGTAGAATGATTTAGAGCGAATGCGATTCCTTTTGATTTTTCGATTGATCAGATCACCATTTATACCCTAATTAAAGTCATCCTCAGAAAAGACCGTCCCAATTAAATTCATGTTTCCACAACTCATTTTATGCAACATTTTTGAGTTCTTTTAAGGCTGTCAGTTTGTCAGTTTATTTTCAGTTTTGGGGTTAACAGTTGGCCGTGCAATCGGTAAACGGTCTCACCAATCATACATTTTGTAAGATTCCATCTCAGCAATCATGTTTGTCAAATTTATCAATCGCAATCGGCAATTCCTGTATTCATAAATCAGAAATCGTAAATCGGATTTATCTGCTGAATACGCCCATTGACAAGTTACGCACTCGTTCAGTTGCCAAATGTACATTAAGTTAATTTTCCTTAATTCTGTGATCATTGTAGAACTTATTTATGAACTTTGAATTGCATTAAGTATTTGACTGAATTAAAAATATTTTTTGTTAAGTTTCTCAAGAAATTGGCAGCGAACTCACAATTTTTTTGAAAATGGGAGGAGCTTGCTGCGGAACACAATTGCTCCACGTGGAAGGATGGACAGTCGAAACTGCTGGGCGCTATTCGCTCCAAAAACAGGAGACGTATGTTCAACAAACAACACTCGGATCACGTACAAGACTCTAGACTATGAGCTTGGAGATACGAGGGCGGTCCCAGAAATAGCCGACCTAACTACTAAAACACAAAAATTAATCATTTTTTTCTTTTTTTTTCAAAATAGGATCCTTTTAGGTCGATACACTTTTCCCAGCGATGTTCAATAACTTCGATACCTTTTTTATAATAAGAACTGTAAAAGCTCTTCAAAATAGGCATTAACCTCGGACTCCACCTCTTTATTGTTGCCAAATCTTTTCCTCCGAGCCATTTTTTCAAGTTTGGAAATAAGAAATAATCAGAGGGAGCTAATTCTAGCGAATAAGATGCGTGAGGTAGCAATTCAAATTTGTAATTCATTAATTTCAGCCATTGCAACGGCAGAGGTGTGAACCGGCGCATTGTCATGATGGAACAGCAAACGCGGCACCCATCTTGCGCATAATTTTTTCATGTCCAATTTTTCGGTCAATATGCGATGTACAGCACTTTTTTGAAATGCCTACACATTCAGCTAACCCACGAACTTTGAATCGCCCGTCACTAAATACACATTTTTTAATTTTGGCCACCATTTCTGAAGTGGTCACCTCATTTGGACGCCCATTATGATGTTCATCTTCGCAGCTCAAACGACCTCGCATAAACTCAGCCACCCAATATTTTATTGTTGTAAACGAGGAGCAGAATTACGTAAGGTAGAATCCAGCTCCTTTTTAACATTGGTTGGACTAAGACCTTTTATATGAAAGTATTGTATCACATAATGGTGACCAATTTTGTCCATGTTTGCAAATCAATAACACAAGCGTTCTCTATTAAAATCGACCAAAAAAAAACTGTGCAAGGTAAAGGCACCAAACTTCAAACTTAAGCTTTTAATAGTCGGTACTTCCCCCTTTTAATATTTTTTGTGAACATTTTCCAACACTACTGTGCTAGGTAGGCCATTTCTGGGACAGACCTCGTAATATGTATTTCAAGGAACAGTTCGATACCTTAACCATCTCTTATGTTTTCAGAGCTAGAACTGAGGTGCTGTCCCTGAACTAAAGGCCATATTGTACAGGTGTACGCGAGAGTGATGAACTGTGCAGTCTCTGCAATATGGGTGCAAGAGAGGATGTTGCACACTTCATAGCCAACTGTCTAATTCTGAAGGAGCATTGAGTCGACCGGGTGGGAAAGTCACTGCTATAGTTGGAAGAGCTAAAGGCATTGCTGAACGGGCAATCATGGGAGCGGCTGGGAAAATATTTACTGAATGCGTGCAACTACAGAGCAAGAATTTTGGCAAAAGCTGTTTAGGAAACAATTACGCCATAATAAAAAAGCTTTAAGAGCCTGGGATGACCCCCTTAGAGTGAAAGATCTGCGATATAGCGACGAGCGGGGAAGGCAGGTGGTGTAACTCTGAAGGGTAAGTCTTCCTGTAGCTCACTAGGATTAAAATATATATAAATGTACAATCCTTCGATTAAGGCTGACAGCAATTATGCCATGCCTTAATATGCCAAATGTTCTTATATTTTTAATAAAGAACCACTACTACTAAAAAAAAATCAAAATTTTAAATTATTGAAGTCTTGTCTGGGACTCGAACTCACAACCTAGTAGCTTTGCACTGAACACAAATGGCATTGCATCTCATCGCACAGCACCATTGCTTATGATTGTCCCATGACTAAAATGCTATTTATACTTTTAAGCAGGGATCGTAAATAAGAGTTGTACTCTGTACCAGAGGTACACAGAGTATATTAAGTTTGTGCAAAAGTACGTAACAGGCAGAAGATAGCATCTCCGACTCTATAAAGTATATATATATTCTTGATCAGCATCATAAGCCGAGTCGATCTAGCCATGTCCGTCTGTCCGTCCGTCTGTCTGTTTGTCTGTCTGTTTGTCTGTCTGTCTGTCTGTCTGTCTGTCTGTCCGTCTGTCCGTATGAAAAAACAGATCTCAGTGATGGTAAGGGATAGAGGTTTGACATGCATGGGACATATGCTTCATATACTTGCAAGCAGATCAATTTTGTTTTTATAGATTGAAGGCTTGTTCCTTCTGGACATATTTAGAAGTGAAGATTATTTATCGAGCCACCAAAGGAATAGTAAAGATCGGATGAACGGTAGTCGAGTTATGGCAGCACTTCACAAGTACAGAGTATGTTATAGTCAGGCTTGACCGACTTTCTTTCTTGATTCAAGAGCTTTAGTACACAAATTATACGCCCTAATTTGTATACACTTCTTTGAGAAGTGAATTATTCATGCATTATCTCAATTCCGCTACGTTTTGAAAAGTAAACCGAAAGGAATTCCGTTTCGGTTTGATTTTCTGTTCTCAATTCCGAATGATTTTGCTTACGTTTTACTTTTGCAAAACTACGAGCCAAACGAAATCGGCACGGGAGAATCAAGCGAAAAGATGGAAAATGGAACATGCGGAAACGGGAGAGGCTGACTTTTATGTTTTACTTTACAACGCTTAACAAAAAATTATTTTTAATTCAGCTAAAGACTTAAATGCATTTCAAAGTACATAAATAAGTTCTACATTGATCACAGAATTAAAGAAAATTAACTTAATGTACACTTGGCAACTGTTCGAGTGTGTAATTTGTCAATTACTTTTCATTAATCAGCATATCGAGATTGAAATTTGTCCTTCCGATATCGAGCTGATATTTAGCACAGTCTTCTTTTCACTGCACACTCCTAATTTGTCGGATCCACCCGGATCGGATGACTGTATCTGGTAGCTGCCACGGGAAAGATCGGTTACAAGTGAATTAAAACTTTGGCACAGATAAAATCAGCTTTGCTTTTTCGTTACTTCGTTAATATGTGATGTCAATAAGGGATAGGAGTAAGAAACATTTGGAATAATGTGTTCGAATCTTTGTTTAAGCATCAAAGGAAATTAACAGACGTAAGAAAGATTAAACTAAAAAATAAAAATTTATCCAGCCGATTTTTAACATTTTGCATACTTTAAAGCTGATAATTTCGCATTGTTGGCGAGTGTTGCCAATTTGTCAATATAATTGTATTTTTTGTTGAATTTTAGCAACTTTTGACCACAAATTCTGGCAACACTGAATATTGCACAGTAACAACAACCAGTGTTGCCAGAATATGAGGTCAAAAAAACTGTTGCTGGCTCAACCTGCACAGTAGAAATATCGCAAGGATAAAATTCAAACAGAAATTCATTTATTTTATAAATAAATATTTCAAAAGTATAGCACGTGTATAGTTAGGACTAAAACACACCCTTACTTATTCACCCATCTCCGCCACCCAAAACCTTCTCTCTTTTAATCCCACGACTTTGTAAACTCTGTAAAATCCTTATCTCTAATGCTTTGAGATTTTACAAAATACTTTTTGTCGCATAATTTACATGAACATTAAATGAACGGCAAAAATTGTTTGTAACCAAGAACCGCTTATCCCCATGAATGATGAGGTGTCGGCACGCGGTAAACCGCAGATCGGGCCCGCCCTCTTGGCTTCTGTTCCATTTTTGGTTTTGTGTGTGGATGTGCCAACAGGCAACTATTAAACTCTTAATGGCAATTTCATTGGAATGGTATCTGGATATGCGAGTCCACATGTTTGTTGTGATTACATGAGAGTTGACACGCCGCTTTTCCGGCGTTTGTTGGTGTGGACACGTGACTTGGTCACGTGTCGCCAATTCGAACAATTTACCACAAACAAAATGTGCTACAAGTTTGATGGTCCTTGGTTATACTCTTTGGAGGAGTGATTGCACTCAGAAGGAAAGCAAGTCAGAGCTCGAGTAGAATCGAAATGGAATTTTTTCATCGTTCTTGGATGAACTTAAGTACAAGTCCTCTTTTTATTTAAAAACGACAAAGAATAATATTACTGCATTAAAAACATTGACTAAAAATTACTTGTAAATACTTGCTTTTCTTATACAAGTAAAAATTATCTAGTGCTAAGTATGAAATATATGTACTAAAAATTCCCATCCAAACAAGAAAGAAAGTCGGTCAAGCTTGAATATAACATACTCTGTACCTATGAAGTGCTGCCTATCACCGTTGCGGTGCTACCCATAATTGTTTGTTTTCCTTATAACTTATAACCATCGTTCACACGATCTTTCATTCTTTTGGCGGGTGGATAAAGATTCTTGATTTCAAAATATGTCCAGAAGGTTTGAACCTTCTTTCTATAAAACTGACGGAGATATAACGTTTTTTTTTCTAAATTGCAAGGGGCAAGAGGGCGTGGCAAAAATTGAAAGTAAACTTAATCTGCCTGCAAGTATAAGAAGTTTTTGTCCCATACACGTCGAACCTCTATCCCTTACTATCTCTGAGATCTGTTTGTTCATACGGACAGACGGACAGACAGACGGACGGTCAGATGGAAATGCCTAGATCGACTCGCTTGTCAAGAATTTATATACTTTATAGGGTCGGAGATGCTTCCTTCTGGCTGTTACATACGTTTGCACAAACTTATTATACTCTGTGTACCTCTGGTACAGAGTATTAAGAGTATACAACAGAAAAATTCGAAAATACCCTACAATTCCCAACTAGTTTTTTTGTATCCCTTTTACCACGGATTTCGGATCAAGTTATTAAGTTTAAATATTAGTTTTATTTTAAATTTGAGAATTGAATTTTAATATAAAAAAACTTCCTACATTTTAATTGACTCAATTTTTTTGACCATTTTATAAGTGTATCCAATCTTCCCTTCACCCGTAAAATTCCCGTCTAACTTGATTTCCTTTCATAATGTAATCAAATTAAGAAAATAATATGAGAGACCGCCAGTCAGTAAGTCAAGTTTGCCAAAAATGTTGACTGATTGTTTTCACACGGCCTCTTTTCCATCCCCCCCATCCGGGCTCGTCGCCTGCTGTGATTCACTTGAGCAGCAACCCCTTTTGGGTCTTGGAAGTTAGGCAGGAAACCAAACAAATTATATTTAAAATCCTTGTCCCTGCGGATCGCATTGGCTTGTCCCAGTGGGCTGTTTCTATTTCAACACTCCGCCCCCCGCCTGCTACAATTGGATTTAAGTTTAACCATAAGCGTTGGAGGCCCTTGAGTCATCGCCAGGGTTCTTTTGGGTACAAGAGACCACCCACGAGGCTTTTGCTTATTACTCTTAAAAATAACATTAAACTCTTGCGTTTGGTTGGGGATGTTGAGGGAGGTAAATGACACATCACGAACTTTTTTAATTTGTTTATGATAATTTACGTATTATGTAACAGCCAGAGACATGACTGGTAGTCATTTATTATGAAAGCCATGAAAATGGTATAACTAGATAACGATTCATTATGATAATGGTTTCTATGAGATTAATGGATATTGAAATAGCCAGTTTTTCCGATTTAATTACATTTGGACTTCAGCTTTTATGAATAGTCTGACGGCAAACCTACTTTCTGACCTTTGGGGGCCTGTAGACTTACTCTTGCAGCAAGAGTTATGATCCCAAAATATCTGCGGATAACTTTAAGATATTTTAAGGGGTAACACCACTGTAGAATTCTGAAAAAATCTATTTTTTTATTGGCTTAAAAAATAGTTCAGCTAGTCTAGAATATGAAGAAAAACGTTTATAGGTAAACAAATTTTTTTCACCGAAACTTCGATTTTTTTTAAGGGCCTCCGCACAGTGGGAAAAACGGCCAGATTAGCTCCGATTTATTAATAACTCTTTGAAAAATGATCCGATTTTTGTCGGATTTGTTTTTTTTAAAGATAAAAACACAATTAGTATAAACAAATAAAAAATTTTTTAATAAGCGAAAAAATTTAAATTTTTTTATTTGTAATTTATTGAACTTATTCAGTATCTGAGCAACTTTCATCAGACATATAATGATCATTGCTTATCAAAAGAAGACGTATTACATCATTGTTTAAAAGTTCGAAGTTTCTTGTAGACTTCGCTGAACCTTTTGATAGCATTGTAATGAAAGGATCAGAAGAAATAAAAAGCGAATGCATCAGGTCCTGATCCAGGAATAGGGATATTAACCAATATAGACATTTTCTGTCTCAGTTTGTTTTGTATTTCTTTTTTTTCCATTAAAAATCGCTTTATCCGAACTGCGGACTTGCGATTTTTGAATTGGAATTCTGTAGGCGATATGCAGAATACATTCATAGTAGCAAATCCACGCGTGTACTGTTGATATTCCACATTCATTTAAATTCTCTTTGCAAGGTAAATTTTTTATCATTTTTAAGTCGTTCATATTTTTGGGTGATATATCGCAAATTCCACGTTTTTGGGATGATGATTCCGCGACAACACTAAATACCTTTCCATCGATCATAGTCATATGAAATTGATGATGAACTGTGAAGTTTTCTAATACGGTTGGCAGTATTTGGGCAATTTGGTTTTTGACGTTATTTACTTCATCGCGTACCAAGTCTGCTGTTTCCTTTTGACAAAGTAGTTTTAATAGCCTGCAATAACGAGTAGTTGAAGGTTTCATATTATTCCAGAGTATATTAGATCCAGAAACTATTCGTACTGGTACCAAGCATACCGCAAACATATGTTGGTCGATCATGCAAGCGTCAATATCATCAAAATTTTGCCGATAAGTTGCGTGGCCACTACTTCCATCACAACCCCATTTGTATATGGCCGTTATATCTTCAATATTATTATTTGCCGAAATTTTAAGTTCTTGGCTATGTGCACTAAAAATTCTGGAAACTGTGTGATCAACCAGGCATTGCAAAGGTACCTCGAAAGAATGGTCGGTAAGTTGTAGCCCATTGGGGTAGCACAGATTCTTTGCAGACCGTAGAACATTATAATTGGGAAATATGTTTGCATTCCTCTGTTTGGTACCACTCACCAAGTCCATATAAACCCGTTTTGTGTAACCACCATCAATATATAAAGCTAAAGCTTCCTCTGCCGTATACAGGGAAGATACCACCATTGATGCATTTCTTTTGCCAGCCTTGTATAAGCTCATGAGCTCTTCGCACGGAATTTCTGTGGCGATGTCAGATATTTTTTTTTTCTATGTGGTGTCTTGACAGTCACTAAAACTCATTGGTGGTCTCCCAGTCCTTGAACTTGAGTTTATCAAGAAAATTTCACTATCAAACCAGTCTTTGTTGTTTTTCTCAAATTTATTTATGTCATAATGGTTTTCTTTCCATTTCATTGCCAATTTTGATGTGAAACTTTGGATTCGCTTAGAAATTTCAACGCATTGACTATTGCTATAATTGGACCTAGCAAAAATATTGGTAAATACATATGAATCCACAGCAATATTTCTTTTAGAAGCGTCAACTTCCATTCGCCATACCAAAAATAAAACACACGCCTGACACTGACATTTCGTTAAAAAAAAAAATTTCTTCAGTAAGTGGACGAAGGTGGTTCCACAATTTGGAAATTTCACATCACAACACATTATACAATTTTTAGAACAACAATTAGAGTGAACGCTGTCGAACGAAGAAGTTTAGCTCTACGAAAGTTGAATGTCCTAGTAAAAATTATAAGTTAAAAATATCACCTTAAACAACCTCAAGTATACGACACGAAACACAATGACAAGTCACCAACACATATATTTTACTTAATACTTACCTTTGAAGTGAGTTATAAACACTTAATTTAATTTTTCTCTAAATTTTACCAATTTCGCGTAAATAAGCAGCAGGCACACAAAAAAGGCGGGAAAGTTATGTATGCAAATGGTGCAATTATATGTTAGTTTGATGACTCCCAGCTGTGCGAATATTGAGGTCAAAAGAAAACAAAAGTGGTTTGGGCCTATCAGATATATTAGTAATCGATTACAAAACGATATTGGCGCAAATATTAATTTTGAAAATTCAATTAATCGGAGCTAATCTGTCCGTTTTACCCACTGTGCTCCGGCGCCCCGCAGCGACTACCGGTTACTTCTTGCTGGGAATATACTTTCCTTTCGGGGTTTCAAGTTTCCAATGGCCCTCACAGATGTACACAGAAAAAATGGCGAGATAAAATCAAACTCAAAAAGATTGATTTGATCTCGACCTTCGGATTGAATTTTCAAGCTCGAGTCGTACTAGATCGAGCTTGATACAAGATCGAAAGGCTTGAAACAATCCTGAAAAGTTTGTATCAATCCGGAAAGGCTAATGCCAATCTCGAATCCGTACATGAAACTCAAATAAAACTGACTCGAGATTGAAGTAAGCTCGTATGTCCAATGTCAATAATAAATAATCCTGACCCGAGATTGAAGTTAGTACAGGTGACCCATATCAAAGCGAGAGAGCGAAATAGTATGAGAGCAAGAAAATCTCTCTCACCAGTACTACGAGGCTAAATAGGTACACACTAGGGTTGCCGATATTTCTTAAAATATCAATATTTATAGTATCAAATATTAAAATTTTCAATATCGATATTTGATATATCGAGTCTAAAAATATCGATATATCATCGTCATCGATATATCGTTGTTTTTTAAAGCTTACACAAAAACTGAAAAGTTATTAAAGAATGTCTGCACCAAAAGACTACTAATGACCAGTGCAAGTGGCAGTTATATCTGATCTTTCCAGTAGCATAATTATTCCCGTTACTCGAAGAGTATACTGAAGTCGTGCAAATGTATGTAAAAGGCAGAAGGAAGCATCTCCGACCACATAAAGGATATATATTCCTGATCAGCATCAACAGCCGAGTCGATATAGCCATGTCCGTCTGTCTGTCCGTATGAACGCACAGATCTCAGAGATGGTAAGAGATAGAGGTTTGACATGTATGGGACTTATGCTTCTTATACTTGCAGGCAGATCAAGTTTATTTTCAATTTTTGCCACGCCCCGCAAATTGGAAAAAAATGTAATATCTCCCACAGTTTTATAGATAGAAGGTTCGTTCCTTCTGGACATATTTAGTAATCAGGATTATTTATCGATCCGCCAAAGGAATGGTAAAGATCGGAAGAACGGTAGTAAAGAAATGAGCAAACGAAATTTCAATATTTTTTTTTTTTTTTTCATACTCATTTATTGGTAACTAGCCTTATGCTGCCCTTTATGGCCGCTTATACTAGTGTGATATTGTGTTTAATCAGTACTTGGCAGTGTCCATTTGGGCTTACCGATAATGTATAAGTGTTTTAATGTAGGTATTAAGTGGGAAAGTGTGAGAATTTGGTGTAAATGGTGTCCTGCTAGAGTCGCCGTGAGTTCAGGTCCTTGGGTAAGACTCTCTTAAACCTTCTTCTTTGACGGGCCCCTTGGATTCTCCGTTTTCTTAACAAGTTTTTAGCCAGTTTGTTGGGGTGGTGAGATAGCTTGTCAAGGTAAGTGGCGGCCTGTTTGTTGATAACATCCCCAACCATGGGAACTCCAAGGTCCTTTTCAATATCCCTGGTTCTCATTTACCATTCAGCTCCCGTAATGCGTCTAAGGATTTTCGCCTGGACCACTCTAATCTTACTCAGGTGAGACTTCGCCGCGATTCCATAAATTTGTAGGCCATATCTCCATACCGGAGCCGGAATAGCCTTGTAGATGAGGACTTTGTTCCTGAGTGACAATTAGTTGTTGGAGTTCAGGAGCCACCCCATGCGCCGTGCTTTGGCAGCCACTGCCTGAGCTGTTGTCGTGACATGTTGTCCAAAGGTCAGTCTTCAATATATGAATATATCTGGGCTGGATGAACGGTAGTAAAGATATGAGCAAACGAAAATTCAATATATCTGGGCTGCTCCTGCAGCAGCAAAACACATACATATGTATGTAGATGTATGTATATATGAGCAACGACTACACAGCAAAGCGATAGCCAACAATATTTTAGGACAAATTTTTATTTAACGATTCATATTGGATCATTGTGGGTGTGGATCACCCCGCCCCGCCAAAATTCCACCTTTAAATGAATTAAACCTGCAAATATATTGTCTGAGTAATTCCAACAACGAAATCCTATACAAAACCTAACAGCTATGGCTATCTCATTAGATCCAATTGGACTCTTGCAGCTAACTGGGACGCTCTCATTTTCCCCCTTCCCTTTCCCACATACACAATATTGAGAGATAGAAATTAAAGATGGTCGCGGGACAAATATATCGTCCGATACCCATCTGACTACTAAGACGAGGATTGTTTAAATTGCAAATAATATAAAAATAGTCTAGTTCTTTAATTCTAACATAATACATAGATACAGGTACATAGAGTATAATAAGTTTGTGCAAAAGTATGTAACAGCACCTTAAATGATAAGTATTTAAGCAACTCAAGTCGACTCGTAGGTTTTTATTCATATATCGACCCCATTGTTATTGCAATGGCCTCCTCGTGGTGTTCCCTGGATACCGGCTTTACTATATATAATATAACCGGGAGCAAATGCGAGCGGCGACCGACTTTCTTTTTTGTTTCATTTCAGATGATCCGAAGTGGAGTCCAGCAGCCAGCAGAATACCTTTTTTCGACGTCCAACTTTGAAGGCCAAGAACTTTTTGAACAGCCCTCGTACAAAGAAAACATTTTTTTATTCAATATGTTTTTAATACATTAAAAAAACTCAATTTAAATAACTATTTCTGTTTTCAAATAAGATTTTTTTAAAAAAGGTCCAAGAACAGCCTTCCAATCAGCAATACCCCCTTAAAACCTGAATAATTGTAGCCCCTTTTATGTTGACAATGCACAGAATTCCAACTTGAGAATTATAAGTGGTCTCTTTTATGCTTTTATGCAGCTGTGCTGGATTCCCATACAGGCCTATTCCCGGTTTTCACTTTCACTTAATTTGCTCGAATTCGATTTGGCTACCTGTTCCGGTCTTCTCAATTCGATAGATTTACTCGATTTGAATTCCCAGTGCTTGGAGCCGATGAATTCAAAAGTAAATGCGATTTTATACATAAAGGCGTCAAATTAATGGCTTAAAGTTAATTTTGTACCAATGTTTAGTGTTTTTGGGCTTCTTTGGAAGGCAGGAACTCTCCTGTGGTTATGGGGGCGTATGTAGTGAGGTAAAGTTGCTGATCGGTTTAACATGGAAAACCCAGCGCGATCCTGGCTTACTGCGTCCCAAGTCGACTCACACCTCCACGTGGTAACCCCTGGTAACAGAGCAATGCATCCGCAAAGCTGCTGGCTAACGTGAGCAGCGACCCTCTCCCTGGGGACAAACAGGGGGCGTCGCATCGGGGGCGTACCTCGGAACGACGATTACCAGCGACAACAACACCAGTCTGGAAATCCGAAGAAGAATAACTCTTGCAAACCGATGTTATTACGGGCTCAATAAGGAGTTCAAGAGCAGAGCCCTCTCTCGGAAAACGAAAATAGCGCTATACAAGTCGCTTATCATCCCAGTCCTGCTATACGGCGCAGAAGCATGGACAATGTCAAAAAAGGATGAGGCGGCAATTGGCGTGTTCGAGAGAAAAAGTTCTTCGGAGGATTTATGGACCTCTAAACGTTGGCGGCGAATTTCGCATCCGAATGAATCGCGAACTGTATGAGCTCTATGGGGACACTGACCTAGTCAAGCGCATAAAACAACAGCGTTTGCGCTGGATAGGACATGTTACCCGTATGGATGATAACGCTCCAGCAAAGCGTGTGTACAATCGGCATGCGATAGAGTTGGGAGGCACCCCCCGCCTGGTCGACCAAAGCGGAGATGGCGTGACCAGGTGCAGGGAGACATTGCGAAACTGGGAGTGTCCTTCTGGTGGAATGTCGCTCGGGACAGAGGCGAGTGGCGGGCATTAGTGGCAGCGGCCGAGACCGTAAAACGGTTGTGATGGCCAAAGAAGAAGAAGAAGAAGAAGTTTAGTGTTTTTAGATACTTTTTGCAATTTAACATTCCCTTAAAAATTATTTTAGATACAAAAATTAATAATTTTTATGAACAGCTTCGATTTTGCCACGTGCCATCCAAATCGAATTCACATATTTTGTTCAAGCTGTTCTGGTTTTTCATTTGTTTATGAAAAGCTGGGAAAATGTTAACAAAATGCCCTTAAAAATTGAAACGACTTTTAAAACACCTATTTACATATAATAACAAATTTTTAGTGATTATTTATTGGATTGTTTTGATTCACCAGTTGATTAAGGTGAAAGTGTAGTCAACGGAAACAATTTGGAAATGAAACACTCGAATTGCAAATCGTTCGAGTACCAGAACAGCTAAAACCAAATCGTTCGATTTTGTTTTCATTTGAAATCGAAGAAATATGTGAAAACCGGAACAGGCCTGATAGTAAATAAAGAGTTTAACCAAATTGGTAGGGTGGCTCTTGGCATTTAAAAATCCAATGAAACGCTGCTCAGGATGCACCAAAAAATTGAGTTTGGGCTTCTTCACCACTTCATTTCTGGGAAATCTTGTTTTAGTAGGTAATCTAACAAATAGTGAATTCAATTCTGATATAAATGATTTTATTGTTCTCTTAATTTTCTTCACTTAAGGTGAATCAAAGCTCATGTAATGCCTTGGCTCACTCTCTCTCTCTCTCTCTCTTATCCCTTCTAATCAGCTTCCCCATAACATCTCTCTCATAAATGTCACCAAAAAATCAACCACAACTTTAACCCTTTTCTAACCCAAAAAATAAAGTAAAATAAGGCACCTTGAACTGTGTCAAATTTAATCAACTGCCGTGCAACCTGTGCTGGGATTTCATTTAACCAGCTTCCCTTTTCGCCCCCTCCCCTCAGCGTACATTATTAATTATAGCATAACGTGCAGCGTAAATAAAGTAAAATTTGTGAATAAAAGACACAAAAAGCAAGTGAACCCTTTCTCCTCCCTTACTTATCTATGGCAATTACCGTCGCATCCTTTTGGTTTCAGGTTATTAAAATTATCTGCAGGAAAAATTTCAATTAAAAAAAACACGAAAAAAGAATAAATTAATTTTGCTTTCCCTCTTTCCACATTTCTAATTATGAGCTTTGGCGGCAGCTGCCGGAGAGGTTAAAAGTTGCTCCCATTTTTTTATTGCAAATTTTTCTGTATTATTTTTTCAATTAAACTTGACCATGTCAAAAAGTCGCGAGTTGTGCGACAGTTTTTGTTTCTTCTTTTTTTACTTTTCAATATTTTTTCTTCTTTTTGGCCACATGTTGCTGACACTTGCAGCAGTTGTTAGTCTTGGGTCCTTGGCTTTCTGATCCTCCTCTGCAGAGCTTTGATTTATGGCTGGAATTGTCACCTGTTCTTTAATTAAATTTTCTATGAACTTTCCCTGCATCGAAAGGTAAATAATTGTTCCCACGTTGCCTGTGATCCAATTACATTGGCAACTATTTACCCTAACATTTAGTTTAGCTGACATTTTCTCATTGCTGGCTATTTGCGCAAAATGATATCTAAACATTTGTTTGGGTGGAGGTCGAGGAGGAAGGTGGAAATTCATTTGTGTAAACAAGACGGCAATGTCAACAGAAAGTGGCTCACATAACATTTGGGGGGGTGATGGCAGCGAGAGAGGTTGGAGGTAGGGGACTAAAATTAGAAAGGGAAAAAAGCTGGGACAGAAGGTGAGCACAAATAGTTTGGAAAATATTTTGTAAATAAAATATGGGTTAAAAGATATCCTGATTACTTTGGCAGTCCAATCTTTTTTATCAACTGATAGAAAGAAATATGATATAGAGAAATAATTCTTAAACAAGGTATCTTGAGGTATCGATCAAAGCATGGAGATTTTATAACGACAAGACAATTCGGCATCTCCCCCATTTCAACTACATACCAACCCGTCCCACAACTTTCAAAACATTGCCAAATTTCCATCAAATTTTCTAAAAAATATAAGTTTTGCGTTCCCCCACCAATCCCTGTCATATCTATTCAGCTTGCCCTCGCAACCTCCTCACCACCCTTCTGCAGCTTTCCCATTCTATTCCTGACTGACAACGCCCAAACATGTGTACCGTTTCTGTCTGCCCCATCGTCCTCACTTACATCCATTCATAGCTGGCTGGGCAATGCTGTCACATTACGCGCCTGTTACCATATCTTTACAACTGTATCTACAGATCGTCCTCCGCACACTTACCATACATACTACTCGTACGTATGACAAAGCACAAAAACTTAAAAACCTTATGCATGTGATTTGAGGGAGAAAACACTAACAGGGCGGCGGCACAAGTGTCAGCCTTTTGTCTATGGTTTTTGGTGGTGGGCTTGTTGCTAGTACTTGGGTGGAAATCCTTTCCGCTTCCGTTCCGCTTTTTAGACAACCCCCTGTGGGTGGGCTATCACTTTTGCCACCCCCAGGAAACACTTTTCTGACTTTTTCAATTTGACTTTTGTTACATTTTTCCTGTGTTTTGGGTTTCCCTAGGCGTAATAATGAAATAAATGTTTCGCTAAATGTTTACGTATTTTGCGCTGAGGGTTTTAGCCTGAGAGAAGGGGGATGTCATTCAATTAATACGATGAGCATTTAGTTGAAGGGGGTTGGAGGGTGTGTAGCGAAACAAATAAATCATGTTTGATGGGTGAATATAAGAATGCCACTTACTAAACAAATCTGCGGTTGAAATGATCTTACTAAGTGCTATCAGTTGAATAGAAAAATGCCTAAAATACCTTTCAATGCTGAAAATATGTTTGGTTCGGGAAGCAACTCTTTACCCCTTAAACCTGATCGTCATAATATAACAACGTGGGTTCTTGATCAGCACATCGTGCTATCTTCACCAAACTTTGCACAAAGTCTTTTGGTACGTATACGCTGCACATTTGTCGGAACGGGCCGGATCGGATGACTATCGCAAATAGCTGTCATAGGCACGATCGGTCGAAAAACTTGTTTTAGTGAGAAAAACTTTTTAGTATTAAATGGAAACGATTCCCAACTTAGTATTTCTTAGTTTGCTATGCTTCTCAATGATTCCACCAAGTTTGGTCGTAGTCGGACATCTATATAGTATATAGTAGCTGTCATAGAAAAGTAGTATTAGTTAAAAAAATAAGGTGTAAGTGTGGCTAACACTCACGGGGCCTTGATGTAAAACATGTGGCATACAAGGATATACTCGATTCTCGGCACTTAACACTCTGTACTCGAAAATAAAAAAATCGATTCTCAGTACTCGTTTAGAAGTACTCAGTACTTGATACACAGTATTGGATTCTAAATACTCGACTCTAAGTAAAAAGTACCTTAGTACCTATAATTATCTTAAAGTACATAGAAGTACCTATAAGTATCTAAAAGTACCTATAAGTACCTAGAAGTGCCCATAAGTACCTATAACTACCTAAAAGTACCAATAAGTACCCAGAAGTGCCTAGAAGTACCTAAAAGTACCCAAAGAGTACTTAGAAGTTCCAATAAGTACCTATAAATATCTATAAGTACTTATAGGTACCTAAAAGTAATAAAAGTACCTTAAAGTAACTATAAATATCTATAAGTTCCTAGAACCTAAAAGTTAAAAGAACCTATATGTAGCTTAAAGTACCAGTCAGTACCCACAGGTACCAATAGGTACTTTTACTATAGGTACCTAAATTACCCATAAATACCTATGAATACGTACTTACAAGTACCTAAACTTCTAAGTACTTCTAAGTCCCTATATGTACCCAAAAGTGCTTAAGAGTACCTATAGGTTCCTAAAAGTACCCATAAATACATAAACGTACTAAAACGTACCTAAAGGTACCCATAAGTAGCAAATAGTACCTAAAAGTGCCAATAGGTTCCTAAAAGAACCTATAAGTACCATTAGGTACCTAAAAGTACCTATAGGTACCCAAAAGTACCAAGTACAATAAGTACCTAATAGTCCAATTGGTACCCATAGATACCCATAAATACTATTTTAGTACCTAAAAGTACCTATAAGTACCTAAAAGTAACTAAAGGTACCTAAAAGAACCTATAAATACCAATAGGTACCTCAAAGTACCTATAGGGACCTAAAAATACCTATAGGTACTCAAAAGTACCTGTAGGTACCTATAAGTACCTATGGGTACCTAAAAGTACCAAAAAGTAACTATAAATACCTCAACGTACCTAAAAGTACCTAAAGGTACCCATAAGTAGCTACAAGTACCTAAAAGTACCAATAGGTACCTTAAAGTACCTATAGGAACCCATAAGTACCTATAGTTACCTAAAAGTAACTATAAATACCTTCAAGTACGTATAGGTATCTGTAGGTAACTATAAGTACGCGTCACGCGTGGCGCGGAAATCAAATTTTACCCCTACTAGAATCCTCCGTACCGAAATTAAAGATGTTTTATATCAAAAACTTTTTTTATTTAAATATTTGGCTTTCACATAATTCTACCAATTTTGGTCAAAATCGGATGACTATAGCATATAGCTCCCATAGGAACGATTGGTCAAAAAAGTAGTTCTTGTGGGAAAAACTTTTTGTTTTCAATGAAAACCTACCTATCATTGGCATATACTTTATTAATATACTTATTCACAATTCTACAAAGTTTTTTCAAAATCGGATGACTATAGCCTATAGTAGTACGAAGGATCGGTCGAAAAAGAAGTTCTGGTGAGAAAAACTATTTTGTTTAAATGGGATCGCCACCAAATTTCGTAATTGTTAGATTGTTATGCTTTTCCATGATTCCACGAAGTTTGGTCTAAATCTGACATCTATATAGTATAGTTCCCATAGAGAAGTAAGGTCCGAAAAGATATCTTGGTTAGAAAAACGTTTATGTTTTCAATGGAGGCTGCAAGGGTATACAAAACATCGGCCGAGCCGAAGTTAACTTTCCCCTATTTTTCAATATATAAACGTAAATGTTAAAGTTATTTGACAGCATTTAACTTTTCAACATGTCTCGTTTACATTTTTTAATTCTACAAGTAACATTTAGTTTTTCTACTTGCCCAGTTCAACTATTTTCATCATTTAGCGTGTGAAATTTAGCAGGGCGAACTACGTTTCATTTAGGATTGCCGGGTCTACACGCGGCGTGTCATTTTTTTTATAACACAACTCTGAAATGCTGAAATGGGAGGTCGTACCACACCCGCTGTAAAGCCCTGACATTGCTCCTTCCCACCTCTATGTATTTGTTTTCGTCGATAACGCATGCCCTTGAAGATCAGCTCGTTCGCTATTTTGAAGAACTCCAAAATTGGACCGTAGATCGCAACAAAAGAAGCATCGTCTATTTGATTTTAGCCACTTTAACAACCCGTGCACGCACAATAATTACACACAATACTATCGGATTATAGTAACTCTCGGAATGTATTTTGGTTAGCTCTCGCTCGAAGTCTACGAATCAACTGAACATTATTTATCCCCATTTGAGATCCACAGGCTTCTACATCCCTCCCTTTATTTAGGACGCATAACCTTGACCTTGCCTTGCACTGTTATTTCTCATTTCCGTTTGCTACTCTTCTGGGTACTGCCTATAGCTTAACATTTGTTGCACGGATTGAGGAAACCCAGGTAAAACACAACCAAGCTATCTTTTTTATTCCTCTGACTTGTCTCGATCTCCTATTCCAGAAACTGGGACCCTTATCGGTATCTTTTTCAGATGACAAACGTTTCGAGTCACTTTTCGAGCGTTGTCCATCGGGCAGCTTGACGATGTCGCCCGACTTCTATTATACTTCCTTCGCTTCTCTCCA
Source organism: Lordiphosa collinella (assembly GCA_018904265.1). NCBI lineage: Eukaryota > Metazoa > Arthropoda > Insecta > Diptera > Drosophilidae > Lordiphosa > Lordiphosa collinella. Next base: position 437,374 of record JAEIFV010000049.1, read on the forward strand.
TTGTTTCCAGATCAGCCTTCCTCTATGTTTTTTTCAAATCATGAACCCTTCCAAAAGACAGAATGTGATGGGCTCTCCAAACAGCTGTACCAAAAGCCGCTGGGCATGCTCTGATTCCATGTAGGTCTCTTGCGACATGGAGACATACGTTTCTTCATCGTGGGACGATGCACTTACACGTTGGACGAGCGCTTCGATGCGATAAATTCGACGCATGCCGAGGACTGAACATTGCGTATACGTTATGCCAGAATATAGCGACCCGTACGTCCACAGCCGTGACGGAGGAACGCAAGCCTCGCTGAGCAAATGACTCCATATTTGTTTAAAAGTCGAATCCGGCTATTCTGTAGGTCTTGACAAGAAAGGAGTATACATCGTTCCCCAATTTATCGTCATACATCTCCAATGAATCAGGCAATGGTAACGGAACTGCTTGGTGATTGCATGCCGCCTAGGTCTCTCTTCTGACGAGGGACGTAACCCATAGTTCTCGCCAAACACACAGTTTACTCAAACACTCGCGATAACCGAAGACCAAATGCAAACCAACTTAAAACCGTTATTATTGGAGGTGGCCCAGAAATCTCTCGCAACCTAATTCCAACATAAAACCAGTTCTCAGTGTCCTAGAAATCGTAGATTTTGCTAAGTTCACCCCTAAGACTATTAAGATAAGCAAAATTAATTCTGAATATGTAAACAACATTATTTTACTGGATAGGCTGCATCAAATAAATAACCAATTTAAATTGACTTAATATTAAAATTTGACGCCTTGAGACATCTAATGAAAAGTTTTTTCCTTGACCACCTTCACTAGCTGTCGTCGCCAGCTTCTGAAGTAACTAGCCCTGAAAAAGCTTCTCAAGCTGCCGTTCGGATTCGGCGTTAAACTGTAGGTCCCTTTCTTTTGTGGGAAAATTAGAAGCACACAAGCCAAGAGATTGAGAGAAGCTCTGCTTTGGCCCTTTGCCAAGTTTTGATTTATCATTGGCGCTGAAATATTTTATAATTTTTTCAATTTAATTTTGGGGTTACATGACTTATAATATTACCGTAAAGGCCTATTCCTAGGAACAATAAATTTTATTTTTGACACAGTACTTCATATGAATAGAACACCATTGCACAGCTGTTAAAACTAAAAACTTTTGAACAACTTTCTTATTCATACGAAGCATTGTGACAAAAATAAAATTTATTGTTCCTGGCAACAGACCTTAAATCATAAAACTTACATAAAAACTAATAGATTTCAATTGAGCATCAAAAAGTAGTTCAAAACTAAAATATGCGAAATTTTTTTTTGCATGAGATGGAACCCTGTTTGGTGGGATGGACAATTATCTTGGGCTTAATTGGATTACACAAAGGCAACAAAATTCGACTTTTTCCAGTATCTTGAAGGGTTGGTAGTGATTGTAGATGATTTTCGTGCGCTAAGCAAGACTGTGTTTTCAGATATTGTCCATCACGTCGAGATTTTCAGTAATTTGAGCTTAAAGTTGCTAAAAGTGCCTATTTTGACCGTTTTTATGAGCGTTTTTCGGGGAATCTATTCTATTGTTTGGTTTCTCTTTGATACCATCTCTTTGATACCACTCCTTAGCTTTAAAATGAACTATACCAAACAATTCTGCGATTTTTATACTCTGTACCAAAGGTACATAGAGTATAATAAGTTTGTGCAAAAGTATGTAACAGCCAGAAGGAAGCATCTCCGACCCCATAAAGTATATATATTCTTGATCAGCATCCACAGCCGAGTCGATATAGCAATGTCCGTCTTTCCGTCTGTCAGTCCGTATGAACGCACAGATCTCAGAGATGGTAAGAGATAGAGGTTTGACATGTATGGGACTTATGCTTCTTATACTTGCAGGCAGATCAAGTTTATTTTCAATTTTTGCCACGCCCCCTCCCGCCCCCGCTAATTGGAAAAAACGTCATATCTCCCACAGTTTTATAGATAGAAGGTTCGTTCCTTCTGGACATATTTACTGATCAGGATTATTTATCGATCCGCCGAAGGAATGGTAATGATCGGATGAACGGTTGTCGAGTTATAAGGAAAACAAACAATTATGGGCAGCACCGGTCGCAACGGTGATGAGCAGCTCTTCACAGGTACAGAGTATGTTATATCCTTACCGACTTTCTTTATTGCATGGGTGCCCCAAAGATATTGCCAATGGGTGGTAGAGACTCCAATATGTTTTCGTTTCGTCTCAATTCTATATTTTTGAGGGGAAATAGAACCTGAATATGTTTAAGGGAATGGACGGCATTTAATTTAAAATTTGGGGTCGGCACGGGACGGGATTGAAATGAAAACATGAATTTGGGATCGGGCTGTTGCTATATATATTTGGATTGGGATCGGGACGGGACTAAATTTAAAATTATGTTTCGTGATCGGGACGATACGGAATGGACTCGGGTCGGAATCGGGATGGGATTCAATTGAAAATTTTGGTTCGGAATCGACATTTTTCGATTTTCGAGATTACGTTCAAAAGTTATAAATTGTCGAAAAATCAGTTTGAAGCTCAAAATCAGTTTTGCAGTATTTTTTGCTCTTAAAAATTATGGAGGTGACACCGAGCAAAATTTTGTGGATTTTTAAGTCTACTGGAACAGAACATATAACAATGCAGCCTAATAAAACAATCAAGCAGCGAGTTTATGTCAAATTTATTAAATTTAATCATCATTAACAAAACAGAACGGTGTTCGAAGTCTTATTAAAACCTTTTTAGCATACGAGGGCCGTCCCAGAAATAGCCGACCTAACTACTAAAACACAAAAATTTATCATTTTTTTTTTTATTTTTCAACATAGGATCCTTTTAGGTCGATACACTTTTCCCAGCGATGTTCAATAGCTTCGATACCTTTTTTATAATAAGAACTGTGAAGCTCTTCAAAATAGGCATTAACCTCGGACTCCACCTCTTCATTGTTGCCAAATCTTTTTCCTCCGAGCCATTTTTTCAAGTTTGGAAATAAGAAATAATCAGAGGGAGCTAAGTCTGACGAATAAGGGGCGTGAGGTAGCAATTCAAATTTTAATTCATTAATTTTAGCCATTGCAACGGCAGTGGTGTGAACCGGCGTTTTTGTTCTGAAGTCAGCAAACGCGGCAGCCATCTTGCGCATAACTTTTTCATGTCCAATTTTTCGGTCAATATGCGATGTACAGTACTTTTTGAAATGCCTACGCATTCAGCTAACTCACGAACTTTCAATCGCCGGTCACTCAATACACATTTTTTAATTTTGGCCACCATTTCTGAAGTGGTCACCTCATTTGGACGCCCATTACGATGTTCATCTTCGCAGCTCAAACGACCTCGCTTAAACTCAGCCACCCAATATTTTATTGTTGTAAACGAGGGAGCAGAATTACGTAAGGTAGAATCCAGCTCCTTTTTAATATTGGTTGGACTAAGACCTTTTATATGAAAGTATTGTATCACATAACGATGACCAATTTTGTCCATGTTTGCAAATCAATAACAAGCGTTCTCTATTAAAATCGACAAAAAAAAACTGTGCAAGGTAAAGGCACCAAACTTAAGCTTTTAATAGTCGGTACTTCCCCTTTTTAATATTTTTTGTGAACATTTTCCAACACTACTGTGCTAGGTCGGCCATTTCTGGGACGGCCCTCGTACAACCAGAAGACTCTTCCAAGAAGACTTTCCCAAATTTTGTTTATATCAGCTGGATTGACAAAGTTACAACCAGTTAATCTCGAAAATTTAATTACAATTTGGCCAGTTTTTAATAATCGAACGAAACTGAACCAGAATTTTGCATCAAGAAAGCTGGATTAAAATACCTATTGCCCTGTGTTATACAGATCGATGGTAAAAATCGGATGAACGATAGTCCAGTTAAGAGCCAAATAAAGTTCCATGTAAGAAAAAATTTGAATTAAAAATTGATTACATAATTTCAGAGTTAAATTTCCCATTTTTCATACCTAAGCATTCGTAATTCAACAAACCCATTTAACACCAATTTAGTTAATGGTTAGACAAATAAATGGAATCATAAATAAAAATACCAACTTTGATTTACTTGCCTTGACAAACACACCAAAGCAACATTAAATAAAGTGCACGGAGAAAGATAACCCTAACTGAATGAGAGACCACTTTCCGGTGCACTGAAGCATGAACCCATAAAGGATGGGTGGTTAAGTGGAACTGCGCATTAGCCTTGGCTGACGAAAGCAAATGCGCAACAGCAAATACGGACTCGTTGATGACAGCAAACTCTCATCGATGTCCAAAGCCAACAGTAATTAGTAGTTTAATTTTGAAATCGACTTGGTTCCATATGCTGGGCTGTTTCACACCTTTCCATCTGAGGAAGGACATTAAAAGGCATTCCACGCCCCAGCCCATAAATGTGGCAATTAAAATCTTATTTTCGCTTATTACATTTGCCCCACACACACAGCTGCAGCAGCCGCCAAGGCTCCCCCAATAAACACGTCTAAAATTTTCATGCCACGCCCATCGAACAAGAAAAAAGAAGAACGTTTGTCGCCTTTGGCCACCTGTTTCCGCGTAATTGAATCATTTTAGCGCCATTTATTTTGTTTCTTTTGGAAAGATTTTTCAATGTTGTGAGTAGGAGGAGGGACTCGGAGCGGGGGACTGTGACATTTGTAAAACAATTTCTATTTTCCAAATGAAATCGGCAACAACAGCAAGCACGGGGAAACGGGGCACATAAATAATAATGCGTTAAATTTATGCGTTGATTAATGTTAAGCAGTCAATCTCCCTCTTGAAGCAAAACTTTTGTGTATGTCCCCGTACTCAGGTGTTGCCAGATGGAAAATCAAAAATCATGAGTTCATATGAATACTTAAAGAGAAATCTTCCTATGTGTGAACCATGAGGACGAAATAGAGAGAATATGTGATTCGTAGTTTGTATAACGCGAAGAATAACCAAAAGGTCTCGGTGAGGCACTACTCAACATCTTGTAATTTCCGAAATATAATTGGCTCTGTTCCAAATTCGGGTTTCGTGTAAAGGATTGCATGTAGAGTTGTGGGTCTAATACTCTACGGAGTTGTCGTACCTCCACATAATTCTTAGATAAGTCCAAGAGCCATCCCCACCCTGAGTGGGAAGTCCCGGCAGGAGCCACATAGGAAGCCAGACGATCGACACCAACCTAAAGAGACCTAGTAAACCAGCATATTAAGCATAACATCTAGAATCAATATTACCACAAAGAATATCATGACAAAAAACCCACACGTGAACACATTGGAACCTCAGATTGTAGTTTAGGGAATTTATTTGCAGCAACCATAAGAATAATAATAAGAAATAATAAATTTCTGTAACCCTGGATTCGGCGAGCACTCCCAATACCATACTTCGTTACAGAGATTAAACTTAACAATTTTATATAGAAGATGACAAGCATGTCAACGGTTACTAGATTGTTTCAGCAGTTGAAACCGATAGCTCAATATCAAATGGATTCAATTCGTCAAAACGAGAAGAACTGATCTAGTAGCCCCAGACATTCTTCTTACTTTATATATGAAATTCAATTTTAACAAGAAAGAAAGTCCGCCCCGACATTCAATGGTAAAAATTGTTTGAAAGTTGCATTTTTTGTATAAAAACAATTGTCTTTCTAACTGTCATTTATAAATTGAAAAAATTTTGGTAAGAAAAATATTTGTTGTAAACTCTGACAACCAGTCAAGACTAGAAAATTACCATAGTTTTAAGATACCCTCACCACAGAGGCTATACCTCCTTACGATCCTTACGCGATGATTTGGGTTGTAAAGCTTCCCGATTTCAAAAATAGTTGGTGGATTTCCGGGAACCATGTAATGCATTTTGGACACGTTTTTGACTTTAAAAGCAGCCGTGATCTTCCCAAATTGCATTATCTCCTCATCCGACTTAGCGAAAAACTTCATTAGCGTTTTACGCAACTTGGGCAACTCTTTTTTCGTCGATGTGATTGGTGGTCAGATTTTACAACGAATATTTTGCTTACCAGAAACAATTTTTTCAATTTATAAATGACAGTTAAGGCAAAAAACAATCTGTTTTTTATACAAAAAAATGCAACTTTCAAACAATTTTTACCATTGAACCGCGGGAGTCCCCCGCGATCTGAAGACGTCATAGTTCTTGTAAATTCGCGGTCCATCGAGGATATTTTTTTCAGAATTTTTTGAACAAACGGGTCAAGACTAGAAAATTACCAAAACTATATTGGTAGTCAATGGCATTAACATTTATTTTCCAGCGACCATCTCACATTGTTGAGCACATGTGGACTAGGCCTTCTGGGAAACAATAAAAAAACGCGCCTTGAACTATACCTCAAATTGGTGGTGTGGAAAATAGTTTACAGCAGTTTCATTCAATGTATAGCGCCATTTTCATACTAGGAAACGAAAAAAAGTCGGTAAATAGCACACCTATACAAATAAATATAAATTATTTTTGAGAAATAATGTCAGTAAAGGCAAAAAACAATCTGTTTTTTATACAAAAAAATGCTACTTTCAAATAATTTTTACCATTGAACCTCGGGAGTCCCCAGCGATCTGAAGACGTCATAGTTCTTGTAAATTCGCGGTCCATCGAGGATATTTTTTCAGAATTTTTGATGAGGGGTAGCTCTACTAAACAGTTACCATATCTGTTTGCAGCCGCAAAAGCAGCGCTGCTGCTGAGCTGCAAAAGCGAACATTTTTTCTCATAGCTTAACTACCGGTCATCCGATTTTCACCAATGCTTTTGCGGATCGAAAAATAGTCCTGCTTAATAGATATGGCCAGAAGAAACAAACCCTTTTATTTATAAAATTGTGAGAGATATGAAATTTTTTACACATTGCGAGGACGGGAGGGGGCGTGGCAAGAATTGAAAATAAACTTCACATGCCTTCAAGTAAAAAAAATAGAGGAAACTTAACTTCGGCTCGGCCGAAGTTTTTATACCCTTGTAGCACGTTTTTCTAACTAAGACTACTTTTCGGAGATAACTTTTCTATGGGAGCTATACTATATAGATGTTCGATTTCGGCCAAACTTAGTGGAATTATGAAAAATCATTACAAACCTAGGATGCAAACCACTCGAAAATAAGTACTGGTTCGGTTCAGTGGTTCACACAGTTATGTTAGAATATTGAACGAAATTGCAGTGTTTTGGAATTCAATTCGCCTTAAAGAAAACTTTGTTGTACAGAAGTTCGTAATAGAGATGTTCGACTGCTGTGTTTGGTACCAACCCCTCACCGCCCCCCACCCAAAATTCCCAGGCAACCCCTCACCATCCGAAATCACCCTAAATTCCACCCCCCCCCCTTTTTCCTCGAAATTTGTACCCGTTCGATCAGAATACAGCTCTCGATCGAAAACGGGATCAAACTTCTATTGGATCAAGAATTTCGTTTTTAGATCGAGATTTTCACTCTTTGACTTTGGTACGAAAATTCTTCATTCAAGTACGAAATTCTCTATTTTTTCTCTGAGTGTACTATGCATCTTGTAAATGGCTTGACACAGCAACAAAGGCGAGATCCTCTGAAAGGGACCAACAGTTTAACGCCGAGTCCGAACGGCATTTTGTGAGAAGCTTTTGCATGGCTAAGTACTACAAAGCTGGCGCCAACTGCAGAGAAGGGTGACCGGGTGTGTAAGTTTATTCAAAGAAAAATCTTTTCATTAGATGTTCCGAGGGGGAACCCACGCCTCTTGCACAGCTGAGCCACACCCGGGCCTATGCGTCTTACACACCCTATTAATCGCATGAGAAAAAACTCTCCTAGCTAAGATTAAATTAAGGTGAAGAAGTACTTCAGAAAATTAACAATATTGTCCAGTAGAGGATGACAAATCAATTATCAACTTTCAAGAAAAGAATACAGACTGATGACGGTTCGGCGGGTAATTGCGGTAGACTTCCAGAAAAGCAACTTGTAAAAATGTGTCAAATCATCTTTAAAGGCTATATCTCGCCTAAGGATCAATTCGGTCTATCAGTGGTCCACGTGGTAGAGGGTGGAACTTAAATTATCTTAGGAAAACGAAATTACTAAGTATCATTGGCTAGCGGAACGCAATTTACGTACGTTCCCGACATCCCTAAAGTGAACCGAACCGAAACTTTTTCTTTGTGGTTTTCGGTTCGGTTCTGCATTTCGGAAAAGACTCAGGTTCGGTTTGCGGTTCGGTTCACTAACTGGTTCTTGGTTCGGGTCGGTTCACAACCGGTTTGCATCCTTGTTACACACTAACATGTACGAATCGATTCCATTTAAAACAAAAATGATTTTCTCACTAGAACTTCTTTTTCGACAGATCTTTCGTACTGCAGCTACATATATGCTATAGTCATCTAATTTTGACAAAGCTTTGTAGAGTTGTGTCAAAGTATATATAACAAATATATGCCAAAGACGTTTCCATTGAAAACAAAAATGTTTTTCTCACAAGAACTAGTTTTTCGACCGATCGTTCCTAAGACAGCTATATTCTATAGTCTTCCGATTTTGTGAAAACTTTGTGGGATTATGTGAAAGCATACCAAATAAATAAATGCCAATTTTAAGGACTTCTCTATTGAAAACCAAAAAGTTTTTCAAATAGGGTATTTACACTAGGAGTGCGTTATGCGTCAACTAGATTTTTTCCATACAACAAGTAAGATAGCAGTAGTCGAGTGCCCCAACTACAAAATACCCTGTTCCCTTGATTTCGTGTGTTTTCCTTTACATCAGCGATGTCCAAAATTTGAAAAGGCAGCCACGCGTGGTTGGCAAGCCAAATTCTGCCGGCGTCGCAGTCACACATATAGAGAGAGAGAGAATTGTGTATTCTATAAATCAGTGTACCCCAGCCATGCCCCGGCGGGCCGAACACATTCGACGATTCAAGCCGAATGCGTGCCGAAGCAAAGCCTCAAAGTGTGTTGGAGAGAGACAGAGAGAGGCAAAGAGCCTCCCTTTATGGGGAACCCTGCTATAAATAGAACGCTCGGCAGCTTGTTTTCGTACAATGCGCGTGTTCGGCTGCATTCGCTCTTACGACTCATGGCTGAAGCTCAAAAGCCAAACGCGCAGTCTGCATGCGGCATTCAATGAGGAAAGACCATACAGCGCATGATTTTTACACTACACCGAAAAAAATATTTAATCTCAATTGGGAAAATGAATTATTTTTCATTGAGAATATGGATGGTAACGCTCAATGTTTATTGTGCCTTTACGTTGTATGTCGCTTTAACTTTGATGTTATTAAAAGGAACTACCAACTTTGCCACGGGGGTTATAATGAAATAAAGGGGAGGGAGAGAGATTTAAAAATTTTTTTATTTTTTTATTTTATTTTTTCAGTGTAAAGCAGTAAAACGTCACCTTGACTTCGTGTTTCGCTGCTTCGCACAAATTTCCAAATCTGAAACAAACTCGATTTGAATCTGGTATGCACCTACCTACATTCAAAAATTTGTGGCTCTATCTCTTAAAGTCTCTGAGATCGACGCGTTCATACGGATGGACAGACGGACATGGCTAAATCGACTCGGCTGTTAATGATGATCAAGAATATATATACTTTATAGGGTCGCAAATGCTTCCTTCTACCTGTTACATACTTTTGCACAACTTCATGATCCCCCTTTTCCCATATTCAATGGGAACAGAGTATAAAAATTGTGAACTGTCTCAGTGTGCATTGTTAAATTTTGGTTCGAACACAAGCTAAAGCTCCTAAAAATGTGTTGGGTTTGCAACCTTGCTTTTTAAGAAAATTTTACATCTTTTATCTACATGTGTGTGTACTAAAATGTAAAATTACAAATTATCTACAGCAACAGATTAAATTCCCGTAGTTTAAATTCCCGTTGTTTGCAGGTAGGGAAATTCAAACAGCTGTGGCGAAAAGAAGGGAATTTAATTTTCCTACTATTTGTGGAAGTGTGACCAGCTGTCAGAAAAAGGGCGCTAAATTTAAATAAACTTAATTATTTTAAAACAAATTCCAGCCTTTGTAATATAAAAAAATTATTAGACAATTTCACAATTCAATTTACATTTAAAAATCTTGTTTCAATGTTTGCTAAAAGTTGGGGTGCTTTTCCTACCAGCTGGACCAGTGATGCCAAAAAATATGTTCAAAATACTTAAATTAAAAATTGCACAGACTTAGCGGTAGAACTTATTTATCAACTTACTTATTTATCAACAACGTTTTTTTTCTAAATAAGACTACTTTTCGTTCCTTACATTTCTATGGGATCTATACTATATACTTGGTGAAATCATGTAAAAGCATAGTACACTGTTAATTACGAAATTTGGAGGCGATCTCTATTAAAACAAAAAAGTTTTTCTCACTAGAACTTCTTTTTGACCGATCATTCATACTGCAGCTATATGCTAGTCATCCGATTTAGAAAAAAGTTGTAGAATTGTGTAAAAGTGTATAAACTAAAGAACTAATTTTTCGACCGATCGTTCCTATGGCAGCTTATGCTATAGTCATCCGATTTTGACCCAACTTTGTAGGATTGTGTGGGATCATATAAAACAACTACATGCCAATTTTGAGGCCATTTCCATTGAAAACAAAAGTTTCTCTAGCTAAAACTACTTTTCAGATAATACTTTTCTATGACAGCTGTACCATATACACTACAAGGCAAAAATATTTTGACAAAAAAATTTTCATAAATAAACCATTATAGCTTTGCTACAAAAAATCCTAAAATTTTGAAATTTTTATCGAATACTGGTATGAAAGTAAGCTTTCAATGAATCAAAAGTAGTCCACAATCAGCTGCTTGGGTTAGAAAACATAAGTCGAGTTATCCAACCGGAGGTTGGCATAAGTATTTTGTCAAGATTTCAAAATTTATATACTCTCAGCACAGGATCTTAAAAGCTAAAAGAAGATAAATTTTTCATGCTTAATCCGAATTTGGCGTTAGAAACTCCATATCTCTAATGGATTTACTATAAATTAGGCATGAAAATGCAGAAAATGGCTAATTTGGCCGTTTTGCTTGGATCCAATGTGCTAGAAAAAATGTAGATTTTTAAAATTTTATTTGCTCATTTTATAGTTCCGACTTTTATCTCTTAAATGTGATTTAAGCTTTAATTATTTCATAAGATATAAGTTCGTGATCGATCTGCCAAGTTGGACCGATTTGTATTAAAATTCAAGTTTAAATTGATTTTAAATTAAGATTTGTATTTTAGTTGAGCGCCAGTGTAGTTCTTAAATATGCGGTGCATTTTGCTTTAAAAACTACACTGTAAAAAACGATAAATATAAATTTGCATGCACATCGGCCATACTTTGCAAAGCGTTCACAAACTTATATATTATGAAATGATTAAGGTTTTAATCACACTTAACAGATAAATATAAGTACTTTGCCATGAACAAATAAAATTTTTAGGATTTAGGATTTTAGGATTTTTTGTAGCAAAGCTATAATGGTTTATTTATGAAAATTTTTTTCAAAATATTTTTGCCTTGTAGTATAGATGTCCGATTTCGACCAAATTTGGTGGAATTATTGAAAAGCATAGTAAACTAAGAAATACGAAGTTTGGAGGCGTTTAAATGGAAAAAAAAGTTTTTCTCACTAAAACCAGCTTTTCGGCCGATCGTCCCTATGACAGCTATATGCTATAGTCATCCGATCCGGCCGGTTCCGACAAATGTGCAGAGTATTTGTACCAAAAGACTTCGTGCAAAGTTTGGTGAGGATAGCTTTTAAACTGACGGAGGAGATACCGTAGAAACAGACGGACAGGGCTGAATCATTTCAGCTCGTCATGCTGATGAAGAATATATATACCTATGTGTTCGGATATGATTCATTCTATGCGTTCCAAACTTTTGGGCAAAACTATAATACTGTTTTCAAATGTGTTAAAAATTTGGTTTGTATCGTCGTATTAAAAAAAAAATAGTTTCAATTTTTTTTTAAAAATCAGCTGTTTCCGAAAAAAAAACACGAAAAAGCTTATAGTTCTTTGTGTTTTCTTATTTAAAAATCTAAAAACTTTTTTTTTTTTACGTTTTGCGATATTATTTTTTACCACGTCTTTACGATCTTTAACCCAAATTTCTCAGGAACTACTGAGCCGATTTTGATAATTTTTTTCTCGGTGAAAGTTAGCACCTAAATGCATCAAATCCATGTTTTAAGTCCATTAAAAATTATTTTTATTTTATCAAAAATAGTTGTCGAAACTTTAAACTTGAATATTTCGAAACCACTTTTTTGAAAATGATTCACACTATAAGAATAATAACTGCTGACCGATTTTCAATATTTTTTTTAATTTACAGTGCCCTTAAATCATCTTAGAATTGAGTGGACTTTATTTTTCAGTCTATTAGCATAGCACGTTCCTTTTGCCTACTAGGATTAAAATCATTTTGAAGTTATGCAAAATCCGAGGTCTATTGATGAGCCTCAATCGGACACTCTTTCCTTGTGCATAAGGAATGCTTTTCTTACAATTACACAATGTATTTTTTACAGGCTTTTTTTAAGTTTAAGTGCTTAACCTCTTAAAAATCAATTTCTATAACCTACAAATCGTTTCAGGTACAGAAACTTTGTTGAATATCTTTCAGCTTGTTCAGCAGAGTTGAATAGTTTGTCTGCAATTGGTCATGGTCCTTAGAGAGTTGGTCAAAGTTCGCTTTTAGTTGGCCATACTTTTGCTGCAACTCATCGTAAGCCTCCTGTGTGGGTAGCGAAGGAGTTTGCATTATGGACTCAATTACAGCAGTTACCTCGACACTAAGCTCGGAATCCTGTGGAAAGTTCTCTAAACTTGGTGCTTCATTCTTTGAGTCCGTTTCCTGTTGTGGCATTTCAATAATCTTGAATACCGATTCCTCAATTTGAGTTCCATTTCTCCCATTTTTCTGTTTTATAACTTCAACCAATTGGGGTTTTCCTCTTTCTCTACGCTCAGGCATCGGTTTTTGTTTCAGATTCCGTTCTGGAGATTCAATAAGTTTGGATATCACATTTCGCCTCGTCTTTAGTTCCTGCTTTTGAATATCAACCGTTATCACTTCCCCGCTTTGCTCTTTCCTCCTTTTGATGGCACGTTCCACCGGTTCTGCGGCCAATGGTCTGGGTGGTGTGTGCTTCTGGGTCCAGTGCTTATTATAAGGTTCAACTGATGGCGTTTCATCAAAACCCAGAGGACACTCGAAATCGTTGGGCGGTACCAAGTGACCAGTGGGTGGTGGCAGTTTGATGAGCCTTGCGTCGCCACTCTCATCGAGGTCCTCCAAATCCCAGGCCATCTCCTTGTCTACTCGCACCAGCGTTGGTTTTGGCATCATATGCGTGGGCATCAGGCGGTCCATCTTGTAGTTCATAAAGCATTCGTAGCGAAAGTGCCGAGCGCACACAGTTCGGTTTCCTAGTTTGGCCGGGTCCAGATTCAACAATTCTCTGTTGGCACAATACCGCAGCCAAGCAGCAAGTAGCTTGGGTTCACGTACGGGTAAATAGAAGAAGTGCATCTTTGGAAATAGCTGCTTGCTGACAAAGCAATCACGGAATACGCAACGACATCCGCCCATTATAAAAAATTAAAGCATTAGCATTCGCTTAAGTTCTTTGATATAAAATAAACAACTTTTGTTTTGCTTGGACTAGTGTGACCAAAGAAACCGATTTTAGATTTGACGTCAACTATCGGTATTTGTGGATTAGAGATGTGCATCTCATTTGAGATCATACTCACGAGTTTTCATTGTATTGCATACTTAAAACGTAATAGTACGGATATTTTGCAGCAGTATTTACTTCCTTTTATTTAATAAATAGTTTTCAAAACGGTTGTGATGTTTGCAATTTATGGTAAAATATATTAACTCAACTCCAAAAAGTAAAAACCAAATTGTCAACCTTAAAAAATTCTTAAAAAACAGTTACCACATAAAAAATTGTAGTTTTTAAGAGGCTATATATATATGGTCAGGAGGCCCACAAAATTGGATTTTTCTAGAATCTTAACTTAGATAACTTTTGAAATTATTTTTGTAAACATTGTCACACATTGTATTTTGGTAACTTTTAAATGTTTTTTTTACCCTTGCAGAGGGTATTATAAAATTGTCCGGATGTTTGTAACGCACAGAAGGAAGCATCTCCGACCACATAAAGTATATATATTCTTGATCAGCATGACGAGCTGAGTTGATTTAGCCCGATTGTATATTTGCTATCTCCTCCGTCAGTTTTAAAGCTATCCTCACCAAACTTTGCACGAAGTCTTTTGGTACAAATACGCTGCCAATTTGTCGGAACCGGCCGGATCGGATGACTATAGCATATAGCTGCAGTATGAATGATCGGTCGAAAAGGAAGTTCTAGTGGGAAAAACTTTTTTGTTTTAAATGGAATCGCCTTCAAAAAATGTACATGTTAGTTTGTTATGCTTTTTCATGATTCCACTAAATTTGGTCAAAAACCGGACATCTATATAGTATAGCTCCCCATTCACAAAAGTAAGGTTCGAAAAGTAGTCTTATTTAAAAAATCAAACTGCAAGGGTTTTTTATTTCTAAAATAAAAGCCAGAGCTCTTCTTAAAGTAAGACCCTTGTGGTAACCACGTTTGGTTAAAGTTATTTATTATCTTGTAATTAATCGTAATTGTAATTAATTAATATTCATGGGTGAGATAAAAAATCCTTCGATTAAGTTATCTTACTAATATTGTGAACTAGCTGAATACCCGGCGTCGCCCGGAGCCCTTGCATTATGAGAATATGATTCAAGTTTCAACTGGGTGCAAATCGATATTAACATTTAAACTCGTAAATACTGGAAATGTCAAATAACGTACTTCCAACCCACACACTACATTTACAGTTCATAGCTTAAACAAGACAGAAAGTCGGTCAAGCCCGAATATAACATACTCTGTACCTGTTAAGTGTTGCCCATCACCGATGCGACCGGTGCCGCCCATAATTGTTTGTTTTCCTTATAACTCAAATATCGTTTATCCGATCTTTAAAATTCCTTCAGGGGATCGATAAAGAATCCAGAATACTAAATATGTCCAGATGATTCGAACCTTTTATCTATAAAACTGTGGGAGATATGACGTTTTTCGATATTGCGGGGGCAGGAGGGGACGAGGCCAAAATTAAAAATAAACTTAATCTGCCTGCAAGTATAAGAAACATATGTCCCATACATGTCAAACCTCTATTTCTTACCATCTCTGAGATCTGTTTGTTCTTACGGACTGACGGACGGACAGACGGATATGGTTATATCGACTCGGCTGTTGATGCTGATCAAGAATATATATACTTTATAGGGTCGGAGATGTTACATACTTTTGCACAAACTTAATATACTCTGTGTACCTCTGGTGCAGAGTATAAAAATTATTATACCCTTGCAAAAATGTGTGTAAAGCAGAGAAGGCATTTCCAACCACATGATGTATATATATTTTTGATCAGCATGACGAGCTAAGTTGATTTAGCTATTTCTGTCTAACTGTCCGTACGTCTGTTTCTCTTACTCCAGTTTAAAAGCTACTTTCACGAAACTTTCCGGACATTTGACGGAACCAGCCGGATCGGACGAAAAAAGCCTTTAGCTGCCATTGCACATTGGGCCAGATTTCAGTTAGGGCGGCATAAATTAAAAATTTTTATGGAAACAAATCGTGATTTTAATCAAATATTCGGTCAGCTGCTTGTTTTGTTAAAAAACGAGAAACGATCACTCAACTTTAAGCTTGTACCAATTTATCTCTTGTGAGTAAAAATTGAATGTAAAATGTGGAAATTAAAGGCAAAGGAATGTAAATGTTGTTTCTGTTTACCGTTTTGATATGTCCTTATATAGAAAAAACTTAACCATCATGCGCGTGAACTGTGGAGTATAAACTAACATTCTGACAAAAAGTAAATATGTAGAGTTTGACCTTAAAGTGTATATCTCATCGTGTTATTAATGCATTTTGCGGCTTTGCGCACCGTCTCTTGATATTTGCAGTTAAGTTTGAGTTCAGCTTGCAACGCTGTTTAATGTATGGACCGAAATTTGAAGCTAGATTTTTAAGCAGCGTAAGAAGCATGCAGTGAGCACAGAGAAGAGAAATGAAATTTACACAAAAATGATATACTTTGAGATTTATTTGAAAAAAGGTCGCAAAAGAGCGCTCAAAATGTTCAAACGTTCAAGGCAAAAAATTTTTATTTTCATGATTCTGCTTCGGGCCTTAAAGGCATTCTTAATTACCAATTTCCCGTTTAGCTTTCTGATAATAGTGACTCCCGGAAAGCTGCGATCCATCAATACACCTTTATTTAGAAGACCCCACTTTTGAGGCCGGGAACTTTTCAAACAGCCCTCGAGTTGACACATTTTTAATTTTGTATTTTTTTGTAATAAATAGTTTGTACAACCAACTACAGAAATCAGTATTACAATTCTTTTCCCGATTTCTTTCCATAAGTTTAAAAAAACAGGAAAATTCATCCGCCTACACCAGAAGATGGCCTTATTCTAATGTGGGCGGTAAGGGTGGGAGTGGTCGGATTATTGTACAACTTTGCCCAATTATAATACACTTTATGTCTATGTGCCAATTTGCAATTGTCTAACTACATTTTTCGAATTTATGCCGCCCAAATTGAAATCTGGCCCAATGTGCCTTGAAACGATCGGTTGAAAAACTAGTTTTAGGGAGAAATCCTTTTTTGTTTTCAATAGAATCGTCATCAGACCCCATTTGATTTTTTGTTCAATTTCATCCCCTTCCCCTGCCGGCTATTTCTTCATTCTGTCTCAGTGTGCGCTGTTGTTGCTGTTGGTGCTGTTACCGGCTTTAAGTTGATATTACTGCATACTGAACCTGGCGCCTCTATTGCCGCTTCTAATTTCTGTTGCTGCTTGCCGAATTTTGCTGCTTTTAATGCCGCTGCTACTTACATACCTTTCTTTCTTTACACTACTTTACCAGAAAATGCACACAATCGAAATTGTCCTAAAGATTTATAAAAAAAAAATTGCCCATATCTGGACCATAACATCTTGTTTTTTTTCAAGATATAATGAAAAACAATATTGATTTGCTTTGAATAAACTTAATATTTTTTTTGTTTACACGTTGCTGTGTGAAATTAGTAAGGTGGTCCCGTCCGTAATCCTCCCTTATGACAGCTCTTGCAACCAGCCCTTTCGATGATTTTCGTTCACGCTCCGCTCTGTTATGATCGGCATGAGACGTCTTCCTTCGAACCTGCCTTTGTTGGTTAAGGCTTCCAATCGGTAGCTTTAAAATGTGTATGACAAATTTTTCCATTTGGACCAAAACAACATCCTAAGGATTCTTCCCACAATTTGAATTTTTTTCCATTTTTGGAACTTGAATAAAATTTACTATCTCAGTTTTAATACTAGCACGACAATAAATGCAAAAGGTCGTTTTTTCTCCTCACGTAAGGGTTAAAGCAGCGAAAAAAAAATCCGAAAAACTTCGCCGATACGAGCCTTCTCTGTGACAGCCGCCAGTACTGACAATAAGGACTAATCGGAACTGCTTTCATGACGGGACCACCTTATACTTCTAGACTAAACTGATATATTATAACAGAAAATCTAAATAAAGTTTTCTTCTCTCTGAATATATAACAAAGTAGTTTTTGCTTAGTGACAGTTATTTCAACTTATACTAGCTTGTAACACAATCATAGAGCTAAAGGTATGATTTAAACATATATGTTTTTAATGGAAGCAAAATTCATAAGAGCTGCAAGGGCGTATTAAACCGAAGTAAGCTTTCCTCGCCAAAAGCCCGAACTATTTTCGCACGCTCACGCACATCTCTAGTTTCTCTTATGCTACGGTGGCAGCTCTGGCCGTTAGTCGTCGTTGACATTTCAAACAAGCAGAAAGCATCCGGCACTCTCATCCTCGCATTACACATCGCGATCGACGACAAAAGTGGAAAATGCAGGGCTAACGGATTACCCAACGCGCCGTTAAAATGGCTAAGTTTGCACGAATATTACAATTCTAAAATTTAACAAATTCGAGAAAAGTTTTCAAAAATCGACGCATACGCGTGTGTTTGAAGTGAAATTACGACTGCCTGTGCCTAACTATATATAGAAACTTCTATATATATATGCACAAATACAAATTGCAAATAGGTTAAACAAATATTTCAAATTCTCGCAAGCTATGGGCAATCAACCGGGCAAACTGCAAACCCATGCGCAGAGTGGGCGACCCAAGAAGAATGTGCACTGGAAGTCAGCAGGCAAGTTGGAAAACAATTGGGGAGTCTTCCCCAATTAGAAAGGCCATAATGGCCAGACATAGCCCACATAGAAGGTGGGAGCGCTAGAAATTTGTCTATTTTTAGCAACTCGCACACTCAAGTGGTTGCGCCGTCGTCTACATCGGTGTGAATGTTTGGCCTAAAAATTTCGAAAAAAAAACGGCAAAGTAATGTTTTTGAAATGAATAGAGAGGGGCAGAGAGCGGACGCTTTTTCTACTCAGTACCAAAGGTACACAGAGTGTGTTAAGTTTTAGCAAATGGATGTAACAGGCAGAAGGTAGCATATGCGACCCTATAAAGTATATATATTCTTGATCAGCATAAACAGCCGAGTCGACTTAGCCATGTCCGCCTGTCCGTATGAACGCTCAGATCTCAGTGATGGTAAGAGATAGAGGTTATATGTACATGTTTGAGGCAAACAAGCAATTTAGAAAAAACGTCATATCTCCTATCTTTTTGGACATATTTAGTAATCAGAATTATTTATCGATCCGCCAAGGGAATGGTAAAGAGTAGATGATCGATAGTCGAGTTAAATTGAAAACAAACCTTCTATCCATGCTGGGCAGCACCGGCCGCAACGTCGATGGGCAGCACTTCACGTATGTAACTTAATTCAAATTTTGGGAGGTACATAGTATATTATAGTCGGGCTTGACCGACTTTCCTACTTGTTTAAGAGAGAGAGACGAGAGTGTTGAATTGAGTGCATTTCTTTTGTTGTGCTTTCAGAACGGCCCTCTCCGCCGGGTCGACCCATACTGACGCCTTTGTCGTTGTCCGAACAACAGCCGGACGTGGTCAACCTGCGCTGGGAACGTCCACTGCTGGACGGAGGCTCCCCCATCACCGGCTACACCGTGGAGCATCGTCGCATGGGCTCGCCGCATTGGGTAAGAGCCACGCCCACACCCATTTCACGCTGCGAGGTCTGCATCAGTGGCCTGGAGCCTGGCTGGCGCTATCAGTTCCGTTGCTTTGCGGAGAACATAGTGGGACGCTCCGATGCTAGCGATTTGTCGGATCCCTTGACCGTTACATTACAACGGAACGCCATCACGGTGCCCCGCTTCCTGGACGAACTAACCGATATGGATGCGGTGGAGGATGAGCGCATAGAGTTCCGTGTACGTTTCCTGGGCGAACCGCAGCCGGAGATCAATTGGTTTAAGGATGGCTACGAGATCTTCAGCAGTCGGCGTACAAAAATCGTCAACGAAAACGAGGCCAGTGTTTTGATCATCCATCAGGTGGCCCTAACCGATGAGGGTGAGATCAAGTGCACGGCAACGAACCGAGCCGGTCATGTGGTGACCAAGGCAAGACTAATGGTGCAGGCACCACCTAAGATACGCTTGCCGCGCACCTACGAAGATGGCTTGATTGTGGAGGCGGATGAGGTGTTGCGTCTTAAAGTGGGCATAGCGGGACAGCCACCGCCGGCCATTACCTGGTTGCATGAGGGAGAGGTCATAGCGCCAGGTGGACGCTTTGAGGTAAGCAACACGGAGAAGAACTCGCTACTGAAGATCGATAATGTGTTGCGTGAAGATCGGGGCGAGTATATGGTGCGTGCCTGGAACAAACTGGGCGAGGATGTCACCTCGTTTCTCGTGACCGTTACAGCACGTCCCAATCCGCCGGGAGCGCCGCGTCTAAACATGTCCTTTGGCAAGTCGGCCACCTTGTCCTGGACAGCCCCCCTAGATGATGGGGGCTGCAAGATAGGCAACTATATTGTAGAATACTTTCGCATAGGTTGGAATGTGTGGCTTAAAGCGGCCACCACACGGGCTTTGAGTACCACGCTGCACGATCTAATCGAGGGTTCGGAGTACAAGTTTCGCGTCAAGGCCGAAAATCCCTATGGTCTCAGTGAACCTTCGGAGGAATCGGAATTGCTGTTCATACCCGATCCCAAGCGGGGCATAGTCAAACCTAAGTCGGCCACGAAAATCGCTGGCGAGGAGAAGACAGCAGTGCAGGTGCCACCACGTCGCAAGACGCTGTCACCATCACGTCCCCAGGCGGATGCCTCTACGGGCATGTCGCCCAAGCAATCGCCTAGCAGCAAACGCAAACCAAAGCCCCAACTCATTGACAACGAGCAGCTACATCATGAGATGTCATATGGAACCTCAGATCAAGCTTTGAAAATGGATGTACGCAAGAGTCCCTCATTGAGCAGTGCCGAACAGTTGAAACCAGGCTCCAATCCCAAGCTAAATCTGACGCTCATTACCACCACTGCCTTGGCCGAGAAACCACAGCGACCACCAACACCTCTCAAGCTGTTCAATCCGAAGCCTAATACTGCTCCCAAGGATAAGCCACAACCTCTACCCACTCCGCCCACACCACCAGCTGTTAAAACGGAACCTGTTCCCAAACGCAGTCTGACTCCTCCCCTGAAAAGACAGCCACCGCCACTTCGGAAGAGTCCCACACCACCGGAACCCATTAAGTCTACACCTGCTCTGAACCGTAGTGCTGAACCGGTACAGTTGGGAGTTAACCAAAATGTCAGACGCTACTCCGGGCATGCTCTGAGTCCAGCCAAAAATGTGCCCACGTTGGCTTGGGCCGTGGCTACTAGTGCCTCGGCGGTAATAAACGAAAAATTGCCCACCATTGAGATTAGTGCTCCTCCAACACCTGAAATTGCTGTACCAGAAGAAGCAACGCCAGCTCCACGATCGCCATCGCCATCACCATCTCCATCTCGATCCCTGACTGGTCGATTCTCCAGGCCAGCAGACAAACATGACGACGTCCATACCAGCAATGAGTTTATGTTGGTGGTCTTCGACAAAAACAGCAAGGTCAATGATAAAGACAGTAAGTATCCAAGTATTTGTGTCTAGCAGAGCTGTAATATAGTCATTACTTCACATGTTTAATTACTTTTTTTAAAATAATAATTACTACGTAAAAATGGCTTGACACAGCCCCAAGGGCCAAAGCCGACTCCCCTCAATCTCTCGGCTTGTGTGCTTCTAATATTCGCACAAGAGATAGGGACCTACAGTTTAACGCCGAGTCCGAAAGGCAGTTTGAGAAGCTTTTCATGGCTAATTACTACAAAGCTGGCGCCAACAGCAGTGAGGGTGACCGGGTGTTTAAGTTTATTCAAAGAAAAAACTTTTCATTAGATGTTCCAAGGCGGGATCGAACCCACGACCTCTTGCACAGCGTTCGCGCATTTTACAAAATGTAATTACTTTGACAATTACTTCAATAATTGCGGCAGTAATTGTGATGGAAATAAAGTTAGGAAAAATCCACATTTAATTGTTTTCTCATCAACCCAACTAATCAACAAATAATAACAATCATTCACTTTCAAGGGCTAAAGTGCAACTGGCCTTATACAAAGCCTGTTGAAACGCCCCCAACAGTGTTGCTTTTAGAATTGACACATTGGTTCATCCGAAGGACACTTTACATCCAACATTCTCGCATGTGTTCTGCTTCTAGCAAATTTCTAAAAACTGATTTTAAAGCCTAAAGCTGTATTTTAACTTGTCGAGATCTCATACGAGATGGGTGAAAAGCATCTCAGTTTACTATGAGTTGGCTGTCATAAAACTCATTTGAGAAATCGAAATTAGAGAATAGCCTACTTCTCATTCAGTTTTTCCATGCTTTTCATTAATTTTTGTGTTTCTCAGATTGACTATTACATTTTTCTGATATATCTTTTGAGAAACTTTTATGAGATATCAGACAAGTGAAAATACAGCTTAACGATCTACTATTTCATACCGATTGGACTCAATTGCACACTTGTACAGTAAAGTGTGCCAAAAAAATTTTTTGCCTTAAACTTTGAAGCAGGGATTAAAACCGAAACAACAACCGTTATTTTTAACCGGATCAAACTGAAACCGTAACCGAAATAAATTTTTTCAAGTGACTGTAACCGTAACCGAAATGAAGTTTATTTTGGTTAACCGAAACAAAATAACCAGTTCCATTTCGGTTTTCTTAGGTTCTGAGATCCCAGATTCTGTAAAAAGAAATATTTTCAAGAATGCTGTCTATTAAAAATGTAACAGAATTATCTGATGCTAACACTGTGACAGTTGAAATAGACGAAATTGATGTGTATATGAATAACTTACAAGCGGAGGGCCAAATGGAAAGAAACCAATCTATTGAATTAAGAAATGGTACAAACGTTGCATTTCACGCGTTTCATGAGTTCTAGTACCGATATACTCAAATGGTGGGAAGAAAATTTTCTTACTTTCCCAGAACTATATGAATTATCGAAAGTAGTACTAGCAGTTCCTTGTACACAAGTATGTGTCGAACGACTATTTTCTGGTGTTCAATTTCTAATGAATGCACTACGAATCACATTGGACGCAAAATCTTTAAACGCAAAATCTTTATACTAAGATCAATTCATATGTAATTTTCTTTTAAAGCTAAAATGTACCGGTTTAAACCGATAACCGAAATGATTATTTTGTAACCGAATCGTAACCGGACCGAAATAAAAAAGAGATAACGGTATCGAAACCGTAACCAAAACAATTTGATTTTAATGGCGTTAACCGTAACCGAAACCGCTATTTCTTTCGGTTTTATTCCCTGCTTTGAACTTGAATTTTTCCGCCCACCCAAAAAACACACTGAAAACCAGAGCAGCCACGCACTTCTAAAAAAACCAAAAAAAAAGCCCCCCCGCCCCCCCCCCACACCGCCGCCCCCCTCTCCCCGAGCCCCCCCCAAAAAGAGACCAAAACCACTAAGCGAGTTTCGAGAGAGGGGAAATCTGAACAACCGACCACCACCAGAACCTCCAAGCCCGGCACGCGCAAGGAACGCACACACAACGCCCACATTAATCACCCACCCACACCCCCCCCCCAGAAAACACCCAAACCCCCGCACCCCAACCGCACACCCCCACCAAAGAGCGAAACCCCCCCCGCCGGGCGAACCACCCCCGCCCAATTTTTTGAAAGCCACACTGATAAGGTTCAATCAGTTTGCTCATTCTCGGCTTTAGACGTTCACATAGGATGCATGATAGAACGTTACATGCAATGGGAAGGAAACTGCTCCCGCGGCAATTGTCGCAAACTGCACGGTCTTCTTTTTTAAATAAAAGAAAAAGTAATTAAAATTTGCAATATTCGTTGAATAATCGCAATTCCAAGTCAGGAATTGGTTTTAATTACATATCTGAATAATTGTAATGGTAATCGTAATGGTAATTGTTATTTACAGATCTGGTACCTAAGAAACACCTAACAACTCCTTATCACCCTCTTCCTCTTTTCTAGAACAAGATTCCTTTGAGCTGGACCTGGAGGATGCCATACAACCGCCACCTATCTCCATTTCTGCACCGGATTTGGCCTTCTTAGAATTTACCAACTTGCACACAACCTTTCCACTGCGTCGTTCGGTTAGCTCCACCGAGCTGCTCTATGAGCGTGCCATGGCCAGATTCTACGAGGCTGTGGAGTTGGAGCAGTCTTCCAAGTCGCGCAAAATTTCACAGGAGAAGCTTCCACCGCCAGTCAATGTACCACCGGCTAATCTACGCAAGCGTTTGGGTTCCATTTCGGAAGCTGAGCGTGCCTCATTCGAGCGTAGAAGTGAGCTCCGTCGTCAATCGGCAGATATGGTGAGCCTGGGACGTAAGTGGGACTCTAGGGAGAATGTGAATGAGTTGACAAATCTCACTCGTAACCGTACGACTGGCCAATTGTTGACTCAAGAGCTTGAACAAGATCTAGATCTGGGGGAGGAGGAGGATCGCACCGAGAGCACTGCCGATGACAGCGAGGAAATGGAGGATTTGGAAATGGATGCGGAACCGAAACCAGGGCAACAGTCTAGCTATGATCTGGGCTCCGATTATACAGAGAGTACGGCGTCTTCGGAACAGGATTCGATAGAGAAATTTAAAATGGAACTAATGGCTCG
The DNA here is from genome assembly GCA_018904265.1 of Lordiphosa collinella. Taxonomy (NCBI): domain Eukaryota; kingdom Metazoa; phylum Arthropoda; class Insecta; order Diptera; family Drosophilidae; genus Lordiphosa; species Lordiphosa collinella. The sequence continues at coordinate 461,698 of JAEIFV010000049.1, forward strand.
CACCCGCTCGCCCAGTCCTCGCGATCTAGAAACCTATCATCCGCGTACCATGGGCGCTGGAACGTTTACGCCTTATCGTGCTCCTACGCCGGAACAGGCAGCCGTAGTCCTTACTCGTCCCGTGCCTCTGCCCAGTCCCGATTTCGTGCCCAAGCCCATACTGAAGCGTTCGTCCAATGAGCATGTGGAGCAGTCGCCAGCACCCACCAGTCCAGTCTTGATAAATGAGCCAATCGTTGCACCCAGCCCCAGTGTACCGCCACCTTCTAGCAATCTGAAAATGGATTTGGCCAAGGGTCTTAAATCTTTCTTCAGTCGGGACAAACGTTCCGCCACCGAAAAGAATACCGAGGCCAATGAAGAGATTTCGAATCCCCTGGAGAAGACCAATGCAGCTGCCATTGCAGCTGATGTGGAAATCAAACGCAAGGCTAAGGAAGAGGAGGAACTGCGTCGCCAAGAGGCCGAACGTCTCATGCAAGAGGAGGCTCATGCGGCTGTGGATCATTATAGTGATCTGGTGAGGGAAGTGGGCAGCTCCCACAAATACCATACACCACTCTACCTCGATCGTGATGAACTTAAGCGAGCGGCGGCCCGGGCAGCAGCTGAAACTGATGAGGATGAGGCCATGACCAATACCGAGGAACTGAAGCAAAGACTTGCCCAACGTAATACCAGCGATGATCTGCTCTTGGCTCCACCGCCTGTAAGCAGAGAACGTCGTCTTTCCATCTCGGAGAGGGAGCAGTTGGTGCATGTGAGGGATGCTTCTAGCAATTTGGCCCTTCACAAAGTTCAAACAACCGCACACAGCAGCGATGAGTCTGAAAAGGAGCAACAGCAGACCCACCAGGCGAAAGTTGAGCCAGAGCCAGAGTATCCCGCTGTGCTGGTGGTACCCCCACCCAAGACCAAGAAGAAAAGCGAAGCTGAAAGCGAAAGCTATGTGAGCGAATTGGTTGAGGCACGTCCCGATGCACGTGGACGCACACGTCTGGTCAAAGTCAAGCGGGTGATCAAACGGCGGGTTCCCTCCAGCACACGCTCTCGCGATGCCTCACTTAGCAGACCTCCTCCTCCTCCTCCTGCCACTAGTTTGGCTTTGGAGCGTATTTCGCAAACCTCATTGCTGTTGTCCGCTGCCGATCGGGACTTGCTAGAGAAGGCTGCTGCTCTGGCCCTTGTACAGTCCGAGGAGCAGGCCCACGAGAAGGTACGCTCAGTGCTAAGCTACTCTACGGATCTGGTTCTCTTTCTGGTTGCCTGCTATGTGTATTTGTTCAAGGATGCCCGTCTAGTGCTTCCCATATTAGCGCTTATGATTTATCGCCAGCTCGGCGAAGCCGTACGCGGCTACATCCCAAGCTGGTTACGACGCAAGGGCAACGAAGGCGGCAGCTAAACACCCACGATCCATAACATTATCTTTGCGTTTATCAGTTAAGTTAGCTTTTATCAAATTTGTCAACTTATTTTTATTCAGGTTAAGACGACTGTGGGGAATCTCTTACCCAGTACCCAGTACCAACATTTCTGTATACGGAAAACTCTGGCAAATTAATATTTGCTCTGAAAATTTTACAATTATTTATAAATCAAAAAATATTTTTATTATATCCTTTAACATTCTCTTAACAGTTGTGAAGGGTTCTGCTTAAATTTGAGTGGATTTTAATGTGAATTTGGTTTTAATCACCTGTCAGATAATCTTTTAAAATATTCTATAATATTTACAGTTTTATAAGTAAGCTGTAGCCTTCAGGTCTGTCCGAAAGTATACTTTTTTCGGAATTCCCCGGTTTTATATGTATTTCAGTCCCCATTGTTTTTTAATGTTTGTTTATGGTTAATTGTGGTCCATATGTGGTACATTGTTGGTAATTTAATTTGGAAATAAAGTTTAGAAAGAAAAAGACATCAAATATTACTTCTAACGTGATGATTCACTGTTTATCTTAGTAACTTAAAATGTGATAAGGCTCATCGATATTATTTTAAGCATCGGACCATTATTTAATTATCGGAGCAGAGAAAAATCCGCGTTTGATTAAGCTTTGATTTACTGACCTGTTCGGTCTCTTTAATTACCGCATTCATAATTGAAAGGGCTTTCACAACAGTAAAGTTTAGTCAGGCTATCTTATTTATTGGTGCGGATTCGCCGGCAGATTGATAGTTAAACCATTTACTCAGGTAACAAGTCTTCAGTACCCGAATGGAATGGCAGCAAATTAGGAAGTTCTACAAATTGAGACCTTTTGTGAGTATCCCGAGCATCTTTAACTAATTCCTGTAGACAAACTCATCCTGAATTTTTTCGTTTTAGAATTTTGTAGGCCACACCAAGCATTGATTAGAGATTTTATGAAGCCTCTAGGATAGTCAATATGTCAATGAATCTGAGAAAAATCAAACACGCGGTATAAGCAATGCCAATTGTGTCGAAATGGCCTTCAAAGTAAAATTTTACTTGATTTATAGCAATTTTTTCAAACTAAATCACCTGCTACAAGCCATTGGTTTTATCGGATATTTATAGAAACTATCTGATCATATAAATTACCTTATACACTAGTTATGAAATTTTTTTGGAACTTTTGTCAGGATCATTCGCAAAGTTACACCGTGTAAAACGCGAAAATCCAGATTTTAACTAATGGCAGGACAACTAGATTCCCACACAAAATTATTATAGAATTTCAAAAAATGCTACTTGATATAAAATGTTCCTAACTGAAAATTTTTGAAATGTACATTAACAACATTCATGGAATGCTACGTTAACGTTTGCGGATAGCAGAAGTATTGCCGAATTAAAAAAAAATCAAAATAACAGAAATCTGAAATGTTAAATGTTGTCGGATTCTTGCTGGAACGTTTATCGAGAATGTACAGGAGCAGAATACAATAGGGTAGCCAAAAATCTGCAACGAAATCACTAACAATACCAGAGGCTATAATAAATATTCGTTCGATATATCAATTTGAAATACCGAGTTTTTAAGGAAACCTTTATTTTGCAGAATTCCACACTTCACTGTCAAAAAAACTCCAAAAATGAAAACTGCATCAACACTGCCTCTGATACGGACCCCCACTGACGACGACACACGCAAACGTTTCAAGGACCACGATTTGATAATATACACCAGCAGGGCAGTTTCAGAGACTAAGAAGCGGTAAACGAGCACAAAACGAAGTACCTAGTATTCACGGGCAGAGACAATCGGTTGCAATTGGAGAGTACAACTTTTAGGTTGCAAGTGATTTGGTTTAACTAGCGACCAGAACAAACTGATGTTATCCGAAGAAGAATTACTCTTGCAAACCGAGGGAGCTTAAGAGCAAATTCAGTAGGGATTAAATACCCTAAATAGCGCTATTCAAGTCTCTTATCATCCGAGTCCTGCAAAGCGCCGCAGAAGCATGGTCACGTCGTGCTTGATCAAGAGAAAAGTCCTTCGGAGCATTATGGGATGAAAAAACAAGAAAGAAAGTCGGTCAAGCCCGACTATAACATACTCTGTACCTGCGAAGTGCTGCCCATCACCGTTGCGACCGGTGCTGCCCATAATTGTTTGTTTTCCTTATAACTCGACAACCGTTCATCCGATCTTTACCATTCCTTTGGCGAATCGATAAATAATCTTGATTACTAAATATGTCCAGAACGAACGAACCTTCTATCTATAAAACTATGGGAAATAATACGTTTTTTCCAATTTGCGGGGGCGGGAGGGGGCGTGGTAAAAATTGAAAATAAACTTGATCTGCCTGCAAGTATAAGAAGCATAAGTCCCATACATGTCAAACCTCTATCACTTACCATCTCTGAGATCTGTGCGTTCATACGGACAGACAGACGGACATGGCTATATCGACTCGGCTGTTGATGCTGATCAAGAATATATTTACTTTATGGGGTCGGGGATGCTTCCTTTTGGATGTTACATACTTTTGCACAAACTTATTATACTCTATGTACCTTTGGTACAGAGTATAACTAGGTGCGGAAACACATTACCAAGCTTGGTGTGAACAATTGGTGGCAGCTCGCACAAAACAGAAACGAATGGTAGGCAGTAATAGGCGGTTCTGATTTACATATCGGGCCAAAGAGGAAGAGACCAAATAGAACCGTCATAATTCTACAATCCGCAAATGTTAGTCTAATAAATATTTTTGGGTGGGAATCTACAGGGTGGTCCATCGAGAGTTTGGAATTTGAACTACTCAGAGAAAACAAAATAAGCTACACGCTCTCCCACAAGCAAAATTGATTCGTATATAACTTCGGTGTTTTTTGTCCGATCTACTTGATCTTTTCAGAATAGATAGATATCGTGCCTTACATGATATATATAAAGACTCGACTCGTCTAACTTAAAAATTGTGGCTCTGACAGTTTTTTGCGCTTAAAGGGGGGAGGGGGAGGAATTTTCCAAATCTGAAACAAACTCGATTTGAATCGGGTATAGACCTACCTACATGCAAAAATTTGTGGCTCTATCTCGTATAGTCTCTGAGATCGACTCGTTCATACGGACGGACGGACATAGCTAAATCGACTCAGCTGTTAATGCTGATCAAGAATACATATACTTTATATAGTCGAAAATGCTTCCTTCTACCTGTTACATACTTTTGCACAACTTCATGATCCCCCCTTTTCCCATTTTTAATGCATTTTATTTGGAGACAAATTTTGGTCAGAATTGGATGACTATAGCATATAGCTCCCATAGGAACGATCGGTCGAAAAACTAGTTCTTGTGAGAAAATCTATTTTGGTTTCTATAGAAACGTCTCTTACGTTGGCATATATTTATTTTATATACTTTTACACAATTTATACAAAGTTTTGTCAAAATCGCATGACTATAGCATGTAGCTGCAGTATGAATGATCGGGTGAAAAAGAAGTTCTAGTGTGAAAAACTTTTTTGTTTTAATTGGGATCAAAATTTTGTACTTATCTGTTTGTTATGCTTTTCCACGATTGCCCTAAGTTTGGTCGAAATCGGACATCCATATAGTATAGCTCTCATAGAAAAGTAAGGACAGAAAATAGTGTTATTTATACACACACACTCACACATACACACACTCCAACATACACACAAACGAATGCGCGCATGCGGCCGCGCGCAATAACTGACGATGCAAGACCCCCTCTCTCCCGCAAGCAAAATTGATTTTTATATAACTTCGGTGTTTTTAGTCCGATCTTATTGATCTTTTCAGAATAGATAATTATTGGGCCTTACTTGATATACAGGGTGTCCAGAAACTTTTCGTCAGAACTTTAGTACATGATAGCTGTTGTTAATATAAATATTTTTTCTTTTACACCATGGGTCTAAGTGGCTTCGTTTCTAAGTTATTACGTCGTGTGGGAGCATATAAAACAAATACATGCTAGTTTTGAGGACATTTCGATTAAAAAAAAAAGGTTTTCTTACTAAGACTTCTTTTCAGACTATACTTTTCTATGACAGCTGTAATATATAGATGTCCGATTTCGACCAAATTTGGTGGAATCATGAAAAAGCATAGTAAACTAGGAAATACAAAGTTTGGAGTCGTTTCCATTGAAACAAAAAAGTTTTTCTCACTAAAACTAGTTTTTCGACTTCGGCCGAAGTTTATATATCCTTGAAACTCATGTAAATTTTCAGAACGCCTACTAAGACTGTTTTTCAAAACTAACTTTCCTATGGCACTGTACTTACAGTCTTGGTTTCGACCAACTTCGTGAATTCATGAAAAAGCAGATCTATAGTTACGAAGTCTGATCCGATACCAGTCAAAACAAAAAGTTTTTCTCACTAAAACTTTGTGCAGCGTATTTGTACTACAAGACTTCGTGGAAAGTTTCGTGAAGATAGCTATCTTGAAAGCTTTCAAACTGACGGAGGAAATATACAGACATACATGGCTATATCAACTCAGCTCGACATGCCGATCAAGAATATATATACTTTATGTGGTCGGAGATGCTTCCTTCTATGCGTTACAAATATCGAACAATTTTAATATACCTTCTTCAAGGTAAAAAGTAAATAAAGTTAAATATTTAATAGTAAGATAACACCTAGAGAAATAATTAATAGGATTTCCGCTAAGCTAAAAAAAAAACAAAGCAACTGAATCTGATCGCATACCGGCTGAGTAAGGAAAGGCTAGCAGAAGCTCTCAGAAATATTTTGCAAGCCGGATAAATTTTTTAACAGTTTTCAATGATACATAACATTTCCAATTTTGAAGAAAGTTGATCCACAAAAAAAACTACAGGGAAACCACATTTGAAAATGCATTTTTTTCAGCAGTTCTAGGCGTATGGCTCAAAAATGTCGACGTTTTTACAGAATTTCAGTCTGTATTTCGAATAGGATATTTCATATGAATACCGTGGACTTAGAAAGAGTCTTTTACTCACTTGATGGGAAGACACTTATGTAAAAGCTGAGCAATGTCGGAATATCCTCTAAATTTATACAAACTTTGCACAGTGTCGGATTGTGCGAAGATATTCGATTGGTTTCCTACTGAGTCTGAAGTTAAGACAGGACTTCTACAGAGTCCTACTCTCTTCTCAATTTTTTGATGTAGGGAAATTCCATTCCTAAGGAATGGCAATCAACGGTGTGATGATCAAATCCCTGTTATATGCGTCTGATGTACATACAAACTTCACACAGTTCATATTTATACAGGGTAAGTATACAGCAGTCAGGCTTGACGAAATAAAGTATTGATCTAGTGACTCATCTACGTCACATCCCGCAAAGAACAGCACTGATTATGCCTAGTGAAGACCATGATAAGGTTCATTACAGCGCGAAACCTGCTCAAAGAAAGATTGTTTACCACTTCTGGATGAAAGAGTCAACAAGATTAGGTTATTTGCGTCTTTGGTCTATATAATAAATTTCCCGGAAATCATCTTTCCGGTGGCAAAACTATAAACACATCGAATCTCTGATAACATCAGCGTCACAGTCAACAGCGATGCTGCGCCAAATCTTTACTATCTACTGATAAATGGGATATATAAGAGGCCTACCTTAGCTTGCTCTACCCATTCAGTACCAAGTTGCAGTCATGAGGGTCACACTAGGTTGGCTCTTCTTACTCGCCCTCTGCACTGGAGGCTACGCCCAACAGCCCACTGAACCACTAAATGGAGGAGCATTGGCTGCACCTTTGCCAGTGCCTCCAGCTCCCACAATGGCACAGGATCTGGATGAAATTGTGCGTTTGATACAGTTCAAGCCACTGAAGCAATTGGTGGTGCGGTATCTGCTCAACGATGCCGAATTCCAGGCCTTTGTGAGGATTATCAATAGCAATGCAGGATTTGTGGCACGCTGGCGCCTACTCTCCCAGCCGGAGTTGATTCAATTCCAGCGTTGGGTGAACCAACAAATTATGGCCTCTGGCGGTAAATTTGAGTTTGAGGAACACGAGCTAACCATAACGCTGTTCAATCGGTTTCCCTATTGGTCGGGCACTGTCATGGGCTGGCAGGGATTCTTGAGCGAGATGCAGCTGTATTTTCCGCAATATATGATACGAGCACACATAGACGCCAAGGTGATGCAGCAGGGCATCTTTGCACAGTTCTGGACAAGACTTCAGGGCTTGCAGTTGGTCTATGAACGTTGGTTGGGCTTGCCCCAAACCATGGCCCTGGTGGATCAACTTCAAGCGGCCGGTATTGATACAGTACAATTGGATGGTGTGATACGTGACCTGTTTGGCTGGAATGCGGTAAATGGAACCACCACTGTAGTGCCTCCTGCTGGACCCACCAGCAGTCCAGCTGCTGTTCTGCCACCCGGAAATCCTGTCATACTTTAAACTTGTCCAATATATCTAACATATATTTGTTTTTGCAACATCAGACCAAAGTCTTTAACGCGTTTAAAAGGGACTAACTACAACTAATTCGTGGTATTCATTTAGAACTTTAGTTTGCCCAGTGTGTCCGACACCTTTTGGGCATTGGCAGCTGGTTTTTTGCTGTTCTTGATGGAGGCCCCTGCAGCTGGTTTGGGCTTCTTCACCACCAAATCCTTGTGCAGGGTCTTTAGACTGGCATCAGCCTTCTCTTGCTTGGCCTTCACGGACTCTTTGATCTGGAAATTGAATTTATAACATAAGCCTGAGGAACAGTTTGTGTTTTTCTCTCGCCTCACCTGCTTCAATTTGCCCTGCACCTCTTTGGGTTTCTTACCCTTGCCCTTGCTCTGATTGTCGGCCACTTTGAATAGATTTTTAGCCTTCTTGGATTTATTGAGGGCCGTCTTGGGCTTGGCAGCTGCACCAGCTCCAGCGGAGGCCTTCTTGTTATTGGCTTTATTACGACCCATCTGCAAGTAGAGGCAAAAGAAAGAGGACAGAGCTTAAGTTGAAGGAAATATTAAATATTAATAAGAATTAACAAGCTTAGGTGTAGGGAAGGCTAAGCCGCCATTAAGATCAGACATGGATGTACCTGAATGCTTTAACCCTATGTGATAATAGTTTTAGTTTTGAGTGAGTAAGTTCATGTGATGTTCTTGAATGTGTCCTAAAAGTGTAATCACATGCGGAAAATATTACTGCCTATGCTTCCTGATCACTTTACCTTTAATACGATTTTCACAACCTATGTATTTCCTGACAGTTGGAAAGATGCAAAAACTATACCCATTCCAAACGACAAAAATGAGTTCTGACCTATTTCCATACTCCCTTTTTTAGCAAAAGTATTTGAACAGCTAATGGCTAAACAAATTCAAACATTTACCTTCATCATAAATCGATGTTATGCCAACTACAATCAGGTTATCAAAAGTTCAGAAGCTGCACAACAGTTACCCTGTATTCGGTACACATAATGAAGACACTCTTTGTATACAACCATTGAAAGCATTAACGCCAACTTGACCGCTATTTGACAAGTGACATTTATGCCATACTACTGCATCAAAGTTTTTGGCATCAGTTGTTTGCAAGCATGGAATGGGGCTCGCTGGAAAACGGTGTTGTCGTAATTGGCCTGCATAAATGCGGCTACGAAAAAGGGGAAATCTTTTGGATGTTGTGTATCAAAACCGTGCAAGATCGCGCATTATAAATCGTGACTTGGTATTCAGTGCATACCAAAGACATATCAGCCACTTGCTCACAACAGCGTTGAATCAAAAACGCAAGACGAGTCGAAAGCAGCGCGTCGCCAGTGCGCGAACAATGTCCACAGACGAATTCTGTTTACTGACGGGAAAAAATTTCACCATTGAGGAATCGTTCAACACACAGAACGATTGAGTGTATGCTGTGTAATCCAAAAAAAAACGTCCAAGCTCATTCCGAGAGTTCAGAGAAGTCACCATCCGGCTTATGTGATGATTTCGTGGGGAGTCGCCTATGATAAAAAAGGATTCAAAACTTCGGCGAAAGTGTCTCAATCCGAGGTTTTGGAAAAGGTTTAAACTTCTCAACACGACATTATTTGCAAACGAGCCGTGGACCTTTCAACAAGAGTATAAAAATTCGACCACCGCTCTGGCTTGTACCTGACGATTAAATTTGAAAATTTGGCCATAAACTAAGGAATAACTCTCTTCAAAGACCAATTTGGGTACCTTCGGGCTTGATGATGCTGCTCGTTTTATTTTCTTTGTGCTGCATTGATATTTGTTCTGACGCATAAGACTCATAGCCCAGAAATTTTTGCTCAGTATGACCTCCATAATTTTTTCAAACCAAAAAAACATGCAAAACACATTTTTCGCTACATAAGCTGATGGAGCCAAACCGAGACCGGTTTTGTGATCAGTGAACACAACTGGACCACAATTTTTATCAAAGAGGCTGCAACAAAATGGTTGTTCCCCTGTGTTATCCTAAAAGAATCATTTTTGTATAGTACTTCTTCTTCTACGGCTAACCTAAGTGGATCATATTTTTGACTAAAAAATGTAAAATAATCAATATTTACGTTCCCTGACTTAAAGTATTAAATGATGTTAGTTTGGATTTAAAGATTATATCTAAATTTTTATTATATCATCTCTATTATTCCTTATGTTTTTGTTTATAGTACTTATGTACCTGTAGCTTTGGGATAATACCGAAATAATAATTAAATTAAAAAAACTTTATTCTTGAAATTCGTTCAAATACAAGGGACTTTGGTGGACTCCTCTAGTAAATCCTCTTCAGCGCAACGTTTGCGTGTGATCTCCTTGGGAGTGGTTAACAAATAATGAGTCAACTTGAAGGAAACTCTGAACATATCCTTGTTAGGGGCCACATTACGCACAAAGCTGATGGCCATATCATTCAGTTTAAAACCCATGTTGCTTTCCACCAACTGTCTGACCAAAGTCTTGGTATCCTCACCCTTGGCAAAGGCATACACATGAACCTGGGGATAGTTAAGCTGCTCAGTGGCTAGCTCCTTCAGTTCTTCGACTGTGTAGAGGCCACGAAAAGCATCTAAAAATTCCACAGCTAGAGCAGGTAGATTCATGGTTATGTGTATGGAGCCACTTTCAGACTCCGAACGCCAACGCCGTAGCAAATCCTCCTTGAGTTGCTTAAAGATAAACTCTCTGCCATCCAGGTTAAACATTTGGATTTGCTTTAAGCACTTATTCCTCTGGGCATTATGCTGCAGCCAGTGGTAACTGACGGGATTTAGATCGTTGGCCAAGACCTGGCACCGTTTCTTGGCCGCTGGCACACTGAATGGTCCCACTCCGGCAAAGACATCATACAGCACATCACCGGGCTGAAGGATTTTGACTATGCGCTCGTGTTCGGTAGAGAGACGCGGATTCCAGTACACCTTGGAGAAATCAAATTCAAAGGGTACGCCATTCTCTCTGGTCTCCACCTGATAGTCGGCATCGCCGCAGATCAACTCCAGCTGAAAGTTGCGATAAGTGTTGTCGATGGTGGCTGCCTTGTTGACCACGGTGCGGCAATGGGGTAGCTTGTCCACGAGTACCTCGCCTATCAGCTGCTTGTAGGGTAGCAGATGATCACGCAGATTGAGATGCACTATGTGGCCAATGCGCGAGTAGGAAGTCATTCCCTCCTCCTCCGAGGGCAGCACACTCTTAAGTATCTCATTTGCACTCCAATTCTCATAGTGCAATTCGAGTTCAGCAAAGCAAAAGTGCTCCTGCGAGATCTGCTGTTTCTCGAGCTCTTTAATGGGCAGCGACTCCCAGCTCTTGACAGGCAAAGGATGCAGTAGGATTTCTCGATGCTTCTCCAACGCACGCACTGGCTGCAGGTGTTCCATTTTCAGCAGGAGCTTCTTAACCAATGGCATAACACGCTGCACCTGAGATTCGGGCACACGAAGTCGGGGAATTGGGACACTTTTTTGGAACTCTGCCCGTTGCAGTTCCTTCATACCCCGCACCGACAGGGGCGGCCTTAGCTCTGGACAATCCATGTTATGGAAGTAGTGGCGCAGACGTAAGCCAAGGCGGGGGATTTGCTTTACTCCGACTCCGGGAAACAACCACAACATCAAATCCAACACGTGCTCCTCCTTTTTAGGGCAACTTCAGTTTTGGCAGGATTAAGGTATAGGGCAAAAGCATAAATAAAGAGCAGTGACGCCAGGAGGAGGAATTTACCACTACTTTAGTTGTCTTTTATTTAAATTTCAAAAACACACAATTCTATTTACCTTAATTAATTAGCACTTAATCGAATTGTAGTTCGTGATATTTTTCAGGCCACTTGTCACGAGTACTTGAACTTGTAACGAGTCGTTGACCTATTCCAGTAACAGTGACCAAAATAGAATCGATAATAGGTAGACAGCGGACTTTGCATATTTTTAAACAGATTTTAATCCTAGTAGGCGAAAGTTAATGTGCACAACATTATATGTTGTGCTGACTCTTTACATTTAAAAATTGCCAAAAAATTCATTTAATTTCAAAATGACTTAAATTATTATTTACTATTTTGAACCGTCAGCAAAACACAAAATGTTATGGAAAAATTGATAATAGTTTGTTCAAAACACATTTGCCCTGGGCTACTAGGATAAAAATCGATTTAAAAATATGCAACATCCGCTGTCTAATTATCAGCCATGCTCCCATTTTCACCTAACTTTTGCGATTTGGATGTAAGCGACATGAATTTCACATTCAAATTGTGTGACATAAAGTTCTATGGTAATTAGATAAAGTCCAATAAAATTGTATAAAATTAAATCACGGCAATCACAGTTGCCGTTTTCAATTCGTAAAATATTTTAAGATTTTGTAGTCTACATCGAGTAGCCACAGATATAGATTTTATTTTCCATATAAAGCAGCGAGTATTTGTGGTAAATTCAAGCGTTTACGTGCTAAATTCGCAAAAGTAAGGTGAAAATGGGAGCATGGCTGTATAAGTTATATTATAAAAATTGCATGGTAATGATTATATATCAATTTTTACGTTTTTCTTTAATTGTGGAGAGACTGGTTTGCCTCGCCAATTGGCCAAGTGAAAGCCAACCAAATGAAATAAATACGGCGCGCTAATAATTTAACAAACCTTCTTTAATTGAGTTCTCAAGTGCAAGTTACGCTCGCCTGCTCTTTACAAAAATTCTAGTGCGGTCAAAGCGGCGCTGGTGCGCTTAGGAAAGCGACTGCGCAGCTGCAATGTCTAAATCAGGCCCGGTCAAATAGAGAGCACAATAAAATATATCTGTCTCTCTCTGACACGCAGTGATAATTGACATCGGCAAGCATTCGGTTTGAATCGGCGGCCATGGCTGGACAGGCCAAGTCTAAATATAGAACAGGCGAGGAGAGAAATATAACAAGAGCGAGTATCAAACATAAAAACATAAAATGGTGGCAGATAGCCTTTGTTTTAAATAAGAATAGATTTAGGTTGGTAGAGTAAAAAAAACTTTACATTGAAGTCAAAGCGCAGGATTCTGTTCTAGAATAGAGAAAAAAACAAAAATACCAAAAGCGGGAATTCTAATATTTATTCGCGTACAGCACTTCCTCTTACTTGGGTTTCCTGGGAGACCCCCAAAATTTAAAAACATGGTGCTCATTTTGCTCACCTTACTTGAAAACTACCGATTTTATATAAACTTGTTAATTCCGATATCGACGAGAAGATTCTAGTATAATATAATCAATGGTATTAGAGATGTAATGCGATGGTTGATAAATGCGAGTTGCAGATCAGGTTCGTTGAACTTTTTTTTTAAATTTCTACTTTAACCACTGGTTTAACAAAATTGCTCCAAGCTATTTTTTCTTAGAATTTATTGTATTAGTTCTTTTAATTCTTCGTTAGTTAAATGATGGTTAGCTGAATTTGGTTACCGTTTGCCGATGTTATGCGCGTATTTCTGAGCACACAGCGGCTATCTAGTATTTTTTTTTAATGTGTTTACAGAAAAACTTTTGAGTTAACATTAATTCCCCTAAAAGTATACTTTCCGAATGTTAGGTGAGAAATATAAATAAGATTTTTTACATGCCTAAGAAACCAATATTTATTACGGGTCAAAACAGCATCTTATCACTTTTGAAAAGCCATAAAAACCATGCCTTTCCCACTGTGCATTGCTGCTGCAGAGTGTAGCAATTGACTCGTTACCTCTGACAAGCTACGGTAACAGCAATGTGACTGTTATGTTAACAGCTGTAGGATGAGCTGCAGCGCGCAGGCCACAAAAACATTGGAAATTGAGCCAAAAAATGATTATTTAAGGTAAATTAATGAATGAAATCTTCTTCCAATTAACTTAAAACTTACAGTTTTAGTGCTGAGCAACTTATAGAGCAACGTCATGTGGAAATAGAACCATCACGCAGCGGACTGAAACGCTCGCACAATGAAGGAAGCCCCGCCGAAATTGAGGAGCTGCAAGTGGCCTATGGTGAGGCATGAGGAGAAGACAAAGTTATTCACTAAATAAATGTAAATACGTAATTCCTTGTCCAGCTAACTTACGAGCTCAGTTGTCCGTGCCGCGCATAGCCACCTTGGCAGGACGATCGCTGGCCAGCTGGAACGAGAAGCAACAGGTAGGCCACAAGTTGGATCAGAGTCGCTGCTGCTTTAGACGGTTCCGGTGGCTTATTACTTCGATGATTTACTAGTTTATACATTACTTAAACGAGATCCGTTTGGTTTTTTAACAGGCCGCTGAAGTTGTGCGCAAAGATGGAAAATTTGAAAACTTTGGATACAGCCAGCAGGGCAAGCTATTTTTGGAATACTACGAAGCCTTGTTTCTGCTGGAATTGGTGGGTATTTAAGCAGATTTCACAATGCTAAACATTTTAGAAAAGTGGAAAAACCTGGGAGATGACTTAGCAGGTCGCGTACATACATGGTTTTCCTCGGGGTCCCCCAAAAATCTGAAGACGGCCCAAAAACCGATTAGTTCTTATTTTGCTCATCTAACTGGAAAAAACACTCCAATGAACCATCTGATATTAAATAAGCTTGTTAATTCCGATAGCAACGGGAAGATTGTTGAATATTATAATCAGGGACTTAAACCGAAACAAATTTCGGTTTCTATCAAGGCATTTATATTGGCTGAAAGACTTTTTTAACTGTTTAGGAAACGGATGCCTGTCCGTTTACCATAATATAAACTCAGCCGAAATATACCTATGGCCCGAGATAAGCAACCCGACCGAAATAAAAAATTGTTTCGGTTTTAATCTCTGATTATAATAAACAACAATCTTTCCGTTGCTATCGGAATTATATAATTATAACACAGTTCGACAAAATCAAACTTTTAGAAAAAAACTCTGGATGAGACCCTAAAATTTTGATAGAAGGGACGTCTGTAAGCATCGCCTCATACCCAGTTTTTCAATTGTAGCCTAGGCTCGCGTTCTATGGGTACTTTTGTACTAGCAACACAAAGCGACATCAATAAACACCAATAAACACGGACAGAGTCATTGGGAACGCAAATGGTGAAGGTACCTCTAGAAGGGGTCAAACCTAAATTCTTAAATATCTTTAAATCACTGTAGTTTTATTAAAAACTAAATTTATGATGGCATAATGGGCTATTGCATGTCCCTAAGAGATGGTACTCGTCAGCCAAAAAACCGCGAGATGGAGTACCATTGTAAGGTTCACCCACGAATTACTCCATATAGGCCATAAAGTAGACGAAAAATACACCAAACTGCGTTTTCAAGTTCACCAAAGAAGCCTTGGTTCACAGATTATGGGCATTTTTGTACAAGCAACTGCCTTAGAACAACCTTGACCATTTAAGGTATCAGGAGCTTCACCAATATTATGTAATTAATCAAGTGAGCAAAATTCTTCATTGACAGCAAGCAGACCCGTCGAAAGGGGATTCCGTCCCGGGGGTTTTTCCTAATGTTGTACATAGTTTGAAAACTGTTGTTTTGGAATGAAATCCAAAAGATACTTGTTAACTTGATATCTGCAAACCGCTCTGGAACAGTGTAGCCACAATATAGGATCCAAAAGCTGATAAATTTGCGCAAAAAAATTGCTTAAAATAGCTACTAATTGCAAAGGGTTAAAACCAGGGATGCAAACCGGTTCTGAACCGGACTGAACCAAACCGTAACCTAACCGCTAATTGAAGCTGAAAAACCGAACCAGCGTCCCTTTGAAAATGCTGAACCGAACCGAAACCACAAAGCAAAACGGTTCGGTTCAGATTACAGATGAGTTTGCCCATCGACCTCCTAATACGCCTGTCATCAGATGACATTCCTTTCTTTTACAAGACCAAATTCTCATTATTCTGTTTCTTCACCTCAATCAAACTTTAGAAGCCAGCATAGCAGACTATTCCAATGTTCTCTAGGATTCAATTTAGAATTTTCAAATGTTGGAGAAAAGTTCGAGGCTAAGCATATTGAAAAAGCATATGCAAGATCAGAAATTTTAAATTTTGATTTTGCCGAGGAGGATTCAGAGTTTCCAATTTCTTCTTAATTTTTCTTTAAGATCTTCTCGGCACCATCAAAACTTAAAATATCTGATTTTGGATTTTCGATAAATTCTCTATAAACAAAAAGAAAAGAAAATGTGAAGTGCTGCCCATAATTGTTTGTTTTCCTTATAACTCAAATATCGTTCATCCGATATTTAAAATTCTCAGCAATCGATAAGGAATCCCGAATAATAAATATGTCCAAAAGGTTCAAACCTTCTATATATAAAACTGTGGGAGTTTTATCGATATTGCGGAGGCGGGAATTTTACATTCAATTTTTATTTTAAAATCTTTATTATTAATTTTTAGTATGCACCTCAGTCCAAAGTCCAAAAACAGAGGCCACACACTTACAAGGGAATGGCTGTCTTAAGCTGTCTTTGGTGTTTGCGCAAAGCTGCCCTTTGGAATTCCCAAACGGTTTTGTTAGGCATGGAGAAATCTGTTTGGACAGACATTTCAGGCTGAAGATCGCTGATGAGTGAGGTTGGTCCCTCATGAAACGTCGTCCGAGCAACCTGAAGCCTCCTTTGTTGTGTTGTGTGCCTCTGTTTAAGTTATGTCAATAACATAGTAAGACCTCGAGCCTGTAAAAACTACAAGTTAAAAAAATAATTGTTATTTTACAATTTTTATTTTAAAAATTATAACCGTTACAGTCCCTGAGAGTAATATAATAAATTCGAAGGAAAAATAGCTTGGAGTAATTTTGTTAAACCAAAGGTGGTTAAATTAGAAATTTCTCAAAAAAAAGTCAAGATACCAGCGCGACGAGCTGAGTTGATTAAGCCCTGTCCGTCTGTCTGTTTCTACGCAAACTAGTCTCTCAGTTTAAAAGCTATCGAGCTGAAATTTTACACAGAATCTTCTTTTTACTGCACGCTGCTAATATGTCGGAACCGACCGGATCGGATAACTATATCTTATAGCCCCCATAAGAACGATCGGTACAAAAGATAGGTCTGTTGAATATCATCCAACAATATTTATTCCGTTTTGGGCTAAGCGTTGGAACAAAGCCTTGAATCTGCAAAGTGTGTAAATGTTACATATACTTTACGCCGTGACATTTGCCCAGGCGTATTTTTGTATGACGAATTACTCCCGCATAAGTCAGGACACAAATATTTGGGAGTTAACTTGGATAAGAGGTTGACTTTTAGCACACACATCAACCAGCTTCCCAAGTCCCTCTATGCTAGAGTAGACAAACTTTCCTGGCTGCTAAACAGCAGAAATAAGATGTCACTGAAGAACAAAGTCCATATGTACAAGGCCATAAGTGCTCCTGCCTGAAGATATGGGCTCCAAATTTATGGCATAGCAGCAAAATCCCATCTAAACAAGGTGCGAGTCTTGCAGGCGAAAATACTAGGTAAAATATCTGGAGCGCCTTGGTATAGGCGCACTCGGAGAATAAAAGAAGAATTAAATGTCCCGAAAATAGGTGATACCATTAATAAACAGGCTTCTGACTATTTAGACCGACTAAGGAGTCATCCGAACAGACTTGCCAGACGATTGTTAAGAAGACGAAGGAGGAGAGGCGTTATTATAAAAAGACGCCTAAAGAGGTTACAAATTTATGTCCTCCCAACGAGACGTATCCAATGAATTGTGAATAATTTGTAACCTACTGATGATCATACCATATTTAGTGGACTTACAAAGAACTTAAAATTTCTTATAGCACCTACCTGAACAACGCTAAACACAACTATTTATTATACTTTAAGTAAGTTTTATGGATTATATATGTAACAATTCAATGTAAGTTGCTCCACAGTAACAATAAAATTTGAAATATTAAACCAAAAAAAAAAAAACATAATTTAACAAATTTTGTCAAAATCGGGTGACTATAGATTATAGCTCTCATACGAACGATCGGTCAGAAAAAATGGGTCAAAGCAAAAAAAAATGTTTTTTTTTTTAAATTTTTTTCAATGTTTCACTTTTGATTTGAACATCAATAATAATAAATGCTCTTAAACAGATATTGCAAAATTTGGTCGAAATCATTATATCAAACCGAGCATTTGCAAGGGTATTAAAACTTCGACACAGCCGAAGTTAGCTTAGCATTCTCGTTTTCAGTTAGGTGAGCAAAATAAGCACTGAACGGGTTTTGGGCCATATCTTCAGATTTTGAGGTTCCCTATGAGGAAGTGCTATGCGCGATCTGCTGCACTACACATCACTGCACGGTGTTATTATAATCTCTGATCTAAAGCAAGTTTCGTTCACAATTACAGGGTCGCCTACAGCTGGAGTATCACCATATGATCGTCTCATTGGAGCAAGCCTATCATTTGTTGCTGGAGGTGGGGGCAAGAGAACGATACAACAATTATCTAGTTTACTCAACATTAACACGCATAGGTTACATAGTTGTTCGACATCAGCGGCCAGCAGCCGCCGAAATAACCCAGGAAACATGTATCTGGTCCTTGTTAGACGAGAAAGTAAGCCAGAAGCCGGTGCCTGCAACTGTCAAGGCTTCACCTTTATACGCTAAGGTTCTCCAAGATATGTCAGCTGCTGTTCAACAAATTAAATGCCAGCAAAGTAATGAAATGAATACTGAACCCTTGGACTTCAAATTCGATACACGCAAGCGGAAGGCAGAGGAATCAGACTTAGATCAATTAAAAGCCAGCAAAAGAGCTTTTTTAACTTCAGGCAGAAGCCTGGTGGATATTCTTAAGTTTGAACCTGCTTATCGAAAATTTGAAGATATTTTCCACACGTTTGACATAGTTAAACTGGAGAGCTTTGATAACGAAGACACTATATTACCTGCCCTCACCATAACCTTTGACTTGCATTTGCCTAACGAAGGCTTTAAAAAAAGCGCGCCCAAGGCTCCCGCTTTTAGTGTGGTCATCCTGCCCGCAAATGAAGCATTTCCCACACACGATCAAATTGCCCAGTGCCAGCGCCAATTGCTCCACACCATGACGCCATTGCTTCTAGTATCCATAAGCGAATCAAAACAAATTCAAGCATTTTTATATTATATCAGTTGATAATGATGATGATGATGTTGGACTTGAATGTGCTACCTCAATAAATTGTTCTTTGAATTGCGGTATAATCTGAAATTTATTATAATCACCAGCCTGCTTGCTGTGCGTATGTGAAAGACTGCCGACAGCCCTTGCTTTGATAAAGCACTTAAAATATGTCAAAAAATTGTTTACTGTTTTGTAGTTTTCTCCAAATTTAACCAACAAAATGGTAAGGTGTTGGTTTTCATTCAAGATTTTGGGATTGATGCAGCGACATGTTTTATTTACTTACAGAATGTGCCTGTTGTTTGGCTTATGGGACCTCCATCCAGCGGCAAGGGGACACAAGCTGAAAAGATTGTGGCTAAGTACGGATTTACGCATATAGATCCCAAAGCCATAGTGGATCGGGAGGTGAGCCTAAATTCCGTTTTAATTCCGAACATATACGAGAATTGCCAAATCAACTTATAATATTATATTACAAGGTAAAGGGTTAGGATCCCCCCTAAACCAGTCCAATGGCACATATGACAGAATTAAAAAATCTGATTGGCATCGTGTTCTGTTGCTTGGGCTTAGCCCCCGCCTGTACCGGTAAATCGCTCTTCTTGCTAGAGAAAGTCACCCAATGCACAATACTGCACGAAGGATTAGTTTTTAATGAAATTTTAGTTCCAAACATTACTAATTATCGCATATGTCTAATGATTATCATAGAACTGCATTGTGTTCTCTCTAGACTGCTCGTTTACTCTTGTTTAAAATTCGGTACAAGCTTCTTGTTCGTTCGAGTAAAACTCGAAAGCCAAAACTTCCGAAAGCAAACTACTCCCGCAAAATAAAATATTTATTTTTCGCTTTGAGCAATGCTAGCTGACTGATTTCCAAAGCTAACCAATAGATGGCGCTTCTTCTGTGACCAGTTTTTTTATGACATCTATTCAATATATTCATCCGATTTTCATCAAAGTCGGCAAAATTGTGCTGAAGCAGATAATTTTTATATCTGGCCAGTTTAAAGACACTACTGTGGCAGCTCTGGCCACATGTCGTCGTGATTACGAGCGATATATCGATAACCTGACGCGACTGTTAATTGTTACCACGAAGCTCTCGACGAGAGGTAACTTCCACCTCAACTGAGGCACCACGAAGCTTTCGACGAGAGACAGCATCATCCCGGCTCAGACGAACTTGCTTATCGACCCCCACTCGAAACAACCACCAACCTCCACGAGAGATAACCAACGACTTAACTACGCAAATCCGTACTCGGAGCACATGATCACATCGTGATCACGAGCGATTTATATTTATAGTTAACAATTTAAGTTAACAATAAATATTAGTGATATAATCATAGACTTGTCTTCCACCAACATACCATTGAAAACAAAAAAGTTTTTCTTTCTAGAATTTTTTTTCGACCGATCGTTCGTACTGCAGCTTTGTAGAATTGTCTAAAGGCATATAAAATAAATATATGCCAATGTTAAGGACGTTTACATTCAAAACAAATTTTTTTTTCTCCAAGACTACATTTCAGACCTTCCTTTTCTATGGGAGCTATTCTATATAGATGTTCGATTTCGACCAACTTAGTGGAGTTATGGTGCGGTCGGGTGGCTCAGCGGCTAGTGCAAGTGGTCGTGGGTTCGATCCCGCCTCGGAACATCTAATGAAAAGTTTTTTCTTTGAATCCCCTCTGCTGTTGGCGCCAGCTTTGTAGTAATTAGAGCTGCAAAAGCTTCACAAACTGCCGTTCGGATTCTGCGTTAAACTTGAGGTCATTTTCTCTTGTGCGAAAAATTAGAAGCGCACAAGCCAAGATATTCAGAGGCTCGGCTTTGGCCCTTGTGGGCTGTGTCAAGCCATTTTACATAGTGGAGTTATGGGAAAGCATATCAAACTAAGAAATACGAAGTTTTCGTTGAAAACAAAAAAGTTTTTCTTACTAAAACTAGTTTTTCGAGCTTTTTGGCTATGTGGTATATCCATCCGATCCGGGCAGTTTTAAAATGTGCAACGAATTTGACTTCGTGCAAAGTTCGGTCAAGATAGCTTTCAAACTGTCGGAGGAGATAGCATAAGAAAAGGCGGACGGACGGGCAACACAGCTCGTCATGCTGATCAAGAATATATGTACTTTATGAGGTCCGAAATGCTTCCTTCTATGCGTTACAAAACTTCTGGACAATTTCAATATTCACTCTGCAAGGGTATAAAAATACGACCCGCAAATAGTATACAGTTACAGAGAAATCTCATTCCTGACTGCGATGGTAAACATCTTCTTTGCCGAGCTTCTTGACAGGCTAAAACGACTGGTTGATGAGAACCAAATTCCGATGAAGATTAGAACCGGAGTCTCAAAACCGTCATTTAGACCAGATTCATGAATGTTGTCTATCGTACATACGTCTCGTCTTATGTCTTACAAAAGTCTCTAATCTTTCAAATTGAAAGGAATTATCTTCTACATGAAATTCGTACATTCGTACATAAATATACAATGTAATAGGCTATTTACACTAGGAGTGCGTTAATAGCTCACAGTCAGCTTTTTTCCCATACAAAAAAGCCAAATGTTGGCTATTAACGCATAACGCAGTCCTAGTGTAAATGTTGTATAAAAGTCGACTTTATAAATTTGATTTCCACAAAGTTTTTTTCTTTCTAGCAATAACATATTTAGAAAATTATGAGCCGAACATAATGAAACAGTGGGCATCCGGTATAGGGAAATGAAACAACGAGACTTTATAGCGGAACTTAAAAAAGACGGGCATGCAGAATTCGTGCAGGAAAACTCAGAAGTGAAGGGAGAATCTACAAAGAACTCGACCACACTGTTGGCAAAAACTATGCAAAAGTGGTTAATCGGGCAGTATCATGGATTACACAAGGCAACAAAAAAAGACTTTTTCAGTATATTGGAGGGTTGGTGGTGGTATGCTGAACACGAAACTGTTTTCGGAAATGCTCCATCACGTCTAAAATGCATCTTTTTATCCATTTTAGGCACGTTTTGTGGGGATCGTATACTATCTTTGATATTATCCTAAAGTACTTCTTAGGTTTAACATAAGGTATCCGAAACATTTCTGCGATTTTTTTAAACGAAGATATACCATTTTGAATACATGTGCTTAAATCTATTAAAACGTCTACTGACCAAAAATATGCTACGCAAAATCACTATATGTAGTTGCATAGTCATTTTTATTAAATTCTTATGAAAATTTAAACAATATCCATTGCATTCCCATGTGCGGGAAAAAATATTGCCAGTTGAAGCACATGTATTCAAAATGATATATCTTCGCTTAAGAAAATCGTAGAATGTTTTGGAATAGTTTATTTTGAAATTAAAAAACAATACTTTAAGAAAATATCAAAGTGAGCCAAATCAAATAAAAAGGAACCTCACAAAACGTTCTTAAAAAATTTTAAAGTATGCATTTTCAGCAACTATAGGCTTAAATTTTTAAAAGTCTAGACGTGATGGACCATTTCCCAAAACAGATTGGTGTTCAGCACACAAAAAACATCTAGAATCACTCAATATACTGGACCTTGCTGACTAGTGATATTAAGGC
Source organism: Lordiphosa collinella (assembly GCA_018904265.1). Taxonomy (NCBI): domain Eukaryota; kingdom Metazoa; phylum Arthropoda; class Insecta; order Diptera; family Drosophilidae; genus Lordiphosa; species Lordiphosa collinella. Next base: position 484,301 of record JAEIFV010000049.1, read on the forward strand.
AAAAAGAGACATAATACTGTTAAATAGAAATAGATTCTTTACAGGAGGGAGTTGTGAATGCGAATTGTGCAACACAATTAAAGTAGTACATTAATCATTGTCTGTGTAGTTGTCCATTAGTAAGGGCCGAATTCTAATCTTCTAAATAGCTACTAGGTGTTGGATAAACTAAAAATTTACTCTGTACTTTGTTAGTTCATGTACAATACAAGATGTGAAATCGATCCTAAGAGAACATTGAGCACAATATTTTTTTTATCAACCTGTACTTGATCCAACTCAGATATAGAAATCAGTTGCCCACGCTTGGTCCTCAGGGACCAAGCACATTTCGCAGCTCACACTGACTTGAGCCGAGCGTATGCCGAGAGCGTACTCCTTGCTTTCAATCACAGGCCAGCGGCTGACGAGGGCAGGTCAGAGTTGGCTTGCATTAGTATTGGGCTGTTCATGAGTAAGTGAACAAAATTTGAGTTGTTCACTAAACTGAGCAAGTGAACATGTTTTTCATTAATTCTTGTTCAGTCGGAGTTGTTCAGTTACTCTTGTTTACTCGCTCTTGTTCAGTCAGAGTTGATCAGTTGTTCATGTTCACTCGCTCTTGTTCTGCGAGTTGTTCTTGTTCAGTCAGAGTTGTTCAGTTGCTCTTGTTCACTCGCTCTTGATCTGTGAGTTCTTGTTCAGTCAGAATTGTTCTTGTTCAGCCGCTCTTGTTTTGCGAGTTGATGAATCAGAGTTGTTCACCTTCTCTTGTTCTGTGAGTTGTTCATTGAGCGTTGTTCAGTGACTTGTTCTGATTGTTTAATTTAAGCAACATGCTGACGAGGCAGTCTCAACCGTTTTTGCATTAAAATTCTTTAATAAAAATGCACAACCATTTTAGATATTTTTTTTTAGCTTGATATCAACGCAGGGTTGATAAAATTGGTTGGTCGCAACTTTATTAGTGCATTTGACCAGTGACGATGTCTTTGTTTGTTGGTCTATGACCAGGGATCAATTTCCTTAAATTAAGATGGCGGAAGCGACACGTGCCTTGAAAAAGACAGGCGTGGAGTAACTCACTCGACCGGTGGTGCAATGGCCAATTTTGACCGGTGTGCAATGGCCGAGCCTTCCAGAGAAACTGACCCATTTTAGATATGGCTAACAAAAAGGCAACATTCCAGTGTGACCAGCAACGAAGGATTAAAACTAACTAGTTCGAATCGTCACAATGCCCATTTGAACACTGAACAACTAAACAGCTGAACAACTGAACAGCTGAACAACTGAACAAGCGAACAACTGAACAAGTGAACAACTGAGCAATTTGAGTGAGAAAAATGAACAAGTGAAAAACGCTTTTGCCGTTCATCATCCTTTAAAAAATTCCGTTCTTGCAAACGTGATGCTAAAATTTTTCTTTTGAAAGATCTAGTTCTCTTATTAGCGTTTAGTTTGGAAGAAGAGATTTTGCTCTTCTGCGGGTTTAGTTTGGAATTTAGGATTTTCAGGATACGGAACACAATCTGAGTGATGAACTGGCTTTGTCATGAAATGTACCTGCGCATATTCAACTTTACGTTGGACAAGCAAAAATAACAATCTTGCTTGTGATAGACGGGTTGTCTCCAAATTGTAGGCATGTAAATATATCGCACATCAATAGTGTCAACTTCAGTGCCGAAAATAAGAAGCACTATGACACTTGCTTAGACTTATATCAACTAAAGAAAAAGTGTGCATAGTTCGTCCAAAGAAGTTTTCACTATGGAGTATTTCAACAATTACATATATTTCTACTTTCTCCTGAGCTCCTGAGTAAGTTTATACTCCTGAGTATGCTTATACCAACAATTGTTGCACAAAACATTCGGCACACAAACGGCGAACCACAGACTTTTTAATACCATTTGAACGGTACAACTGAAATTGCTCATTTTTTATATAAATGCTAATAACTTGCAAAATTTTCAGCAGATTTCGATAAATGAACACTTTTTTAATGTGTTATACTTTAGATTACATTATCCAGAAGAAAAAGATATTTTTAAGAATTTTTTTGTTTGTTAAAATAACGGACTAATTAACGGATTTTTAAAATTTTCGATAAAAATGTAACGAAATGTTCGATATCTTTGTAAATAGCACCCACACTACTTTTTTAAAATGGCTTGACACACCCCAGGCCAAAGCCGAGCCTCTCTCAATCTCTTGGCTTGTGCGCTTCTAATTTTCGCACAAGAGAAAGGGACCTACAGCTTAACTCGCCGAACGGCAGTTTGAGAAGCTTTCCATGGCTAATTACTACAAAGCTGGAGCCAACAGCAGAGAGGGGTGACCGGGTGTAAAGTAAATAAAGTAAATCCAAATAATTGAAAGATAATTTTTATTAGCTTTAATTTGGAATATAGAACTTATTCATAAGTTATTTCATAATTAAGATATTTGTAATTAAGTGAGAAGATCTTTTTCAAAAAAGATGAAAACGATAATTTGGGATTATCTCGAAATCTGTTCTACTTAAAATTTTTTTAACTCTAGATTCGGATTCAGTGTGTGATTTTAAATAAGGAATGACATCAAATTGAAGAGTATGAAAAATGTTGTAAACAAGTGATATTATTACCTTCTTCCATATTTTTAATTTTTTTATCACAATAAATAATATTATTTTTTAATCACAGCAAAATAAAGTAAAATAAAGTCTTGTGTGTCCGTTTCGCGGTCAATAACCCGAAACACGTCCAACTTTACTTGCAGCTATTTAGCTAAGATATCCACTGAATACATTTAAAACAATTTTTGCACCATTTTACTTTTCAGATTGGGGCAAATAGCGAAAGTGGTAAAAAATTTGATGCTCTACGAAAGGAAGGAAAAGATGTGCCACTTTTTGAAATAATGCCCCTGGTGGAAAAACAAATTATGGGCCAGCGTGGTGGAGTTAAGGGCTTCATTATTGATGGGTAAAGTACAAAACCAAAGTGCACCGCATCACATCCTTACAATTGCTCTCTGCCTCAATCAGATATCCCCTTAATTCTTCCGAAGCTAAACTGCTTGAACAACGAATTGGACCACCAGATTTAATAATTTCCTTAGAGATGGATCAGGCAACCGTTGAAAATCGGCGTCCTGCTGGAGCACCCCGAATCTCCACAGTATCCCCCCGAATGTCGTTGAAAGCCCATAGCAAGAACGTCCAGCCAGTGTTGGAGAAATATGCTGATAAGACCATGAGATTTGATGGTGGTCGAGATCCCGATCAAATATTTCAAGAGATTGTGCCCAATTTGGATATATTGGTGAGCAACCGCGGGAATCAAATCTCAATTGAACGTTAAACAACAACAACATGGCGAAACAAATCAAAACAAAGCTGAAAAATTTAAAGATTTGGATACATTTACACACAAACATACATAGCAAAAAGCCCACCAAATAAAAAGCTTGAGAGTGTGCAAAAGCTTGCGACGTCTACGCGTACTGAAACCGTTAGCCAAAGCGTTTTCATTCAGTCGCTCACGACACACGCTATACTGAGGGTGGGTGGAAAATCGTCGCACTTGGCCAACAAAAATAATAATAATATTAATACGAAGGAGGCAGCTCTTTAAGTAGCAAATTTTTCGAAATTTCTTCAACCAAAGGCCCGCAGCAGCATCGTTTCTTTCTCATCTACATCATCATGGTGAGTGTGTGTGTGCCCCATGTACAATACGTATGTTTGTATGCATACATATCGTATTATTGCTTTGATTTATTTTCGTTTTTTTTTTTGTTCGAATTTATTGGTTTAATTTTGTTTTTGAAAGTAATTTTCACCTTTTGAGAATTCCCTGACTAAAGTACAGAACCGTCCTTGAGCCAGTTGCCTACCCACTTGACCTTGCCCCCGTCTGTCTTGCTCTCTCCCTTTGCCTGCCATTGCGTTACAATTTCTCTCGCCAAGCTCCGCTCTGCTCTTCATCAGCTGTTTGCTGTTTCTCCTGCCTAAAAATAAAGTCTAAGCTAATGATTGCTCAGATGCCATTTGATTACGTTTCTGTGAAATTCCCCCAAACACAAACAACCCAACCAAATTAGCAACTCAAATTGGCCACAAAAAAAAGCCGAAATTTCACATTCCAAGCCAACAAACAACAAACAGCAAATATTTGACGTCAAAGCCATAGATTTGCATAAATTGGCGACAGGAATTTTTGGCGGGTCTTGATTCATTAGCATGTCTCCAGAGTCGCCGCCAGAGCAGTTAAAAATGTGTTTATTAGCGCTACCCGAACTAGTCAGTCATCGTTATTGTCTCGGTTGCCGGTTTTTATACTCGTATGTCGCGACAGTTGGAAATTTTGATTTTACCAAACATTCCGTAAAATTAGTTAAACAGTACCACCAATTCCGTTTGGTCAGAGCGGGAGTGTTTAATAGCTGGGAGTTGGAACAGCTGCCGTCAATTAAGTTAATCAAGTAAATGTGTTATAGGTCAGTGTTCAATTATTCAGGTGCCTTACCAACGAATAAGTATAAAGAGTTAATGCACAAGGTGTTTACTAGAATAAAGTACTTATCAAATTTTAATGAAACTATTTCATGCAAGGGGAAACGAGTTTTTGCAAATTATTCTAAATCTCGACTATTTCTTTCATCTACCAAGTTTTATTCGAAAAGTAAGAGTAAAAACGATTTTTAGACTGTCCCCAATTACCTTGAATATCGTTCTCTGTTCCCAAATATTCATCCAATGCTACTGAGAAAATCTTTGCAATTAATGCTGCTCTTAAGTTTTATTTCGCAGCCCACCGCTGATTTAAAGGGAAAGACGTCCGCACTACAACTCATTTTAACAATAAACAACACAAAAACAGAACTACAAAAATTAGAGACCCACTTCTTAGACTGGACTTACACGGGAAACTTCATGCAGTTTTTTAAAAAGTTTTCGCTTGTAGGAAAGAGGTGTTGAAGGGCAGGCGACACCACTACACCTCTTTCCTAAAAACGAAAGCTTTTTCATTGTGTAAATCCGGTCTTACTCAAAACGCAACGACACATTTTCATAATAACCATAACGCAAGCAGACACCTACAACATTGTGAATAAGCTAGTAAACAAGAATGACTTAGTGGAAGTCGAAAACAATCAGAAGCTAGCATATCAACCAATACGAACGACTACAGACAAGGAAAATAAACAAAAATTGGAAAAAAAACACACAAACGCACTAGCAGAACAATTTGATTTCACTCTTAAGAAAGATTGGTTCATAAATTAAACTGATGTGTTTTTTTCCTGACGAAAGTCAATGGATCTACTCGCTTGGACCGAAATTTGCACTGCCTGTCACCAATGTGAATATTTCTCCCGTACACTTAATAGCGAATTTGGAACAAGGAAATTAAACAATAAAAGATGTAAATCAGAGGGAATCTATTAGAAGCAATCTAGCTGATAAAACAAATAATTTTAAACACACAAAGAGATTGGACCAGAAGGATAAGTTTAACAGGCATGCTTTCAGTTCCGCTATGTTTTGAAAAGTAAACCGAACGAAATTACGTTTCGGTTTGTTCTCAATTCCGAATAAAATTGTTTTCGTTTCGCCAAACGAAATCGGGAGAATCAAGCGAAACGCTGGAAAATGGAACATGCGGATACAAGAGAGGCTGACTATTACGTTTTGCTTTCCGTTTTTGCTGCCACTGGCAATTTCTGCAGACGTTTAACAAAAAATTGATTTTTAATTCAGTTAAAGACTTAAATGCAATTCAAATTACTTAAATAAGTTCTAAATTGATCAAAGAATTAAGGAAAATTATCTTAATGTACATTTGGCAACTGTACGAGTGAGTAACTTGCCAAATACTTTGAATTTTATCGGCCAGCAAGCATAACTTTTTAAAACGAAAAACGCTTTCGTTTTTGTGTTGCGAGAAACTGAATCAATTCCGTTTCGGAAAAGTTGCAGTGGAAGGAAAAACTGATAAAGGAGCATAAGTATAAGGTAGTTATCACACAAACAGATAAGGGCAACAAGCCCGTAGTAACGTACAAAAGGGACTACGTGAAGAAAATAAAAACACTTCTGACTCAGAAGTTCTGAGTGACAAACAAATCAACATATAAAAGAATAAAATAAAGGCACTTCTGAGTGACAAATCAACAAATAAATGTACTAAATGTCACTTCTGAGTGACAAATCACCATATAAAACTATGAGGAAAGACCCGGCATCTCAACTGCTAAAAAACAACACCGCAATAGTCAAAAGACTGTTAAAGTAAAATTAGCTTGTCAAGATGACACAGCCCCAAAGGGCCAAAGCCGAGCCTCTCTCAATCTCTTGGCTTGTGCGCTTCTAATTTTTGCACAAGAGAAAGGGACCTACAGTTTAACGCCGAATCCGAACGGCAGTTTGAGAAGCTTTTCATGGCTAATTACTGCAATGCTGGTGCCAACAGCAAAGAGGTGTGGCGGGATCGAACCTACGACCTCATGCTCAGCGGTCGCGCACAATAGCCGCTGAGCCACCCGGCCAAAAGACTCTAGAAACAAAATCACATTGATACAGAAGGCACACCATCTAGACCTTTATTATGTTCCATCTTACCAATTGGCAAAACCATAGGAAGAATTAATTACATAACATCAGAAACATACTTTAAACAAAATTCAATGCAGCTAAAAAACAGAACTAAGGACCTTTCTATTGAAGAGGATAATATCCTAGTATCCTTTGATGTCTCGTTGTTTACGAATATCCCAATAAATCTGGCTTTTCAGAACATAATAGAAAAACTTGCGTATATCTCTATACACACAGAAATACCAAAGAATAAATATTGGACTTTATTTTGGTGACATGACAAAACGCCCACTGACAAAAGGCCCATATTAAACTTAATCGTAGTAAGCATCGAAATTAAACTCAAAAATGTTATGGGCCTTATGTCCACAATAAATTCGAACATTTGGCCCACACTTCATCGGACTTTTCGCCCAGTGTAATTTGAGGTCCTGCAGGGTGCAAAATGAATAGTGTGCCTCTGGCTTATCAAAGAAGAGGAGCAGCTTTATAAGTTCAAAGCTTCTTTATGAGAAATGGGGCGGCTTTTAAGAGAATGTGCAAGCCGAACGATGTCCCAAAATCGCCTGGCGGACGCACGACATTTCATGTACAGTCTATGGTAATCTGACTGATTGTGATATAGCGGGTAGTGTGTATGTCTGCGATACCGCCTCGGGCCATCTAAACTGTATATTTTGCGAAAATTAGAAGCACAAATGCCAAGAGATTCAGAAGGAGCTCGCTCGGCTATGCCCTTCGGGCTGTGTGCGGATCGACAACGCTTACGGTTATCCCTTACAGACTGCCGGTTCACGAATATACCGAAGCCGATGACTGTCTGAAATCGCCTGGCGGATAGCTGACATATAGTGCACAAACTCTGGTAAAGCTGTGCGGATCGGACCGGCTGATGGTTTCAGAGGCCGGCTCGTCGCTACCTACTAGGCATAGGCAAGCTCCCAAAAGCGGCGCAGTCGGCTCACACACAGTATAAGCAGTATAAGCGTCGCTGCGCTGCGTGTTCGGCTCTTGTTTAACTGCGTCGCGATTAAATCATTTTTTTGCGTTGCTCCCACACACACCAATGGCCAAATGGGATTGTTTTTTCCGGCCCCTGCCCTAAACTGACGGCCGAATGGCCTTGCATGCATACCACCAAATCTTGCATAAAATTGTAGACACAATATTCTTTTATAATAAGAACATATAAATCCACTTGTAGAACTAGTCCATCAGTATTGAAATCAAAAATTGGCCAAGTTTTATATTCATCACCGTGCGTTTAATGTCATTTAAATTTGTGTACGGACTTTACACCCATGGGCTTAATGTCTTCCTGAGTTATACTTCAAAGCAATGATTTAAATTTTTCATATGGGCCTTATGTCCGTGGGCGTTTTGTCATGTCACCCCCTAAACTGACGGCCGAATGGCCTTGCATGCATACCAAATCTTGCATCAAATTGTAAACACACTTAATATTCTTTTATAATAAGAACACATAAATACACTTGTAGAACTAGTCCATCAGTATGGAAAGCATGAATTGGTCAAGTTTTTCATTCTTAACCGTGCGTTAAACGTCATTTAAAATTGAGTACGTACTTTACGCCCATGGGCTTAATGTTGAGTTATATTTCAAAGTAATGATTGAAATTTTTTATATGGGCCTTATGTCAGTCGGCGTTTTGTCATGTCACCCCTAATGACGGCCGATGGACTTCTGATACCAAATCTTGATCAAATTGTAAAGACACTTAATATTCTTTTATAATAAGAACACATAAATAAACTTGTAGAACTAGTCCATCAGTATGGAAAGCATGAATTGGTCAAGTTTTTTATTCTAAGCCGTGCGTTTAATGTTATTTAAATTTGTATACGGCTCTGGGTCATGTTATGCTTTCGCATACGGCTTGTTTTTGAGCTCGTTTGCGAGTAACCGTCTAAAAAGCTATGGGCCAAAACCGCTAACCGAATCTTCCGTTTTTCTTGCAAAGGGCGCACTCTGAAAAATAATGTAACATCCCATTCTTCCTCCCACTGACTCTGTTCGCTCGCGCTTAAGTCTTGCGGTTTCTTGCCTTTGAAAAGCAACCATTTCATAAGCGCTTGACTAACATGGTACTGTGATTGGGTTAGAGTCAGAGGAAGAGCATTTCTGTTGTGCACAGACCTAAAAAGTTTCTGCCTTAATTATGTCTGTCTTTGATGTGTGCAGAGCTGCGTGAAAATATGAGTTGATGGTTATTGGCGAGAACAAATGTGGTACTAAACCTGTTTAAAATTTTAACATTTTTTTCGGAATTTGAAAATAAAGATTAGTTTTAGTTTGAGCTTCTTTCCAATTTTTTTTATCCCTTCAAAGTAAAAGTATTACCCAAGGTACTCAATAATGACCTCTTATTTGGAATCAAAATTTTAAACGCAAAGCCATTTCTCTAGGTTTGGATAGAAGAAATGAATTGATTAGTAGTTCGTGGTCCAATTTAGGGATTTTTGTATCCGTGCATTAAAATGGAGAAAAGGGGCTTTTCTCAAATCTTTCAAACAGTTCTGCTTTGACTGTCCACTGGGTTCATAATTCGTCCATGATTATGAAACAAACATCGCCGAATGCTTCTTTGAAGTGGTAGCATTTAGTTAAATTGCCTTTCAATCTCCCCATCGGATTTGATCGAACCACTTGTGAACCTTTTCCTAAAGCTTTTCATTGGTTTCGGTGATATAACATAGTTCGAACAGTTTTCCTGCGTATTAGTAGACCTCGAAAGTTTCTTCCCTTGTGGGGGTCTCAAGTTCGTCTGTCTCTTAATTTTCCCACAATCTCAGTGAAAAATCCTTGCAAATGACATTTAGAAGTCACTGAACTACACACACGCACCCCCACAATCCGTCTGAGAAAACTTACGTTAATTGCCAATAAAATCATAAATTTTCGCACACCAACAAATGCGTAGAGAAAATGAATCTAAAAGAAAAGCCAGATCGCGATCAGTATGAAAGAAAAATAACAACAATTTCAACAAACACGAAAATTAATGCCCTGACCAACAACTAAACAACCTGCTCATTATCAAAGCTGCCAGAATTCATTCATTTTGCTGGTGTGAGAATTTTCTTTTATTTTTCATTTGCTTTTCACAACATTTTCGCTTAGGTGAGACAATGCGGAACAGTAGAAACGTCAGCATCAGGGGCGGAGTAGAACGGTGGGTAAATAAAAATGGGTGCCTCATCTTATAAATCTGTCGGCGACTAAGCAGTGACTTATTTAAATTTGGACTTAATTAAATTGTATTAAAAATTATTTAAGTTACCATCCAGAGTAGGATAGATTGGTCTTCGTTGAGCAAGGTCAGTCTGTTCCTGTTTTTAAAAATTTCCCATTTTAGAGGAGAGACTCATGGGCTTACAAAAAGCAAAAACATGCGATTCAATTGTTTACAATAATTGAGTTGCTTTTGGCATTTAAATTAAACATAAACCAATTCAATCAAATCATCAACCATCATATGTATATGGGGAAAATGAGGTGGCAAGTGATTTAGAGATAGAGATGAGCTGCCCCGGTTTCAAGTGGTGGAATATTTCTGTTCAAGATCAATGTCATTGGGGCGGTGTTAAATATACAATATGAATGCGTGTGTGTGTGAATATATAACCCATTTGAAAGTTTATTTGTTGGGCACTTGGCAAAATGCCCAAATTACTAAAAATCTAGTGGGTAGGTACATTTAAAACTAACGTATCCCTCCCCTCCCCAACTACAAACATAAGTATGTGATGAGATTTGCAAGGTTTAAGTATTTTGCCTCCCATTTGTGTAGTTATTTATGTGTCACCAAATGGCCATGAAGAAGGAGGCCCAAGAGAAGCTCAAAGCGGAGGAGTTGCGTAAGACACAAGCCGCTGTAAGTAGGTCCCAAGTTTTCGACGTGCTTTCCTTAATCTCCTAACCAAGCTTGCGTCCAAGTGAAACACCCTAACTAAGCTAATTGTAGATGTTATTATTAAGACATCGATATTGTTTTTCTTATGATTTTCTTATTATTCTTACAGTCGGAAATTCCCATCTTATGGATTCTGGGTGGTCCCGGCTGTGGCAAGGGCACACAATGCGCCAAAATTGTAGAGAAATATGGTTTCACACATTTGAGTAGTGGAGATTTGCTGCGCGATGCGGTAAGTTGACTATAAAGTTACTATGTTTTACTTCGGCAAGGGAACAGGTACTGTTTAAAATGAAGTTCAAAATATTTCGAATTTAAAGCAACATTTACACTAGAAGTTCGTTTTGCGCTAATAGCCAACAATCAGCTTTTTTTGTATGGGACTGACTGTTAGCTATTAACGCAAAACCCACTCCTAGTGTAAATAACCTATCAGATCAACCTTCTTCCGGACACAGATTATATTAAGTTTGTGCAAAAGTATGTAACTGCCAGAAGGAAGCATTTCCGACCCTATAAAGTACATATATTCTTGATCAGCATTAACAGCCGAGTCGATATAGCCGTATGTCCGTCTGTCCGTCCGTCTGTATAAACAAACAGATCTCAGAGATGGTTAGAGATAGAGGTTTGACATGTAGTGAACATATGCTTCTTATACTTGTTACTGTACAGTTTTATAGATAGAAGGTTCGAACCTTCTGGACATATTTTGAAATCAAGATTATCGATCCGCCAAAGGAATGGTAAAGATCGGATGAACGATAGTTGAGTTATAAGGAAAACAAACAATTATGGGCAGCACCGGTCGCAACGATGTTAGGCAGCACTTCACAGGTACATTATGTTATAGTCGGGCTTGACCGACTTTCTTTCTTGTTGCTTAATAGATTTAGGGCCGATTTCTCATCTTCTGAATAGCCGTTATGTGTCAGATAAACTTACAATTTGTTATGTTATTTGTAAAGCCAGGGTCCTACAGACAGATAATTTTCCCAAATTTAGATTAAAATTATTTGCATGTTGGGACCTTATCTTTGGATTTAAGTCCAGCTAAATCTGCAATAATGGCTATTTAGTAAAATGTGTACTGAATTTTGGGCAAATTATTTGCCTATGGGACATTACCTTAAGTTAATGTATGTGTTGGTGATGAGAAATCGTCTTGTAGGCCTGCCGCATACAGTGCAGTGTAGCACATCAGGTTTAAGATATCTAAGGTGCAGAGCGTGCGCACCAAAAGCTTAGCGGAGCTGTCTCTGCTTCGCTTGATTCTGAAAAATTTTTATAGTATACCCTTGCAGAGGGTATTATAAAATTGTCCGTATGTTTGTAACGCATAGAAGGAAGCATCTCCGACCACATAAAGTATATATATTCTTGATCAGCATGACGGGCTGAGTTGATTTAGCCCTGTCCGTCTGTTTCTATGATATCTCCTCCGTCAGTTTTAAAGCTATCCTCACCAAACTTTGCACGAAATCTTTTGGTATAAATAAGTTGTCGGAACCGGCCGGAACGGATGACTAGCATATAGCTGCCATAGTTTTAGTGAGAAAAACTTTTTTGTTTTCAATTGAAATGCCTCCAAAGTACGTATTTCTTAGTTTACTATCCTTTCCCATGATTTCGCTAAGTTTAGTCGAAATCAGATGACTATAGGATATATCTGCCATAGGGACGATCGGTCGAAAAAATAGTTCTAGTGAGAAAAACTATTTTGTTTTTAATGAAAACGTCCTTATCATTGGCATACACTTATTTTATATACTTTCACACAATTCTACAAAGTTTGGTCGAAATCGGATGACTATAGCATACAGCTCCCATAGGAACGATCGGCCGAAAAAATAGTTCTAGTGAGAAAAACTTTTTTGTTTTTAATGAAAACGTCCTTATCATTGGCATACACTTATTTTATATACTTTCACACAATTCTACAAAGTTTTATCAAAATCGGATGACTATACCATAAAGCTGCATTATGAATGATCGGTCGAAAAAAAAGGTCAAGTGAGAAAAACTTTTTTGTTTTAAATGGGATCGCCTTCAAATTTCGTAATCAACAGTGTATTATGCTTTTCCATGATATCACCAAGTTTGGTCGAAATCAGACATCTATATAGTATAGATCCCATAGAAAAGTAAGCTCCAAAAAGTAGTCTTAGTTAGAAAAACTTTTTTGTTTTCAATGGAAGCTGCAAGGGTATTCAAAACTTCGGCCGAGCCGAAGTTAACTTTCCCCTATTTTTTATTTTCATATAAAATATCGGTTTACGGGTTACGGTGAAGTTTTCGACTAACTAAACAAGAAATTAATTGTTTTATATTTTTGTATTTTTAGGTAGCCTCAGGCTCTGACAAAGGTCGTGAATTGCAGGCTATCATGACCAGCGGTGGCTTGGTGCCCAATGAGGAGGTTCTCTCCCTGCTTAATGATGCCATCACCCGTGCCAAGGGCAGCTCTAAAGGTTTTCTTATCGATGGTTATCCGCGGGAAAAGAATCAAGGCATTGCCTTTGAGGAACGCATTGGTCCCGCCGATTTGGCTTTATATTTTGAATGCTCTGAGGACACCATGTTGCAGCGTATTATGGCACGTGCTGCCGCCGCTGCAGTCAAGCGTGCCGATGACAATGAACAGACCATAAGGGCACGTTTGAACACATTTAAGGTGAATACCAGCGCCATTCTGGAACAGTATGCGGACAAAACCTTGACGGTAAGGGTATAGTATTAACTAAAAGAAAGAGGTTACTAAATAATAAATATTCCCTTCTTTAGATAAATGCCGAACGTGATGTAGAGGTCATCTTTTTGGAGGTGGTTCAGGCCATCGATTGTGTACTGAAGAAGAAGGCGCAAGTCGCTGCTCAATGTTAGTAACCAAAAGTTCGAAAAATACAACCAAATATTTGCACAAAAAGAAGTAAACGAAACACCAAAAATTCTTATATAAGCTATTTTAACGACAAACGTATTTATAACCCCTGCATGAGTACGCATTATCTATATGCCTCTACCCTCCTAGCAGAGCAAACAATTGGTCAAGTGCTTTATATAAATTTAAATGTATAAATTATGTATGATATACCCCAACCAAAGTGAAAAGAATCAAAGCAATCACCATTTATTTACATTTTAACGACAATAAATCTGAAGTGAAAACAAATTAAAAAATCAAAAGTTTTAAAAAACTGCGCCTTTGATGCCATAATCTGAGCTAGAGATAAATCGTTTTTCGTTCTTTTTAGTACATATTTGCATAGGATTCAAGATACTCTCGTAGGCCATACATATGTCGGCTGGGTATCACCTCCCTCCCTATATTGGATCAAATTTCCAGACCCACTTAGACAATCGCTTTTAATTTATAAATCATTTGTGTTAATGGAAGCGTTAAGTACGTGCAATTAATTTGTAAAATGCAAATCCGTGTTTAGGCACGACATTGTATTTTAATATAGTTAGCAAGTGAGAGACTAATTAACCACAGGGTTTAATTGGAAACACAAGGGCACGTGTATGCGAACGGAGAACATTCGAAATTTAGATTTGCCTTGAAGGCGAATGTGAGTGCCACGTGCTGGATATGCAGGAAATTGAGATACTAAAAAAAAACTACAAGCAAAATTAGTGAATTGTGAACCAGTTTATTAAAAATTATCAAATGTTGTGGGAGTGTAGCACCAACACAAACGATGTTGGCGACAACTGAATACTCTATAATGATTTATGAAAGACTTGGCAGATAAGGACTACATGTTGTAAGCCACTTTAGATTACCGATTGATATTGATTAGGCTACTTAATTTGCCACTTGTGTGCGGGTAATACTTATCTTGCATGACAGGTGTAAAGTGTGGCGCAGTTTATTCGAGGTGTAATTGAATATTTGTTAAAATTTTGAAAGAAAGAATGTGGGTGAAATTTTACCGCATCATCTTTTTATACTCTGTATCAAAGGTACACAGAGTATATTAAGTTTGTGCAAAAGTATGTAACAGCCAGAAGGAAGCATTTCCGAAATTATAAAGCATATTTTTTCTTGATCAGCATCAACAGGCGAGTCGATCTAGACATGTCCGTCTGTCTGTCCTTATGAAGAAACAGATCTCAGAGATGGTAAGAGATAGAGGTTCGACGTGTATAAAACAAAAACTTTTTTACAGATCAAGTTTATTTTAAATTTTTGCCACGCCCCTCCCGCCCTCGCAAATTAGAAAAAACGTCATATCTCCATCAGTTTTATAGATAGTAGGTTCGAACCTACTGGACATATTTTGAAATCACGATTATTTATCGATCCGCCAAAGGAACGGTAAAGATCGGATGAACCATATTCAAGTTATAATGAGATCAGACAATTATGGGCAGCACCGGTCGCAACGGTGAAAGTCAGCACTCTTCACAGGTACAGAGTATGTTATAGTCGGGCTTGACCGACTTTCTTTCTTGTTAATTTAAGCAATTTAAAAAAAAACACAAAATATTTGGGTTGACAATAAGGGCCAAGGCCGAGCTCCTCTCAGTTTGAGAACCTTTTTTATGGCTAGTTATTTCAAGGCTGGCGCCAACAGCTAGAAAGAGTGACCTGGAGTGAAAGTTTTTTCAAAGAAAATACTTTTCATTAGATGTCCCGAGGCGGGATCGAACCTACGACCTCTTGCACAGAGCGCGCACACACTAACAATTTACAAATGATGCAGTAGAATACTTACTTCTATATAAAGAAAAAATATCACTAGTGGTATTCCAGAAAGTGATTTAGATTTGATTTAGATTTCGTCGATGAGCTGTTCACAGATGCTCCGTAAAAACTGTGCAAAGGGGCCCGGAGTAAGTCAGGAATTGAGGGTCACACTAATTGATTTCAATTAATCAACTTTGAAGCCGAATTAGATTTGGTTTAAATTTGATTTCGATTTGGTGTGACCGTTCTGCCTTGGTCGTTGGCGCGCTTGGTGTTTGTTTAAAT
The DNA here is from genome assembly GCA_018904265.1 of Lordiphosa collinella. Classification (NCBI taxonomy): domain Eukaryota; kingdom Metazoa; phylum Arthropoda; class Insecta; order Diptera; family Drosophilidae; genus Lordiphosa; species Lordiphosa collinella. Next base: position 499,782 of record JAEIFV010000049.1, read on the forward strand.
TTTGATGTGTTGAAATCATAGCTCGCAAATGACAGTTGATTGTTTTTCTAATGCTCTGCTTCGTAACATAACCGAAAGATTGTGCAGACACGATCTCCTCTGAGCGGCTCTCTTTTTTGTTTCAAGCGGTTTCGCTCAAGCGCGCTTGACTAATTCGTGGACGCTCTCAGAGTGTCGCGGAAGAGTAATACGATTTTCGCTCACACAAGACTCTCACCAAAGACAGTTTGACTAAAAACTCAACGAAAGATCTGCCTTCGTTGCATGTAAATACATACATATAATGACTGATATGTATAATGCAAACAAAAGAACGCAACAGTCGCGTGTTTACCAATACATACTCAAGACAATTTGCTTCATTTAACTCAGCAAGACATTTACTGAGCAAAAAAAACGTCCGCGAGCTAAGCGAGGACAAATCATTTCTCTGAGTCTTTTTAAGTGCTTATTTGCAACAACGAAAAAGTTTTTGCGAGCTATGGTTGAAATCATGGAGAATGTTGCAAGTTTTGGCATTTCAAGTAATTTAATAATTAAATAAATATTTATTTAATGCATTTTAGAATGCTTACGAATATCTTTGAAGGAAGGAAAGGCTAGTGGCCAAAAGTAAACGGAGTCAGCTAAAGATATTCTGGACACCATACTTGCTCAGCTCTCTTAAAATTTTGTACGTCACAAATTCTTCCACAATTTCATCCTGCCTCATCTACTTGAGATCTTCCAAATTGCATAAGTAACTTCAATTCTCCGTAAACAAAATTATAATTACTTGAATAAATTATAATAAGATTGCGTACATACTTAAACTACAGATTCGGTTAGTAAACTGTTATTAAAAGAGCTTACAAGAATAGTTTTCACACTTTTCAAGCTTGTGTTGCTTTCGCGGCAATGGTAAACCAGCTTTACGGTCACACTGCCTGTTGTTCACAAAATCTAAATCAATTCAATGCCCAAAACGGGTCGTTCCATCAACTGATTTAGATTTGCTTAAACGAAATCTAAATCAAATCTAAACCACTTTCAGGAATACCACTACTATTTTTGGTTACTTCACGTTTTCCTCAACTATTTGCAAAACTATCCGTTTGTAGCAAACTTAATTATGGCCACCATGCCAGTGTCACCACCAAATGCAGTTATTGTTTCCCAGCCCTTACCAACACTGGTAAAAAGGAAGATTTTTCATTTCCTCCTTTTCTCTTGTCACTTGTCGAAGCAGGAAGCAGAAAAACGAGCTACGCAATTAATTTAATTCCTAAATAATTAACAAGATGTTCATCTTCAAATTCATCTTGTAAATTATTTAGGAATTAAATTAATTGTGCTAGGAAACACCAAGGAGAACACTTTCTCGCGCTCCAATCGTCGTCGCTACAAGGCGCCTGCACCGCAAACACCATTCGATGACCTCAAGAAGAACTTGCCCAATGCGACTAAATTTCAAGACTATGTGCGCAAGCTGCTCGACGACACGCCTCACATTGCGGCCCAGGATGTGGTCCTTGTTTTGGATAACTTAAGTATACGTGAGGCCGAACCCAAAATGGCCAAAGTTACCGGCTGGTCCAACGTGTACCTAACCAAGTGCGAAGGGGTAAGCAACGACTCCATTATGCTGGCCCTCAAATAAGTCATGACACCCCTGCAGGTGGAAGTCTTTGACTTTAAACGAAGCGGAGAAGAAGATAACGGTGCACGTGTGCAATTCTTAGTGGATAATGTGTTGAGTGCCAATCGAATGAGACGACTTAGTGACAATTTGGCTGTTATGTTCACTTGCAAAAGGATCTGCATGCAGGTAATGGCGGGTCTACCCACATCGGTTACGATGCAGCCAATAAAAGCGGAGTTGATGATTGCCTTGAAAGTTACTTTGTTGGCACACTATGATGAGGTCGAGGGAAACCTGATTTTTACTTTAGGTAAAATGGCTTGAACTTCCCTTAGGTCGTTTTGAGTTACAGGATTTCCCGTTAGATTTAGGGTGTTAACTAAGTTACTCCGATTTTAATGGCCAGATATATCCATTACATGTGGCCAATTTGCTGGAGTGTCTCTTGTAATTGATACGTCGCGAAATGCCCTTGGTGTCGAAAATAAGTGTCAGAGATAATTATTTGTGTTCTTTGAGTGCATTCGGATGACTAGCAAGGGATTTTCCTAAATTGGTGTATCTGGAGTTAAGTACCAATCGTAGTGCGATTTGCTCTTAAATCCAGATACTCCAGTTTAGGAAAATCCCTTCCTAGGAATCCAAATGCACTCAGAGAGCACAAATAGTTATCTCGAATACTTAATTTCGAAACCAATGCATTTCGCGACGTGTCAATTACAAGAGACACTCCAGCAAATTGGCCACATGTAATGGATATATCTGGCCATTAAAATCGGAGTAACTTAGTTAACACCCTAAATCTAACGGGGAATCCTGTAACAAAAAACGACCTAAGGGAAGCTCAGGCCATTTTACCTAAAGTAAAAATCATAAGAGTCATCGTAATGAAGCCCACCAAGCAGCTGGCAGCGAAGCCAACACTGGAATCTCCGCCAACTGAGGAATCTCCGTCGACTCTGCCCACACCCCAACGTCTCCAGAGCTTTGGCAGCAATGGCTTGGCTTTTTGCTACCAGTTTAACAATTGTTTCTACAATAATTTCGATGATCCCCAACTACGCATCCAGCTGGGTCAATTCTGTGACGATCAGGCCGTGTTTTCGTTGTCGGTGCCTAAGGAATTAAAACACGTCTATGCCCATAAGTTGTATAATCGCAATCAACAGTGCAACAAATCCTCTTTTGCTCGGCGTTCTATGTTGCAATTCACTGAGATGGACACGAATCGTCTCCACGCTTCGTTGGAACTGCAGCAGTTTACTGGAAACTTGCGCATCTTTACGCTGTCTGGATACTTGAAGGAACGCACGGAAACCGGCTGGGGACATAGGGGTTGGTTGATCAGCAACGACATGCTGTGCATTACCTTGACGCCGAAGGAGCAGGAACCGGAGGTAGAGTTACTCTGCATTGAAATAAAACAGCCATAGTGGAGCTCCTGATGATGACGACGATTTTGCGCCATTGTGCATTGACGGCTCCAATGCACTGGATGAGGCCATAGAGCAGCTCAGCTCGTCTATGCCCAAGATGGCCTTGGACGCCGCACTTACTTCAACCCGAGCAGATGCCCCCCTTGGTGCCTATCAATCAATTGGAGCAGGAAATTGATAATACTTTGCTGACGGATGAGGACGACTGCGATTTGGATGTTCTTCTAGGCAATGATGATCTTTCAATTGATCCAACATAATTTTTTTTTTTTACACACAATCACACATTTACAAAGTCGCCAGTTTAATTGTAAAATAAAATAACAATTTGCTCTAGCAAAATTTGAAGTTTAGTTTTAATTTATATTCAATCAAAGCATACAAACTTAACTCGAAGACCTTTACACGGCCCAAGAGGATATCCCAGTCGGCACAGAATTTGGAAATGCAACTTGTAAGTGGCGATTTATTCAAAATATTTAGTGATATCTAATATTGTTACCATTAACTGATAATTTGCATTTTTTGTAAACCGATGAGGATTCAATCAGAGCTGTAATAAAATTACTTCCCGTACTTCATTACTTTTCGTCACAATAATCTCGATTATTCAGACAATGAAATAAGAATTACTGATTACAATCTTTTTAGTAATCGTATTTGTAACTTGGAGTTTCGATTGTTCAATGATTATTTCAATTTGTAATTACTTTTACAATTACTTAAATAATTGCACTGTGCGACACTAAAATTTGGATGACATTCTGAAGCTGGATTTAGTCGGATTAGTCATCATTTTTTGTTATGGCCATTTTAAATTTTGGGCTGAAGTTCGCCTTTCAGACAAAGTCAATTTTTGTATCGCTCATATCTCTAAAACTATTCAGAGCTTGGCTTCTATGTCTTCGGCAGAGTTCTAGATCTTGACCTAGTCTACAAAACACATAATTTTCTAAAAAAAAAATTCCGTCTTCATGACCAAAAATATTTAAAACGTAAAAAATTTCTTTGAAATTTCTTTCTTTGAATAGAAAAATATTGTTAAATTCTTTTAGGCTTGGAACATAACTGTTTTTTTTTTAAATAATAAAACAAAAAATCTCTTCTTAAGATAGCGAAATGAAAAAAAAAGAAACAAAAAACGTATTTATACAAACGTTTATATTGGCGCTGATCGCCGTTCACTCTATTTTTTAGGTTAATCATCGTCGCTGAAATCGTCATATTCAGAGCTTAATACGTCAAAGTCCGAATATTCAGAAAACTCCTGACGTACATAAGTTTTTTTTACTCCACCAACATGTGTTGGCAAGGCATCTAATTTTACCCTTAAAACTCTGCTCCATTAGACTCTGAAGGTAATTGCGTGGAAAACTCATCCAAATGGTTATTTAAAAAAATGCAATTTGAGCGACATCGAAATTTCACTAGTTTGGAATGACTTGATCATATTTTGCACCAAAACCTTAAAGTTTTCATCGCGGTGTTTGCCTAGAACCTGATGAATTACACATTTTAGGCAGTTCCAACTTGGAACTTCCAAGCAACCAACTCATCTTTGGCAAGGACTTTGTCGATTTTTTCGCATTTCACCAACGTTCGAAGGTCCGGCCCACTGAGTGCTCTTGTTAAGTAAAAGATAAGATAAAAATGACTAAAATAATAGCTTGATTCCACTGACACATATATGTATGTACATTCGAGCAAATGTACATTTAATATTTGACAAGACCTCCTATATAAATTTTTTTATTTGTAATTATTTGTTTTTGTGACAAAATCATAAAAACTAAAACGCTCTTTTTTGCGGAAAGACATTGCAATCACCAAAATGTATAAATTCAATTACATAGTTCAAGTCGCAAACTTTTTTATTTGATTGTAATACATATTTGTAATTTGGTACAAAATCATAAAAACTAAACAAACGCCTGCTTATTTTGCCATGTTATCGGTTGAGAATGTACATTTCCAGTGGAATCACCAAACTTCTAAATGTACATAAATGTACATTTGTATCGAACCGATACATTTCAAAATGTTCATATATGTGTCAGTGTCAGTATTAGTCAGAATTGCAAAACATAATTTATTACCGGCCTTAATTTTGCTATCACTGATCTTTGGCAAGATTCCTTTCAAGCAGTTGAAGACGTCACTATTGCGGCTTACAAGGGCTTCGATAAATTTTTTGGTTATGCCCAACTTAATGTGCAAAGGTGGTAGCAAAGTTCGATATGTTGTTTATAAAAGGCTGTTCTAGCATGTCTAGCCTTGAGTCCTTCAAACGGCATTCCCTTTTGACCCATACGTTGGAGTAATGGTAAACTTTGGCCCGCGTATTCCAACGACATATAAAACAGAAGTATTTGGCAGATACTTATTGTGTTCTGCTCATTTGACAGTTGTTTGATGAGCACTCGCTCAATAGTGTTTGTGTCAACGGTTGTCGGCAGAACGACCCTTTTCTTTAAAAAAATATAGAAGGAAGGAGTAAAAGAAACACGAAAAAGGGGCAAATTCTTTAGATATGACCAATCTAAGATTTTAGTTGGAGAAAACAAAATATTTTTGAAAAATCATAAAAGACAGTTTTGCAGGCTAGGCCCAGCTCTACAACTTTGCCGAAGACATACCAACCAAATTCCGAAGGATTTTAGAGATATGCCCAAAATTTCAAATGCTCATAAAAAAAAATGCTGACTAATTAGACAAAACCCAGCTAGGGTTTTTCTTTATAAATCAGTAGCTTTCAGATTTACCGGGTATGAATTTCATCAAAAATTTAAAGTTGCAAAATGTGGCACTGTGTTGTACCTGTAGGTGTATAATTGAGTAATTGTGCTTGATAAGTTGAATTTTTTATGAATTTTTTGGTGAAAAATATGATTTTTTCCTATCAAGTTTGGATAACACCTGTTGAAAGGATGTTTTCATTCGCAAACATCATAAAAGACTCAAGACGGCATTCCCTGCGTGAAATTTGTTGTTGTGGGAAGAATGATTTTGTGTGCATCAGACAGACACAAGCACACACAGCGCCAGGCAATAACCAGTTTACCTCTTCGTTTTTTGACTTATTTTCTTTATTTTTATTGGTGAGTACGAGGCCTTCATTATATTACTGATCGTAAATAAGTAATCAAAAACACTATAAATCCCAGTAGAGGTATGATAATCGAAATATTAAAAAAAAAATACAAATTGCATACAGCACAAACAAGACACATTTAAAAAAGTAGTGTAATAATGTTGCGCGTAATTTTATGGAAGACTACAAACATAAATGAAATAAGAAAGATTGGTTGATTTCTCAATTTCATTAATGTTTATAGTCTTTCCATAAAATTACGCGCAACATTATTACACTACTTCTTTTAAATGTGTTTTGTTTGTGCTGTATGCAATTTGGATTTTTTTTTTTTAATATTTCGATTATCATACCTCTGAGATTTGAACTCGGGACTGATTGTTTATTAGTCAAATGCTTAAGCTCTACGCCACTTCTGCTAAGTTCATAGACCGATCGAAATGTGCTATATATTAATGGTGAGTGTGCTAGCCGAATGCTGTCCCAAAATCGCCTGGCGGACGGCTGTCATTTCATGTACAGTCTCTGTTAGTCGTGGCCGGTAGTGATGCAGTGGGTAGGGTAAATGGCTGCTGTGATGTATTTTATTTTAAGTACCAATATATACGGATGACGGTGCTGTTGGCGGGCTTCCCAACTATATGATCGATTGCTGAACAATACCGAATCTTTGGAAAATCACAGATAAAAGATATAAAGGAGTCAGAAAGAGTCATTATCTGGATGTACTTATTGTGGCATGGTGTGGTGCAGCGGTTAGTGTATCTGCCTGATGGGCAAAATATCGTAGGTTCGATCCCGGAAGTTTAACGAAATTACCCAAGCCAGCGGATGGCTGACATTTAATGTACAAAATCTGTAACTGCTTTGCGGATCGTTCAGACCATTGGTTACCCTTAGCTGACTGCCGGATGGTTAATAGAAATGTGCAGGCCGACGGCAGTCCCAAAATCGCCTGCCGTACGGCTGACATTTCCAGCACAGTTTCTGGTAATGCTGAACCGATCTGCCGGTCCGATGGTTACCCTAAACCGGCTGCTAGGTGGTTAATGGAAAAGGGCCTGACCGATGGCTGTCCTAAAACTGTCAGTCGGATGGCAGACACTTCATGTGCAAGATTCTGGTAGTTCTGTGCTTGATCCGCGAGGCCGATTGTTACCCTTAGGTCACCGCCGGATGTTTAACTATATTTGTATGAGCGTCCGGGGGTACGTTGCCGATCCGGTCACCTGACGGCTTGCTTTCGGCAGCACCTGGCACAAACAAAAAAAAACTACTGGAATATGACTTGGTTTTCTAGTTACCTAATTGGCGCATCAGCAATAAATTCAATGGCAATGGTGATCTATTTTCCATCTTTCTACATACGTCATTAGCTTCGGCACTATCACAAAATAGAACTGACATAATTTATGAAAAAAAAAACTAAACAATGGTATCAACAATCGCCAGAATATCTGTCGCCACTCAATCACAAAATTTGAAACTGGTAGAAATAGAATCATCTGGCTTTTTATCACGGAACTAAATACCAAACCATCGAGATCGAGCGTCATCAGACTGGAGTGGCGAACTGGAGTGGAGTTCGAGTTCTGGTCGAGTGTAAAGTCAACAAAGAAATTTTATGTAAAGTAAGTTGTTATGCGCCTTCATAACTTACGAAACCAAAAGGCGAAACGGAACACAGTTAAATGGTGAAAATTATCACAAAAAGTTATTATCAGCCGATGATGATGATGATGATGCGAATGATAATCGTGTTGATCTCGGCGGGAATTCCAATTCCAAAAAATCAGCATGACTAAAAGATTTGTTTTTGTTCATAATAATTTCTTTTATTTGTTGGCGTTCGCTGTTTTGTATGCTTTCTTTTTGTTTTTGGGTCTTTTGGGTCTCTTAAAATTAGAATAAATAATAACGTAATATATACAGAGAATACGAGTACGAATAAATATAAATATCACACGATTGGAGAATTTTGATAAATAGTTAAAGCTTTCAGGATTCAGTCAAAAGTTGAGTTTTGTGACTTAACTCGATTTTAAATGAGATTATCATCCCGATACGGATGCTGTTGCTGCTGCTGATGATGATGATGCTGATGGCTACCGATTTTACTCTCGATCCAGTCCAGATAATGTGTGACCCTGGTGAATCCTCCAGGTATATTTGTCTCACAACCATCAGCAGGTCCAAAACTGGTAATGCCCACCACCATTTGTGTGCCCTTCAGCACCAGTGGGCCACCCGAGTCTCCGGAGCACACAGTCTCATCCTTCAGACCCTTGGCACACATCACTCCGGCTGTCACCACATCGTACTCCTCCGAACATTCAGCATTCGACATCACTTTCAGTTCGGTATATTGCATGGCATCTGAATTGGACATCTCTACCATTGCACCCCAACCGGTGGCCACCACGCTGAGGCCCGTGAACTGTTCGTGTCGCTGTCGGGGCAGGCTAGCTGGCTGTATGCGCGAGGTGAAGACCACATCCTCTGGTAGCTTGATCAAGGCTATGTCGTTGGCGGCCGTTTCAGGATTGAAACGTTCATGCACTATAAATTTATTTGAGCGCAACACCAATCCATTTGACTGCTGCGTATCGTCCACACTCTTGGTGCCCAGGTATACATCATAGTGAGTCACACCCATGGTGCAGTGTGCGGCGGTAAGAATCCAACGTTTGTCCAGTAAAGTGCCACCACACAGGATGCGTTTACGCCACAATTGTTTGCCTATGAGCATGACTTGGTAGGGAAACTTTTCAATTTTGCCAAACTTCGACTGGCCTATGGCATAGCCGCGACTGGGGGTGGACCACATGAGCAGGAGGATTAAGCTGAGGCCCAGGCCTAGGCCGAGCGGGAGAGTTCTGTTTGTGTTTGAAAACATGTTGTGTTGTTTTGTTGCACTCTTGGGGTCACCAATATCTGAGTTGATTGTTTTTCTTTTCACTGAACCACCAAAACAAATGTTCTTTCACTTTTAAATTTTGTTGTATATTTTTTTTAATTCTGCGAGTTATGCGCGCTTCAAATGTTCGCTGGAATCTAAAGCCATTCTGACGGAGTCGTGAGATTTTATACGTCGCTCGACGAACATAACAAAATTTTGCCGGTTTTCGTAGCCTCTCTCTGTCTCTTCCCAAAAGCCGCTGTTAACGCTCTCCGTCATTACCAGACCCAGACGGAGACGCCAGTCGGAGGTATCTTCTGCGGTAGCTTGTTGTTATGACAGCAAACAAGTCGTAAAATCTTGTTTGAAGCGTATTTTTTTGTTGTTTGTTTTTAGTTTTTTTTTTGGGATTCCACATGGGATAGAATCTCGATTATCAATGGTGGTCATAGTTCATCCATTGAGTTTACTAAGTGCAAGTCACCAGGCGGTAATAAATGACTAACGGAAATGGAATTAGGTTGCCCAAAAATAAATTCCACAATTTTGATGACCCATCAAATTCCCTGAATTTGCTTGATTATGAGTTTGAAATTATGGTGGAGAAGAGAACAGGTATACGAGGGTGGATCAATAAGTAAACCATAAGAACGACATTATAATTCTCAAGTCATTTTTGATGAGGGATATCTTTAAACAGTTTGTAGTCTCAACTGACTTCGCAAAAAATCGACTTATTTGTATATGGGTATTTCCATGATGTCGATCGTGACTAGCCATATAATTGGAGCTAGGGTGGTTTTTGGGCAATATTGTTGTTTTCAAGATAATGCTCAGTTGCAAAGTTCTTTAGTTGTTCAGTTGTTCAGATGTTCAGTTGTTCAGATATTCATTTGATCACCTGGTCATTGTGTCGATTAGCGATCATTTAAGCTAATTTTAATCCTTCGTTGCTGGTCACATCGCGGAATGTTGCCTATTTGTTAGCCATCTCTAAAATGGTTCAGCAAATTTATTAAAGAATTTTAATGAAAAAATAAGTGAATTAGTCACTGAACAACTCTCAATTAACAACTCACAGAACAAAAAAGACTGAACAAGAGCAAGTGAACCAGTCTGACTGAACAAAAATTAACAATTAAAGAAGAACATGTTCACTTGTTCAGTGAACAGCTTAATTTTGATCACTCACCCATGAACTACCCAACACTAGTGAGTATCCCAAGCATCTTTAACTAATTCCTGTAGACAAATCCATGCTGAATACGATTTGGAAGGTCAATGCCATATCTTAGTTTCCGTTTCCAAGATATTTAAGAAAATTGACAATGCAACTGAGAAAAATCAAACACGCGTTATAAGCAATGCCAATGGTGTCAAAATTGGCCTTAAAGGCCAAACATTACTTGACTTATAGCCATTTTGTAAAACTAAACCATCTGCTATGAGCCATAGCTTTTTTCCCCTATAATTATCATATAGAATAAATGGCACACGTGCTCAACTATTTCGTTAGGTTGCTTAAAGTTTCAATATGTAACACTAATTGTCTCTTTCCTTCTTTACATTTTCTATACGTCCCTTTCTCTTTATGGTCACTATGAAATGTTATAGTTTAGAGATGATATGAAAATAAAATTGTTTGACAAATTATCAAATTGAACAGCCCATATGAAATTGAAATTGATATTTTTTTTTTCTGTGTACTTATAAAGGGTGATTTTTTAAGAGCTTTAGGAAAGTTTTTCAACGTACGTACGGTCCATATAATTTAATGTTTGAAGATTATTTCATGCAAATGTTAAGCGTGACTGCGCCTCAAATGATCCATACGCTTAGACCAATTTTGGCATAATCTTTCCAACATTTCGGCCAGTATCTCACGAATAAATGCTTCAATGTTGTCTTCCAATGCGTCAATTGAAGCGGGCTTGTCTGTATAGACATGAGCTTTAACATAGCCCCACAAAAAATAGTCTAAAGGCGTTAAATCGCACGATCTAGGCGGCCAATTGACCGGTCCCGAACGTGAAATAAAATGTTCACCGAACTCGCCTCTCAATAAGTCCATTGTTGCGCGTGCTGTGTGGCATGTGGCACCGCCTTGTTGAAACCACATGTCATGCAAGTCAAGCTCTTGCATTTTGGGCAAAAACAAGTTGGATATCATCTCACGGTAGCGCTCACCATTCACAGTTACGTTACGATTCGTATCATCTTTGAGGAAGTACGGTCCAATGATGCCACCAGCCCATAAACCGCACCAAACTGTGGCTTTTTCTGGATGCATTGGTAGCTCTTGCAATGCTTCTCGCTGATATTCACTCCAAAATCGACCATTCTGCGTGGTTCGTTTGTAAGACGATTCATGGTTAAATTATAGACCAAACTGGAGATGTTTGACAGTGAAACAAAACACGAAACGTGCGTGAGCTGTTTAAGCCAGTATTGCCAAAAAGATAATAGCTAAAAATCACCCTTTATATATATAACATGGAATTCTACACATATTATGTTTGTACACCAGTGTTCCCCAGCCATGCCCCGGGGGGCCGAACACACTTGGCAATTCACACCGAATGCTTGCCAAAGTAATGCATCAGTGTATGTTAGAGAGAGACAGAGAGCCTCTCTTCTTGGGGAACCCTGTTGTACACACCAAATTTATCACGAGTAATGCCCTTCGAAGTATGCAACCTTTTTTTTTTTAATTATTATCTGTTTGATTGTAGAAATTGTTAGTCAGTTATGGCACCGTCATACATTATCCACGTTGTATGTTCAGTTATAAGTATATGACATTATTTTGAGTTGATCCAATTATAAGATGAACAATTTTCTCAATTGTATCTTTTCAGAAGTATAGCATACTTTAATGGGCATTAAGCACAATAAATTTTGTGTGTTTAAACGAAGTAACAGTGGGAATAAAACGTGTTCGGAAAATGGGATTTCTTCATCTCAAAATATGAACAGAATATGAGAATGTTCTCTCAAATTTATTTAGAACAAATGGAGCAAGGAAAGGAAGACTGTACGTTTGAAATGTACTTGGTGCTGAGCAGTCAGTTTCAAATCTCTCAACTTTAGTCATCTAATCTAGTAGCCTGGCAATTTGGAGACGCTTCACATGTAAAGGCAAGCAGTTGCAGTTCGAAATGAAACCTTTTATACCAAAATCTCTAGAGATTTCTGGAGGGTATAAGTTTATTACTTTATAGGTCAAATGACTTTTTATTTTTGTTCAAAAACAAAACCTTTTGAAAATCATTTGCTTAAAGCGAGCATCTGCGATCTGAAAAATCTGTCCAGCTTTGCTTAACATTATTTCTGACTTGCATGACGATGCTTGGACGAGTCCTTAATGCTCTCCTGTTAGCATAACCTTAATGCTCTCCTGAAAATGAAAGTAGATAATATTTTGTTAATATGATGAACTAACTGTTATCTTCCTATATTCCTAGGGAATACATTCGTCTGTGCCGAAGCTTAAATACACTTGAAAGTTTTGTGACCACTGACTTAATTTTGTGATCAATGACTTAATTTAGAAGCTTTATGTCTTGTGACATTGGAATAAAAAAATTTTTATGACAGCTACAAGAAGTGACCATCCGATTTTTGCGGTTCCGACATATGTGCAGTCTGCAGCTAAAAGATGACTCTGTGCAAAATTTCAGCTCGATAGCTTCAAAAGTGAGGGACTTGCGTAGAAACAGACAGACGGACAATGCTCAATCGACTTAGCTCGCCATGCTGATCAAGAATATATATACTTTATGTGGTCGGAGATGATTCCTTCTATGCGTTCCAAACTTCTGGGCAAAATTATAATACCCGTTTCAAGTGTAAAATCAAGAAAGAAAGTCGGTCAAGCCCGACTATAACATACTCTGCACCTGTGAAATGCTGCCCATCACCGTTGCGACCGGCGCTGCCCATAATTGTTTGTTTTCCTTATAACTCGAATATCGTTCATTATGTCCAGCAGATTCGAAACTTCTATCAATAAAACTGTGGGAGATATGACTTTTTTCGATATTGCGGGGGCGGGAAGGGGGCGTGGCCAAAATTGAAAATAAACTTGATCTGCCTGCAAGTATAAGAAACATATGTTCCATACATGTCAAACCTCTATCTCTTACCATCTCGGACAGACAGACGGACGGACGGACAGACGGACACTTTTGCACAAACTTAATATACTCTGTGTACCTCTGGTACAGAGTATAAAAAACAGAAAAAAACAAATATCGGAGCACATATATTTTATTATACACACAGGTACTCATTGATCCACCCCTCGTAAGTAGCAAAGTCAAAGAATTTAACTGTGCTGACAGATACTAGTTTTGTTTTTCTCTCTCCCTCTCTCTTCACATTTTCAAACTGTTTCATTCAAATATGAAATTTGTATTTTTTTGAAAGTTGCTTTTGCGCATTTTTTATTGCATATTTTTCGCATAATTTTGAGTTTGGTAAACAATGCGGGGGACTCCGACTCCAAAACCAATTCCGACTGGCGCCGCTCAAAATTGATTTAAATTCAAGCGAAACGAAACTTTCATGAGGATGAATCAATATTTTTGTTTTCTGTTTTGTTTCTTGTTTATTATAAACAAAATATTAATATGTAGATTACGCTCTGATTCTGACTCAAAAAGTGTTTTGGTTTGGGTATTTTCATTAAAAAATTTTCCAGTTATTCACTTAGCTGCGCAAAAAAAAACACACAAATTGTATAAAATGGGAGTTAATTCGTTTGGCGCCAGCTTGGTATGTTGTTAATGAAACAAAATGCTGCCAAGTTTATGTCGATCATCGCATTTAATTAACAATCAAATTGTAAAACGACACGATTAAATGGTTTTGTTTTTGACAGAAATTAGAACGAACGAAAGGCATTTGGGCAAAGTTAGTGCGAGCTAAAAAATATTTGTTTACCTAAAACAGAAAAGCAAATATGCTTGGATGGTAGTGTGTGGTAAGATCAGCTCAGCTGATTGAAACCCTTTGAACGTCATCAGTCTAGAAATTCCTCAGACCATTTGACACATGGATATTTTTTTCATCTCCTACACGTGCCATCAGTTTAACAAAACACTTCCCGTTTGGGACTTAGTCTTTTATGATCCCGCCCGATGAGCTAACTAGCCCACCAATTAGTTTTCAGCACACCATTAAAATAAAAGCTGATAGAACAGGTTGATTGTTGGTTATCTATCAAAAGGTGCAATAAAAATTAACATTTCCAGCAATTTGAACTAATTTAAATTTTTATGCCCGAATTTGAATGCATATTTCATTTTTCGCTGGAGAACCCAGCGAGATTTATTCGACAACCCGTAAACACATGCAAATCGGAATTTGGGAAGACCCAAAAATGGTTGTTTTTTGGTATCACGAAATCGAAGTTCAGCGCCACGAAAACACTGGCGCCAGAAATGTTGTTTACCTTGCGCGAGAAAGTAGTTGACCTTGACGGTATTTTTCACAGCTAGAAAGTGGATCAGCCAGCTACGCAGTAGGTAGAAGAGAGTGCATTACCCGTTGACGTCAGTCCCAGCAGACAATCAAAATTAATTGATTGGGAATTCGATTTACAAATTAATTAAAATCAGTCGCGTAGAACCAGTAGTCGCCCAAAAGGCAGTAAAAAATAAATACCTCTTGCCCCTGTTTTTCATGCTTTCGAATGTTCGACGAAACTAGATCCGGTTGGGTTATTCATTTTATGCTACAGGCAGAATTCTAATTTCGTGCAACAAAACAGAGATAGAAGAAAGAGCCGTTTTCGGAATTCCCCAAACTCCCATGACGCGGTGTAACAAACAAATCAACAGACACATTTATCATTAGCCTCTAAAGATCGCCGTTAGAAAATTTGAATGGCGCCAAAGCGGCAGCTCCGCCAAACAGTCGGTATTCCCCCATAAAACCCTAACAAACTCAAAGAAAGTCGTCAAAACAAATCGTTCAAACTCGAATTCCGAAAAAATCCATCAAATTGTCAAATTAAATTTGCATACCCAAAAAACTAGATAAGCAAATCTAAGAGGCTGGGCAAACCGCATTTCAAACTCCTGCTGAAGTTGATGGGACTTGTGGAATTTTTGTGGCGGCAAATGGGCGCCAAGCGAAATAATTAATTATCAATTTGCGATTTTTTGGAATTTACATTTAAATTGGAGCATTCTTAAGGCATGCAAATCAAATGAAGAGTTTGACTGAGCTGACAGTATGATTAGAACGCATAAACAAATTATGTTATTTGTATAAAATTTCAATAAAAAAATAACAAAAAACTTAAAAAAAACCTGCTGTTGTTGATGGCAATTTAATGTGAAGTTAAGTTCTCGGAAAAAAATCAACATAAGTATAATAGGTATAGACAAACAAACTGCTTACATCTTTTTATGAATCAGGCATCTAATGACTTTATTTCTAATTGAATCCCAGTCACTGAACTCCCCCTAAAAAATAAACAGAGGCATTCCAAATGCCAATTTAAGTATTTTATTGCAAATTCCCGAATGAAATTGCAATTTATGGTCATAAGATGTAAAATAATACATGCAAGGTACAAACATGTCGCTCGTGGCACTCCCTTTTTAACTTAATCATTTACTTGAACCATAAATTTAAGCACCACTGAATGACTTTGTGTTCACAATTAAGATTGCAATTGATAATTTATTGAATTTAACAAATTTTAAATGTAGCATTTCCTTTAATAAAAAAAACCAGTCAGTTTAAATTTGAGTTTAAAAGTAACGATTAAATCAATATACTAGTGGTGGAAGTCTACTATGACTATCGATAACTAGTAGTACATCGCACAGTGGTCACGCTTGTGTGAAGTCAGCGGCCAAAAATTCTTACAGTAGATATTTCAACTTTTTAGTGTGAACACATTTTATATCATTAAACTTGCCTTATATAGGGGGAAAAAATTGGGAGGGCTAAAAGGCGCACTGAAACCTCAAAGAAATTCTGGAAACAAATGCAAAACACAATAAAAATATAGTTAAAAACACATTTGCCGTGTTTACCAACATTCATCAAAAATCTGCTGCATTTCCACTTTATATGAGATGGGTGAAAAATGCCTTAGTTTACTGTGAGTTCGATGTCAAAAAACTCATATGGACATTTTCACAGAAAGGTCAACCGCGACCAAAAAATTAATAATACTTAAAATCATTATTTTTGATCATATTTTAATAGGGAAACTAGCTGACCCGGCAAACGTTATTCTGCCATACAAATTGATTCTATTATATTATATTTTTGTGAATTTTTCGGTTGTTATACACTGTACCGAAGGTACAACTGACTGAAAGCCGATATTAACCGTTCTACATAGGGAAAACTACACCAAATTTCCCGTTCATAGCTTAACTAAATTCAGAGACTTGTAAAAAGTCTAACACTCACATTATTAACATAAATATCAATTCTCTAATCGAAATGTGAAGGTGACCATTTTATTTTTTTTCTTTTATGACAGGGAATGACATTGAAAATCTTCGCTTTCGAGATGCGACGTAAAAATAAGAAAATATCGCAATATTCAATCTGTTCTTCCATTTACCAACGCCTGCATTGTAATCTAAAAATTATACTCTTTCATAATCATTAAATAATTTTTCAAATTTCGCGGTTTTTGGAGCTTAAAACCATTGCCGGTAAGCGTCCAACCATTCCTCAAAGTTTGTACGCAATGATCGGTTTAACTTGGCAAAATTTCTCGATTATATTCAAGCTAGTGCTGGCTGCAAATCGATATAAACATTTTGGACTGTTCGACCTTATCTTTTATTTACCCGTCTTCATGATAATATAAGCTCAGCAAAATTTGGTGACTTTTTTGATCCAGGCTCAAATCATAAAATTGCAAATTTTCGCAAAATTTTGCACCGTGTAATCTACAGCTTCCACATACCCACGCCTGCATTGTAATATAAGCATTAAGCGCTTTTATAAATACTCATAAGGTAATTTTGAATATTTCGCGATTTTTGGACCTTAGAACTCTTTGCGGGCAAGAGTCCAACAATTGGCCAAATTTTCATCGCAATCGGATGAGCGGTAAAGTTTTTGAAATTTCGCGGTTTTTGGGTCATTTTACGACCATTTCTTTTACGTGGACCATTCCCCAATGTTTTACCAAAACTGTAAATTTTAATTTTCGCAGGTTTTGGTCCATTTTCCGCAAATTTCTTCAGCTAAGAAACCTTCCTGGGCAAGCGTTTAACCATTTACAAAAGTTTCATCGCAATCGGATTAACGGTTTAGGCAGGCATAAGGGTCAGACAGACAAACTTTAATTTTTATATAGACAATTTAATTGAACTGGTAAAAGAAAATCTTACATTTATTCATAACCCATTTTGATATTTCCAAATGCAAGGTCGAGCAATCACTAATTTTCTCATTTTCATAGTTCTTTTTCACGTTTTTTATCCTAAAAAAGGACTTTAAGATTTAATTAAATATTGCTCACTAAATCAATCTTAGGGTACAAAGAGTGAATAAAGATTGCATAAAAAACCATAACAAACTATGTGATTGCAATTAACAGTAAGTTTTTGACTTGAATTTGAAAAGAAACAAGAAATAATTATAGAGAAATATTAGTCACTTAACGTATGTCAAGTAACGTATCATAATGAGTCAAATATAAACAAAAACTAACATTTATTTTTCAACTAATCGCTGGAATAAGCTATCCTCACCAAACTTTGCACGAAGTCTTTTGGTACATATACGCTGCACATTTGTCGGAACCGTTCTATAGACGTTCTATAGAACTTGTTGATGTTTTTGTTAACTCTAATAACGTCTCTGACTACATCTGGCTGTGAATCGGGGCATAGCTGGCCGGACAGGCAAAAAAAATTCCCCCACATTTTGTTATTGTTGTAGACTTTCTTTGTTAGGCTTTCTTATTTGATAAGTCTTCTTTTAACGTTACTTAAAATTCGTTGACAGCCTTTTTTCGACTCTTAATAATAAAAAATAGGGGAAAGTTAACTTCGGCTCGGCCGAAGTTTTGTATACCCTTGCAGCTTCCATTGAAAACAAAAAAGTTTTTCTAACTAAGACTACTTTTTGGAGCTTACTTTTCTATGGGATCTATACTATATAGATGTCAGATTTCGACCAAATTTGGTTAAAATCATGGAAAAGCATAGTACACTGATAATTACGAAACTTGGAGGCGATCCTATTTAAAACAAAAAAGTTTTTCTCACTAGCACTTCTTTTTCGACCGATCATTCATACTCCAGGTATATGCTATAGTCATCCGATTTTGATAAAACTTTGTAGAAATGTGTCCAAAGTGTATAAAATAAGTGTAAACCAATAAAAAAGACGTTTTCATTAAAAACAAAAAGTTTTCCTCACTCGAACTAGTTTTTCGACGGATCGTTCCTATGGGAGCTATATGCTATAGTCATCCGATTTTGACCAAACTTTGAAGAATTGTGAAAAAGTAAATAAAATAATTGTATGCCAATGATAAGGACGTTTTCGTTAATAACAAAAAAGTTTTTCTCACTAGAACTATTTTTTCGACGGATCGTTCCTATGGGAGCTATATGCTATAGTCTTCCGATTTCGACCAAACTTTGTAGAATTGTGTAAAAGTATATCAAATAAGTGTATGCCAATGATAAGGACGTTTTCATTAAAAACAAAAAAGTTTTTCTCACTAGAACTAGTTTTTCGACCGACCGTACCTATGGCAGCAATATGCTATAGTCACCCGATTTCGACCAAACTTAGTGAAATCATGGGAAGGGATAGTAAACTAAGAAATATGTACTATGGAGGCGTTTCCATTAAAAACAAAAATGTTTTTTTCTTTAAGACTAGTTTTTCAAACGATCGTTCCTATGGCAGCTATATGCTATAGTCGTCCGATCCGGCCAGTTCCGACAAATGTGCAGCTTATTTGTACCGAAAGACTTCGTGCAAAGTTTGGTGAGGATAGCTTTAAAACTGACGGAGGAGATAGCATAGAAACAGACGGACCGACGGACAAGGCTAAATCAACTCTGCTCGTCATGTTGATCAAGAATATATATACTTTATGTGGTTGGAGATGCTTTCTTCTATGCGTTACAAACATCCGGACAATTTTATAATACCCTCTGAAAGGGTATAAAAAATAAAATAAATAAATAAATAAAACAATCAATCCTAGACCTTAAGCCTGCTAACATTCACTAAGACTAAAATTAAAACAGGTCGTAAAAACCAAAAAACCGAACAAAAAATTTTATTAACAGTATTCTCATTTGATAACTGATTTATTGCTTAAATTCGGGCGATAAAAGTCAAAGATCGGGACGATTCAAGCTTTGTGAAGCTATGGTTTTGTAACGCTTTGTCGCACAGCTAAATATTATATTTGAATGTTGTGGCAAATGTTATGCTGTTTAATTTATATTATGTGACAATTGTGTGTAAGTCTCAGCAGAAACAAGAAAAATAGGAAAAAAGTGATCGTACATAACCAGAAAACTACACCCCCTTGTGAAGTAATACTTAGCGGTAGTTCCGCAAGAGGGACACGGAGAGTTGGGGTTGTTTTTTGTGGGTGGGTCCCTTCTTGGCTTTCAATGCTTTCCCCCCTATAATAAAAAAAAAATTGGTTGTCTGTAAAGTCGGTTTACTGACGATAGTTGAACGTGACAACGTCTTAAGAAAATACTGATGGAATGGTAGCATTTTTCAAAAGAAAATTTTAATTTCATTTGTTTAATAGATTTGTATGTATATAGAGAAGGAGGTAATTGGAAATCACAATGAAATTGATCAAGTTAGATTTACCCTGACAGGGCAATAACCCTACACAGGCAATAAATCCATATATTCGATGTATTTTTGATTCGATGTAATACCGATTCAATCTCAAAATCACAGCACAGTCTCCAATTGTGCTCGGTGTATTTAAATTTGATTAGTGAATTTCCCATTGAATTGTTTATATGTTTCTTATAATGTACCTTTCCTGTATCTGATCGATTTTCCCGAAGAATACTGACTATTTTTGCACTAATTTTTTGGTTAAATGGAATTCTATGCCATCTGCATGTCACCGTATCTTTAATTCGCTATAAAACAATAAATAATAGCAATACAATTTTTTCGCCCTTAATACTCCTTTCAACATTACTATGCTAAAAAGGAAGACGAACATATCAATAGGATTAGCAATATAACAAATTTTTAAACAATATTAATTATTGTTTACGCTCCGAAATTCATTTTATTAGCAGCACTTGCCTCGCAAAAATTTCTTTTTTTGTCAATTCGATTTCCGTTAGACCAGAAACTTTAAATCTGCTTATAACCAAAACAAAATATGCGTAGAAGCTTTTTTCCCGTTGATCGTCTCTTCACAGGGGAGAGCGTACTGAGAGCCACTATCTCTGTTTACAAATGTCAAATTACAACTAAGCACAGCTCACAGAGAGTGTTGGCCTGTTGAAACAACAACAATGCGTTGGTCTGCTGAGCTATATGTGTGAAGTGTGTGTATGTATTAGTACATGGAACGCCTCAAAGCGAGGTAACGACGCATGAGTCATGTTTTTTCGTGCGTGCAGCCGGCTCTATCGAACTATAAGACGTCACGTCAAAAAAAAAAAAAACACCCTCTTACAGCGAAAATATACTTTTGAAACGTTGTACAGCAGGTCGAGGATAACATTGCCTCATACTTGGTGTCTTCCTTACACCCCCAAAATCTGAAGTTATGGCTCACAAGCCGCTTTTTGCATTTTTTACTCATTTAAATTGTAATAACTCGCGCATGGACTGTCTGATTGTTTATAGTTTTATAAATTCCGATAGCGACGAGAGGAAAAGTATGTTTAGATATTTTTTTGTGTAACACTGTGAATATTGTCCGCACAGAAAATTTGGAAAAAACAAAAAAAAAAAGTTAATGTTATTACCTCTAACCATGACTTCGACCATTTTTCTCCAAATTCAAACGTTTCCGAGATACAGACATATGGTTCAGCAGGTGCATCATTTAGCTGTTCCGCGCTTGTTATGTGCACTGCCAAATTTGAACTAAATTTGCCTTTGTTATAATTATGTGGAAGAAAAGTGTTTTTATTTATAGCTAGAAGTATGTATTAACTTAAAAAATATTTGTTTATGACCTGTGCTTTAGCGTTGTGTAAAAAAAATGTAGTTTAAGTTGACTTCCGTTGACCAGAAATTCCGAGATCGGTCAGGATAGGCGCTAGAATACTTCTTTTTAATTTCTATGTTGGCTTGTGATTGTGAAACGTCCAAAATGATCTGCGGCCACCTGCAACTTCTAAAGATATTCAATTTTTTCAGGCGCAATGTCGCTGCTCAGCACAGGGTAGGTAGGAAATAAAGAAATAAATTTAAAACAAAGACCATAAATTTATTTTTTTAATTTTAATTAATAAATGGAATTTGATTTTAATATATTAAATTTAAAATACTTTTCTGGCTGTTTTAATGACCTTTATACTGTTAACTTGCAGTTTTTACTGGCTTGAGGTCTTGCTATGCTATTGCATAACTTTAAACAGAGGCACACATAAAAAATTTTAAATATTAAAAAAAAAAAAATGTAATTAAAGTTCCTTGTTTTTTTTATTTCGTTATTTCCTACCTTTCAAATAAAAAATAGATTCCAAATATCTCATTTAGTTTGGAAGATATTAATATAAATCCGCTAGATCGACCATTTCGCACACTGTGGAAGGCCATCCATTTTTAAATTTTCGCGCCTCACAAAACATTGCCTTTAATTATCGATACTTTAATGTTTGCAAAATGAGTGTGTGCAGCCCTGCGTGTTGGCGCAGACTGTGACTGGCAAATAAAGCCGGCAAGGAATCGTTTGGAAAAAGAGGCTAAAATGAAAGAAAAGGATTTAAAACGAGCGTACAACAATGTTCTGGCTCAGACCATATCAACCAGCCAGCAATTTCTGTTTGCAGGGAATCTCTTTGGCGACATCTTTGTGCTCAGGTAAGATGGAGTGCTCTCTTCATCTCTTTGTCATATACGATTTTACCGCCTTGCAGTCTCAAAGAGCTGGACAAGATTAATGAAGAGCCACCGGGTAAGTTGAAACTATTCTCACAAGGCAGCGATGTGGATATCAACTGCCTAGCCTTTTATCGGGACTTCCTGATTGTGGGTGCTGTGGGTCTTGTTTATGGCCTCCAGTGGAACGAGGAGACGGAAACGCTGAGCGACAAACGCGCCTGGGAAGTAAAAATACCAATGCGAGTGGATGCAGTGGAAGTGCCCGATATAAATTCACTTTGGCTATGCCCTGAAACGGATACCCTTTATGCGGGCTGCGGTGATTGTGTCATCTATCAAATCTGCTTGGAAAATGGACGCATACTGCGCGACTATCGAGGGCATACGGATTACATACACTGCGTGGTGGGCAACTCTGATGGTCGTCTCTACTCTGGCGCTGAGGATGGTACGGTGCGGGTGTGGAGCTCGAAGCAGAAGTCACACGTTTCGCTTATAGAACCGCATAAGAATTCACAGCTGCTGCGTCCAGATTGGGGCAAATGGATAGGCGCTGTGGCCGTTAACGATGACTGGCTGTTGTGTGGCGGTGGTCCCCGAGCAGCCATTTGGCATCTGCGCTCCCTGGACTGCACACGTGGCTTTGACTTCCCCGGCCGGGTGCATGTGTGCGATTTTGTGGAGGACAGCATCTTAATTGGTGGCGAGCATAATCATGTACAGTTCTATACGCTGAATGGTGAGCTGCACGCCAATATACCGGTGGAGCACACGGCCTGCTATTCAACTGTGTGGCAAACGAATCCTCTCAAGTTGATGTCCATTGCAGGATTTAGCAATAAGTTGCATATATTGAAAGACTTTCGATTTTTGGACAGCAAAATTGAGTTATATGGGAATGTGCAAGGCGAGCCGGAGGGAGAGGCGGAAACGGAAGAGGAATTAGACGCTTTTATGAGTGAGGCTGCCTGACCCCTTGATGAACTTTTGTAAAGTGTAATAAACGTGCTTGTATACTAAAAACAATTCGAGAAACAAACTGAATTTCGGGACTGGTTTTGTTAAGAGACAAAATAAATATCTTCATTACAGTAGACATCAGATATAAGGAACCATTTCGTGCCCAATTCACAGGGTATAAAAATAATTACAATTGCTTAATGTCATTGGATTGGCTAAACTAATATTTCTTGAGTAACATTATTCGGAGAATGCTAATCTTGGTTCAAAAATTGTTCAACATATACATACGTAAATTTAATTTTACTATTTAGGTGTTTGATAAGAATTATTTAAATTTGCCGCCAAACAAATCATATTCGGCCCTGTTCCGAATTCCGAGTCGGTTTTCGTGTAAACGTTGCTTTTTTTAAGATAAAGTTCACAATTTTATATCAAAAGTAAGCAAAATGTCTGTGGCTACTAGATCAGGCCCGCTTTTTTTGACGAATTGAAATCACTTGGCGTTGAGCAATCGGTTTCAGCTGCTTAGGCAATTCCGATTTTCGTCAAACCTAATCTAGTAGCCTTTGAAATTCTTGTCACCTTCCATATAACATTGTTAAGTTTAAGCCCTACATGCGAACGTTTACACTAAAACCGACTCGGAATTGGGAACAGGGCCGATTATACTTTTAGGGGCCATTATGTTAAAACTCCTACTAAAATAAAATACTAGATTGTCGATGTGTACTCAGAAAAACGGTAATGACTTCTACAAACGGCAAACAAATTCATTGGGACAACATTTGTTCAACGGAGAATTAAATGAGCTTATATAATCGGAATGCCCAAGGCTATAAACAATCAGACAGTCCATGTTATTTCAATTTAAATGATTTTAAAATCTAAAAAGCGTTTTTTGGGCCATAACTTCAGATTTTGGGGGTGTTAGGAAGAAACCAAGTATGAGGCAATGTTACGGTGAGTCATTTTAAAAGTATATTTTCGCTGTTACAGGGTGTAAATGTCAGAAATGGACTTCTCATTTTCATATCGCCGCCTTTCTTACAAAATCAATTTTTATACACTTGAAAAGAGTATTATAATTTTTCCCAGAATTTTGGAACGCATAAAAGGAATCATCTCTGACCACATAAAGTATATATATTCTTGATCAGCATGACGAGCTGAGTTGATTTAGCTTTGTCCGGCTGTCCGTCCGTCCGTCTATCTGCTTCTACGCAAACTAGTCCCTCAGTTTTGAAGCTATCGAGCTGAAATTTTGCACAGAGTCATCTTTTAGCTGCACACTGCACATACGTCGGAACCGCGAAAATCGGATGGTCACTTCTTGTAGCTGTCATACAAATTTTTTTGGTTTTTTTTTTTTAAATTCCAATGACACAAGACATTAAGCTTATAAATTAAGTCAAAGTCAAAATTAAGTAAGTGGTCACTAAAGTTTCAAGTGTATTTAAACTTCGGCTCAGACGAAGTTAGCTTTTCTTTCTCGTTTTTTCATGATTCTGCTTCGGGCCATAAAGGTATTCATTCCAAACAACTTCCCATCTTCCGTTCTGCTTTCCGATTATGGTGTCTTCAGGAAAGTTGCGAACCATCAACACATCTCTTTTAAGAAGACACTACTTTGGAGGCTGAGAACTTTTTGAACAGCCCTCGCATTCCTGAATTACAAAATCTTTTACCGATTTTATAACACAAGTTTTCAAAAAATATGTTAAATTCAGTCGCCTAGACCAGAAGAGGGCCTTAAATCGACATAAATTTTCATTTATTTCAGCGATATTTGCAGTAGGAAAGGAAATGGCTAAAGCATAAATGCTAGAGGAATATTCAACGATTCTAGAACCGTTTTGCTGGTCACTATTGAGTAATTCGTTCGTCCACAACGACGTTTCTTTTTTCATAACTTAATTTCACAAAATCCTATTCAAGACTCAATCGCTACTTCATATATTAATCTTGTTTTGTTAAGGTCTAACAAAATCTATCATTATTAAATCAGAGAGTCGCGGTATTGAAACATCTGCCTGGATTGTGTTCGTACGTTACAGAATTCAAAGCGAAATATTTCTTGAACGGCGAGGTATTTTTACGCAGTTTTTGCCCAGCCTAAGGAGATTAAAAAGCTTTGTCTAAAAAGCAAGTAAGTTGCAAAAAAAATAACATATTTTACTCGTGAAATTAAAAAAAACCTATTTATTAGTTACGAGCGTTACACAATCTACACATCCAAATAAATTACTAACCCAAAAAGTTTTTAAGTATGTTTTACCAATAGAGTGTAAAAAATTGGGCAAGTAAAAAGTTGGTATAGTTAGGGAGCCCCTTTTCTTAGTGTAAGGCCATTTTATGGCCATTTAAAAATCGATTTTTTTTGAGTAATACAATATTTTTTAAAATTGGGACGGCCCTAACTTCCAGAGGAATTAGCTTGAATTATCTGACAAACAAATAATTAATGGTTTTAATCAGCAATCACCAGAATAATTGAAAGCAAGAAGTTATATCAAGTAGTTTTTTAAAACCTGGTATACACGAATGTATTCTTATCTGCTGATCTGTCTTGCAATTTTTTCCAGTAAAGTTTTCTCTTATGAGCTTCGAATATTTGGTCTGATTTATATTCACCATTATTGATAATATTTTTTTGCATAGTCTACTTAGGAGCTTAAAAACCTCTCCCTTTAGTTTTGTTTTATAGATTACAATATGTGTTATTATCTATTCAATATTACTTTCAATATTACGGTTCTAGGATATTCGTTTGTTCTTACTTTAATACAAATACCTACCAGTTCTTTTTTTCTTTCTTTAGCAGATCTTTATACCCTTGCAAAGGGTATTAAAATTTTGCCCAGAAGTTTGCAACGCAAAGAAATATTCATTTCCGACACCATAAATTATATATATTATTGATTAGGGCTGACGAGCGGAGTTGACTTAGCCTTGTCCGTCTGTCTGTCCTTCTGTCTATCCGTCGGTGTGATTCTAAGCAAACTAGTTCTAAAGCTTTCGATCATGTTGGAACCGACCGGATCGGATTACTATATCTTTTAGCTCCCATAGGAACGAAAAACTAGTTTTAGTGAGAAAAGAGAAAAAGTTTCTTATTTTTTATGTAAACGTCTCCAAACTTTGTATTTATTGGTTTCCAGAGCATTTTTATAATTCTACTAAGTTTGATCGGACAACTATATGGTACAGCTCCCATACAAAAAAGGGTCTGAAAAATAGGCTTTGTAAGAAAAACTTTTTTGTTTTCAATAATTCCGCCTTAAATTTTAGCAATTATTGATTTTATATGCTTTTAACTAATTCTACAGTTTTGTCAAAATCGGATAACTATAGCATATAGCTTCCATATCCATGTCAAAGAAAAAAAATTATTTTTTCAATGTTACAGTTTTTTAACTTGGACATCATTAATAATAAAAGCTTTTAAACAGATTTTGCAAAAATTTGTGAAAGTCAATTAATCGAAACGAGCATTTGCAAGGGTATTTAAACTTCGGCAGAGCCGAAGTTAGCTTAACCATCTCGTTTATCTATTATTCTGAACTTTCGATTTTGCCTGTTCTGGTAGTTCTTAAGAAAATATATTTTTGGGACCGTACAGCGATGTAAAAAATACCGCTAAGTGAATATTTGTGCTAAATCATCCAATGGATCTTAAAAAAATATACATTTTTTCTCTGTGCAGTCGAATTCGTTTTAGAACATATTTGGAATCATACTCATATTATTAATAACTAGCTGAATACCCGGCGTCGCCCGGGTCCTTAAAATCGACATAAACATTTTGGACAATTCGTTCATTTCCTCTATTTACCCGTCCTCATGATAATCTAAACTCATTCGCGGTTTTTGGACCATTTTCCGCCCATTTCTTCTACTTGGAAACCTTCGCTGGCAACCGTCGAACCATTCCCCAAAGTTTTACTGAAACCGTAAAGATTGCAGTTTTCGCGGTTTTTTGACCATTTTCCGCGAATTTCTTCAACTTAGAAACTCTCCCGGGCAAGCGTTCAACCATTCCCCAAAATTTCATTGCAACCGGATGAACTGTATAATTTTTCAAATTTCTCTGTTTTTGGACCATTTCACAGACATGAGGCATACCCTATGAAACTTTCCTGATCGTCATGAACATACTATGAAAAATTCGTAAAGATCGGTTCGGCGAACAAACATACTTTCACTTTTATAGTTGCTCAATAAAATTAACATTGCACACTGGGACAGAAAGGAACACTGACCGGCAGAAGTTATTACCGTCGTTGTCTTTGAGTTTAGACGAATCAAAATCCGCACACGGGGTGTTTTTAGGTGCCCTGATCCCATTTCTTGCAATATTTTTCCGATCGCTGAGGAAGGGGCCGACTTACAGAGGAAAGAGGGGGCAAAATTAAAGAAAAAATCAAATCGGGTATCGTGTAATAGGTTTTCGGGAGCTCCGATTTCATTTCTGGCAATATTTTTCCGATCGGTGAGGAGGGGACCGACTTACGGAGGAGGGAGGGGGTAAAATCTAAAAAACATCATATGGGGTATATTTGATTAGGTCTTTAGGTGCCTTAATTTCATTTCTGGCAATTTCTGGGGCCGACTTTTGGAGGGGGAAGGGGGTAAAAACTTAAAAAAAAATTTATGGTGTATCGTTTAATTGGTTTTTGGGTGCTCTGATTTCATTTCTGGCAATAATTTTCCGATCAGATGATCGATGAGCAACAAGGGAACTCCTAAAACTTGTCCGATTTGGACACGCCTATCTTATGTGAAGCCTAACATTCTGGCAGAGGTTCATTAAGATCGGTCAATTTTTAGATGTAGCTCCCATACAAAGTAAATAAGTATAAATTAATTAGAACATTTAAAAAAATGTTTTTTTTTTCAAAACTTAACAAAACTAGACAACGAAATATGATTAGTGGCTTTCGTTAGGGTCCAAAGTAATAAGAAATGTTAATCCTTGGCTACTAGCCGTTACTAATTTTTGCAGTCTAAAAAGATAAGAAAAAAGTTTTTTTTAGTCCGTTTCTTCCCTTACTCTTTTACTTTCAACACGTTGTCGTGACGTTGTAAAAATTGTCAAAAATTCGACTTTGGGTTCCTTTCAGTCGGACACCGCTCATGGAACCTTCCAAACTATACATTTCCCAGCTCGGGGGTTAATTGGCTGTTTAAGCCACTCAAGGCTCCTGGATTACAACCTCGATTATTCGAATTTCTGTCGGTCAGTTTTCCATTCTGTCCCAGTGTGCATTGGTTCACTTTTGTTCAGCGAATCATTGTTCGGTGATTGATTACTCAGTTGTTCTTTTGACTTAGTTCAGTTCTTTTTACATACAGTGACTGTTCACTTAGTTGTTCCATTGTGTTCGTTGACACTATGTCTCTTTGTTCAACTGTTCTTTTTTCAGTTGTTCTTTGCCTCGCGTTTCTGAATGAATATCAATTTAACAATTGATTATTTAATAACATTTTAAATTTTTATTTTCTTAGGAAATGTGAAACACTTTAGGGAATCTTAACATATTCCTTGTTTGTACAATAATTTCGTCCAATAGCCAGCAATTGATATTTCTTGCTTTTCACATTATTGGTAAAACTGCAGTTCGCATAAGACAAAGTTCCCTTGTCGTTCCTAGCAAAGTCTTCCAGCATTTTTATAAAGTTTTTCGAAATCACTTGTTCATCCGCCCCTAATGGCTTTTGGTCGCCAAAGCTGGTATTGAAAATGAGAAAGAAATCGTCCCCATGTACAGAGCCTGAAAAGAGAAAAAGTCTTAGTCAATTTGTTAACCACTATTATTCGTTAAACCTACCAAAATATATATCCTTTCGTTTGGAAAGAATCTGGCCAACTCCCGATTCACGCGGATGATCGTAGACAAAGGCATACACCGGACTAGGGCTATGCTTGCGATGTAAGTCCACGGCAAGCTCTATGCTATCTTTGAATAAAACATCTGTGAACATTCTCTGCACATCCCAATAGCTATCTAGATTAAATTTCCGTTCTCCCAGATACTTTTGTCTTAGTTCACGTGAATAATCATCCATTTGCCTGGTACTCTCGAATGAATCCCTATAGAACAGCATATATGGAGCAATGTCAATCCAACGATCATTCAGTTTTTCTATCAATTCCTGACCATTTTGTGGATTCTGTTCCAGCAGCGAGGCCGCATTGTAGCCACCATCCTCGGTGACATAGGACAACGCCCAAGGAATTTGTGCAAATTGTCCGCTTTCAATAATTTCTCTGGGTGTGCGGGTAAGAAAAGCATCTGTTGCGTTTGCAGGCTCCACCACAGGACCGAAAGTGGTGAATGGTATATAGGAAAACAATAGGAAATGTCGTACAGCGCTCACTATTTCTTCCGCTTTCTTAGTTTTCAGACAAGACTTGAGCTCTGTGGAACTGCTCACTTTTCCACAGTTCAGATGGCGACCCAATTCAAAGGCACGTCCGCGACCACCTTGTTGCACAACCCAGGGATCCAAAGCATTGCCACTAAACGAGAAACCCACCTTAAACAGCTGGTGGAAATTCTCCTGCAGCATTTGCAGATGCGTTGAAGCACCGCCAGCCGAGTGTCCCATAACCAGAATATTATCCGGCTCACCGCCAAAGTAGGAAATGTGCTGCTTGATCCATTGCAGAGCCAAACGCTGATCCTTTAAACCGTAATTGCCGGGCAACTCAGTATCGCCCGTACTAACGAAGCCTAAGGGACCCAGTCGATAGCTTAGCTTCACCAGAATCACATTACCTTCACCCATTATATAATCCTGTCCATATTG
The DNA here is from genome assembly GCA_018904265.1 of Lordiphosa collinella. Taxonomy (NCBI): domain Eukaryota; kingdom Metazoa; phylum Arthropoda; class Insecta; order Diptera; family Drosophilidae; genus Lordiphosa; species Lordiphosa collinella. The sequence continues at coordinate 529,658 of JAEIFV010000049.1, forward strand.
TCTGGGTCCACTAAACATGAATGCACCGCCATGTATAAGAACCACCACCGGAAAACTGCTCCGACTCGGGTCCTTCGGCTTGTAGACACTCACGGTTAGGCAGTCCTCATCGCCGAGTAGATTGCTGTCACCCTGGACAAACTGATTCCATTGCATGCAGAGAACAGGCGGCTGACTGGCATCAAAGGGTTCCTTCCACTGACCTTGGTAAGGCCGTGGAGCCTCAAAACGCAGTTCTCCAATTGGTGGCTCGGCATAGGGTATGGACTCGTAACTGAAGTAGTGGCCATTATCCCGACCACGCAATTTTCCATTAGGCAACTCCACCACCAGCGGATCGACTGCTGCTGGTGCTCCCAAACCCAAGCGCAGCCAAATGAAGGCAAATAACAAACTCAACCGATACATGCTGCTCATTCTGGTAAGATCGCAACACGACTGTGCCGAACATGGGCAATTGAGCTGGTTTTATGCCTGGCTATCTGCTTCTCTCAGCCCCTCTTAACGCTCATAATCTCTCCAAAAATGCAATCGATCTTAAGTGAGAATTTTTTACTGAGCAAGCTATAACAATAAACTCTCATTTGGTGATTCACTTAAAGTGGGGATATGGAAATAAGGACAAGTAAAAAACAAAATTTACAAAAAATAAAACTCCAAAACTCTACAAAACTCGAAAAATAAAATGTGATTTCTCATCTAATTTATTTTCAACAACAAATTTTTCAATGTTTAGAAAAGTCATTCGATCTCACCTGTCTTGAGAACAGATTGAGATAAGTCCATATAAAACACGTGTTGATGTGTTTCTAAACTTTGCATTTATTTGTTAAAAAGTATTTTAGTTTTTTCTTTGAACGGGACCAATAAATTTTGAAACTAGAGACATCAGATAGCTACCACCTATACCCAGTTATTCTTGATCAGCCCGAGTCCGCGTTTTATGGGCACAATTATTCTAGCAATACACTGAAAAAACACTTTCAATTTATTTGTTAAACTGGATCATTGGGAACGCCACAACCAAAACTTTTGTCCGGTTCTCACTACAGCACATTCTTGCATTCCTGCATTCTTGTGTCGGATGTAACTTTCACGTAGTGACTCGACAGGGTATCGATAATGTTTCCTATCGTAAGGGAATCGTTACAAGTTCTACCACTTACAACAACAAAAAATAGCTTTAAAAATTTTAGCGCAAAAAAAATCGCCATCGCAGAACAAGCAGGTAGGGTTAATTATTTTTTCAGTTACAACAGGAGACACCAGACTCCGTGGGACGAGGAAAAATTTGAAAATGTTCGGACCGACTCCTGTAGAGACCAAAATGGATTAAATGACCCGAAAATACAGGTATGACAACAAAAGAATCTAATAAATGTCTGAACTACAACTATGTCTCAATGGTTGGTGCGGGGATAAGTTGGACCATTGGGCGGCAGCCCGTCCACCAGGGAGCACTTTGAAAAAGTGTCCTGCATTTGAAATGTGTCGAAGTCCATAGTAATTGACCCAGTTGCCAGTACAGGCAAGAATATTAGAAAATTAAAAATGCTTTGTATATAACAAATGAATTTTTTGCAGACTTCTCCCGATACACTGAAGAAGGGAATTTGGATTCGGAGAGCAACTTCAACAGCAGCAGTAAGTTGGATGTCATGGAGCGTATGATGGAGGAGTCAGTGAAATACCACAGCCGTGTGATGGCTCCCTTTGCGAAGAGGAAGGAACGGGAGAGAGAAAATGCCAAAAATATAGAAATTTAAGGATAAAATTATAAGATAGACCAAATATTTTAAAAATTTTAAAAATTTTTTTATAAAATGTTGAAAGAAAGAAAAAGAGAAAAACCCACCCCACCCGACCGACCCCACCCGCCCACCACGTCCCCCCACGAAAGGCACAGCACGGACGTAAAGCCGAGGACGACAAACCCCACGCACAGACACCGGGACCACACACCCCCCAAGCACACCGTTCTTTGGCCCGCATGATCACGTACGTTCCTTTAGACGTGAAGCACAAGCTCCCATAGAAGACCGCCGGCCTTTCGATACAAAAGGTTAGCTCCGACTCTTTACACGTGTCAACGCGCCTGCCCATGCTACAGACGGGCACCTCTTACCGAAACAGCCGCAAGCGTGTATGACATCATCGGAGCGCGAAGGCAGAGCAGCAACACTAGGGGACGGACCACACAACGGGCACGTTGACAACTCAAGACACCCATTAGGAATACCACGACGAACCCGCAACAACACCGCCCGGGCACCACCGACGGGCCAAGGGCGAGCAGAGACCCTCACGGCACGCCCCGCCCGGCGGGCACACGCCGCCGACGCAGGCACAAGCAAACAAAGAAAAAAGTGAAAATAAAATTCTACAAATTTGTTTCCCGCCTATTGACGTTTTGGATAGTAAAATTTTGAATTATTATTTAATTGCTAAGAAGTGTAAGAAATAATTAACTTCTTACAAATTGCTCTTGTAACAGTTGGCTGATTGCCAGCTCATAATATCCCAAGAACATGCAGAACAAATCTCAGTCAACGCATGGAGAACATTGCGATAATGCGAACACCTTATTTCATCTTTTCGATAAATCGTGATGTCGATGACAAAATCACGGCGGTGAGAACCTAGCATTACTTCAATCGTACTATTGGGTACACTACCGACAGAAGGCGTCAATCCTAAAATCTAAATTTATGATGGCATACTGGGATATTGGAAATGCCTTAGAGATGGTTATCAACAGCCAAAAAAAGCGAAATGGAGTACCTTTTTTAGACTTACCGACGAACCACTTCATATAGGCCATAGACTAGGCCAAAAAATAGACAGAAATGTGGTTTTAGTTTGTCCAACGAAGCTGTGGTTCTCGGTTTATTGGCGTTTTTGTAAATGCGACTGTCTTAGAAGAGCATTAACCATTTGGGTATCAGCAGGCTTCACCAAAATTATGCAATTAATCTTATAAGGCTTCTTTGGAAGGCAGGAACTCTCCTGTGGTTATGGGGGCGTGTGTAGTGAGGTAAAGTGGCTGACCGGTTTAACATGGTAAACCCAGCGCGATCCTGGCTTACTGCGACTTAAGTCTACTCACACCTCCCCGCGGTAACCCCAGGCATCCTCAAAGTTGCTGGCTAACGTGAGCGGCGATCCTCCCCTGGGACAAACAGGGGGCGTCGCATCGGGCTTGGCACCCGATTCTCGTCAAATTCATCCGCCAATGAAAACTAAAAAAATGATACCAGCAAAGTACGTTCGACTTTGCATGATGTCGTTGAGAAGCACACGAAGCTCCGTCAAAATAGGAAAGAACCTCTCCGATACCAGAAGCGGTTTTAGGCAGGGTGTCACCTTATCGTGTAACTTCTTAATCTGCTGATGGAGTATATACTGCGCCAGTGCCCAAATGCTAGCGGATCGGGCACCATCTTTTATAAAGATGGAATGCTACTTGCATATGCCGATGACATTGACATTATCGGCAAATTCGAACGGGCGGTAAGCAAGGCGCTTTCAGAGATTGAGAAGCAGTCAAAACTCATGGGCTTAGCGGTAAATGAGGAAAAGACGAAGTTCCTAGTCTCAGCGCGCAGTGAGCCTACGCGTCTTGGACAATCTGTTGCACTGGGAGAGTACAACTTCAGCGTTGTAAAGGACTTTGTCTACCTGGAACGATGATTACCAGCGACAACAACATCAGTCTGGAGATCCGAAGAAGAATAACTCTTGCAAACCAATGTTACTACGGGCTTAGTAAGGAGTTCAAAAGCAGAGCCCTCTCTCGAAAAACGAAAATTGCGCTATACAAGTCGCTTATTATCCCAGTCCTGCAATATGGCGCAGAAGCATGGACATTAACAACAGTGGATGAGGAGGCGATCGGCGTGTTTGAGAGAAAAGTTCTTCGGAGGATTTATGGACCAGTAAAAGGTGGCGATGAGTTCCGCACCGGTATGAACCGTATGAGCTCTATGGGGACACTGATCTAGTCAAGTGCATAAAACAACAGCACTGCGCTGTTTTGGACTCGTAGGAGAAGAAGCTCCAGTAAAAATTTTCTAGGCGGAAGCGAAGGAATTAGGGAAGGTGAAGTGTAGGACGACCGAACTTAGTTGGGAAAACAGGTGCTAAGACATGAGGTGTTTAATTGACCAACTGGCCAGCTCGCACAAGACAGAGGCGAGTGGCGGGCATTAAGAGGGGCCGAGACCCAAACGGTTGTGATAGAAATATCGGGCCAAATAAGAAGAAGAAGAATCTTATAAGTAAAATGTTTCATTACCAGCAAGAAAATGTAAAATTCATTTTGAAAATGTTTTTGGTGGACAAACCGCGATACGTAAAGATGCCAAGAATTTAAATGATTCGATCGTTTTTCCTGCTGGTGATGAGCATTTTACTCAGAAGATTAATTGTAAAATTTTGGGAAGCTTTTATACTCTGTTTACCTCTGGTACAAAGCAATAAAATAAAAACATTTTGAAGACTCGAAGTCTCAGATAGTTTTACTTGAGTAACAATTAAAATTGAATTTTTAAAGAAATCCGCTGTATCTGTCTTCTTATGGCTGAAGAGGACAAACAAAATGGTCAAATACAGAGTTTTTCAATCCCACAGATACTCCACCAGACGGAATTGCATCCACTTCGCGTCAAAGTGAGGTGTGCAGTTTCATCATGACGCCTTGTCGGGCATTACTTCTTAAAAGAAAACGGCAATAAATTATTAGTTTAACTTTTTTTTGTTTGTTGATGATGAGATGAGATGGATGACCTCGAGCCAGCCAAACCAATCCTTTAGATTACTGAAGATCAGGTTACTAAAATCAACACTTTTTTTTTATACTCTGTAACAGAGGTACACAGAGTATATTAAGCTTGTGCAAAAGTATGTAACAGGCAGAAGGAAGCATCTCCGACCCTATAAAGTTTACATATTCTTGATCATCATCAACAGCCGAGTCGATAGAGCCCTGTCCGTCTGTCCGTCCGTCCGTATGAACAAACAGATCTCTAAGATGTCAAGAGATAGAGATTTGACATGTATGGGACATACGCTTCCTATGCTTGCAGGCAGGTCAGTTTATTTTCAATTTTGGCCACGCCCCCCTCCCGCCCCCGCAAATCGACAAACGTCATAACTCCCACAGTTTATAGATAGAAAGTTCTTTACCTCTGGACGTATTTAGTAATCACTATTATTTATCGATCCGCCAAAAGAGGATGAACGAAAATCGAGTTATAAGGAAAACAAACAATTATGGGCAGCACCGATTGCAACGTGGCCCACAGCTATTTATAGTCGGGCTTGACCGACTTTCTTTCTTGTTTTTATTTAAAAAAAATGTTATTCTCGATTCTCGACATCGTTACATCATATATCCAAAAAGGTGAGTGTTATGATCCGACTTCTATTTCTCGGGTCCTCTAATCGGTCGCCGGCTAGCTTGCGGTTGACTCAGGGATGAGTTTAACCTTGATAGAGGGACCATTCGGTGAGTAACAGAAAATGTATATATCTCTCATTTCTCCACGATGTGCACGGGCATTTAGGTGGTGTTATGCCATAAACTTCCCTCCCTTCCATGGATCCTTTAATACATATTATATTAGCTGATCCCCTTGGCTTGCTCTCTGGTGCTCAAACCTCATCTCACCCCATTATTATTTCTCTAAGCAATCATTTTCTTTTCCATTTCAACAAAATATATTTACTAACAATTTTCTACTAGCTAGGGACATCTTATTTACTCCTATCCAGGGTGACACTGGGACGAATACAGCACTATTAATACTTACATAAATAATTACACAAGAAAATACGCCATTTGAATAAATACTTAAAATTAATTTTTCCCCGCCCTTTAAATTCTAGTTGGAGCAATCTTATTAAAGCCAGTTATAAAAGCCGAGTAGCCCAAAGGGGTGGCCAATTTTCTCCGCAACTGGATCCCTGGGTTGCCTGCTGCCAGTCTTCGCGGCCGCCGGTCCTCTCAAGATTGGTTTTTATTAAAATTCCTCCGAGCCGGGCCCACACACACTTAATATTTTTTTCTTCGAATTTTTTTAATTCTTAACTGTTCCTGTCTGGCTACTACGATCCCGCAGTCACGCTCTCCTCCCCAAGCCTTCTCCGCCCCCAACCCAGGCTGAGTAGGTTTCCTTCATCTTCTTAAAATTAATTGCCTTAAAAATGGTAAATAAGCCTGAATAATTAGGTTTTCAGAAAAAAAAATTGCTAAATGAAAACAAAACATGCTCCTACTATTGAACCCACACCTCAACGTCTATAGAAATTACAGCCCTTCTCTAAACAAATTCTCTCTGATTAATTCCAAATGAGTGTGGCAAAAAAAGCGTTTAGTTGTCGGGTCTGAGTTCGAATCCCAGTAGGTGAGTAAAAAATTTTAAGTTTTATATAATAAATAATTAATAATGTAAAAATCAATCACCGTTAATGACGGTGGGTGTTCGACCGTATTGAGAAATCTTTTTTTACTTTTTAGAAAAATACCATACATTTAAAAAACTTTTATTTTTTAGGCCTTTTCACCCTTTATTGAGAAACAAAAGGTTTTCTTAAAAATAAGTGATCGCCTTGACCCTTTTTTAGGGCGATTTTCTAAAATTAGGGCGATGCCCTTTTAGTAGTTGTTTTCTATTATACATTTTACCAATACTTCCAACTTTTACTTTCCGCTTGTGCTTCCTGTTCTCTCTTTTTCTTATCCACCCCTCTCTCCCACCTCTACCCACTTTCTTACACCCAATTAATTGCTTTTTACTCTTAATGCATCTCCACCACATATTCTATGCTTCTACCGCAGTTTAAAACTATCCAAAACTTACTGGACCCTCCTACACCCTTAGCCCTCCCATTAAAATGGGGGCTTAAGTTGAGTAGTCAGGACATCCGACCCCAAGACAATCAACCGATGCCGCTAACCCCATAAGACATTAGTACCCTCTCGTATACCTACCCACTCTTTGTTTCGTTTGACCCCCCCCCACCGAAAACTCCATAGCGCCCATCTCAGACAAAGGTTACCCTGTCCTACCCCTACTTTTTCTCTACTTCGTTTCCTATCTCCAATCCTCTTGTACTGGTTACTCCCCCCCCCCACGTCGTACAATTGTCTCCTGCAGCCCGAAGACCAAGACCACCCGCTAAACATTTCAACTACCCCGATATACGACCCGACCCAACTTTTTACACTCCATCACTAATATTTCACGGCGCCGCAACATACCTAGGCACTTTTGGCCTTCATTGGCTCTTATTTGACAGCACCGCTACAGATTTTCACGCTTTCGATCCCTGCCACCTTACTTTGAGCGCAACCGGTTTATCGCGCCTCCCAATATTACCTCAGCGCTAGGCTAGAATCTTGGTCTTATTAATGTCAGTATTACCAGGCGTCGTACCGAAGTTAAAATTTTGCTCGTTGCCACGGCCAGTTTTTAAACGCCTGAATCTCCTATTCGCCACAAACGAACTTATTGTTCAGATTTAAAAGTCGTCATTACAACTCGCCCTTTTCTGGCTCAATGGTATGAGCACTTTTGAGCTTGGTCTTAATCTAGGCCAGCCAGTATACGTCTCATCAGTTGCTGGACAGAATTGATATTTGGATCGATTGATAGCTTAACGACAACTCCTTTCCATTTAGGAAATGTCTGTCGAGACTACTAAATTTAAGTTTAAGCCCAGTCTTAAGACTTTAAGTTTTACAGCCGTGTCTCTGTCGAGTAGCGAATGCTCTTCGTTCTCCATCACGAAGTACATAGCAATCAATCGCAGCAAGCCGATCACTGTAATTGGAGCCTCAAAAGCATATTCGGCCATCAACGGCTCTTTCTAAATTTGAAGTAATTTCAGACTATTAATTTGTACAAGCGAAATAAATTTAAAAGAAGTATTTTTCCAATTGTTGGCTAAAGAAGATTATTGCGAGAGTAGGAAAGGTCATAATTTAATTAAAAAACTTTCATTTTTAGTTTGATTTTATAGCCATGATCAGCAAACAATTAAATTTGGTGTTTTCCAAACTTGATTAGTAAAAAATCATATTTTTTACCTACAATTACATGAATAATTCAACTTTTCAAGCACAATTACTCAATAATCCCCCTTAACAAACACAATTATTCCAGACTGGAATTTCCAGTAATTGTAAAATTAATTACAATTTAAAATAATCATTGAAAAATCGTAATTCCAAGTTACAATTATAATTACTAAAAAAATCGTAATCAGGAATTGTTTTTTTATTGTCTGAATAATCGAGTCTGAAGAATGAAAAGTAATAAAATACGGGCAGTATTGATTACATTGCAGCTCTGGTATATACCATACTCAGATCAAGTTTATTGCAGATTTGGAATATTTCCCCCCTCCACCATTTATCCTTAAAAAAACTGTCAAAGACACCATGTGTAATTTAGAACTTCGTGACTTAATATATATCAAGAATGGCCGTATATCTATCTATTCTGAGAAGATCATAAAGATCGGACAAAAAACACCGAATTATAAATGAAACAATTTTGCTCTATATAGCGGGGCGTACAGCGTCTTCAGCTGTAAAAACACAAAAAATCAAGGGAACAGGATATTTTGGAGTCGTGGAACTCTACTTTAGCTTCTTTCTTGTTTTTTTTCCAAAAGTTTTATTTGTTTTAGTATAACTATACTATTTGCTTTAATTTAGTGCATGATGGTTTTATAAAAATACTAGCTGAATACCCGGCGTCGCCCGGGTCCTTATGATTCTTATAAGAGCGATTATATTCAAGCTAGTGCAGGCTGCCAATCGATGTGAACATTTTGGACCGTTCGATCTATTTTGTTATTTACCCGTCCTCAAATTTCCTTTGCAAATTTCAAGCATTTGATATTTAGACTACATATTCTTAAATTCGAACAAGTTAATTTTAAAGTTTATGCCACGCTACCTGCCTCCCCCACCACTAATCATTACTTTAAGATAGCAAATGTATACCACACAAAGCAAGTTTGTTTTAGATTTGATGAATTCAGCCCATGGGGGTGACAGCAATGTATGTGTAAGGCTTCAGAAATGTATGTATATAAATATATAAAAATGTATATAAATATGGCAAGCAATTGAATGAAAACATACAAAATCTAGACTACAGGGCATTTTGTAGTCGGGCCACTCGACAAAGCTGTCTTCTTGTTTTTTTTGTAGATATAAAATTTTTATTTTTGAAATATTAGAAGCTTGACTGTTATCGAAAAGATACTAGATACATGAAAGACGATTCATATTGTTATATTCTTCATTAAACTCGCATTAGGGAAACTCTTTGTATTCCTTGTTGGTGCATCCGTTGCGGGTTATAGCCATCAATTGGTAGTACTCACTATCCACATTGTTATTGAGTTGGCAACTGGCATACGCTAGATTACCCTGCTCATTCCCCACAAAGTCTTCCAACATCTTTAGAAAATTATGCGATATAATTTTTTCATCAAAACGTAGCGGCTCTCTTCCGATATGATCGAAGATAAGTGAGAAATCGTCGCCATGTACAGTTCCTAAGAAGAAGAGGCATCTATTAAAATTCTTCACCTCTTACGAAAAGTATACCTACCAAAATGCACATCACTGCGATTGGCCAGCACCTGACCGAATCCTTTGTCGGACGGGTTGTCATAAACAATTGCATACACGGGAGTCTGACCATGGTTGCGATGCAAACCCACTGACAGTTCCGTGCTCTTCTTAAATAGAACATCAGTGAACATCCGCTGCACATCCCAATAGCTATCCAGTTTAAATTCCCGATCTCCCAGATACTTTTGCCGTAGCTCACTCGAATACTTGTGAATTTGCTCATTGCTCTCCATAGAATCCCGATAGAAGAGCAAGTACGGAGCCCAGTCAAACCATCGATCATTGAGTTGTTCTATCAGTTCATGACCATTTTGGGGATTTTGTTCCAGCAGCAAGGCGGCATTGTAACCACCATCTTCAGTGTCATAGGAAATGGCCCAAGGAATTTGCGCAAATTTCCCGCTTTCAATAATTTCTCTGGGTGTCCTGGTTAGAAAAGCATCTGTTGCATTCGCTGGTTCCACAACAGGTCCGAAAGGGGCAAAAGGAACATAGGAAAATACCAGGAAATGAGGTACAGCGCTCACTATATCTTCGGCATCCTTAGATTTTAGGCAAGTCTTGAGCTCTAGGGAACTGCTGACTTCCCCACAGTTCAGATAGCGACCCAATTCAAAGGCGCGCTGTCGTCCACCCTGCTGAACAGCCCAGGGAGCCAAGGCATTGCCACTGAACGAGAAGGCCACCTTTGCCAATTGCTTAAAATCCTCCTGCAACAGTTGCAGATGCACTAAAGCACCGCCAGCAGAATGTCCCACTACCAGAATATTCTCCGGCTCCCCGCCAAAGCAGGCGATATTCTGCTTGATCCACTGCAGAGCCAAGCGCTGATCTTTCAAACCAAAATTACCGGGCAAATCAGTGTCGCCCGTGCTGACAAATCCCAATGGTCCCAGACGGTAGCTCATCTTTACCAGAATCATAGTTCCCTCACGCATTATGTACTCATGTCCATTTTGACTAGCTCCACCGAACATGAATGCTCCACCATGTATGAGAGCCATGACAGGATAACTGATCCGACTTGAATTCTTTGGCTTGTAGACACTCACGGTCAGGCAGTCCTCAACGCCGGCCAGCTTGTTGTCACCCTGAATGAACTGATGCCACTGCATGCAGAGAACAGGCGGGTGAGTGGCATCGAAGGGTTCATTCCACTGGCCTTGGTAAGGCTGAGGAGCCTCAAAACGTAGTTCTCCAATGGGTGGCTCAGCATACGGTATTGACTCGTAGCTAAAATAGTGGCCATTATCACGACCATGCAATTGACCATTCGGCAAATCAACTACCAGCGGATCGGCTAATACTGCCAATCCTAAGCAAATGAAGGCAAGTAACAATATCAATTTGACCATGCCAAGTTCGCAGCACGACTGTGCCGAACAATGGCAATTGTTGCTGCTTATATTTCAGTGTAATTTACGCTTCACTGCACCCGCATCCTATGTTAACAAGCTACAGTGCGCTCTCGTTAGAGACTCATCGATCTTATGTGTTTAGTTCTTTTACATATTTAGTACAGAAAATCTCGAATTTAGGAAATCCTTCGAAAAGCAGAGTCCAGTTGTTGAAGATCTGAATCCACTTGGCATTGAGCAATTGGTGTTAACTGCTTAAAGCATTCCAGTTTTCGTCAAACCTTATCTGATAACAGCATTTATGCTTGCATATAAGACCGTCTCGGAAATTGGAGCAGGGAAATGCCTTTTGCTGCAAACCGTCCCAAACTGTCGATCCCTTACAATAATTTGGAGAACCTCTGAACCCAGTACGTTAGAGTGCTTAATCAACAGGTATTATAGTTAAAAAATAGGGGAAAGTTAACTTCGGCTCGGCCGAAGTTTTATATACCGTTGCAGTTTGTTTTTCTAAGGCCCGATTTCTCAAAGGTTCTCAAAGGTTGGCCAACCGCCGGTCAAATTTGTTCCTCCAGTTGACAAGCGGTCAAGTGATTTGGTTTTCTCAACAGCAGTTTCATCTGATATCGATAAATTCCTATCGCTGCGTTAGGGAGACCAGTCACGGTCAACAAATTTGGTTTATTTAGCTGCTGGTGGTAATATTTTTGCGAAAAATTTATTAAATTTCATTGCGATAAATCAAAAGCTATAGCTGGGGACACTTGTTTACATGCACGGCTTATCAAAGGAACGCTGACTACACAGAAGTCAGCCGCAGTGGGAAGTTGCCACATGCATAAGAACGCAGCGCCGCCAAGTCCTGCTAACAATCCAAGTCACAACAAATTGAATCGCAAATGAAGTCTAGGCCTTACCTTTATATCTAATTTTAGCATAAATTATTTTACATGTAGATTTTGTCAACCTGAATCATTGAACAAATGTGGCATCATACAGATTAGTTAAATAATTAGGACTCTTCCTGTACTCTCTTGCATTTTTTATACGTTGCTCTGCCTCTTCAAATTCCATTTTCATTGCGTGGAGTTGAAAAATTCGTTTATTCATAAACTTTTTTTGGCAGAAAATAATAAAATAAACAAATCAAATGTTGGAGCCAGCTGTTTGTATAGCGATAAAATATATCGATAATTCCATCGTCACTGAACTCGCGGTTAACTTTAACCAGTGCTCGAGCATCGGTTAAGTCTGTTCCTCCGGTTGCGACACACACAGCATGAGATACGCAAATTCGGCTAAACTGCTTGTCAAGTTGACTAACCGCACATTGAGAAATCGGGCCTAAATAAGACTAAGTTTTCGTTCCTTACTTTTCTATGGGACCTATAGTAAATAGATGTCCGATTTCGACCAGACTTAGTGAAATCATGGAAAAGCATAATAACACTGATAATTACGAAATTTGGAGGCAATCCGATTTAAAACAAAAAAGTTTTTCTCACTAGAACTTCCTTTTCCACCGATCATACATTCTGCGGCTATATGCTATAGTCATCCGATTTTGACAAAACTTTGTAAAATTGTGTAAAAGTATTTAAAATAAGTATGTCCGAACGTAAGGAACGTTTTTCAACCGATCGTTCCTATGGCAGCTATATGCTATAGTCAACCGATTTTGATCAAACTTTGTAGAATCGTGTGGGAGCATATTAAACAAATACGTGCCAATTTTGAGGACATTTACATTGAAAACAAAAATGTTTTTCAAACTAAGACTACTTTTCCGACTCTTCTTTTCTATATCAGCTATACTATATAGACATCCGATTTCAACCAAATTTGGTGCTATCATGGGAAAGCATAGTAAACTAAGAAATACGAAGTTTTTCTCACTGGAACTAGTTTTTCGACCGATCGTTCCTATGACAGCTATATGCTATAGTCTGGCCGGTTCCGACAAATGTGCAGCGTATTTGTACCAAAAGACTTCGTGCAAAGTTTGGTGAGGATTGCTTTAAAACTGACGGAGGAGATAGCATAGAAACAGACGGACAGAAGGACAGACTTCCTTCTATGCGTTACAAACATCCGGACAATTTTATAATACCCTCTGCAAGGGTTGGCACTGTTATGTTTTCCATATAAATCACAATTAAGATATTCTTCGAATTTATAATCATTAAAAATTACTAAAGCATCCCCCAAAACGATATCCTATCTACAGAACTGCCTGTGATTGTCCAAACTCTTATTTATAAAAAACAAACATATTTAGTTGACACTGTTCCATTTATCCAATTAGTATGATCAATTGTTATTTTGTTAACAAAGGCTTTGTCATGAACAAATATTTAATCATTTTATTAAAATACGAGTTACACCCTCTGGCTAATCATATGTATTGCATGTTAGTAGAGTTAACGTGGGTCTACTAATTCCATAATAAAGTTTAATTGTCTAACGCCCTAGCTCTGATACTCAAAAGAACAATGTAGAAAAAACATTTTAGTGTTTTTTTCTTGTAATCGAAATTATGTTGGTTCCAAAAAGAGAAAATTTTAAATAAAGCTGTACGCATGGAAGCATTTTGAAGCAAACAGTTGCCTGATGTTTTTATACCCATGTTCCCATTGAAAATGGGAAAAGGGGGATCATGAAGTTGTGCAAAAGTATGTAACAGATAGAAGGAAGCATTTGCGACCCTATAAAGTATATATATTCTTGATCAGCATCAACAGTCGAGTCGATTTAGCCATGTCCGTCTGTCGGTCTGTCTGTCTGTCCGTATGAACGCGTCGATCTCAGAGACTATAAGAGCAAGAGCCACAAATTTTTGCATGTAGGTAGGTGTATACCCGATTCAAATCGAGTTTGTTTCAGATTTGGAAAACTCCTCCCCCTCCCCCCTTTAAGAGCAAAAAACTGTCAGAGCCACAATTTTTAAGATAGACCTTCCAAACTTTATATATATCAAGTAAGGCCCAATATCTATATATTCTGAAAAGATCAGTAAGATCGGACAAAAAACACCGAAGTTAAATGCGAATCAATTTTGCTTGTGGGAGAGAGGGGCCTTGCATTGTCAGTTACCGCGTTTGCGCGTGCGTGTGTGCGTATTTTAGAGTGAGTGTATGTGTATGTGTGAGTGTGTGTATATGTGTATGAAAACACAAGAAGTCAAGGGAACAGCGTATCTTATAGTCGGGGCACTCTACTGCAGCTTCCTTACTTGTTTTTTTTTAAATAACTGGTAACTCGCAGAGGTATTATTGAATAAAACTCTAGGCAGTAAATGCTACTTTGAAGGCTACTTAAAAAAAAATAGGGCAAAGTTAACTTCGGCTCGGCAGAAGTTATGTATACCCTTGCAGCTTCCATTGAAAACAAAAAGTTTTTCTAACGAAGACTACTTTTTGGACCTTACTTTCTATAGGATCTATACTATATAGATGTTTGATTTCGACCAAACTTGGTGAAATCATGGAAAAGCATAATACACTGTTAATTACGAAATTTGGAGGCGATCCCATTTAAAACAAAAAAGTCATTCATACTGCAGCTATATGCTATAGTCAACCGATTTTGTTAAAACTTTGTAGAAATGTGTTAAAGTATTTAAAAAAGGAATATGCCAATAAAAATGACATTTTCATTAAAAACAATAAAGTTTTCCTCACTCGAACTACTTTTTCGACCGATCATTCATACTGCAGCTATATGCTATAGTCATCCGATTTCGACCAAACTTAGTGAAATCATGGGAAAGGACGTACTTTGTAGGCGTTTCCATTAAAAACAAAAAAGTTTTTTCACTATGACTAGTTTTTCGATCGATCGTTCCTATGACAGCTATATGCTATAGTCAAACGATCCAGCCGGTTCCGACAAATGTGCAGCGTATTTGTACCAAAAGACTTCGTGCAAAGTTTGGTGAGGATAGCTTCAAAACTGACGGAGGAGATAGCAAAGAAACAGAACGACGGACAGCGGACGGACGGACGGACGGACAGACGGACAATGCTAAATTAACTCAGCTCGTCATGCTGATCAAGAATATATATACTTTATGTGGTCGGAGATGCTTCCTTCAATGCGTTACAAACATCCGCTCAATTTTATAAGCAAGGGTATAAAAACTCACTAAACTTTTGGCACCGAAGCGCTTTGGCGCTCGCTTTGTTGCCAGTACACACTTCCCTCAAAAGTATAGAAGTCGCTTAAGAGACCTAAAGTTGAGAAAAATAATTTTTCTTATTACTAAGCAAATCTTTAGAAAAGGTTGTAAAGCCTCTCCGTGGACCTTTCTGCAAGATTGCTACGATTTGTAGTCATTGAGTGACCGAATAAAAAGCAGAAAAAAGCTTTAAAAAATATTCATTTGTTTTCATTTTATGACCAAAAACCATGTACCCAAAAAAAATTGCAAGTACTAGGTAAAATTTTCAAGCTCATATTTTTCGTTCTTTTGCTTTCTTTATTGTGTCAATATCCTTGGTAAATTATTGATTAAGTCACTTGAAGTCTTTATTGGCTGTTGTTTGGCTTTCATTTTTTTTCTAAATAAAAACGTATATTCTGTTTTTTGATTATATTTATTTGAACCTTTAGAATTTTATTGTTCATTTCGAGAAGATGATATCGGCCAAATGGGCGCCTTTACAATTGACTGCCATACGGGCTCGTTTTATGGCATTTTTCATCACTTCGGCAAGAACTTCGGTCTGCAGATTCTCGCACTCGTGTCGAATGTTTTCCTTGAGGGCTTCCAAGGTCTCCGACTTGGTTACGTAAACACGGGATTTCAAAAAACCCCACAAAAAAAAGTCTGGAACGGTTAAATCGGGCGATCTTGCTGGCCAGTGCAAATCGCCAAAACGAGAGATGAGGCGACCCGGGAACGCCGCCTTCAGAATGTCGGTGGTGGCTCGCGCAGTGTGTGCCGTTGCTCCGTCCTGTTGGAACCACATGTCCTCCAGTCCTAATTCGTCCAATTGCGGCAGAAAAAAACCAGTTAACATGACCCTATAACGCGCACCGTCCAATGTTGTCGTTTGACCAGCGGCGTTCTCGAAAAAAATGGCCCGATGACTCCTCCAGCGTAAACAGCGCACCATGCAGTCACTTTGAGCGGGTGTAATGGCTCCTCGTGCATCACTCGTGGATTTTCGGTGCCCCAAAAGCGATAGTTTTGCTTGTTCACGTACCCGCTGAGGTGGAAATGAGCACATCGCTCATTATGATTTTGGTCGAAAAATCGTCCATTTCGTCCTCGAGATTGAGGATGGCTTGGGCGTAGGTTACACGCGTTTGGCGGTCGACAGGCAGCAGCTGATGCACGGACCGGACTTTGTACGGGAACATGCGCAGGTCTTTGACCAAAATTCGCCTTAGGGACGACCGGCTGATGGCTAATTGCGAGGCACGGCGTCTAGTCGATGTATCCGGCGACAGCTCGACATCCTCAGCAACAGCGGCGATATTCTCGGCCGAACAGGCGCTCCGGGGCCGTCCACTCTTGGCAACGTCTCGTGTGGTCCCATACTAGGTTGGTGGCCAAACGGCGCAGTGTTTGCGCAGTCGGTGTAGGGCGGCCGGGGAATCTGCGACGGAATTCGCGCTGCGCCAACACCACAGACGAATTGTTACGCAAAAAAATAGGCACGATTATATCGCGTTCTTGGGGAGTATATCGATTTATGGCTTGTTCACTTGTATTCTAAAATTTCTCCCCCGTTTTCGTATAAACACGAACATCTGTGAAAGTCCCAATTTTTAAGTTAGAGCCTTATGACTTAATTTATATCAAGAAAAGTAAAATAATATCTGACGAAAAACACCGAAGTTATATACGACAAAATTTTGCTTTGTGGAGAGGAGATTACAGCATCATCAGCTGTGAAAACACATGAAATCAAGGCAACAGGGTATTTTGGAGTTAACCGAGTTAATTTTTATAGTTTTTGGTCCAGAACTTCAGAACGCGAGATTATATTAATAAACTCTAGGTGAACTAAATTAAAGGTCACAATGTTTATACCAGGGCTGCAAACCGGTTTTGAACCGAACCGGTTCGAACCCGGAATACCGGCTTTTATTTTGCTACGAACCGAGCCGAACCTCTTTAAAAATAAATCTGAACCTTTTCGGAATCTTAAGTTTCGGTTCGGATCAACAAAAATCAGACATGAAAATATATGACCTACGGTCTAGCGAATTTTTCTGTTATCTAATCGGCTGTGGGCGACTGACTCTTACAACTGGCAGGAAAGTTCAAAAATCCTCTAGGAGAACGTTCAAAATACCCTATACTTTAAACTAACTAATAAAATAACTCCACTCCACTCATTTATTGTTTTTTTTGTTTGTTATTAAGATTTTGTAAAATATGGGCTGAGCCAAGGTTCGAACCAAAACCTTCGTTCAAAAACCTTGAACCTCAAATTTTCGAACCTTAACCATTGGTGAATTTTGGTTCGAACCAGCATTCCGGAGTTCCGAAAAATTTGTTGGGTTTGCATCCCTGGTGTATAATACAGCGATTCTCTTAATTAACAGATAATTTTTGAGAATTTTTTTTTGGAAAAAAGGGGTTTCTCAGAGAAAAGCTACTTTTATACTCCGTACCATAGCTACACAGAGTTTATAAAGTTCTTGCAAAAGTATGTAACAGCCAGAAGGATTAACAGCCGAGTCGATATAGCCTTGTCCGCCTGTCCGTATCAACAAACAGATCTCAGAGAGGGTAAGAGATAGAGGTTCGACATGTATGGGACTTATGTTTCTTATACTTGCAGGCAGATCAAGTTTATTTTGATAAGTTGAACCGAATCATTTTACTTTTGGGTTTTTGGTTTGACTCAGTGATTCCAAAAGGACGTCGGTTAGGTTTTGGGTTCGGTATACGAGCAAGAACTCCCCGTTCGGCACGGTTCAGAAACTTCAACTTACAAGTTGTATATCCAAATTCTATGCCGTCTTGGATCTCCGCTTGGACCGTGTAAAGGTCTTCGAGTGATTGATTCGAATATCAAATCACGATCAAATACATGAATTCATGTGGCAAAAGCCAATTAAATTTTTGCTGGTTTACAAATGTTTTTTTTTTTTAAAAATGGGCAATTAATTGGCTATTAAATTTAAGCTGGCTTACAATATTTTTAAACCAGCGTAAGTTTAATTGCCAATTGTCTTTTGCCACTTACATGAATTTATGTATTTGATCGTGATTTGATATTCGTAAAAGTTTCAATTGAGCAATATTATAAATAATGCAGTAAAATACCTTCATATATTTAAAAAAAAAAAAAACATCGTTGGTTATATCAAATCACGAAATCCCCAACTATTCCCGAAAATTCCAATTTGTAGTGAACTTAATTATGGCCACCATGCCAGTGTCACCACAAAATGCAGTGTTTGTAGCCCAGCCCTTACCAACACTGGTACAAAGGAAGATTTTTCATTTCCTCCTTTTCTCTTGTCATTTGTCGAAGCAGGAAGCAGAAAATCGAGCTACGCAATTTATTAATTTCCTAAATAATTTACAAGATGAATTCACCATGAAAGTTCTACGAAACACCAAGGAGAACACTTTCTCGCGATCCAATCGTCGTCGCTTCAAGGCGCCTGCACCGCAAACACAATTCGATGACCTCAAGAAGAACTTGCCCAATGCGACTAAATTTCAGGACTATGTGCGCAAGCTGCTCGACGACACGCCTCACATTGCGGCCCAGGATGTGGTCCCTGTTTTGGATAACTTAAGTATACATGAGGCCAATCCCAAAATGGCCAAAGCTACCGGCTGGTCCAACGTGTACCTAACCAAGCGCGACGGGGTAAGCAACGACACCATTATGCTGGCCCTCAAATGGGTGATGACGCCCCTGCAGTTGGAAGTCTTTGACTTTAAACGAAGCGGAGAAGAAGATAACGGTGCTCGTGTTCAATTCTTATTGGATAATGTGTTGAGAGCCAATCGTTTGAGACGTCTGAGTGACAATTTGGCTGCTAAGTTCACTTGCAAAAGGATCTGCATGCTGGTGATGGCGGGTCTTCCCACATCGGTTATGATGCAGCCAATAACAGCGGAGTTGATGATTGACTCTTATGATTTTTACTTCTGGTAAAATGGCTTGAGCTTCCCTTAGGTCGTTTTTGGTTACACTCTTCCCCGTTAGATTTAGGGTGTTAACTAAGTTTCTCCGACTTAAATGTGCAGATATATCCATTACATGTGGCCAAGTTGCTGGAGTGTCTCTTGGAATTGATACGTCCCGAAATGCCCTTGGTGTCGAAAATAAGTGTCCGAGATAATTATTTGTGCTCTTTGAGTGCATTCGGATGCCTAGGAAGGGATTTTCCTAAATTGGAGTATCTGGATTTCAGTACCAATCGTAGTGCGATTTGCTCTTAAATCCAGATACTCCAGTTTAGGAAAATCCCTTCCTGGGAAGCCGAATGCACTCAGAGAGCACAAATAGTTATCTCTGATACTTATTTTTGCCACCAAGGGCATTTCGCGATGTATTAAGTCCAGCAGACACTCCAGCAACTTGGCCACATGTATTGGATATATCTGCACATTTAAGTCGGAGAAACTTAGTTAACACCCTAAATCTAACGGGGAAGAGTGTAACCAAGAACGACTTAAGGGAAGCTCAGGCCATTTTACCAAAAGTAAAAATCATAAGAGTCATCGTAATGAAGCCCACCAAGCAGCTGGCAGCGAAGCCAACTGGAATCTCTTCCAACTGAGGAATCTCCGCCGAATCTGCCCACATCCAAACGTCTCCAGAGCTTTGGCAGCAATGGCTTGGCTTTTTGCTACCAGTTTACCAATTGTTTCTACAATAATTTCGGTGATCCCCAACTACGCATCCATCTGGGTCAATTCAATGACGATCCAATGCCTGAGTAATTGGAACACGTCTATGCCCATAAGTTGTTTAATCGCAATCAACAGTGCAACAAATCCTCTTTTGCTCGGCGTTCTATGTTGCAATTCACTGAGATGGACACGAATCGTCTCCACGCTTCGTTGGAACTGCAGCAGTTTACTGGAAACTTGCGCATCTTCACGCTGTCTGGATGCTTGAAGGAACGCACGGAAACCGGCTGGGGACATAGGGGTTCGTTGATCAGCAACGACATGCCGTGCATTACCTTGACGCCGAAGGAGCAGTAACCGCAGGTAGAGTTACTCTGCATTGAAATGAAACAGCCTGAGATGAGTCCCATAGTGGAGGAAGCTCCTGATGATGACGACGATTATGTTCCATTGTGCATTGACGACCCAAATGCACTAGATGAGGCCATAGAGCAGCTCAGCTCTGCTATGCCAATGATGGCTTTGGATGCCACACTTACTTCTACTCCGGAAAAATGTAATGAGCCTCCCTTGGTGCCGATCACTCAATTGGTCTACCACGAAACTTTAACTTTGGAGCAGGAAATTGATAATACTTTGCTGACGGATGAGGACGACTGCGATTTGGTCATCGATGAGGATGCGCTTCTAGGCGATGATGATCTATAAATTGCTCCAACATAAAATCTCTTTATATTTTTACACACACACAACGACACATTTACAAAGTCGCCAGTTAATTTGTGAAATAAAATATCAATTATCTAAATCAAAATTTTAAGTTTAGTTTTAATTTTTTTATTCATTTCTCGAAGACCTTTACTCGACCCAATCGGAGATCCAAGACGGCACATAATTTGGAAATACAACTTGTAAGTTGAAATTTGTTTAAAACTAGATGGCCCTTTGAACTTCGTACCGCCTAACCGTCAATGAATATAGTAAGTAAGTAAGTAAAGTAAAATGGCTTGTCAGGTAAACACAGCCCCAAGGCTCGTCAAGTTGACACAGCCCCAAAGGGCCAAAGCCGAGCCTCTCTCAATCTCTTGGCTCGTGCGCTTCTAATTTTTAGCACAAGAGAACGGGACCTACTGTTTAACGCCGAATCCGAACGGCAGTTTGAGAAGCTTTTCATGGCTAATTACTACAAAGCTGGCGCCAACAGCAAAGATGTGTGGCCGGGTGTAAAGTTTATTCAAAGAAAAAACTTTTCATTAGATGTTCCGAGGCGGGATCGAACCCACGACCTCTTGCACAGCAGTCGCGCACACTAGCCGCTGAGCCACCCGGCCACATTAATATAGTGATACCTTGAATTAAAGTAATACATTAAATGCACTAAATTTATTGTTTAATAGTTCAAGAAAGACATTTACTTTGATGACGCCATGTATTTTGCTGCCTGGGTTTTACTTGGGATGATTCTCTTCAGTGAAGCACTTTTTATTATACGACTTTTTTCGTTCGATGCATGAGAAAACCATTAGTTGTAAATAGTGTGATGGTGAGCCGGGCATATCCAACGCTTTTAAAAATGCAGTTAGAAGTTGGTGGTTTGTTACACAGTAAATAGATATTAATGAATGCAGAGTATCAGCGACTTGATTCTGAATTACAAAGTTTAAGTCTGCATCTTTATTCTTAGCCGCTAAAACTGCTCGCTCACTCAACCATTTATTATTATACTCTGTACCAAAGGTAGAGTAGAGTATAATAAGTTTTTGCAAAAGCCATGTCCGTCTGTCTGTCCGTATGAACGCACAGATCTCAGAGATGGTAAGAGATAGAGGTTTGACATGTATGGGACTTATGCTTCTTATACTTGCAGGCAGATCAAGTTTATTTTTAATTTTTGCCACGTCATATCTCCCACAGTTTTATAGATAGAAAGGTTCGTTCCTTCTGGACACATTTAGTAATTGGGATTAATAATAGATCCGCCAAAGGGAATGGTGGAGATCGGATGAACGGTTGTCGAGTTATAATGAAAACAAACAATTATGGGTAGCACCGGTCGCAACGGTGATGGGCAGCACTTCACAGGTACAGAGTATGTTATGGTCGGGCTAGACCTACATTCTTTCTTGTTTTTGTGGTATATTTTGTTGATTCGATTAGACAAAATCACAAAAACTCAGAGGAAATGAAATCAATCCGGTCGACTCGTCGTCAGGAGCACCTCCATTACTGTTAGACAGCAATTGTTTGGAGAAATTTTGAGCAGATGTATTGCTCAATCATGTTTGCTGAGAGCTGAAGTTTCTTCACATAAAGCCACAGATTGGATGTCTTGGGGAAAGAGTTTATTTCATCGACAGCAGTCGATCTTGGAATGACTCGCAATGTTTGACGGAAGTCGCCAGACAGTAAATTCATTGCACCTCAAAAACTTCTCGAGTCATTGCGCAGATCATTTAATGTTCGGTCAAATGCTTCCAATACGCGTTTGTTCGCCTTTGTGCATTCGTCCCTAAAGATGGTTTGAGACACTGCAGTGTTTAAAAAACTGCAATAAGTTTCATTTCTTCTGCTTTTGACTTGCTGCTGCTTCTGCGAAAAATCAGAAGTCGCTGTCGAAGCAAGAATAAAAACAGATTTCAGAGAAAAAGCGAAGCATCACCAACAGTCGTCGCTTAACGGTTTTTTGGCATTTGCTTGGCGCTGCTTGCCTTCAGTAGAGCACTTCGGAAATGCTGGATTTAGGTCAGCAGCGACAGTCAAAGCAGCAGCAAGTCCCCAACCGATCGGTTCAGCCGTTTTCGAGAAATCGTGTACGCTGATTTTGAAAACTCGTTTAAGTTTGAAAAGCACTGTAAATTTAACTGAAGCGTCTTTACAAATGTGCTTGAATCTTTGAAAATAATTCCCGGATTGACTTTAAAGTTTGTGTGTGAGTACTTAAATATATGTAGGGTAATATGGGCCGCTTGTTGTTGTGAGCCACGCGAATATTGGCACAAAAAAAAAAAATCCAGCTGATTGCTTATGTCAAGTTTCTCTCATTTTATACCAAACTTTTGACAAGCAACTGATCAGTCAACACGTGCTTTAAGTTTGTGAGCCAGATAGCATAAAAGGAAGCATCTCCGACCATATAAGGTATATATATTCTGGATCAGCAAGACGAGCTGAGTTGATTTAGCCCTGTCCGTCTGTCTGTCAGTCTGTCCTTCTGTCCGTCAGTTTCTATGCTATCTCCTACCTCAGTTTTAAAGCTATCCTCATCAAGCTTTACACGAAGTCCTTTTGTACTACGCTGCACATTTGTGGGAACCGGCCGGATCGGATGACTATAGCATATACTAGTTTTAGAGAGAAAAACTTTTTTATTTTTAATGGTAACGCCTGCAAACTTCGTGTTTCTTAGTTTACTATGCTTCTCCATGATTCCTCAAAATTTGGTCGAAATCGGACATCGATACAGTATAGCTGTCATAGAAAAGTTGCGTCAGAAAAGTAGTCTTAGTTAAAAAAACTTTTTGTTTTTAATGAAAACGCCCTTATCATTGACATACACTTATTGTATATACTTTTACACAATTCTACAAAGTTTTGTCGAAATCGGATGACTATAGAATATAGCTGCGGTCGAAAAAGTAGTTCGAGTGAGGAAAACTTTTTTAATCTTTAATAAAAACGTCCTTTCTATGGGCATATTCTTATTTTATATACTTTAACACATTTCTACAAAGTTTTGTCAAAATCGGATGACTATGCTTATAGCAATAGCCTTATAGCTGCAGTATGAATGATCGGTCGAAAAAGAAGTTCTAGTGAGAAAAACTTTTTTGTTTTAAACGGGATCGCCTCCAAATTTTGTTATTAACAGTGTATTATGCTTTTGCATGATTTCACCAAGTTTGGTCTAAATCAGACATCTATATTGTATAGATCCCATTGAAAAGTAAGCTTCTAAAAGTAAAACTTTTTTGTTTTCAATGGAAGCTGCAAGGGTATACAAAACTTCGGCCGAGCCGAAGTTAACTTTCCCCTATATTTTTAACTCGAATCCCAAAAGTAAGTATGAAAGAAATATGTATCTTTGGTCAACTGACCTTTTGATCAAAAAAATTGTGTTTTGGCCCAAAACTTTTGGGTTTGTGGCTTCACCCAAAAAAAGTGATTTATGGGGTGTTGTGAGCCACTTTGACAAAAAGTCGGTTTTGACTTCCGAAAAGAATGGTTCAATGATACGCAAAAAGATAACGCACCAAAGAGGTATAAAAAAACATTAAAAAGGAAAGGCAAACAGAAATAAAAAAACAAGCCGGCTGCCGTCAATTTATTTTCACTTTTCATTGAGAATATGAGAAAAATTATTCTTTTTTTGTTAAATAAAGAAAAGCTGCAAAAAAAACCTGCCATACATGCCAATTTTAAGGACATTTCCATTGAAAACAAAAAAAAAAGATGTTCTAACCAAGACTACTTTTCGGATGTTAATTTTCTTTGGGAGCTAAGCTAAATAGATTTTCGGTTTCGACCAAACTTTGTGGAATCATGGAAAGGCATAACAAACTAGGACAAAATTTGGATGCGATTCCATTTAAAACAAACAAGTTTTTCTAGCTAGAACTTTTTTTCAACCGATCATTCGAACTGCAGCTTTTTGCTATAACCATCCGATTTTATCAAAACTTTGTGCAGTTGTGTAAAAGTAAATAAAATAAATATATGCCAACGTAAGGGACGAATCCATTGAAAACAAAAAAGACTACTTGTCAGACTCATCTTTTCTATTTCTACGTTTATGCTATAAAACTCATAGTTTCGTCAGTTTGCAAAATCAAATGTGTTCCTGTTTATGCAGCATTTGTAAATTCGTAAAATGACCAGGGCACATATGAGAAATATAAAAGATCTGTCATCAGCAACGCAACATTTCTTTGGCTGCGTCTCGGTATTTCATGAATTGACGACGAATTAAGTCAACTTTCGGGTGCAAGTCGAATTCATGATTTATGCACGCACTTCTGGCCCATTACATGATATGATTTTGCTAAATGAGCATAGTAAAAACGTAGTATGAGACAGCTATGGTGGAATCATTGAAAAGCGTTTTCAGCAGATAAATCCGATTTACGATTACTGATTTACGACTTGCAATTTCTTATGATTCTCTCTTTTTCAAACGTTAGTTCCTATGACAGCTTTATGCTACAGCCATCCCATCCAACCGGTTCCGACAAATGTGCAGCGTATTTGTTCTAAAATATTTCGTGCAAACGGAGGATATAGCATAAAAACAGACGTACGGTCAGGTCTAAATCAACTCAGCTCGTCAGGCTGATCAAGAATTTATACGGAAAATTTAATAATAGCCTTTGCAAGGGTATAAAAAATCGATTTTCAAAAAAAACTACCATAACCCCTTAACGGATTTACTTAAAAAGATCATTTACTGATACCGATTAATAGAATTTGAAAACAAGAAGAGGTTTGAATTAAAAACACAAAGATCATGTTATCATATTAAATATCTGGTACATATTTCAGTGGACTTTTTTATGAATATCAATAACAATATATTGCTACACTCTCAAAATATCTAAAAACTGGCCAAATCATTTTTAAAACAGGTACAATTTAAGTCTGTTTTTCAGAAATCAAATGTTTTTTTCAAAACAGCCATAATTGCAGGTTCCGTCGAAACTGGTCTGATCTGGTGGGAAAATTGCTAAATTGGCAACACTGCCCCGCACTTGCTCGACTCAGCGAAATGTGCTCGGCCCCTAAGGTCCAGGCGCGTCAATTGCTGTTGTAAGCCTTTCACACAGCCCGAATCAATCCGCCCTTATCAAAAAAAACTCTCTAAATTTACATGCTCTGATAATTTTATTACGAAAACATTTATGAACACAGTTTGAACAATGGCATCATACCTCCCAGATATTGAATGACTGGAGGATTATTTAGCGTCTTGTTTTCTATGGACTGCACCAATTTGATCAATTCATCTAAGAATTCCTGATCATCATTCACCCACGGCAGGCAAAGGGCCGTGTGTTGATCCAAGTCCGAGCGCTGGTAGAATAATTTGTGACAGCCAAAGCACGTATGCTCCTGACACTTGTGATAATACATATAGCGAGCTTTGCACTTCTCGCACTGCTTTCTCCCCGCAAAAGGCTGCTCCTGCTCTAGGAAGTGCTTGAAGCGTACTTTATGAGCGTCCAGGGAATATTTGCTACAGTAACCCTTCTGGCAGATTGAACAGATATGACTCTTGGATGACTTTGTCCGCTGCTCTTGTTTCGCTGTTTCCATCTCCTGCAGTCGCCCGCTCCGGCTCCGACTGAGCCGACACTGATGTTGCTGCAGCTGCAGCTCTACCAGAAATTTTGATTTGCATTTAACACATTGGAACGGCTTGACCATGTGTACATTCTGATAGTGTCCACGCACTTGCTGGAATTTGCGAAAGCTTCGCGCATCCGGGGTCTGGCCATTGTACTGGCATCCTTTCTCGGGGCAATGAAACAATGAACAACGCTCCTGGCTCTGTACCTTATGTTGCTTTAGCAAATGGATCTCGTAGAGCGTGCGAGTTTTGTAGTCTTTATTGGGACAGCCAAATTCGCAGCTAATTTTCCACGTGGGTAGCAGCTCGCTTGCTTCAGGTGTAAAATGGCCAGAGATCTCCATGCTCGCGTCCTCGGCGTCTCTGTTTTGGCGGCCAAGCGCTGTTTGTCAGTGTTGGTAAACGTGTTTATTATTCAAGTCAATGCTAGTGTTCGCAAACGAAAAACTACAAGCGTGCGTGATTTACAGTACGCAGTATGCCTTGTTGTCGTTTTTGACGTTATTTTAGGTATGGTGTATTCTTTCTGAAGTGGGTAACTTTTTTTTCATGGTCTCTAAATACTTTATTTTATAAAGATTTTTTTTTATAAATGTTTAGTTAAAGTTAAGCCGCGCCAAAAATTCTGAAATTATTTTTCCTCGATGGACCGTGCATTATAATGATTTTACGTACAGAAATTAATTGGTTCTTTTTCGACCATGGTTCTTGTTTAATTAAATTTTAAAGTAATAATTTTTGCACATACAAATACATGCTCGATCACATATGGGCATTTCCACAGCACGCACGTGACAATGCACAGTTGGACTTTTAAGGAACCGCGGCCAATAATATATCGCTTTGAGTTATCGTTGTAAAATTTTACCCAAAAATTTAAAAAAATGTTTTGAATACAGTGGACGCTTGCAAATTAGAACCAGTTGGTTCCTGGGGTAGTTCTAATTTCTGAAAAGTTCTAATTTCTGGACGCATTTTTGAAATGTCGTATAAGGCAAGAAATGGCTTCTTTTCTGCTAAATATTGTCAGGCTTCGAAGGGAATGATATTTTAATTAAAATTAATTTGTTTTCAACATTCAAAAAAATAATATTTTATCCATTCATAATTGAGCAAAAAAAAAGGCTTAAATGACTTTTATTTAGAATTATTTTTCTCTTATTATTTATAGTTATGTATCATGCTTACTGTAGTAGTCTGTTATGTTAGTTTGTTTTTTGTTTTCTTTAAATTAGACAGCACAATGTCTTTACGGAGCTCCAAAAGATTAGCCATGTGCTTAATATTATAAGTCTCTCTATTTTAGCACCATATAAGCAAATTATTGACACTTTCCATTGCCTTTTATCGACGTCGGCGTCTTCCTGGTCATCTGAAGCCACATCTTCGCTATTGACTTTCTGTTCCACAAACTCGTCTTCATTCCACATTTCACTATACCGATGGAAATATATTTAATTAGAACCGCGTTTCTAATTTCAGAGCCGTTCAATGAAATAAAAACACTGGTTCTAATTTCTGGAAGATTCTTATTTCCGAGAGTTCTAATTTGTGAGCGTCCACTGTATATGGTAAAAAAAATTGGCTGCATCGGACGACTATATCCTATAGCTCACATAGCACCGTAGTAAGGCTTAT
The DNA here is from genome assembly GCA_018904265.1 of Lordiphosa collinella. NCBI lineage: Eukaryota > Metazoa > Arthropoda > Insecta > Diptera > Drosophilidae > Lordiphosa > Lordiphosa collinella. The sequence goes on from JAEIFV010000049.1 coordinate 557,479, forward strand.
ATGGCGATGTTGCGCAAAAATATTTCCAGCAGAGATAACAAGATAACTATGTATATTTAAATATCTTCTGTATAAATTTGGGGGAGTGTTTTCCCCTCCCCCCTTCCCCCACAAAAAATAAAATTTTTTTTTTTTTTAATTTTTTGTTTTGTTTTTTTTTGTTTTTTTTTTAATAAATATCTCTTTTAACAAACCATTTTTTTTTTTTTTTTTTTTTTTTTTTTAATTAACTTAAACAAATTATTCAAAAATCAATTTGTGAAAATGTTCCAAATTTTGCCATAAAATAGCTATAAGTATTCTTAATCGTTTCCGACAATTGTTTTATCAAGTTTCCCAAACAAAAAAGTGGGACTTTTGGCCAAAATTTCGGCCTACTGGCCCAGAGTGCATCGTTGGAAGTTATTCTGCCTCCGTCTCTTGGCTTAACAACAACTATTCCCATTTTTTCGCGAAATTCCCCTTGGACTCGTTCTTTTCTTTGCAGTACTTTAAGCTTTTGTTCTGCTGATCTTGCTTGCCACATTTTTATTTCCAACTTGTATGATATGTGCAAAAAGTACTCAAAAAAGCGTATAAAGGAGTGAAGAGGTGATAAGCCGAATTCCAAATACTTTTTCTCAACTTTTTTTATAAGACATTTTTCTAAATCATTAATTTTGGTGGGCTTTGCACCGCATATAAAGCATTTCATAGACGACGTATTGCTTAACTCGTTACACACTTTACCATCTTCCTTAGTAAGTTGCAGGCTATGATTTATGAATAATTTTTTACTGGGAATTTGAAATTTATTCTATTTTATTTTTAAGGGGGAAAACACTTTGCGGAAAAAAAAATTTCTACTTTTTTTTTGCATATTTTTGTAGCTTGGATATTCAAAAATATCCCCCTATAAGGATTTTCAAAAATTCGAAATAGTTTAGAAGATATGGGCCTTTTTGTGACCCTATGTTATATAATTTTTGCTTGACCCTCGTATAAAATTTTTTTTTTGACCCTCGTATTTTTCAAATCGTATGTCAAAAACATTTTATAATCGCTTTTTTTGTTGTTTTCCCTTGTAAAAGCATGCTTTTATTTAAAAAATTTTTACTACGAAATTTTTTTGACCATGTCTTGGCGCATTTCGACCCCGATTTCTCGGGAACCAGTCAACCGATTTTCAAATTTTTTTTTCTCGTAATAGCTAACACCCGAATGTATATAAATAAACATTCATAAAAGAAATTAAAAATATTTAACTTGGTGAAAAACCAAACTCAAACTTTAAACGCGTTTATCTCGAAACCACGTTTTTCAAACTGGTGGCCACGATTCAGAGGAAACCAGTGGACCGATTTTGCTCCGGAAGGGCTTATACGACGCAGAATTGTCGTCGCTATCGTCCGGCTCCAACTTTTGGATACCTATATTTTAAGTGTACTTTTTTTTACACTACACTATAAAAATAAGGCCAAAAAAAATTTTTTGTTTTCAAATGTCCGCCATTTTGTCAAAAATATTTTCAATTTTTTCGGAGGGCCGAACGATAGCCACATTAGTTCTAAACATAACCGCATTTTTCTTTTTTTTTCAGATCATCCCAAGTGCTGCAACCATGGTCACCATGTGGGCACCTTTTTTTTATTCATCATTTTTCGGAGACCGATAACTTTCTGAACGGCCCTCATATTGACAAAAAAAAATTTCGTTTTTTCCTTTCATTCATTAACTATTTAATAAAAAAACAAAAATAAAAAATCTCTAAATGGAATTTTTTTAAAAACCATTTACTTTTGCTCATCGCAAAGTGTGTTCCCCCCTTAAAGTAAAGTTCTTCTTCAACGGATAGTGTGTCGGTCTCCTTTTTAAATTTAAGTCTGCCAGTCAGATGCTGGTCTAGGATTTTTCCATATTATTTTGGAGTCACTTTCAGTTATAAGCTGAAATGGGACGTACGATGTTACAAATAGACATCTATCATCGTCATTCGGTTTGAAACCAGTACTGCCATAAAAACACCATTTTCTAATTAATGTTAATGTGTATTCCGTCGCAAATTTGACCTTGAAAACAGTAAGACAGCTTTAGTTTGAATATACACAAATCAGCAAATATCAGCAGCTACACTGAACATTTTTATTGCCTTAAAACATTGACAAATACACTGATAACACTCATAAGGGGGGGATCGGGGGTAACATAGCTAAAAGTCTATTTAAAATTGAAAATGACGTTCACAAAATACACAAAAAAAGTACAATCAAACAAAAATACACAACAAATAATAAATCAGTCAAATTAATTTCACAAGAAGAATTAATTAAAGTAAATACCTGTAACTTTAAAATTCATTTTAAATAATTGAGTTCGGACCTCTCTAGCGAACGTTTGACCACTTTGAAATGCAATTTTGTTTTGACGAAAACCTAACTTAACGCCGCTGCAAAATTTAACACGTGTTCACGCTTTGCGTTATTTTTTTTAAAATGTCCCGTTAGACTTCCGGAAAAAACTGATTTGCCATTAAGAAATTTGGACAATTTTGAGACAATTTTTTTTACATTTTGACTAAACATTTTTAGATGGATGTTTTTAATTCCGGCCTATGGGCGCAACCACTGTGCAATGGTACGCATTCATTAACCTTCATCATAAAGAAAAACAAAGGAAATTTAAAAAAAAATTTGTCCCTATTGATTTTTGAATATCATTTTAGAATCACTATTTTCAATCTATAAACTGAGAGTTGTAGAAAGAGATATACGTGATGTGACAGAATATGGAAGTGGGTTTTTTTGCTTTCATAAAAATGCAAAAATTTGCGAAGCCCGTTCGAGTTTCTTAATACATTTAATTTTAATACGAGATGCAATTATGTTACTATATAATTATAGCTGATTCGTTGAGATATAAATGTTGGTTTTTTATATTTGACTCACTATAATGCGTTACGTGTTGTGATAAATTTTTCTCTATGACTATTTGTATAGTTTTTTTTATAATGCAAAGCAAAAACTTAACTGTTAAAACTGTTAATTGCAATCACATAGTTGGTTATGGTTTCTTAAGCAATCTTTATTCACGCTATGTACCCTTAGAATGATTTTAGAAAGTAATATTCAATTAAATCTAAGGGTACTTTTTTGGGATAAAAACGTGCAACAGAACGCAAAAATTAGAAAAATGGTGATTGCTCGACTTTGTATTTGAAAATATCGAAATGGGTTATAAATAAATGAAAGAATGGCTTATACTAGTTCAATTTAATTGTTTCCAATAAAATGATGATCAAAAATAGTGTTTTTAACAGGGATACTGACCTGTTCTGAACCGAACCAAACCGAACCGAACTGCCTTTTTTTAGCTGGTGAGCCGAACCGCAAACCGAACTGTCGTCCCTTCAAAAATGCTGAACCGAACCTAAAACCACAAATGAAAACGGTTCGGTTCGGTTCAGTTCACTAACGAGTCTCAAGACGCGCAAATTTTGGGAATTTTGATCGAGCTGCTACGATACGTCCTTATTGATACCGGATTTATGTAGCACCCAACCATTTTGAAACATGAAATTGTCCACCGACCTCTGAATATGCCTGTCGTAAGTTAACATTTCTTCTTTGGAAGTTGATCGATTTTTTTGCGTATATCATTTTCTTTACGGGACGATACTCTCATTAGTCTGTCGAGCCTCTATTAAAATGATTTCATTATAGACAAAGCAAGCACATTCAACTATTCAAACTTTTCAATTCTCTAGGAATTTAGTATCGAAACGGTCAAAAAGTCAGATATTACTTTAGAAATCATTATATTTCAAGTATTAAAGCAAAAGTTCGGGGAAAAGACGCTATAGGTGAGCTTTAATATTTTAAAAAGTTTTTCGGTATAAAATAGCTTTCTCTGAGAAAATTTTTAGTATATAAAGGATTAGCTAGACCAAACAGAGCTGGTTCAAACTATAACCGGGGGTGTACTACCTCTTAAAACCAGAACTAGTATTTTATAATGTGTTCGATCCAACTTTATTTTTCATCCAATAGTACGAGGTGTGTTCAAAAAGTATAATTTTGTGTTTTTTCAAAAATTATTTATTTATTCATGAATATCTATTTTGACCCCTTCAAAGTAATCCCCATGAGATATTATACACTTGTGCCAACGGTTTTTCCAATCTTCGAAGCACTTCAAAAAATCATTTTTTTTATCTTGTTCAGCTCCTCCTTCGATGCCGTCTTTATCTCGTCAAGCGTAGCGTAACGTCGTCCTTTCATGGGCCTCTTCAGTTTAGGGAACAAGAAAAAGTCACAGGGGGCCGGGCCAGATGGTGCAAAAGCCAATTTTTGTTCTTCCACAAATCCGGGCGTTTCTGGCGGATTGCTTCGTGCAAATTGCGCATAACTTGCAGGTAATATTCCTTATTGACCGTTCTTCCCTGTGGCAAGAACTCATGATGCACCACGCCCCTGCAATCGAAGAAAACTGTCAGCAAAACTTTCACATTCGACCGAACTTGGCGCGCTTTTTTCGGTCTTGGTTCGTGCGGCAGCTTCCATTGAGATGATTGAGCTTTGGTTTCCACGTCATAACCATAAGCCCACGATTCGTCACCAGTTATGACCCTCTGGAGCAAATTTGGGTCGTCGCGGACAGAGTTTAACATCTCATTAGCTATGTTCATGCGATGCTGTTTTTGGTCGCAATAGAGCAATTTTGGTACGAATTTCGCGGCGACCCTTCTCATGCCCAAATCATTGATAAAAATCGAATGGCACGAGCCAATCGATATGTTTAGGTCCTCAGCAACTTCTCTAACCGTGATTCGACGATTGGCCAATACCATTTTCTCCACTTCATTAATTTTTTCGTCTGTTGTTGAAGTGCTCGGGCGTCCGGCACGCTCTTCGTCGTTCACATCTTCTCGGCCTTCTGAGAACATTTTGTACCACCGATAAACGTTGCTTCGGTCCAAGGTAGCTTCTCCGTATGCCACAGTCAACATTCGGAATGCATCCGCGCACTTAATTTCGTTTTTCACACAAAATTTGATACAGGTTCTTTGATCCATTTTTTTGAATAGGTAAAAATCGAAGACGATCCAAAACACGTGCTAGCAAAGCAGCTGTCAACAATTAAGTGAACATTCAAAATGGCCGAGCTTGTCGGCATAAGTGAGAGACATGAGTACCAACATAACGCCACAAAAAAATCGAAATTCGAATATACGTAACCCGCGAAAATTCAAAATTCGCGATACTTGTTGAACACACCTCGTATGTCCCACCTAGGCTTATAGTTTTTCAATCTTCTGCAGCTTCAAAAGTCCAAAACAATTGCTATCTGAACAGAGGATATTTTTGAATGTTAGACTTCACAATGGGCTTAAAGCAGTGGTGTCCAAACTCACACAATGAAGGCGTTTGCTTGTGTGCGAAGCAGCGAAACACGTAGGCAAGGTGACGTTTTACTGCTTTACACTAAAAAAATAAAATGCGTGCGATTCAAACATAAAACAAACTAAAATTTAGTTTGCACGCACGCACGCATTTTATTTTTTCAGTAAAACGTCACCTTGCCTTTCTGTTTCGCTGCTTCGCACACAAGCGAAACGCTTTCATTGTGTGAGTTTGGACACCACTAATTTATAGAATACACATATTCTCTCTCTCTATATATGTTTCACTGCGACGCCGGCAGAATTTTCAAATTTTGGACATCGCTGGATTAAAGGGATAGGGTTTGGTGGAATGAAGGGTAATCTTAGAACAAAACGAAATCTTTTACTTGTCGCAACTTCAAAAGTCTAAAAAAATGACTTTCCGAGAAGATTTCAGGGTAAATTGCGACGTTATACTCAACAAAAAGTTTAAGAGTTGACATAAGGTGAAATTAAGGCCGATCCAACAAAATAATGGAGTTTCTGACACGTTATCGGACTGCTTTTCCTTCGAAACTTCCGAAAAATATCTTTTCGCGCAGACTTTAGAGCAAACTGGGACTTCATACTTAAGAAATGGCTTAAAGCTTGAGACTCGGCCAAAAAAACAATCCTTGAACAGAAATGCGTTTTTAAAAACTTTTGGACTGCTTTACCTTCGAAAGGATGAAAAGAAATAGGTTTTCGAACAGAATAAAGCAAAATCCTTAAGGGTTTATATTTGGCGGGAATAAGGGAGATCCTTGAAATAAGTTTCTGTCATTTCTTTTAAATATAATTATGAAAATATTTGGTCGTTTAACTTAAGGATAGGCTTTAAGGGTTGAGATTTTAGAGATCATAAATTGCGTTGCGAATTCCTTTCCCGCGCAGATGTTAGGGGAAAATCGGGCTTATTTGCATAAATAGAAACTGCCCTTCATTAAATTTATAATGAAGACTGAACCACTGAACCGAACCGAAGCCGCGGTTCAGTTGGTTTCAAAAACTATGTAATAAACCGAGCCGGTGGTTCAAAAACTATGTGAAACCTTGTTTCCAATCGGTTTGCATCCCTGGTTTTTAAGTACATTAAATTTTTTGGTGTCGTTTAATCTTTCTGTGGAAATGCAGACTTAGTGGTCGTACAAGTGATTTTGTTTGCTTTTACTTTTAGTGACTAATGGTTTTTGTGGTGAAAACCCCTAAAAGATTTAGCAAACTGTATGTGGTCATTCAACAAAATGAAAAGCGCCGCAGGCTCGATTTAAAAAAATAGGGAAAAGTTAACTTCGGCTCGGCCAAAGTTTTGTATATCCTTGCAATTTGTTTTTCTAAATAAGACTACTTTTTGGACCTTACTTTTCTATGGGAGCTATACTATATAGTTGTCCGATATTGACCAAACTCAGTGGAATCTTGGAAAAGCATAACAAACTAACAATTAAATAATAATTCAAATTTTTACTATCCAAAACGTCAATATGTGAGAAATAAAATTTTCTAGAATTTTATTTTCACTGCTTTTCTTGTATTTTGTCACAAAGCTCTTCATTTAAACTTAATTTAAAAAAATATTTGGTCCTAAACAGAAGCCTAAAGGGCCAAAGCCGAGCTTCTCTTAATCTTTTTCTTTCATCTTATTATTCTTAAATTTCTATATTCTTGGCATTTTCTCTCTCCCTTTCCTCCCTCTTCGCGAAGTGAGCCATCACACAGACTCCTCCATCATACGCTCCATGACATCCAACTTACGCTCCTCGACGTCCAATTCCAGATGCATCAGTCATATTGCTGCTGCTGTTGAAGTTGCTCTCCGAATCCGAATACCCTTCTTCAGTGTATCGGGAGAAGTCTGCAAAAAATTCTTTTGTTATATACAAAGTATTTTTAATTTTCTAATATTCTCGCCTATACTGGCAACTGGGTCAATTACTATATACTTAGACACATTTCAAATAAAGGACCCTTTTTCAAAGTGCTCCCAGGTGGACGGGCTGTCGCCTAATGGTCCAACTTATGCCCGCACCAACCTTTGAGACATAGTTGTAGTTCAGACATTTATTAGATTCTTTTGTTGTCATACCTGTATTTTCGGGTCTGGTGTCTCCTGTTGCTACAAAATTCCCAATCTTGTCATGCACTTAAACTGAAAAAATAATTAAACTTACCAGCTTGTTTTGCGATGGCGATTTTTTTTTTTGCGCTAAAATTTTATACGTTATTTTTAGTTTTTGTTAGTGGTAGCACTTGTAACGATTCCCTTACGATAGGCAATATTATCGATACCATGACGAGTCACTGCTCAAAAAATCACGGATGCAAAAGCATTCAATTTGGATGCAACTTGTTTGCCACCACTAGCCCCTTTGATTTTTGTATGGCAGGAAGGTTGCATCCGACACAAGAATTCAGGAATGTAAGAATGTGCTGTAGTGAGAACCGGACATTAGACTATGCTGCGCCCAGTGTGAATAGGATATTAGTGAGAAAAACTTTTGGTTGGGAGACATTTTCATTGAAAAAAACATGGATATTGTCTCCCAACTTTGTATTTATTGGTTTTCTATGCTTTTTCATAACTCATGACTTGACTACCCTTTAACCGATTGTTTCCAATCCTTTGGCTAGTCGATAATTAATCCTGACTACTAAATATGTCCACAAGGATCGAGCCTTCTATCTTTAAAACTATGGGAGATTTGACGTTATTACGTAATTGTGGTGGCGGGAGGGGGCGAGTCAAAAATTGAAAATAAATTGGATCTGCCTGCCAGTAGCTGTGGCTGCTAACACTGATCAAGAATTTATATATTCTTTATAAGGTCGGAGATGCTTCCTTCTGACTGTTCAATATTTTTGCACGAGCTTAATATACTCTGTGTACCAGTGGTTCAGATTATAGCTATGGAACAATTAAAAAAATATATAAAGAAAGTTTAAGAAATCCCATCATGCACTCATAAAAAAGTCCCAAATTAGCCCGTAAAATTAGAAATTCGCCTATGAAATCCGTCCTAAGGCTGCTCACCATAAAATTTAGAAAAATAATTTCTAAATATTATGGCAAGCTTTTCTTAACCAAAGGGCTACTTTTTTTAGAATTAGAATCTCTTTCTGAATCATAGAAAACTATTTTCTTAAAAAAAAAATTTTTTTCTAATATTGAGACAAATTTTTCTTAATAAGAGAAAAGGTTTCTTTTTTTAAAATCAGAAAAAATTGTTTAAGACCACCGGTTCAGGTTCAAGTGCCACCGTCCAGATCCACCCCGTCCAAGTCCGCCGTCCAGATCCACCGTCCAGGTCCACCACCGGGTCCACAACCGGGTCCAGGTCCACCACTGGGTCACGACCTGGTCCAGGTCCACCACTGGGTCCAAGGTCCACCACCGGTCCCGGTCCAGGTCCACCACCGGTCCAGGTCCACCGGTCCAGGTCCACCACCGGTCCAGGTCCACCACCGGGTCCAGGTCCACCACCGGTCCAGGTCCACCACCGGTCTAGGTCCAAGTCCACAACCGGTCCAGGTCCACTATCGGTCCAGGTCCAAGTCCAAGTCCAGGTCCACCACCGGTCCAGGTCCAAGTTCACTACCGGTCCAGGTCCAGAGTCCACTTCCAGGTCAAGGTCCGCTTCGCTTGAACAACACCCCAGCTGTTTTGATTAATTTTTATTAAATAAATAAAAATTTTCAGGGACTAACTGTCGCGCGCAACGACGGCGGCTGCTTAGACGGTTAGGCTATTTCACAACGTTGAAGTGGCACGTCTGAATGGGCTACTTATATTTTTGCAGTGGAGCAAAAATTCCTGATATCTAACACCTTTTTTTCTAAAAGCAATGGCTACTATCGCCATATTTTTAAGAAAATTAGTTCCAGAAAATTTTCCTGTGTTTAAGAAATTACAGTATTCTCTTTATTCTCTTATTTCTATTCTCTAAAATTAAAGGTTAATTTTGCCCTATTTTTAAGAAAAAGAAAATGCGCCCTAATTATCAGAAAAATCTGGCCTGTTCTTGTTTTTAGAAAAGTTTTTTGTAAAAAAAATTTTTTTTATGGCATATTTTCTTAGTTTTGGAAAACTTTTTCTGTTTTTAGAACATTTTTCTAAGTACTATGGCAAGTTTTAAAATAAGGCGATTTTCTAAAATACATGGCGAATTTTTTTCTGAGTGTGCTATAATTTTTAAAGTGGCTGTACTCAAAATTTATTATTACATATTATCTTTCAACTTCCCCTTAGGTTGTTATTTGAGGCCACCTGCGTTTAAGCTTGTCTACTACCTTTATACGTCCACTTTCTTTGATACTACTTGGATGGACGATCAGCCAATATAACACGATGCACTTTTTCAAGGAATTCCTTAAAGGAAGAACTATTCATCTAGTTGAATCAGTTGATTAAAGATTAGGGAAACTCTTCGTATTCCTCGTTTGTACAGCCATTGCTATTTATCGCCAGTAATTGATATTTCTTGCTTCCCACATTGTTGCGGAAATTGCAATCAGCATAGGATAAAGTACCCTTGTCATTCTGTACAAAGTCTTCCAACATCTTCAGAAAATTATGCAAAATAATTGTCTCATCTGCACGTAACTGCGGACTCCGTGCAACATTTTCAAAAATGATGAAGTATTCATCGCCATGTACAGTTCCTGAAAAATTGAAGTCATTATTAAGATTTTCACTCTAAGGAAAGGAAACACCTACCAAAATGCACGTCAGTGCGATTGGACAGAATCTGACCAATACCCCTTTCTGCTGGATTGTCATAGACAAAGGCATACACAGGACTCTGACCATGCTTGCGATGCAAATCCACTGCCATTTCTGTGCTGTTCTTAAATAGAATATCAGTAAACATCCGCTGTGCATCCCAATAGCTGTCCCGATTTAGTTTCCGATCTCCCAGATACTTTTGTCGTAGTTCACTAGAATATTCATCCATTTGCCAAATACTTTCCATTGCATCTCGATAGAAAAACAAATATGGAGCCCAGTCAAACCAGCGATCATTGAGTTCGTCTAACATTTCCTGACCATTTTGGGGATTCTTTGCTAGCAGCAAGGCAGCATTGTAGCCACCATCTTCTGTTACATATGAGACCGCCCAGGGAATTTGTGCAAATTTTCCGCTTTTAATAATTTCTCTGGGGGTCTGGGTGAGAAAAGCATTTGTGGCATTCGCAGGCTCCACCACAGGTCCGAATGGGGTAAATGGCACATAGAAAAATACCAGAAAATGACGTACAGCACGCACTATATCTTCCACATTCACAGATTTCAGGCAAGTTTTGAGTGCAGCGGAATTGCTGACTTGGCCACAGTTCACATGACGACCCAACTCAAATGCTCGTCTGCGTCCACCTTGCTGTACCACCCAGGGATCCAAGGCATTGCCACTAAATGAAAAGGCCACCTTTGCCAATTGCTTAAAATCCTCTTGCAACAGTTGCAGATGCACTGAGGCTCCGCCTGCTGAGTGTCCCAGTACCAAAATGTTATCCGGCTCTCCACCGAAGCTGGCAATATTCTGCTTGATCCACTGCAGAGCTAAACGTTGATCCTTTAAGCCAAAATTACCGGGTAAGTCGGTGTCGCCTGTGCTTATGAAGCCCAAAGGTCCCAGTCGGTAGCTAATCTTTACCAGAATCACAGCTCCCTCACGCATTATGTACTCATGTCCGTTTTGACTGGCTCCACCGAACATGAATGCCCCACCATGTATATGAGCCACCACAGGAAAGCTGATCCGGCTCGAGTTCTTTGGCTTGTAAACACTTAGAGTCAGGCAGTCCTCGACTCCGGCTAATTTGTTATCACCCTCGATGAACTGATCCCATTGCATGCAGAGCACAGGCGGCTGACTGGCATCGAAGGTTTTCTTCCACTCGCCTTGAAAAGGCTGTGGAGCCTCAAAACGTAGTTCTCCAATGGGTGGCTCAGCATACGGTATTGACTCGTAGCTGAGATAGTGGCCCTTATCACGACCACGCAATTGTCCATTGGACAATTTTACCAAGAGCGGATCGTCTGCTATTGCTGCCAATCCCGAGCAGAGCCAAAGGGCTGCTAGCAAACTCAACCTTATCATGCTACTCTCTAAGTACGACTGGCGAGAGCAATAGTAAATGTAGCTCATATGCAACGGCCTGCCTTATCTTCGCGCCAGTGAACCCGCATCGAACATACTTAATCTCTCAAATAATTAATCGTTCCCAAGATTAACTGAGCCGCTTGCATACACGAACTGGAAGCGAGAGGGCAGTTTAAAGTTGGGTGTTCTAGAATTTAAACGAGAGCGAAAGTTAAATTTAAACGAGAGCGTAAGTTAAAGTCGAACCTGCCCGACTTCGATATACCCCTTACTCAGGGCAATTAGTGTTTAATAGCCTTTCCCTATGTTAATTAACAGAGCATTAACAATAATGTGACCATTTCATTATTATGTGAGCAAAAAGTGCATGTAGCACCAAAAAGTATGCAACGTTTTTATAACCTTTATAACTCTGCCATTTATTATCTAATCTTTATGAAACTTTCAGAGATGGTATTTATTGGGCACATACACTACACTGCACTGAGCTTGATATCCTTAAAATTGTTGGAGTTATGGCCAAAATTTGAAATAAACTTTATCTGCGTAGGGATAATAGGAGTCCACATACAACATTCTAGTCTCCGATATCGAGGTGTTCAGACGGACAGACGAACATGGCTATATCGACACGGCTGTTAATGCTGATCAGGAATATATATACTTTTTGGGGTCGGAGACAGACGGACATGGCTAAGTCGACTCGGTTGTTAATGCTGATCAAGAATATATATACGTTATAGGGTCGCAAATGCTTCCTTCTACCAGTTGTATACTTTTTCACAGCTTCATGATCCCCCTTTTCCCATTTTTAATGGGAACAGGGTATAAAAATAGAGGAAAGTTAGCTTCGGCTCAGCCGAAGTATGTATACACTAGCAGTTTGTTTTTCTAGATAAGACCACTTTTCGGACCTTACTTTTCTATGGGAGCTATACTATATAGATGTCCGATTTCGACCAAAATTATTTTTTTGGCATTTTTGAAGGCTATTCCATTTAAAACAAAAAAGTTTTTCTCACTAGAACTTCTTTTTCGACCGATCATTCAAACTGCAAAAACTTGACAAACCTTTGCAGAATTGTGTTAAAGTATATATAATAAATATATACCAACGTAAGGGACGTTTCTATTGAACACAAAAAAGTATTTACCACAAGAACTAGTTTTTCGAAAGATCGTTCCTATTAGAGCTATATGCTGTCATCCAATTTGGACTAAAATTTGAATAATTGTATGGGAGCATACGAAACAAATACATGCTAGTTTTGAGGACATTTCCATTGAAAACAAATCAAGTTTTTCTAACTAAGACTACTTTTCAGACTCTACTTTTCTTTGACAGCTATACTATATAGTTGTCCGATTTCGACCAAATTTGGTGGAATTATGGAAAAGCAGAGTAAACTAAGAAATACAAAGTTTGGTGGCGTTTCCATTGAAAACAAAAAAGTTTTTCCCATTAAAACTAGTTTTTCGACCGATTGTTCCTATGACAGCTACATGCTATTGTCATCCGATCCGGCCGGTTCCGACAAATGTGCAGCGTATATGTACCAAAAGACTTCGTGCAAAGTTTGGTGAAGATAGCTTTCAAACTGACGGAGGAGATAGCATAAAAACAGACAGACGGACAGACGGGCAGGGCTAATTCAACTCAGCTCCTCGTGTTGATCAGGAATATATATACTTTATGTGGTCGGAGATGCTTCCTTCAATGCGTTACAAACATCCGGACAATTTTATAATACCCTCTGCAAGGGTATAAAAGATATATGCCAACGTAAGGGACGTTGGCGTTAAAAAAAAAAGTTTTTCTCACAAGAACTAGTTTTGCGACCGATCATTCCAATGGCAGCTAAATTAGAACTGTGTGAAAGCAAACCAAAGCAAATTAATAATTAATAATAATAATAGATAAATAATTGCCAACTTAAAGGACATTTCCATTGAAAACTAAAAGTTTCCCAACCAAACCAAATAAATAATTGCCAATTTTAAGGACATTTCCATTAAAAACTAAAAGTTTTCCTAACTAATGCTTATTTCACACAGGCAAAAATTTTGCACAAATTTCGGTACAATTTTAGCTAAATAAGCCTAAATAGTGCACTTTTTAGACATTTTTGAGCAAATTATTTGTAAATGGAACCATATTTAGCAAAATTTTCATCGAAATTTGCGCAAATTATTTGCCTGTGTGAACTTAACTTAAGGCTACTTTTCAGACACTACTATATAGGTGTCCGGTTTCGTCCAAACTTGTTGAAATCATGGGGAAGCATAGCAAACTAAAAAATACGAAGTTTGGATGCGTTTCCATTGAAAACTAAAAAGTTTTTCTCACTAAAACTAGTTATTTGACCGATCGTTCCTATGAAAAGCATATGGATCAAAGCAAATACGTACATTGGCAATTTTACCAATGAAATTGTTATATTTACATATATTTTTTTTTGAGTGTATACAGAAAAAAAAAACGGCGAGAAAAGATAAATCTTTTTTTTCTTAGAGTAATCCTGGCACGAGCTTAAAAATTCAATATCGATTTACGGGGAAATTCGACTCAATTCAACCTTTTAAGGCTTGACGCAATACTTTCGAGCTTGTTTCATTCCATATGTGCTTACTTCAATCCCTTTCGAGATCACAATGTTCAGAAATTAGGAACGATAGCAGAAAAGTATAAATAGCCCTTTAGATATGCTGCAACAATCATGTGCTATGGTGGTGTGCGATGAAATACCATGCCATTCGTGTTCAGTGTAAAGCTGAAAGGTTGTGAGTTCGAGTCCCAGACAAGACAACAATAGTTTTTATATTTCTTTGTTTTTCCAGAAACTTTAAACCAAAACTGGTGTCGGTGGGGTGTGTCCTATGGAAAATGGAGGAAGAGAGGAAAGGTAGAGGAATCTTTCTGAGAGCCAATTAATCTCAATAAAGCTTAAAGTAATGATCCTGCTTTGGGATTAAATTGAGCTCGAATTTTTTGATTAATTTAATCTTTATGCGGGATAAATTTTATCTTTTCAGGATTCCAAAAAGTGAGATCAAATCAATCTTTTTTCGGATCGGCTTAAGAATATCCGGGAATACCCTGTTTTCAATCCTGTTTCGGATTAATGTACTATAAACCCGTTTGGATTGATTTTTTTTTGAGTGTAGTTACACTTACATAATGTAACTTAATATGAATATGTACCCTCAATCTAAATTATGTTGCCAATTCGAAGGTAACCGAAAGTTTAGAAAATAAAATTAGATACAAATTTGATAAAAAAACAAAAAAAACTCAAATCAAATCATGCCAGCATCGTTCTTAGCGAGATAGAAAATAAATAAATACCCATTTAGAATGCCTTTTGCTCCACAAGTATAGAAATAATATATGCATATGTTATGAACTTAATGTGATTACACAAAAGTATTCACGTGTTTTTTTTTTACAATATATAAAATAATGATTACATGTAACAGGTTGATAACCTGTACCTAAAGAGTTAATAAAATTATATGACATCAAAATACTTATCAGTTTATATAGATAGTACACTTTGTTATAAGGTGTTTAGTATTATATAAATGAAATAGGTAAATGGTCCGACTTTTTCTAGATCTCCACAATTATAGGTAAATATTTGTCGATTAAAGTCTGGTAATAGGGTCACAGTGCATCAGTATCAGGTACCACCTTGCTCGGTGTACAAATCATAACGACTGCAAGCGAAGCTATTTTTGTTTAATCAACATAATATTCTCCAGCCCATTTACTTACTTGAAGATCACCACCCAATAGACACTAGTCACACTTCCATAAAGTAAGTTAATATAAATATGTACCCTCAATCTAAATTCAGTTGCCAATTCGAAGGTAACAGAAAGCTCAGCAAAAATATGAAATAAGAATTTGATAATCCTTTTGCTCCACAAGTATACAAACTATTTAAGGGCATATGCACAGAAAGGTCCACCGAGACCAAAAAGTTAGAAGTACTTAAAAACACTATGTTTTATCATATTTTCATAGGGAAACAATCAAAATTAACTGATGTTAGCCAATCTAACAATAACACAGTTCAACAAATATTGGGCACAAGCGGGCCGGAGAATGAAATTGGCACCGCTCGACGGAGGTTTTCAAGCTGAGCACAAGTCAATTTTCTAAATTTCTCTAGCTCGTCAAGTTTTAAAGAAATCAATGGTCAAAGTTGTTAAAAGTGCCTAAAAAGGCAATCCATCTTAATCGGTATAATGCGCATGAAATTTAGATGCATAGAGGGATCTTTACTCTTTATGTGGCAACAAACAAAACTCCAGGTCGATGGTCAGAAAACCGTATATAAATTAAAAAAGAAGTTTACTTTTTGTATGTTTTAAGCAAACAAACGAACCTGATTCTTTTGAAAATTGGTTTCTGATTGTTTTATTATTGTTAATAATAAATGTACCGCGAGTATGCTATAATGCACCGGTCTCCTTTTGTTACGTTTGAGCAAGATACTCTCCAAAGAGTCTGCGAGGGACCACG
This sequence comes from Lordiphosa collinella, assembly GCA_018904265.1. Taxonomy (NCBI): domain Eukaryota; kingdom Metazoa; phylum Arthropoda; class Insecta; order Diptera; family Drosophilidae; genus Lordiphosa; species Lordiphosa collinella. Next base: position 573,506 of record JAEIFV010000049.1, read on the forward strand.
ACACATTCTGCTTCAGAGAGTGGGACAATTTAGCCGCGGAGTACGGAGTGCGACTGAATTTGGAAGATACCGCGTCTTGGAAAACTTGGGCTAGAAACATCACCATTAAAATGCAGGCAGCATATAGGATCCAATTTGTTGAAGAATCCCAGAGAAGCTCAGAGCGACTGATGTATAGGCAGCTCCATTACGATCTGGGTGAGAATAACTATTTCTCTGATGAGGTTTCCATTGAAGGAATACGCAACATTTTTATGGCCAGAGGTGAAATATTGAAATTGAATTTCATACCAAATGTAACAAGGAGTGAAACAAACTGCCCTCTGTGCAACTTGAGTGAGCTTGAAAATATCATTCATTTCATGGGAACTTGCCCCATTCTACGAGAACTCCGGCTTTCAATTTTTGGAAAATGTACCCTACGACCTCACGAAATAGTTGACATCCTCAACGGCGCGGACTGGAATAAGCTACAGAGTTATGTAATTAGAGCCTTAGCTTATAGAAATAGAATCTTAAATGGATTATTTTAAAAATTAAATTATTTTTATACTGTAAATTCTTTATATATGATGAAATTCATGTTAGCACTCAACTCAAACCCAAAACGCATGGCTGAACGATCTGGTATCTGGGGACGACCCGGGCAGCCAGATGTATTAGGCTTCGTGTGGAGGGTACGAGGAGGTGCGCGACAGACGGTTTTTTAAACCAAGTCGCCATAACTTAATGCATTTAGTTCTTATTTTTTATTTTGTACATCCTACCATTGTTCATATAATTTTAATTTATTTTCATTACAAAAATAAAAACTACTACTACTACTACTACTACATTCTGTTCAAATAGCTTACGAGGAGGTCCTTGGGAGGCAAATGGTCAATTTGGACAAATCGTGGTCACCACATTCAGTTTGTAGTGGGTGCGGCAACACAAGTCCCACACTTCGGACGTCGACCTAGGCGCCGAGGAGGCCTTTCAAGCTTTAAACCACCCTCAATAAAAAAAAAAAAAAAAAAAAAAAAAGAACATAAGGATGCCCTTCAAAGTCTTAGCACGTTGGAGAGAGCATTGTGATCATTTAAAAGATTGATTCTTTTTGAGAAGAATCAAAAATCACATTAAATTTCCCACCGTATAGTCTGTGGATCTGCCATCATCATCATCTTGTCAAGGTAATGGAAGCTGAAGCTTTTAAATTTTTCATCCATCAAACGATGAAGAAATTCTTGGGGAAGAAATCAGTGATTTTAATGACGTGAAACCAATACCGAAGAGTCAATCTGGATCCATTATTCAAGCACTGTTTTACGATTTGGCTAAATCTAAGGTAGAACTACTGAGGTCAAGATTAAGAGAAAGGAATTGTTCGCAAGCTGATGTCCGCATTTCTGCTCGTCGCCGTCGGGATGAAAAGTTCTATGATTTTTTCCAACATGAACAAACGTTGTGCTACTGCATTTATATTGATGGTATGATGGACAGAATGGGTATAACGCATGATTCAAAATGGTGGCGCCTTTTTATTGATTCATCTTGCAATAGCTTAAAAGCGGTGCTTCTACATATTGGGAATACCCTTCCATCAAACCCCATTGCATACTCAACCAATTTGAAGATAATTGTAAAATGAAAAAATCGAACAAAAATCATCAGTGGCTCATTTGTGCTAATCTGAAAATGGTATCCTTGGTTATGGGTATGCAACTAGGATTTATAAAGTACGGATGCTTTCTTTGCCAATGGGACAGTCGTGCACCCAAGGACCATTTATAAAAAAGAATTAGGCTCTCCGTAGAGATTTCGCTTTTGGGAAACAGAATGCCCCTAGCTTAGGCAGAAAAAATCTATCTAGCACCTCATCATATCAAACTTGGAGTGATAAAAAACTTTGTCAAAGCTCTTCCTACGGATGGACGGACCATTGAGTATCTAAAACATATCTTTCCAAGACTCAGCAATGCGAAAATCTGTAGGTCTGCAAGAATTTGGTAGGTCTGCAAGTACGCAAATTCATGAATCAAGATGAGGACTTCCAGAAGATATTAAGCGCTGTAGAAAAAAAGACGTGTGTAATGATCTCTCGCTGACTCTTTGGTGAGTATCTTGCGCAAACGTAACAAACTGAGTCCGGTGCGTTATATCATACTCGCGGTACATATATTATTAACAATAATAAAACAATCAGAAATCAATTTTCAAAAGAGCCTACTGACGCATAATCAGGTTCGTTTGTTTGCTTAAAACGTACAAAAAGTAAACTTTTTTTAAAATTTATATACGGTTTTCTGACGATCGAACTGGAATTTTGTTTGTTGCCACATAAAGGGTAAATGCATCTATGCATCTAAATTTTCATGCGCATTATTCCGATTAAAATGAACTTTAAATATATTTTTGAAAGTTGCCTTTTGAGGCACTTTTAACAACTTTGACCATTGATTTCTTTAAAACTTGACGTGCTGGAGAAATTTAAAAAATTGATTTGTGCTTAGCTTGAAAACCTCCATAAAAAACTTTGTGATTGCATTTAACTGTTACTTTTTGCTCTGCATTATAACAAATCATATCGATATTATGATGGAAAAACATGTCACGTGCGCGATGTCACGTATCGAATACTATTTAGCTTTCTAAGAAAAAAATAATAAACATTTTTCAATCAAACTAATTCTTATATAAAGTGAAACAGTACTTATATGGTCTAAATCTCCATTTGAAATATATTCAGCGAGTCATGTTTGACTATGACGCAAGTAGATTGCCACATATCCTGACGAAGCAAATAATTGGATAAAATATATTTTGGTATGAGGATATAAAGAGGCTGTTACAACAATGCGACTTACAACTTGTCGAAAATATGACGAAATACTCGTATCAATGGTGCCAAATGAGCGTACGGCTCTTAACGAAATTAAAGGAAAACAAGGAAGAAAGTCGGTTAAGCCCGACTATATAATACTCTGTACCAACGAACATAAATTTTGATGCTGCAGTGGCAGCGGTAAACAGCGCTGCTAATGCGCTGCTGCAGCATACACTCTTTTGATTATATCTCGAGAACCGTTGATCCGATCTTTATGATTCCTTTGGGAAAATCGGTAAAAAAATTTTGATTAGAATATATGTCCAAAAGGTTCGAACCTTCTATCTATTAAACTGTGGGAGCGGGAGGGGGCGTGGCCAAAATTGAAAATAAACTTGATCAGATAGAAGAAGCATATGTCCCATACATGTCAAACCTCTATCACTTGCCATCTCTGAGATCTGTGCGTTCATACGGACTGACAGACGGACAGACGGACATTGCTATATCGACTCGGCTGTTGATGCTGATCAAGAATATATATACTTTATGGGGTCGGAGATGATTCCTTCTGGCTGTTACATACTTTTGCACAAACTTATTATACTCTATGTACCTTTGGAACAGAGTATAATGATCGAAGTGACCACATTAATAGTGCAATATCCAGCGAAAGTCGCATATATAAACATCTTGATTTCACTAAAGGCGTTACGTACTGTGATGATAAATATCAGAGGAAAATTATAAGTTGGATTTTTAAGGCTCGAGCTGATCTTTTATGGCTAAATGGAAGTGCTCATCAATCAGGAGATAAAAACTGCTCTCTATGCAATTTAAAGGAAATTGAGGACATACGTCACTTTCTGGGAAGATGTCCAGTACTCAAAGAATTTCGCTTGATGTTTTTTGGAAAAATAGTACTAAATGAGGCAGAAATAATATCAGCATTAAATGGAGACGGGTTTAATAATTGGGTCAATCTGGCAGGATATGTAGAAAAGGACAATTTTTATAGAAATCGTATTATAAGCGAATTTAATTAATTGTGTGTGGATTGAAATCCATGCCGGTGTATCCATATCATATTTTTTTTAAATAAATATAAATCTATCTATCTATCTATACCAGGGGCCGGCAGCTTGCTATCTGGCGTGCATACGAAAATTCTCAAAGCAGCGCTGCTTCCACACACACGGTATAAACTGTTAAAGCTCCGCTGCGTTACGTGTTCGCGACGCAGTCGTTGCTACTGGAAAAGAGAGAAATTTTTGCGCTGCTCTCACACACACCAATGCTAAAATGTGAATGTATTTCTTGCCTCCCTCTGATCTATACAGTGAAATTATATAATTACTCTACTAAAAAATTTGGCAGGTTTCGCTGAGTTCTGCACTTATAATGATACCAAAAAATACCACTTCCATTTTTGGTCACGTGTGTATCGTTTTTTGATTCGCTTTATCTTGGAACCAGCACTACGTCTGCAATCAACTTTACCACTAAATAAAGTGCTTCGAAAGAGCTATAAGTTAAAGTAGCAGAAAAAAAAAAATTAATTCATTTTATCTTTTATTCCGCTTTAATTGCGTACGACGATCACGTGCGTCATCATTGAAATACCCATATGCATATGTTATGTACTTAATATGATTACACAAAAGTATTCTCGTGTTTTTTATACAATATTAAAAATAATGATTACATGTTACAGGTTGATAGCCTGTACCTAAAGTGTTAATAAAATTATATGACATCAAAATACGTATTAGTTTATATAGATAGTACACTATGTTATAAGGTGTTTAGTATTATATAAGTGAAATAAGTAAATGGTCCGACTTTTTCTAGAACTCCACAACTCCAGGCAAATATTTGTCGATTAAAGTCTGGTAATAGGGCCACAGTGCATCAATATCAGGTACCACCTCGCTCTTGGTGTACAAATCATAACGACTGCAAGCAAAGAATATTTGTTTAATCAATTTAATATTCTCCAACCCATTTACTTACTTGAATATCAGCACCCATTTCTTCGTCTCCTCATCCTGTGGTGCTTCCAGGTGCCTGTAGTCGCCGCCATTGTGCCAGGGATAGAACGAATGGAAGCGTATTATGTTGCAGGCCACATGGGGCAGCTTGGTCATGTTGTGCTTGAGCACACTGTACATGTACTCATCGTGACCCCAGGACATGAGCAGATTGTCTATCCCGCAATTGGGCTTATACATTCCATACTTAGTGTTGTACTTGGGATTATTGCCGTCGGGGTTGCCCTCGAAGCTGTCATTGCGATAGACAATGCTATCGCCCCATTTACAGCCCACAGCGAAAGTATCACCCACCACCGCCCATTGCGGCTCATCGTAAAAGGCCATTATTTTGCCCAGATCATGAATGAGGGCGGTCAGGTGCAGCCAATCGTGTTCAGGAAATTCGGCACGGGCACTTTCAGCTGCCTGAAAAGCGTGTATAATATTCGGGAGATCCAGATCGGGATCGGACTCATCGACTAGATCGTTAAGTTTCTCTAAAGCCTCACGCACGGTCATCTGAATGGTGTTGAACTGAAGCCAGCGATCACGGCGTCCTTAATTCAGAGGAGCAAAATATTTATAGAAATTCTAAGATGATGTGTCTATCTAAAAATTACCTTTTACAAAATCCACCGTTTGATTTAAATGCATTTGACGATAAGTATGTCGCACACGCTCCTTCAAGGGATCTGTGGTGTCTACGCTATAGTCACGGAATTTGGATGGATTCTTATTGGCAAAAGACAGCTCTGGCCGCATTAGCTCCGAAGGATCCATCAAATGGATCTGATGCTATTAGAACAAACACACAATTTTTAGAATAGTGCTTTAATTAATTTCACTTAGTGTTTACCTCTGCAAGGATTCTCATTTTGTAATAGGATTACAGACACGTCTAAGATAATATAAAGTAGGAACAAGTAGTAGTAACGTTCACTCGGCTCAACGTAGCGCTATTGAGTTGCTGGCCGGAGAGGCCCCCTATTTATATAGATCTCCCTCTGTTGGAAATTCAATAGAGAATCACAATCAAACCATTGCCATATAGAACCTACTCACATCTCGCTTCTATATGTTTTCTAAATGATTTATAGCACTTGTGTTGGCTTTTGAAACAGCCCCTCTGTGTCATTCTCTCACTCTCGCTGTGGCCTGCAATCAATGTTCCAAGTAAGCCTTAAGTAAGCACTTTTTTATGGGCAGAGGAGCAAGAGCAGAGCCTACATAAATTTGAGGTGCTTGATTTTTATCAGAAGACTATGCTTCCTTTATGACTGCATTGGTCTGGGGGTCTTATCTTTGAATGCATTGCATTGCACTTGACCGATACTGATAATTCTATATACATATTTTATATTAAAATTAATAAATGACTCAAGTGCAAGGCCGAACTGATAGAAATACAGAGCTTGATATATTTTAAATGCACGCTTTATATATTTATAAGTGATTGGGACCTAAGAGGGCCTACTAAGACAGATTATATCTTAAATGAAGCGGAGATGCTAGCAATTCGCCTACCACATTGCATCTGCAACATTTTATGCTCAAATTACCAAGGACCATTTCCGAAAACAGATTCGTGTTTAGCGCACCAAAATCATCTCGAAACATCGGCAACCCTCCAATATTCTGGACCTTGTTGCATTGTGTTTAGAATTATGAAAACATAAACATTGCCCATAGCTCGAGTATTAACCTTGAACAGCTCCCGGAGCGCAACTACAAATCGTTCTAAATTCGAATGAACTTGCGAACCTCTAATAGCCAAAAACCAATGCCAAGCTAATCTAGGTAAACAGTCATCAAAACAAGAATAATAAAGCCATCAAGGGGGGATTGCCTAGAGAAAAGTTATCAGTACATGACGTAGATTCGATTGGTGGCACGTGGAGTGTCAGATCTCGTTCAGATTGTACAACTGTGTGCCCAGTTTGGGCCTTTGCACTGAGTCGTAATATTCAATTCCCAGCGATCGAGCTTGGCGGGGTGTCAATAAATCTTATCAATTGCCAGAGGTGCGATTCAACTAATGCTCCCAAGAATCTCGTATTGAGCCGGTCATGGAAAATTTCATCATTTCTGCTCTCATTGGCGTCAATTTAGAATAGAATCAATAGCGATCGGAAGCTGCGCAATTGTACTATTATCTTTCACAATTCTCCAATGAACTTTCTATTTAAGCCACTAAGTATCAAACTAATATTGTCTAATACTTAGTCCATTTTAAATGAATTATTAGCTTTAAGTGAACTAAATCTCATTAATGGACATGACCTGCTTATTAAATAATCATAAATCAAGTCTATATATAGCCGAGAGATCAAAAGGACCACCCAAATTTCAGTTCCGAGAGAAATCTCACAAACAACGATGATCAATCGGTTTTGCATGAAATATTAATAATATAAGTGCAGTAAGGACTGGTTCGTATACCACCACTACCCAGTTCCTAGCTTTAGTAAGTTGCTTTTGGTGCTCGATTGCCAGGCCCCACTGAATTAATAAATCATATTCGTGTGTTTGACTTTCGCCAGACGAACTCTTCGAAATTGTATTTTTATTCTGTGAGTTTTTGCTGATAGATTTGTGCACATGCTTGCAATAATTCATTAGGCTCATCTGACAGCTGGGGTCAATTAAGGCAAGCAAGTCTGGACTTCAACAGTGACTGATAGTTGAATACGCTGGACTTGGACTTTTACATAGCAGATGGGATGTGAGGTTTTCAATGAATTTCTGCGAAAGTGAAGTTAACTGAACTTTATACATTAAGATGGTTTATGAAAATTTCAGAGATAATAGATTATAGATACACTATACTACAAAATATGGAAAATTGTTGGGGTAATTCAACATTTTTTATTGCATTTTTATTTTACATTCAAAATTTGGTTGCTCTAGCTCTTCTAGTCTTTGAGATCTAGGTGTTCATGCAGACGAACGGACAGACGGACATGGCCATATCGACTCGGTTGTTGATGCTGATCAAGAATAAATATACTTTATGGGGAATCGGAAATGCTTCCTTCTTTAGTAGTAGACTTTAGTAAATCCTTTTTATACTCTGTACCAGAGGTACACAGAGTATATTAAGATTTTGCATAAGTGTTCGTCTGTCCGTATGAGCAAACAGATCTCAGAGATGGTAAGAGATAGAGGTTTGACACGTATGGAACATATGTTTCTTATACTTGCAGGCAGATCAAGTTTATTTTAAATTTTGGCCACGCCCATCCCGCCCCCGCAATATCGAAAAAACGTCATATCTCCCACAGTTTTATAGATTAGAAGGTTCGTACCTTCTGGACATAATTAGTAATTGGGATTCTTTATGGATCCGCCAAAGAAATTGTAAAGATCGGATGAACGATAGTCGAGTTATAAGGAAATCAAACAATTATGGGCAGCAACGGTCGCAACGGTGATGGGCAGCACTTCACAGGTACAGAGTATATTATGGTTATTCTACGAGTAATCGGTATTAAAACACTGAAGTTATATCTGAATCAGTTTTGCTTGCTGGAGTAGGGGGTCTAGCTCTCCCAGCTATCGCTTGCGTGCGTGTGTGTATATTTGTGAGTACACATTCGTATTCACAGAGAAAACAAAATTATCAAAAGGATTTCTCAAAACACATTGCATAAATCAAAACTCTTGATCAATTCGAGCTATCCACAAATTAATAATCTGGAAACCTCATAGATTTTTGGTTTTTGACGTATAGTTCTTAGGGTTACGCCTACAAAAAAGGGTATAATTAGATCGGTAAACCCAAAATTTTAATTTTTTGATCAAAATTGGCGATTTTTTTAAGAATCTTAAAAAAAAATTTAAAAGAACTAGACAAATATTTTTAATATTTTTGTTTTTTCTCATTTAAAAAAAAAATGTTTTTCTCCAAAAATTTTTTTTTTTTTAAATTTTAGTAAAAAAAACTTGTTTTTCAGTTTTTTTTGTTTCATATTTCGATCTTCTTAATATGCATTTTAATTGGTAACCGGTTAGAACTTGAAATAAACGAGTTTTTGAGTAAAATCTCATTTAACCGACCTTTTGGGGTCGTTTAGTTAGCATAGATTGGCATGAAAAATGGCTAATATCTCCAATCGGGCACAATTGTAGCTTTTATTTTTTTTAAATTTGTTTCTTGAATATAATCTTTAACTTTTTGTGAAGTCTAATCTCTGAGCACCTTTTTTTTTAAAAACTAAAGCTAAATATTAAAAATTAGGAAAAAAAATGGAAATTAATTTTTTTTTCTAGTTTATAAATTCCTATTTTAAAATAAAAATTTTGCCCTTTTAAGTAATTTTTTCCATCTTTTCAAAAGTTGAAAAATGTTTCCACTTTACTAAGCTCCTACATCAAGAAAAAAAATGTAAAACTCTTTCTTTTACCTTATTAAATAGCTTGACCTATTCCTAATTAAAGTGCATCAATAGTTTTGCCAAATTCAACAACTCGTTATTTGATTTTTGCAACGAGTTTTTGGAAAACGAGCCACTGTGCGCCACGTGTAATGTGCGCCACGAGTAGAAACGACAATCCTAAACGAAACGTAGTTCACCCTGCTAAACCTCATACGAAAAATGTAGAAAACAGCAAGTTACACTTGGCATGTACAAAAACTACACTAACATGTAGAAATAAAAAAGTCAACGATGCATGCAGAAAAGTTAAATGCTGCGTGGACTAATGCAAAGGGTACATGAAAAGAGAAAATAAGCGTTTTTTTTAAATATTTCTACATATTTCATTGAATATCACACGGAAATTTAGGTTTTATACATTAACCATTAGATATTAAAACATGCGCGAGTGGAAATTCTAAACGAAAAATTAAGTTCAAAATCATAATAGAAAAGTTATATTTTTAATTTAGACAACTGTTTTCCATACGTGACAGAATGCTACATTTAGAAAATCTACACGATACGTGTTGCTCTTCGTCGCTTCCCTTTATAACTGTAATTTGAGGCATTGCCGCGCGAGTTGTTAATAGTCGTATGGGCTAAGATGCAATTGTATATAAATTCCCGAGACAGGGTAAGTCAATTGTGAGTTTAGATCTCAGACAAGGTAAAAAAAATTTAAAAAAAATTAAGTTGTACGTATTTCAGAAGGAAGACCTTGACCTCTTTGTGTCTCTTCCTCCCATTCCTCCCCACACCATCCTCCAGCCCACATTCCCTTGAGTATATATATTTTCTTTTTATTTTTATACTCTGTACCAAAGGTACACAGAGTATATTAAGTTTGTGCAAAAGTATATTACAGGCAGAAGGAAGCATCTCCGACCCTATAAAGTATGTATAAGTTAATCCTTTGCAGGACAAAACAGCAAAAAAACGAATTTTTTGTGACCGAGGTATTTAAATTATAAGTGCAAAACTACACAGAAAAAAAATTGTCAATATCAATTTAATATGGGCTGGTCAAGTTGATATTTTGTCAAACAATATTATTTTCAGATAATTTCTAAGCTATAACCTGTCATTTTGGCCATAAAGATAAAGGGACGCATAGACAATGTACAGAAGGAAAGAGACAAATAGTATTACATTTCGAAACTTCAAGCAACCTAACGAAATATTTAAGTAGGCCCTGCGGCGCGAGAGCACACGCGTGCCAGATGGTGGTGTACTATTAAACGCAATGCAATTCGTGTTTTATGCAAAGGGCCGTGAGTTCGATCCCCAGTCAAGGCGGCAAGGTAAACAAATATAATAAAAATTATAAATTGTTGTTTTTCTATTTCCATAAAGTCATAAATAATACTTAGAAAGGGGTGGGAGCGCAGGGGAAGTTTTGCATACCCTTGCAATTTGTTATACCCTTGCAGAGGGTATTATAAAATTGTCCGGATGTTTGTAACGCATGAAGAGAAGGAAGCATCTCCGACCACATTAAGTATATATATTCTTGATCAGCATGACGAGCTGAGCTCATTTAGCCTTGTCCGTCTGTCCGTCCGTGTTTTGTCTGTTTCTATTGTATCTCCTCCGTCAGTTTTAAAGCTATCCTCTCCAAACTTTGCACGAAGTCTTTTGGTACATATAGGCTGCACATTTGTTGGAACCGGCTGGATCGGATGACTATAGCATATAGCTGCCATAGGAACGATCGGTCGAAAAACTAGTCTTAAAGAGAAAAACTTTTTTGTTTTAAATGGAAACGCCTCCAAAATACGTATTTCTCAGTTTACTATCCTTTCCCATGATTTCACTAAGTTTGGTCGAAATCGGATGACTATAACCTATAGCTCCCATAGGAACGATTGGTCGGAAAACTAGTTCAAGCGAAAAAAACTTTTTAGTTTTTAATGAAAACGTCCTTTTTATTGGCTTATTCTTATTTTATATACTTTAACACATTTCTACAAAGTTTTATTTAAATCGGATGACTATAGCATATAGCTGCAGTATGAATGATCTGTCGAAAAAGAAGTTCTAGTCAGAAAGACTTTTTTGTTTTAAATGGGATCGCCTCCAAATTTCGTAATTAACAGTGTATTATGCTTTTCCACGATTTCACCAAGTTTAGTCGAAATCAGACATCTATATAGTACAGATCCCATAGAAAAGTAAGGTCCAAAAAGTAGCTAGAAAAACTTTTTTGTTTTCAATGGAAGCTGCAAGGGTATACAAAACTTCGGCCGAGCCGAAGTTAACTTTCCCTTTTTTTTTTTCTTGATTACAATTTTTGATTGATTTGATAAAATGAAAGCTCATTCTGCCAACCAACAAAGGCAGCTCAGCAGCAGCGCGGTCGTGTTGAGGCGCAGCCATTCCCACGGAAAGGGTCGCAGACATTGTGTCAGCACTTCCGGTAGAAGTTTTGGCCATGTTGTGCAAGCGGATGCGCATGCGGGATGTTGACATTGCATTTGCTTGTAGAGCGGATAAGCGTGCGATATTTTGTTGTTTTTGTATTTATTGTTGTATGAATATTGTTGGCGTTAACTTATATTCTTGATCAGCATCAACCGCCGAGTCGACTTAGTCATGTCTGTCCGTCCGTCTGTCAGTATAAATAGAGATAAGAGATAGAGGCTTGGCATGTATGGGACAAAAACTTCTTATACTTGCAGGCAGATCTAGTTTATTTACAATTTTTACCGCATGTAGAAATGGAAAAGCTAAACGTGGCATGTAGCTTCGCAAACGTAGTGGGTGGGTAGTCTTGTAAAACGTGTAGAAATCTTAATATTCTTGTAGTTTCTAAATTTTTTTCTCTGTGTGGAAAATTAATGCATACACACAAAATCAAGGGTACAGGGTATTTTTGAGTCGGGGCACTCGACTGTCGACTCGACTAATGAGTAATACTCACCATGCCCGTTGCCTAACACAGTGCTCCTCAACATCATTTAGGTTTGACCAAAATAACGTCAAAAACTGTGAATGCAGTTTGATTAGGAATTGAGTATAGGTCATAAAACTGTTTTCAGTGAAATCGTAGCTGATCGCTTTTTCGAGATATCATCGAATTAGTTTCACTACAATTCGAATTTAAAAAATTTTTTATGGTCACGTTCTATTTGAAATATGAATTTTTCAAATTTTTGTGTTGGTACACTTACACTTTAACCCACATCTCAATTCACAAGTCATAGACTCGAGCAAGGAATAAATCGAGAGTTTATTGAATTTCCAATAATCCAGTAGAACATTGTTTTTAAGTCGTCTTGGTAGTTTTAGATCTATGAACAAGAAAATTAAAAAAAAAAAATATTCGTTCAAAAATCTATGAAATTTTTTATTAAAAGTCTAGGAAAAATATTGAAAATTTACAAAAACTATATTATTAATTTTTCTATTTTAGAATCGCACTTCTACGACAAAATTAAGGAATTGGCGGTAAAATCTATTGATATATACCGAAGCTATTACAACTTGAGTGCAGGTGCTATCATCAAAATAATTCAATGTAGTTGCTAGACAGCAATTTTTTTTGGTTGCTGTGCTTGATTAAAAAATTTCGTTCAGTAATATAATTTGATCAAGATCCTTCGATCGAGATCACATGTTCTTTAACTTGGAACGAGACCGGAAAAGTATAAATGGCATTTTAGACATGGCGCAACAAGCTGTGCGATGAGATGCCATTCCATTCACATTCAATGCAAGGCTGTAAGGTTTTGAGCTCAAACCCCAGACAAGACTTAACCAATTTGTTAATTTCTTAATTTTTCAGAAGTTTTAAATAAACCAAAACTACAAGTGTGTGGATCTGTCTTGAAGAGTATAAGGATGCCCTGCGGAATAGGCGGTATGAGGAAAGAAAGGAAGAGGAATCATTCTGGGACCGCAAATTAATCTGTACAGGGCTTAAAAAAAACCCATTTCCAAAATACGGTGGCGCAAGGGGCGTGGCAAAAATTATCTGCCTGCAAGTATAAGAAGTGATTGTCCTATACGCGTCAAACCTCTCTCTCTGTGATCAGTTTGTTTATAAGGACAGATAGACGGACGGACGGATGGGCAGACGGACCGACGGACATGGCTTGTCGATTCGTCTGTTGATGCTGATCATGAATATATATATTTAGAAAAAAATCCGTTCAAAATCTACCGAAATCAAGACCATTCGATGACTAAAATCTCGTTTTCATTTTGGCAACACATTGGGTTCAATTTTCGAACGATTTTGGAACATTTTTGTGAACCTTTTTGGTTATAATATGTGACTGACTTTAAGATATTTACGATATTCAAACTAGCAAGTTTGAGCCGGCTTGAGGTCATGTTATGTTTTCACATTACATTTATCTTCAAATACAACACGACAAAGGAGGATGGTCAATTGGAAAGGAGGCTTAAGAACCTCCCGGTTTTATCAATAGAGCAGAAGCAGCGGGTTCCTCATGCCAGCATTGATATAACACTTTGGGAATTTTAAAGCAGCATACGTGCAAAACCAACACCAGAACACCAATTGTACATACTTTCCGAACGAAACGAACGAAAAAGGAGTCCGCTTGGGCTGCATTTTGGACCGCAGTTTTTTTCATAGTGCATATACTTTAAAGGGTCGCAGATCTGCCTGTAACTTACTTTTGCAAAAACTTTATATACTCTGTGTACCTTCGATAAAGAGAATAAAAAATCTAGATTTAAATTGAGGTGCTAACAGCAGCATTGCTAAAAGCTTTTGGTGGAAAACCACAGCTATAAGAAGGTTTATTTTGATGGATCCCCGCTTAAGGCCTGTTCTCAGGACCGCGGAAAATAAATTTTTATGACGAAAACTATAGAAAAAAACGCAGGCGGAAACTTTCCTCCGCTGCATTTATTTTCTGTGTTCTGAGGAAGCAAAAATAAATACACAATTTGCCTATCGATAGTAAAAAAGCTGATGTCAGAAAATAAATAAAGCGCAGCCAATTATTTTAACGTCAAAAATGGAAAGAATGGAGGGAAAAAAGCAGGACAACAGAAGGAAGCGTACGGAAAGTTTTAACCGCGAGGACAAAATTGCTCAACTGAGTTCCGACCATGTCTGTGGGTTATCACAGACAAAAAACACTTTGACCACATAATAGTAAAGAGTTCGTCGGAAAGCGTTGGCGCGGAAATAAAAAATGAAGGTAAGTTTATTCTATTGGACTTAATCGCATTAATTATTAAATGACTTTCAGCTAGAGACTGCAAAAGCGCTTGGCATTCCCTCAGAGATAGTCTGAGATACCATCGCGGCAAGCGCACTAAGAGTGGAAGTGCGCGTGGTCTCCAGCTGGAGCAGCCACAGCTCAGGGACAATGTCGATTGGGAATTTGCTCAGCACATGGGGTTTCTCCCCGATATGCCTTTGGAGAGACAGTGAGTCATATTCAGTCATAATGTTTTTCAGATTGCATATAAAATGTTATTACTTTCAACACAACTGTGTCGCGATTTCTGGAGAGAGCTTCATGTAGCCCTGGAGAATGCTCCAGACGAATGGACTATCTTTTCGTTGATAGCAGCCTTTCTTCATGGAGAATGACTTGTAGCCGAGTACATCTGCTGCACACCTGATTATTACATTTATTTACAACAGAGGTTTATTAATTATGTACATCTGCAGAAGCATTTAAAGAAGTCCCAGCAGAGATCTCCAGTTGTTGGGCATCATTGACTCAACGAATTGCTCCACAAGATGCCACCTAGCGTTTTTATGGAAACGGAGATTTAAATAACCAATCTGATGTATGGGAAGGTGAACCACATGAGCAAAATGAAAGTAATTAAATAAATTAAGCAAAAATCGAAAAACGGCAAACTCGAAATAAAGTTTACAATGAAATTACTAGCTTTTCATCTACTTAATAAATTTTTATTGCATTTAAACACCAGCTGAATCAAAAAGCCCAAATGTCTTATCTATGCAGCGGCAAGGCTCCGGCTGAAATAAAAGATCCGCTCGGCGCAGTCAGGCTGCGAGATCCAAACGGCTTCTGATGCGCCTGTGCAAAGGGGATGCATCGCCCCAGCAATGAAGTCTCGCCATCAAAATATCAGAGTTCCTGTTTATTTTTAATGAACCAACGGTGTGGCCGTTTCTTTATTTTGTCATTTTTTTTTTGGGAGGTGGGTCAACAACATGGAAAATTTTGCGGAAGGATTTAGGTGTGAAGCCTTTCAAAATACAGCTGGTGCAAGAATTGAAGCCGAACGACCTACCGCAACGTAGAATTTTTGGTGAATGGGCTCTTGGAAAGTTGGCCGAAGATCCACTTTTTACCGAAAAATTGTGTTCAGCGACGAAGCTCATTTTTGGTTCAATGGGTACGTAAATAAGCAGAATTGTCAATTTTGGAGTGAATATCAGCCAGAAGCATTGCAAGAGCTACCAATGCATCCAGAAAAAGTCACAGTTTGGTGCGGTTTATGGGCTGGTGGCATCATTGGACCGTACTTCTTCAAAGATGATGCGAATCGTAACGTAACTGTGAATGGTGAGCGCTACCGTGAGATGAAATCCAACTTTTTTTGCCCAAAATGCAAGAGCTTGACTTGCATGACATGTGGTTTCAACAAGACGGTGCCACATGCCACACAGCACGCGCAACAATGGACTTATTGAGAGGCGAGTTCGGTGAACATTTTATTTCACGTTCGGGACCGGTCAATTGGCCGCCTAGATCGTGCGATTTAACGCCTTTAGACTATTTTTTGTGGGGCTTTGTTAAAGCTCATGTCTATACAGACAAGCCCGCTTCAATTGACGCATTGGAAGACAACATTGAAGCATTTATCGGACTAAGCGCATGGACCATTTGAGGCGCAGTCACGGTCAACATTTGCATGAAATAATCTTCAAACATAAAATTATATGGACCGTACTATCGATTCAAATAAAGATTTCATGCATTTTTCTGAATTTTGTGTTTTTTTTAAAACTTTCCTATAGCTCTTAAAAAATCACCCTCTACATACAGCCAACGCTTTTTAACACTCCGAAGTTTACTTCTGAGACTTTTTACTCAGGGGAAGTTCTCTGGGGAAGTTTCAAACCAATTTAATAGGTGTTATTTCGCACTTCTTCTTAAAAATTTAAAAATTGCTAGAAATAGATAAACATAATTTTAAAGTTGCTAGATTTATAGCTAATAGCATTTCCAAAAATTTATAATCATTTTAACTTTCAAAATAGCTAAAATGGCAACACTGGCTGGCATACAACTTTATGTGCTGCAACTTCTTCACCTATCCCGACCAACTCCACCTCCACAAAATAAAACCGAAATTCTACCAGGTAAAAGTTGCAACAAACTTCTCACCCAAGCCACGGCGAGTCGCATCCACACCTTGAACATTTTACATTTAATAATTTTTATTAAAATTTTGCTTATTAATTGCACTACTTGATAGTGAGGAGGAAGGGCCTCTTCCCTTTTGCAGCTCATCGACACAGGCCTCCTTGAGCCACTATTTATTTATTGAAGCACTTGAACTGTGGTTATAACATTTGGATACAAACCAGCGCTCCTTGACTCTAACCCTCACAAACGAAAGAAATTTTCTGAGTTGTGTTCTTTATTGATTTATGTAAATTAGTTTACTTAACAGTAGAAATACTTTAAGATGGGGTCTTGCTTGTAGCGAGCATTTAAAATCACAAAATAAATACATAGGAGGGGACGGAACTTAATAGAGGACCATTAATAGATAAGGAGGTGGCATCAACCAAGTACAAACATGCAAACATACATAATTTAACTAAATAAAACACAAACTATGCAGCTGGCAGGAGCCTCATTAATTGTGAATGAACATTTCAAGCTGCTGACAAATTTATATATTTGTATGTACGAACGTATGTTCATACCGAGAAACACATGTTGGCTGTGTAATTCAATACCAGTCCACGAGCCATTCTATTTTGGTTGAATAGTGGGCACTCATATTTAACCAGTAATTAAGATTAAAACTTAAGCGCCATATAATTCATTCAGCCTTCCTTGAGCACCTCCAATTAAACGCCGCTAAACACGTAGGCAAGGCCAAGGCTGCTTAGTAGGGCAACCCTGGAGTAGTCAGTCCTTCTATCAGCTTTGTTTGCTGGCTTCACTAAAGGAATTGCATCCATTTTGCCCTCCATAATTTTCTCCGGCACGGGCATGTATATGACGCGATCATTCAGAGGTTGAATGGGACGGAAATTGTTGTTTAAATGTTCATCGTTGGCGGTTAGTTGACGGAAACTATTTAGCTGGAAAATATAATAAGCATTCAATAAATAGTTAGTTCTGTTAGTGTATACATTGAAAAAGATAAAGATACAGCTTACCTGCATCTCGGATATGTCTATGGGTGTGATAAAATCAATCCATGTTACTTCCTCGCTACAGGGCGGAGTGGTCAGAGATCCAATGTAGCTATAATAGTTTATTAGATCAAATGACAAAAACGATCTTAAGGACAATGGCGCTGTGTAATTCACAGATTTGTCCTTTCTATCGATCATTGACAGCAAATGTGAAAATTCATCATAGTCGGAATTGTGAAAGCGTATCTAAGAGATAAGCACAATATTTATAAAAAAAATTATACAATTTCGCTTTGCAAACTCACATTGAAAAAAAAAGCCATAACAGCAATTCCATGATCCTTCCCCAAGGCACTGGCAAAATCTTCGTACTCCAGATTTCGCATTACCACATGTAGTTCAGCGGGAAAAGCCTTATCGTTAATCAAATCCTCACTGCCCACGCTACTATTTTCTCCCCAATGGAAGTGAAACTGTTCAAATTGATAGCCAACCGGCGAAAGTTCAGCCAGAGGACCACCACGTATACGCGGCACTTTACCCTCGTCGAAGCTCATCTTTACCAGTACAGTGTGACCGTTGTTGGTCAGCTGTATGCCCAGGGGGATCTCATCAAAATTGATATACACTAGGGGCGGAAACCATTTCTTTTCCACTTTGGCCACTTCAATGTTAATGGGACTCTGATGTTTGCCACTGCAACGCTTGAAATTATCACTCCAATGTTCGGGTCCATGTTGTGATTTCCCATATCCAAAGTCTTGGGTCTGAACTACGGAAACTGCGAAAAGGGGAGAAGATTGGTGGAAAGTGTTAATTGAATGCGCAAATTGTTTAAACAATCAGAGACGTCAGCGTGTGTGAGCGTCCCTGTCTCCGTTTGATCAGTCTATGTATCAATTAGTAGCTGCTGCTATTTTTGTCCATAGCGAAAGCTAAAAATACTCCAATTTTTGGCCCAAATTTGTTATCCATTTGTATTAGTGATTGTTTGCTTTAATCAGGGGAATCTAGTTTAACTAGTTCCCAGACGAAAAGTTGTTCATTTAATTAGCATCTATTGAAGTTGACAGCAAAGTTCAGTGCAATTTCTGCGGAATGTTTTCATGTGACAAATTGACCAATTTAATATTTACATTTAAATAACTTCCCGCACATTAGGTACGAATTATTTTCTCATCAATTTAGGAACTACAACAATAAAACACAAATATGTAAAATGGATTGCTGGCAAAAATTCTAAATTATATATAATTTGCAAGTGTCACACAATTTATTAAATGACACCACAAATTGCACAGTTATATTGAAGTATTTTGTGGCATATTTATTATTTATAATCATGGATTAATTACGGTTTCGATAACTGTTTTGACCTGTAGCTATATTTTGCTTACGGTTACATTAGGTTAGGATTGGTAAAAGTAGGATTCTAAAGTTATTTTTTGTTCTGTGTTGAACAAAAAAACGCTGAAAATATCCAAGGGCCATGAATTAAACAAAGGCCAAAATGGTATTACCTTAGGTCAGATATTTACCATCACTCCATAAGAAAAGTGTTAAAACCAGTTGGCGACTTTAAGAACAGATTTGCGAGCATTCTTTGTCTATTTTGACTAAAGAATAAACAAAGAATTTTTCTACTTATTGAAATTACGTAATGTTCTGGATTCAAGAACGTTTGTTCTCATTTCAATAATATTAACGGTCGCTCTCCATAGAATGTTTCGTACTTAAATTTAAGTAACTCCACGAACAAAATATACTTGAATTTTTTAGTGCGAAACCGATCGATCTAGAACTCTGCCATAAAAATAAAACCAATCTTAGCCTAGGTCTGATGTTTTCTCATAACTAAGTACTAGTAACTTACGTTACCTGTAGGCGACTTAAGCTTGCAAGCTTCAATAACACGAAAACAGTAACACTTAAAAAAAATGTCTCAACAAATAAAATGCCTAAAATTCGCTTTAATGAAAAGTACAATCCAGACTGCAAGGCAGGACGGAACTGAAGCCGAATCGAACCTTTCTTGAATTATTTCTTAAATAATTATACCCTGTTATCATTAAAAATGGGAAAATGGGGATCATGAAGTTGTGAAAAAGTATGTAACAGGTAGAAGGAAGCATTTGCGACCCTATAAAGTATATGTATTCTTGATTAGCATCAACAGCCGAGTCGATTTAGCTATGTCCGTCCGTCTGTCCGTATGAACGCGTCGATCTCAGAGACTATTAGAGATAGAGCCACAAATTTTTGCGTTTAGGTTGGAAAATTCCTCCCCCCTTTAAGCGCAAAAAACTGTCAGAGCCACAATTTTTTTTAGTTAGACCCTCGATACTTTATATATACTAAGTACGGCCCAATATCTATATATTCTGAAAATTACAATAAGATCGGACAAAAAACACCGAAGCTATATACGAATCAATTTTGCTTGTCTTACATTGTCAGTTACCGCGTGCGTCTGCGTGTATGTTAGAGTGTGTGTGTATGGGTGAGTGTATTTGTATTTGTACTTATTAACCTTCTTCCTAACGCTGAAGTAAACGGAGTTACTTAAATTACTAGCATTAGTCACAATAGCACAATATTGGGTATTAAAACAGATGTTGCTGGATTTAACTTAACAATTAACATTTTGACACAAGAATTCTTACAAATTATTTGATTGAATATTGAATAGTTAAAACTCTTCCCCATCATTCAATAATTAGATTTTTGATATTTATTATTAGATTATAATTAATTAGCTTTAAGATGAGTTATTATGTTTCGTTTTAATAGCGGTACACATCTAATTGTTTTAATATTATTGGGCAGCATATTCCAAAGTCGGACTTGCTTGTGTTGAGCTTTTTATACCCTTGCAGGGTATTAAAAAAATGTGCGGATGTTTGTAACGCATTGAAGGAAGCATCTCCGACCACATAAAAAATATATATTCTTGATCAGCACGACGAGCTGTCCGTCTGTCCATCCGTCCGTCAGTCTCTTTCTATGCTATCTGCTCCGTCAGTTTTAAAGCTATCACACACCAAACTTTGCACGAAGTCTTTTGATACAAATACGCTGCACATTTGTCGGAACCGGCCGGATCGGATGACTATAGCATATAGCTGTCATAGGAACGAACTTTTTTTTTTTCAATTGAAACGCCTCCAAACTTCGTATTTCTTAGTTTACTAAGCTTTTTCATGATTCCACCAAATTTGGTCGAAATCGGACATCTATGTAGAATAGCTGTCATTGAAAGTAGAGTCTGAAAAGTAGTCTTAGTTAGAAAAACTTTTTTATTTTCAATGGAAATGTCTTCAAAACATAGCATGTAATTGTTTTATATGCTCCCACACGATTCTACAAAGTTTGGTCAAAATCGGATGACTATAGCATATAGCTGCCATAGGAACGATCGGTCGAAAAATTAAATCTTGTGAGAAAACCTTTTTTGTTTTTAAAGCAAACGTCCTTTACGTTGGCATATATTTATTTTATACAAAGTTTTGTCAAAATCGGATGACTATAGCATATAGATGCAATATGAATGATCGGTCGAGAAAGAGCACTAGAGAGAAAAACTTTCTTATTTTAATTGGGATCGACTCCAAGTTTCGTAATTATCAGTTTGTTATGCTTTTCCATGAATTCACTAAGTTTGGTCGAAATCGGACATCTATGTAGTATAGCTCCCATAGAAAAGTAATGAACGAAAAGTAATCTTATTTAGAAAAACAAACTGCAATTGTATACAAAACTTCGGCCGAGCCGAAGTTAACTTTCCCCAATTTTTCTTTTTTCATTCATATCTATAACCCAATCCATTTTTGTTCGAAGAATAGCAAATTTTATAACAATGTGCAAGTCCCAAAAAAAAAAGACAAGACCAAACTCGACGGATCCCCCTATATCAGGTACTAGGAATCGAACTGCATCATTACTTTTTTGAGTTACCACGAGCCCTTCATATGATTTTTTTTTAAAGTTTTTTATCAAGTTTGCCATTTTCAAGGGAACCACTCGTTTTGACATGACCAAACTCGACGGATCCCCCTATTTCTGGATTTCGAATTTGTTTTCGTGTGTATTTTTTTAATTTTAAAGGGACTTTGAGATGAGGATCTTTCGTACAGCTACATACATGGAATAACCAGATCTACATTTGTTTATGATGTTCGGAACTGAAAACTTGAATACTGGAGAAACATGAGCGAAAAATCCATACATAAAAATACGACATAGTGACCCGAATGTCCCTCTAAACCCCAATATCAGAGATTGGAGTGTTCCCAAGACTTTTAGCTTGTAACATTACAAGAAACAGGGATTAATACCGAAACGATTTTCGGTTCCGGTACAGGTACCGGTACGAACCGAAATGAATGTTTCGGTAAAAGGTTCTATTTCGGTTTTTAATTAATTTTTTATTTCGGTATACAGGTACGTACCGGTATACATAAAATTTTTTAAATATTGTAAAAGCAAATTCTGAGATTCTGAAGTCCAAATCATTTTATTCCTTTGTAAAATAAAAAAAAAATAAATTCAAGTTTCATTCGTTTGACATTTACAGTAAAATTCAAATCAATTTTCACATTTCGTATTATTTTACAGAAAGTACCTACTTTTGAAATCTCATACAATTCTGGGAACTCATAAAGTGTTTCTTTAGATCGTATGGCTGGTAAAAGGCCTTAGAGCAGTTAGAACATTAGAAAGGTCGATCTCCAGTATGCGTTCGGATATGCCTCTTCAGAGAGGGATTTTTTTTTGGATGAAGGATTTCGAGCACTGAAGGCAGTTGAAGGGTTTCTGGCCGGTATGAGTAAGTAGTTGTTTATTTATAATGCTCTTTCGGCCAAAACTTATTGAGCATTCTGGGAATGAGATTGCGTTTTTTTTTTTTTTAGCAATAGGTCCTCGAGCAGTGGGAAAACTCGAAGTGTTTCTCTCTCTCGCGAGTATCAGACGTAGGTGTCGATTTATATTGCTTCTTGTGTAAAAGGTCTTCGAGCACTGCGAACATTGGAAGAGCCGCTCACCAGGATGAGTAGGCAGGTTTGCCTTTAGAGAGCTCCTCAGTGCATAAGACTGTGGGCACTGGGTACATTTAAAAGGGTGTTCGCCAGTATGCGTGTGGAGGTGCTTCTCCATATAGCACTTTACGGTAAAGGTCTTCGAGCAGTGGAGACATTCGTGCGTTGGTGTCGCTCCAAGTTGTGCCTAGTGGTAAAGGTCTTTGGGCAGAGGGAACACTCGAAAAGCCGCTCTCTGATCGCATATCAATGTTTGCGAGGGTCTTTTCTTCTGTGGTCTGCACGTTTAAGCGCTTTAGACTATGCTCCAATCGCCGCTTGAAATTCAAAGCAATTCTTGCCGCTGCGAAGCAAGAGGGACATTTGTGTTCAGGTAGATATAGAGCGGGCTTCATCCCTCGGCCATGGTTCTACTCTATCAAAATAGTCAAGTCTTGTGCTGTATCGGAGTCGTGGTCGTTTACCACCCCCCCACCCCCCCACCCCCCCGAACCCCCCCGCTGGCCCCCGCCCCCCCCCCCGTCCCCCCCCCGTCCCCCCCGCCCCAAACCACCCACCCCGCCTCGTCTGTAAGTCTTAGCCAGTTGGTGTCCACACCAGCACCCGGACTGGCCAAGCAAACGCAGCATAGCTCGGCCACAGTTAGTCCCCTTATTATGTGGTTCATTCCACAGACATAATCTCTGTTAATTGCAAATGGAATGCTTCCAAAGAGTTAAAATAGAAACGAGAGCGTAAGGTGGATGTACGCCAAAAAGTATGCAGCGTTTGTAACCTTTATAACTCTGCCATTTATTATCCGATCTTTATGAAACTTTCAAAGATTGTAGTTATGGGGCACATACACTACACTGCAAAATATGAGCTTGATATCTTTAAAATTGTTGAAGTTGAAGTTGGCGTGGCCAAAATTTGAAATAAATTTGATCTGCGCAGGGACAATGGGAGTCTACATTCAAAATTTGGTGGCTCTAGCTCTTCTAGTCTCCGAGATCTAGGTGTTCATACAGACAGACGGACAGGCGGACATGGTTATATCGACTCGGCTGTTGATGCTGATCAAGAATATATGTACTTTATGGGGTCTGAGATGCTTCCTTCTGCCTGTTCCATACATTTGCACGACTTCAGTATACCCTTTTAATCTACGAGTAACGGGTATAAAAATCGTATGAACGTTTTGAAAAAAACTATCACAGTGTAATTAGTTATAATCTGATTTAGTTTATTAAGTTGTCAGTGCTTGAACGGTGTGATACGCTGTTGACATGACAATGACCATAATAATGACGATGATGATTTGATGATTAATTGGGAATATCAGACGCAGGCAAACAAAGCCGCAATCAGGTGACCTGTTTGTAAGTGGGGTATAAATTGTATCGCAAACATGTCCATGACTTTAGCTATGTGATATGCCAGTCATATAAATCTCAAGCAATGATTTTTTTTATTTTGTTCAAGATAATCAACACTGTTGCATTTCGACAACACTGACTATTATATTTTTAAAACATTTGTCTTTGATTTATATTTCTGTTACTTAACGGATACCTCTGCAGTAGTCTATCTTAAGTGGGTCAACTGAAAAGTATATGAAAAGTATGAATTGCTTAAAACCAAATGCCCTTTGATCTTAAACTTAAATTGTGATAAGACAACATTTGTATCATTTCTAAACTTTAATGATTTTTGGAGATATGACGAAAACTAAATCATTGCCAAACAAATTAACTGTGTTCATAGCATTATACATTTTTATATTCCTAATTTAACTCGTATGAGATATAAAACACTCAGCCTCATTCACTCAGTCAAAATGACACCCGATATATTAGCTTTTTGTTGCAAATGTTAGTTGAAACAAAATCTTATCAGACGTCCCACTCATTGTATGACTCTCAGCTCTGTAACTCTAGCACTTTATCTCGTAATAGTTTAATTACACATTGCCACATCTCTAACAAGTGCAAGTGTAATAAATTAATACGATTGTTATAGGCACTTTGACGCATTTCGGTTTTCTGACTGATAAATTGTTGACGGCTGATAAACAATTTATTTAAGTTGCACTTTTTAGTTTAATAATAAAATTAACTTTTAATGGTATTGCTCACCAAAAGCCCATGTCAGCACGAGTGCATAACTACCACACTTCCACATGGCCATTTCTGCAAACACTTTTCCCGAATCACTTGTTGCCTTTTCACCGAATCCCCGAATAAACAAATTTAGCGACTAATTTGGTTTCATTCAAGGTCTGCTTGTCAACTGGCGGTTTTGTGATGCGTGCCCGTGCTCACCCGCCAAATGCGGTCTCACAACTGTGGTTAGGGCAAGAGCAGCGCGTAGACTTATATCAATTTTACAATAGTCTGGCGTGGATTGTGGCGTTTGTCTATTGAGTTAAAATTTTAAATAAGCCCTCACGTCAATTTCGACCACGTCCGTTCTCAACAACGGTGCGAAACCAATTGAGACGACGAAATTTAAATGGTTAACCATCAGGCAGGCAGTAGTTCCCTTTGGAATGACTAATATGTGTGCGTGTTGACTGCGAGGCACAGTGGGGCGACTGGACCGTTTTGGCTACAAATATATAAGCCAGATGAGCATCCTTGCTCTCAATTCCACTTTTGCAAAAGCTTTCTGATTTAAAGACCAAAGCTTGTCTAATAACCAGTTCTTAAAGACAAAAATGTTTGCGGAACTAGAATTGAGAACGAGGCTGGAAACCTTAGAACGAAACCGCCACAGCCATATTAATGTTGGATATCTTTGAGTTAAAAGCAAGACTAAATCCCATATTTCTAATTTAAAACGTAACGAACTAAGAGGGTCTTTCAGTGAAGGCCTGTCGATTTATAAAACAATTTAATTGAAATTTTGACTGGACTCTTAATTCGACAATATTTCGGTAAAGCTTACATTTTTGACTTTACGTTATAACTGCTTGGGAACTCCAAGGCGCTAGCAACGAACGAACAGACAATCAAAGTTAAAGTTCAAACCCATTATAAAACACAATATAAAAACCCATATTTACAAATGGAATAAAAATCTATTTATTGTACTCAGGATTTGATTTAATTTGAATACATTATACAATTTTTATTGCACTTTATTTATTGATTTGAGCTTTGGTCTTTACAAGTCTGAACTTTATATTATAGTAATAAACTGAATGCAAGACCCACCGTGCAATATAGCTGTAAGTAGATTCAAGTAACTGTAAATTCATCGTCAGATTTGTTCAAAGAACATATTTAACGATGCTCTCTCTCTCTCTCAATTGCTCTGACGAGCATGAATAAAGTCAACTAGCGCTAGTCTGAGAGTGACGCGCAAGACAATCAAACGTCTTGCATTTAGCTGTGACCTCTCCACACAGTAATTCATTTCTTGAGAAAGAGTTTACTTCTTGAATTTTTGCTCTTCCCTTTTTGACAACTTGTTTGTTGCGATTTTTCTACTCTTGCAGAGGGTATATTAAAATTGTCCAGATGCTTGTTACGCATAGAAGGAACCATCTCCGACCACATAAAGTATATATTTTCTTGATCAGCACGACTAGTTGAGTTCAAATAGCAATTTCCGTCAGTTTGAAAGCTATCTTCACGATGTCTTGTATTAAAAATAAGTTGCACGTTTGTCGGAACCGGCCGGATCGGATGACTATAGCATATAGCTGCTACTGGAGCGATCTGTCGAAAAACAAGATTAAGTGACAAAATCTTTTTTGTATTTCAATGGAAACATCTCCAAACATCTTATTTATTAGTTAACATTATGGTCGGTGGAAATTTGACAACTATATAGTAAAGCTGCCATAGAAAAGTAAGGTCTGAAAAAAAAGTT